>CM077096.1:62245037-63445037 GCA_039513925.1 Platanthera zijinensis
GTGCAAAAACCTAGCTTACCCGACACTAATGTATGACTCGACCTGGCCCTTGGAGGGATCCCTGGGTTGGGTCGGAGTGAGGGTGATCTTTCGTCCCATGTCAAAGAAGACACACGTGTTGGAACGGCCATAACACGTGGCGTCGCGATCGTATAGCCAGGGACGACCCAAAAGGATGTGCGCGACGTCCATCGGGATGCCGTCACACCAAACCTTGTCCTCAACAGACGCTAGATGGATCGGCACAAGGCACCTCTGCGTGACCTGGATGGCCGACTTGTCCACCCAGTGGACACAGTAGGGATGAGGGTGGGGCTCGACAGACAATTGCATCCTCTCTAATCCTCTCTTCGCTGCTATGTTCATGCAACTACCACCACATCTATGGCGAGCTTGCAGGGACCGCTCGCACTCTGAAAAAAGTGTAGAATATCGAGGTACGACGCCAGTCCTCCTCAGTACGGGGGGTGTGAAGGAGGCGACAGATGACTCCCAGTCCTAACGATCTCTCAGCATCGCTTTCCCAACCATCCTCAACCTCAGCGGTGATCTCCTCCACCACCGCGTCATCTAACTCAGTACTTGCCTCACTCTCATCCCCAATCAGTAGGTTCTTCGTAGGGAATTTAGCAGCAATGTGCCCCTACCCGAGAATCGAAAGCACTGGCCTGGCCCGGGCCTAGGGACTCCCGGGACAATCGCCTTGCCCTTTGTATCAGATGGAGTGCGAGGTCGGGCGTCAGATCGATGTGTAGTCATCCTCAGCCCCGCGAGGCGTAAGTAGTTCTCATACTCCAGTGCGAGTTGGAACACCTGCTCGATCGTCTCCATGCGGTGTGGGATGAGCTCTTGTCATATCTCAGCCTAAATCTGGATGCGGTCGCAATACGTTCCTCCAGGATGTCACTCCTCACTACCAACTCGTCAAATCGAGTCATATACTCAACGACCAAAAGTGATCCCTATCATAATGAATAGAGCTTGTCGAGAAGCTGATCTCGATGATGATGCGGGGAGGTATTTATCCCTCAATCGATGTTTCATTTCAGCCCAACGAGTGACAGGATAGTACCCATCTCTCTCCAGCGATCTCTCCACGCTAATCCAGAACATCTTTGTCTGGCCTAGTAACTTAATCTTGGTGAGCCAAACTCGCCGCTCATCGTTCATTTCGTACCAGTCAAAGAAGTGGTCCATATCCAAGAGCCAGTCGCTAAAAGCCTTTGGGTCCAGGTGGCCATCGAAGGAGGGCACGTTAATTCGAAGCGCCGAATGCGTCGTCCTCAGTCGGGGTATTCTCTCGGCAGGGCGCCACATAATCATCGTATGGCTCATCAAAATCGTACTCGTGTCGCGCAAGTGGGCCACGATCTCGTCGGGCCAGTGACAGACGCAACTCGTAAGGCGGACGGGGGTTACCCCTCGGGGCGGGGTCACGATGATAGTCATGTGCGGGCTCGGGGATCCGTCTCCGTAGAGCGGGGTCCCGACGTGGTGGCTCCCTAATTCGTTGATCTGGCGGGGGTGGGACGTCCCGGGATCGTCCAAGGGCTCCTCATAACGTGGTGCTAGGGCTGGACCTCTATGGGCTCCTTACTGGTCGACTCTAGTGTTGACCCTAGCAATGTCATTCTTAATGGTGGCGAATTGTTCAAGGACTAAACGTTGAAACTCTGCGCCCGTCATGTACGAATTCGAATCGGTGGCCCGATCGTCAGTGATGTGTTGTTTAGACATTGGGGTTCGAAACAACCTAGCACTATGTAGCATGCAGCGTGACTCAAACCAACCTGGCTCTAATACCAAAATGCTGCAGTGGTAGCCAGACCAAAAACACGCTAGATGAAGATGTAGTCTTAATGTCGTGCACGTGTGAACATGAGACAACCTTCCCAAATTAAGATCATCCAACAAGTAATTAAAACTATAAAACAACTAAGTATCAATTACACATCGTTCAATAAGCAATGAAAAATAAAGAGCAATTATGATAAACCAACGAAATGAGGCGCAATTCCGTTCAAGTGCGTCAAATGCGCTCCGTAAATTACACCACAATTAACGAAACAAATCTCATAACAAGAGTTCAACACCAAAGCAATCAATGAAAAGACACAACATCCATACCTAGATTTGCTTATGCACGCGACGTGTTGGCTTCGGGATTGAGAACTGTTGGCAAGTTGGCTTGAGCACGCTGATTGGCTCCACGAAATGGCTGATCGGAAGGGCGTGGTTGTAGATCTGGAAGGATTAGGGTTGGTGGGGTGGTTGCGGGTTGTAGGAGGGGTTGGGTCTGGTTTGTGGGTGGTTGAGGGGTTGGTCTGGCCGGGTGTAGAGGGCGGGATGGGAGTGGAGCAGAGGAGGCTTGGGCGGGCTGGAAACAGGGCCGGAAGTGGTGCTGGCGGGTGTGGTCGGACGGGATCGGGATAAGGGGAGAAGAGGTGGGCGTTGCAGGTACTTGGGGTATGCGGTGTGAACACAGAGTAGGCCGGCAAGAGGAGATGGACGGAGGAGGGCTAGGGGGGGAAGGGATCAGGCGGAAGGAGGTTGCCAGAGACGTACCAGGGCTGGGAGGAGGACGACGAATGGGGAGGAAGATGCGCCCGGAGAGAGCCGCTCGGGATTCCACAAGAGATATCGGCCGTTTCTAACACAACAACTCTGATCCTTTGGCCAACCCTAATTGTGCATATTTATAGGAGGAAATGAAAAAAACAAATTAGGGATCCTGATCGGATAACTATAATTGTTCGGCCGATCAGGGGCTAAATACATCAAAATAAAAACATCTAGTATATGAAACTGACTCGGAACGACCCTCCGGGCGCATCCGCGGACTCGGATCGCCCAAACGGGTCGCCGATCACCGCCTCCTGCCGAATAAACGCGTGTGTGTGCCTTCGATCACCTATCACAACCTTAAACAAAGAGTAAACTATAAGTTCTCACAACAATATATAACATTAAAAAGCATTAGTCTTAATAGCATTGTTAGCTTTTACAGCAATAAGAAATATTAAAATTAATCATTTAGTAAGCCTAGACTATTTTGTGTGCAAGTTTAGAAGCTGAGTTTTGACCTCACCATTTATTTTGGTTCATCTTGTGGGTTAATTACCAAACTGGAGGAACTTGAACTCATTCCGATTTTATTCAGTTAAATGTATTGAGCCTGAATTTTATTTGTCCAAGTCAAATAAAGCTTATGGTCCACTTTAAATGAGACTTTTTTTTAAAAGTCCACTATATTATGTCACGTAAGCCATCAGAACTTAATTTGGCCATGCATATCTACACCAACCTATACTCCAAAGTTTAAGAATAGATGCAGATGAAAAATATAAGCAAAAAATCAGCTTAGTTAAATGAAATTCTAACCTAGAAAAATATTCCTTCATCAACTCCTTAGCAAAGTCCATGTCAGTCTCAATGCTGCAGAGGAGGGATATGTCCACATCAACCTATTATTAAACACATCCAAAAAGAGCTAAGGATGAGCATCAGCTCATAGTAAACTGTTGAGGAAAAGAATTAATCACACTATCATTACATTAGAGGCTCTCATATATATATGGGTGTACATGACGAAAATATAGTAACAACATAAAATTCATTATTCTAACATATTCTAACACTTCCCCTCAAGTTGAGCGTGTAATGTCTGTCATGCCTAACTTATTTAGTATTTTGTCAAACGAGTTCTGACCCAACCCTTTGGTAAGCACATCTGCAAGCTGCTGATTTGATGGGACAAACGGGGTACTCACAATCCCCCTAACAATATTTTCCTTGATGAAGTGTCCGTCGATCTCCACGTGCTTGGTGCGATAATGTTGCAACTTATTGTGGACAATGCTGATCGTAGATTTGTTATCGCAATAGATCCTAATTGGACTGTCACACTTCACGCCAAGGTCCTTCATGATCGTCTGGATCCACAACCCTTCACATAGCCCTTGTGCCATAACACATAATTCTGCCTCTGTGTTGGATCTGACAACACGTTTCTTGCTTCTCCAGGTTGCCAAATTACCCCCAACAAGGAAACAGTACCCTGATGTTGACCTTCGGTCATCAGCTGATCCTGCCCAGTCCACGTCCGTATAGACCTCTACAGCCAATGCCTCATTGGGTGAGAACAAAATTCCCTTGCCTGGAGTGGATTTGAGGTACCTCAGAACTCTGTGTGCAACATCCAGGTGATGTGATCTAGGTGAATGCATGTACTGACTAAGGACCCCCACAACATAGGATATGTCTGGTCGAGTGTGAGAGATAGATAAGCTTTCCCACCAATCGTTGGAAGCCAGGTACGTCATCAACGACGACTTCTCCTCCATCTCTTCCAAGTTTGTGATTGACCTCAATTGGGGTATCAGCTGGCCTGCACCCGAGAATTCCAGGCATTTCAAGCAAGTCTAGAACATACTTCCTTTGAGATATAAAGATCCCATGCTTGGATCTAGCCACCTCGATGCCCAGAAAATACTTGAGGGGGCCAAGATCCTTCACTTCAAATTCCCGAGACAATCTGGATTTCAGATGTTCAACCGCTTTGGTATCATCACTTGTTATTACTATATCATCCACATAGACAATGAGAGCAGTCACCTTATCCTCACTATATTTCACAAACAAGGTGTGTTCAACATTGCTCTGTTTGTACCCGAAAAAGATCATAGCCGGTGAAATCTTCCGAACCACGCACGTGGAGATTGCTTCTAGCCATACAGAGCTTTCTTCAACCTACAAACTTTCCCTGCCGATCCTTCTTGGCTAACATCAGGAGTTAAGGGCATGTAGACTTCCTCCTCAAGGTCACCATGGAGAAATGTGTTATTCACATCCAACTGAAGGAGACTCCACCCTTTACACACGACACATGAAAGCAAAATCCTGATGGAATTCATTTTTGTCACTGGTGCAAATGTCTCCTGATAGTCAATGCCCGCTGTCTACGTATATCCTCTCGCCACTAATCTGGCTTTGTATCATTCCACAAGACCTTGGAGTTTTGCTTCACAGAGAAAACCCACTTGCATCCCACAACAGTTTTCTCCTTGTGGAGTTGGACCAGCTCCCAAGTATTGTTCTTGTCAAGGGTTCTCATTTCTTCCAGCATGGCTGCCTTTCACTCATTATGCTCAAGTGCTTCCTGCCAAGACTGAGGAATAGAAATGGAGGCCAAGGAGGTGACAATTGCTCTATGTGAAGGAGACAATGAGTCATAAGTTATAAAGTGAGAAAGAAGATGTAGAGTAGAAACGGAGCTACCTTTGTTAATACCCGACGATGGATCGGATGATGACACAAGTTGAATAGCGAGAGCCTGAGTGTTCGTGCCCCTTCTACGTCGAGTGTAGACCTGCAAAATAGGAGGACGCACCGGAGGAACGAGAGTAGTGGGAACATGAGATGGCGGTGGGGTGACCGAAACGGAAGGTGGCACCTGAGATGGAGGAATAAGCATAGGAACAGAAGGAGGGGAACTCACTTCTGTAGCTGTGCTCTTCCCCTGAAGAGAGTTCCCATAATAAGCTTCAGATTCCCAGAAGGTGACATCCATGGTAATAAATACCCGCTTGGTAACCGGGTGGAAGCACCTATAGCCTTTCTTGGTAGGAGAGTAGCCAATAAACACACACTTCAGGGCGCGTGGATCAAGTTTGGTCTTAGGCTGAGTGTGGACAAAACAGACACATCCAAAGACACGGGGAAAGAGAGAGGTAAGACGGACCCCTAAAGTGGTGAGAGGCGTTTGAAACCCGAGGACTCATGTAGGAAGACGATTGATGAGGTAGGTCGCGGTGAGAACAACATCACCCCAGTAATACTTCGGGAGATGCATTCAAAGGAGAAGGCACCTAGCCACCTCAAGGAGGTGTCGATTCTTACGCTCAGCCACCCCATTCTGAGCAGGGGTTTACACACGGGAGGTTTGATGAATGATACCTAGGTCACTTAGGTATTTGTCAAGACGAGCGTCAATATATTTGTGACCATTGTCACTACGTAAGATTTTAACGAGAACACCATATTGAGTTGTGACCATCTTGTGAAAGCGCTGAAAAATAGAGAACACCTCACTTTTATGTTTCATTAAATAAACCCAGGTACAACGAGAGTAACAACCAATGAAAAAAACAAACCATGAGCAACCAAAAATAAAAACAGTAGGGCTAGGACCCCAAACATCAATATGAATAACATCAAAAGGAACTGAGCTATGGGGGGACATAAGAGGAAGAGTACTACGATGATGTTTAGCCAGTTCACACACATCACAATGAAAATCATTAAACAAAGTAAAAAACATAGCAGAAAACAACATCTTCATAATAGCGACAGGAGGATGTCCTAGCCAACAATGTCAGGAATCCAACTCGGAGGGACGAGCAACAAGAAGGGAGCGTTGGGAGGCCGAGCGATGTTGGATGAAGTTGAAGCAGAGGGGTCGAACACATAGAGCCCGTTGCACAGTCTGAGCCAATCACCGTCCTCATCTTCAGGTCCTGAAAAACACAAGAGGTAGGAAAAAGGTCACCGAGCAATTCATAGAATTTGTTAGGTGACTAATAGAGAGGAGATTGCGGGTGAAATTAGGAACATGAAGAACAGAAGAGAGGGTAAGAGAAGAACATGGAATGGATTCTTTCCCAGCGATGGGAGATAGCGATCCATCAACAATGCTCACTTTGTCCCTGCCCGACAGAGGTGTGTAAGACACAAAACCTGTGGTTGATTCGGTCATGTAGTCCGTAGTCCCGGAATCAATGATCCGAGTGAGCACCTGCAGGTCCCTGATAAACATAGGAAGAGGAGGCAGAACCGGACGGCTCCGCTGGAGGTCCAAGCATCATCCGACAGAACGCTAGAAATTCTTCAGCCAAAAGAGCCAGTAGAGTCCTCCCCGACATCCGACAAGTGGGCTAATCTGGGCAAAGGAGGCCTGTGTTTAGAGCGACCACCTCCCCGACCACCATGAGAGGCAGGGCTGCCTCGAGGAGGAAAACCGTGAAGCTTGGAGCAGGTATCTCTAGTATGGCGGGCCTTCCCGCAATAATCACAGACTAGGTGATCTTTCTCCGCAGTCCTCATTCTAAGTGTCACGAGCAGGACGAGGCCCAGGCTGAAAGAGAGACAAGGGTAGATCCCTCAGTGGCAGAGTCGGGAAGCAAGTCAAACGACGATCGAATTCCTATTGGACAAGGTTGTACACCTCAGGCAGAGAAGGTAGAGGAGAGCGGCCAAGAATCTGAATGTTGATTGGATCAAAGTTCCGATGTAAGCCATGGAGGAAGTCAAAGATGCGATTGTGTTCTTCTCTTGCTCGGGCAAGCACCTCATCTTCAGGAGACACCAGGGTCAGAGAATCAAAATGATCATACTCCTGATTGAGTTGGGTGAACTCTGAGTAGTAGGCGAGGGGGGTCGATCACCCTGTCGCAGGAGGAACAACCGACGACGAAGTTGGTAAATCCTTGGTTATTAAAGGCGCAAGACGCACCAAGGCGCAACAGGTCTTGGAGCCTAGGCGCATGGCTCAAGGCGCAGGCGCGCGCCTGACGAATGCAAGGCGCAACCACATCCATTTTAAATAATCAATATCAAACATAATTTTCAATTTCTCGATCAAATTCTTCATCTAGTCTACTAATTAGTCACATTACTATTATTTTTATCTCTTAAAAAATAGAATCAATGTGGTCACTTATATTATATCTAAGCTTCAACGCACAATTATCTTCCACAAACACTAAATCAATAAAAATTATTGAATTATTGCATTATTTTTTTTTATTAATTTTTGAAGAAAAAAATTTACGACAAAAATTTCACTCAGACACGTCTTTTATATTCTAAAGGCGCAAATAAGGCGCACAGAGACGCAAACCACTGAGCCTGGAACCTTAGGGTGCGCCGAGGCGCGCTTTTAATAACATAGGGTAATCTGAGCTGCATTGCCGCGACCAGAGTAGGTAGTCTCTACATGCTTCCAGATATCCGCCGCGGTATCCAAGAACAGGTAGTTTCGAGAAATGGACTCTGTCATAGAATTAAGTATGTCAAGACATCACCAGGGAGTTGTCAGACTCCCACTGAAGCCACTCAGAAGTGTCATACGCATGAGCCTTTACCGTGCCACTGACATGGCCAAATAACCGCGGCTTTTGAGAGCAAGAGAGATGGAGCGAGCCCACAGGAGGTAGTTGGAACCATTCAATTTTATTAGTGGTGATTTGAGGAGCATCATGATCTGAGGGACGCGATAAGGTCCAACGGAAGTCGGAGTAGGCGAGACCACTCCACCGGAAGACATGCTGGTAGAGGACTCACTGCCCGGCATAAGGAAACCTCGAATAGAAATCGAGGAGGCACCAAAAAATCACCAAGATGTGGAAGGAGAACCGCCCTCATAGAGAGGGAAGAAGACGACGACCGCCGACATCGAGAGATTCAAGACTCCATGGATTTGGCGTCCCTAGAGCAGAAGAAGAATAAGAGCAGAAGAATAAGAAGCGGAGGAGACTGCGCGCTGTGCAGGATCGGGCGACTGCGCCTGCGGGAGCGGCGGGAGTCGGGGGCCGGGGCTGTGCGCCTGTGCGGGAGCGGCGAGATCCGGAAAACCCTAAACTTTTCCTCTCTCTGATACCATTTTGAGGAAAAGAATTAATCACACTATCATTACATTAGAGGCTCCCATATATATATGAGTGTACATGACAAAAATACAGTAACAACATAAAACTCATTATTCTAACATTTTCCAACATAAACATCAATAATTTATCACATATATCATGTCTACCATCATAAGCATAGATCCCTTGGGTCTGAAATGGCATCTCAGCGCTTTAATTTGCTCCAATCCTTCAGAAAAGGTATTCATACAAGGATCCAATAATTTCAACACTTTTTCATGCAACTTTGGGTGCTCGCCTGATAGAATAGAAGCAATTGCATCCTGTGTCCACATGGAATTGGGAAATTAGCACAATTATGTAAACAATAGCAAGTTCGAATCATGAATGGGAAGGGCTAGAAGATTTGATCCCTGAAGATGGTGAAGGTGTTGATACCTGCGCAATGCAAATGTGTTAGAACTGAATACGATTCACATATCTCACACTCACCCCAATCTTAAGGTACATGTGCATTCGATAACACAATCCCTAAATAATTTAGGTATAGAAAATGTTAGAAAATGTTAAAAGATCAAGCATTTGGGCGGATTCGATTTCATAAGCCCCCTAAATATTTAGGTTTAGATCGGTTCACAACATTGGCAGTACTGAATCTCTGAAGAATTTATCTCCCCTCTATATTTGTGCGAAATTTCATTTCGAAAGTCACACGAGTGAAAATCAGGGAAGATGCTGAAAAAAGTGAAGAAAAAGAAACGCATACTTTGAGAAAATAATGAAGATCAGGCCGATGCCATAGAGGTCCCGGAGGAAGATAGAACTGGACATCGATGGCTTGGCCGGAGGTGATAGGATCTGTGCTGGCGAGAACTCGGTAGCTATCTTCTAACGGCGGTGCCCTGAGCGGCTGCTTCTCTGCTCCTTGCTCCTCGAAGTTGGACGAAGAGGACAGAAATGACAATCTCTAAATGATGAAACGTCCAAAAGAGGAATGATTTGATAGCGGGACAGGAATCAAATAAGGGCGGGAATTGTTGGTGAGAAAGAAAAAATGACCAAATAACCTTACATTCAAATTAATGATGGTTTTTAGAGGGCATTTTTGGAAGCCAATGTTACATCCATGACCTTTTTGCTCCTTGGTTATAGCGTGTGTGTGCGCGCGCGCGCGTGTAATGTAAAAAATATCATATTTAAATAATATAATTTATTTAACATTAAAATTTAAATATATTAAATTGTAATAGATAAGATAATTTTATCTAATATTTATATTACTCATAATATTAAAGGAATATGGTAAATTAATATAAAATAGCATATCTAAATATTTATATTATTAAAGTTATAAATGTACATAATAATATAGTAGTGGAATGCACACTGGTACCCGGTGTCAGTGCCCCCCAGCTGCTGCTCAATATCCCCTTTTCAAAATATTTTTCGCCTGCACACATTGCCCTCTCAGGGAGCTCATGCTCATTCAGCTAGCATTTGAATTGTGACTGAAGTTACATGCATAATGACATTTGCTCTTGTTTGACGTAGGATTTCATGGCTCTTCTAGCGTATGAGAACCTGAAAAATCACCCATGTTTCATCTGCTGGTCCCGAATATAGACAAAGCATTGCAGACAATCTGAATCGAGCTTTCTTGGTAAATTGTGAAATTTTTAATATTATTATAAACTTTATTTCCCTTTTTTTTAATATTACATGCAGTACTTAAGCACTTCATTGTCATCCTCCCCTCAATTTTGCTACCTCATTATATGATGTTCACACAAGACCAGCTTTCCTTCTCATGAATATGGCAGCCCACGCTAATTTGCCGGCCTATTCTTCAATAGCGGTTGATACAGCAAGCAACTGTGATTAGGCAATATCTGCATCAGGAGCTTGGCAAGGTACTTGATTAAACCCATTTTAATATATAAAAAACTACTAAAGTCTAAACCTTAAGCTTAAATCTTAAACCCAAAATCTTATAGATCATTGAACCCATTGCTTGATATCATCCGCACCAGGTTTACTCGGTGTTATTTATATTACCTTGCATGATCTGTTATTTTACCCCAAGTATTATTCCAAATGACTGAATTCTCTTTTTCCGTGCCTTTTGCGTTCTCTGAGTCATAATAATTATACCTTCTCTGTTATCTCTTGTAATTAGCTTAAAGCCGCACTTGTCACCCTCGTGTCACAAACTACTAGAGATTCTTCATGCTTCATCCTTGTGCGACCTTAGGATCCCGCTCCTATGTCAGCTTACCACTCTCACACTTGCGCAACATAACACACTAAGAGAGGGAGAGACAAATAGATAAGAGTGATATAGAGAGATGGAAGATAACTTTTAGTTTACTTGAAACTCTTGTGATTACAAAGTAAAAGGAGTAATCTGATTGATTGAAACAATAGAGGCCTTACTCATACATATACTTGAGTAAGGAGGAAATATAAAAAATAGAAAAAAATCAAATTACCCCGGACCGACTACATGGAATAAACTACATATAAAATACAACTCCCCTCAAGTCGGACGGAAGATATCAGTCATCCCAAGCTTTTGAATATCATCAGCAAACACATCACACCCCAAGCTTTTGATAAACACATCGGTTAGTTATGTTGAATTTTCTCAAGATGATCAACGAGATAGTCTGATGTCAAATAAGCGAAACAGGAAAGCAAGCTCAAACACAGAAGCAATTAGAAGACACAAACAGATCAAACTTTTATTATCTTCTTTACAGAGCGAGGTATACATGACAATACATGATTCGCCAGTATAAAATGGAAAGCAGAAAAGAACAGTAAACAATCCGGCGGATAGAGTCAGAGACCGCCGAGAACCGCCAATCCGTCGTAAAGTCTCCGAGACCGCTCGAACAGCCACTGCTATGCTGAACTGAACTACGGAGTCCGCCGAGACCGCAAGGTCACGCGGCACACACCGTTATTCGCTGAACACCTTGTCGCTCTCTGCAAGCCGCCAAACCGCAGTCGCCTTGCTGTCAGAAAGTCGCGAACAAGAGCCGACTGACGAACAGGCCGCCGAAGCCCGGACACTGTTATTGAGCAGAAGTTGGAGAAGATCGATTAAGCCGCAGATGCGACCTGCTAGACCGCTTGATTGAAACCGCAAGCTAAGCAGAAACCTGACCAAAGTCAAACACCAGAAACCTGGCTTATCTGAGCTAGCCGCACAACCTGCAACAACAACAGCCGATTAAACTTCTCAGACCGCGGAAACTGACAAAACCGAGGCCGCAGTTTTTAATCCACGCTCAACTTACTGTTCACTCATCATTACAAATGAAGTGCCGGGGGGTCTATTTATAAGCGGGGTGATGGAGTGTTGTCACCGCCCTATGAGATAGGCTAACCGCCCCTTGATCGCAGCTAGCACAGCCAGTCCGCTTAGTCCACAAGGAATGGTCGGACATCAACCAAACCAACAAGCAAGGCAAGAAGCCAGTCTGCGCTGAGTGGCGGACAACCCGCACCAGTCCGCAAGCACAAGTCCACGACCAACAGGCAGATCCGCCCAGTCACAACGGACTTTGCGGACTCTGCGAACACCGCATCCCCGCAGCAAAGTCCACACGACCAACAGGCAGACCCGCCCGGTCACAGCGGACTATACAGATACTGCGGACAGCAAACACCCTGGTCTTGTCACGGTGACCAAGTCCAGCAACCCGCCAAACGTATGGCGCAAGCTCGGCGGACACGAAGTCAGATCGCCAGCTCCAAGGATACCGCCATCAAGAATTCGGCTCACCCACCGCAACTCTAGAGATCAAAGGCAAGGACCATTGCCGATCTTGCGGACTTCAAAAAAACGAGTCCGCGGACTTCAACCTACACAGCAGTCTCCAGAAAACTTCATAGGTCGCCAACACCAGACCGCCAGACTGCTTCATCAGTCCGGCGCAGTCAGTCCGCCCAGGCCGCGCTGTCTGCCCGATCACCCACTTTCACTTCACAAATTTCAACACTCTCCCTTGAAGTGAGAAGTGGTGATCAAGCCCAGTTAGACCACGTAGATGCTGGAAAGGCCCTTTGACAGCGGTTTCGTGAAGATGTCAGCAAGATTGTCTTCACTCTGAACATGCCCGACCACCATAAAGACCCTCCAACCTTTCTCCCTTATAAAGTGGTGCTCGATCTCTATATGTTTGGTCCTTGCGTGACAAACTGGATTGTTCACTAGTTTGAGAGCACCCTCATTGTCTTTCTCGGAGCAAAGTAGGACCTTGCACTTCTTCATGGACGTCTTATAACTAGCCTCCTCAGCCAGATGGCTTCTCGAGCATCCAAGACCGAAGCCTTATACTCTTCTTCCGTAGTAGAGACAGACACCGAGTCCTGCTTCTCTTGCTACACCACGAGATGCTACTGATCCACAAGTTGAACACATAACCAGAAGTAGATCTTCGATCATCCGAGTCACCACCATAATCAGCATCCGTGTATCCACAGCAAAAAAAAGCCCGAGTCCCTCCTATAAAGGAGTCTCATATCAAAGTCACCTCGGCATACTTCAAGATATTTCTTTGCCCCACCAGATGAGATTTCCTTGGCTTTTCCATAAACCGACTTACTCGGCCAACAACATAAGCAATGTCTTTCCTTGTAATGGTTAGGTAGATCAAACTCCCCACTATAGCTCTGAAGACCAAGGGATCAGCGAAGAATCCTTCCTTCATCTCGTCGAAGCTTCAGCCATTGATCCAGAGGAGTAGAGCAACTCTTTCCTTCACTCATGCCGAATCGGTTCACAATGCGATCTGCATATCCTTTCTGGCAAATGATATCTCCCGCTCTCCTTCCTCTGCACTTCGAGACCAAGAAATGATAAAGCTCTCAAATCTTTCATCTCGAAGCGAATACAAGCTCAGCCCTGAGCCTACTACTCCTCCTCTGAATTCCCTGTGATGATCATGTCATCAACATACAACAGGACCATAGACTTGAAGCTCCCCCTTCTTCTGATGAACAGGATAGAGTTCCGAGTTAGAAGCAAGGTATCCGCAGAATTGGAGGTATTTATGCTGTATCTTCCCATACACAAGCTCTTAGAGCTTGCTTCAAACCCGTTGAGACAGACGCTTTCTCTCTCTAAAGATCCATTGTTTGCATTATAGACAACATACCAGTCCTAATATCCTTAGATGAAGCCTTCAGGCTACCCTTCAGCCTTGGGCAGCACCAACCTGGGTTGATCTACACCTTTTAGCGGCCTGCATCCACTATAAGATATCGCTTTTATTCACCATGAACTAAGCGGCTCCCCCCGTAAAGAAAAACGTTCTTTACATCAAGCTGTCACATCCTCCTTCCCTTGGCAAGCAGCCAAGGGGATCACCCGCCTGAACCGAAGTCATCTTTGCAACTGGACTAAACGTCTCCTCATAGTCCTCTCCATACTGCTGTGAGAATCCTCGAGCAACAAGGCGAGCCTTGTACCTTTCAATGCTTCCATCAGCCTTCTTCTTCAACTTCTTGTACACCCACTTGCAAGTCACTGGAGTAATGTCATCAACCCTGGACACAAGTTCTCAGGTTTCATTCTTCTTAAGAGCATCCATCTCCTCTTCCATGGTAGCTTCCCCACTCCTTGACTTCAGTGGCCTCATTGAAGCTTGAAGGCTCTCGCTCATCAAGAGAGCCTGTAAAGAAACAGGAGATAAAACTCATTGTATTCCCTTCACAGTAACGAGCTGGTGGCTTGATGACCCTCTTTGATCTCCGAAGAGGCTGCTCCTTGCTCCACCACCTCCGTTGCTTCTTCAGGCTCAGCTCCATCTCCGAGAAAACTTTGAGCAATGCTCCCCCCTGCTTCCTGAACCAGAAGCCCTCTGCCTCCAGAGCTTGAAGCAAGAGGAGCTGCTGGTGATTACAAGCTCCTCTTGAAGAACTTCAGCAGCCATCTCCTGCTCTTCATCAACTTTGCTCTCTGGTAGCTCAACCGAACTTCCTCCGTACGACGTCATCTCATCAAAGACTACGTCTCTTGATACAATAGACTTCTTTCGTCGCAGGATCCATGCACTTCCATCCCTTCTTCCGCTCATCATAAGCCTATAAAGACAAACTTCCTTGCCTTTGCATCAAGCTTTTTCCTTAAAGCATCAGGGATATGCACATAGCAAGTTGATCCAAACACCCGAAGGTGTTCCACGCTTGGCTTCTCCTTCATCACAACATCTCGAAGAGAGACTTCATATTGATCTGACTGAGAGACATCCGATTGATGACATAGGTTGCGCAAGTCATTCCTTCCGCCCAAAAGGACCTGAGAATGCTCTTTGCATATGAAGCCATCATTTGCAAGTTTCCGTCAAGTGACGTATCTTCCTCTCCGCTACTCCATTTTGTTGTAGAGTGTGAGCACAAGTAAACTCTCTCTGGATCCCGTGCTTCCTACAGAAGTTAGAGAATTCGGAAGAGACAAACTCACCACCGTTGTTTGTTCTAAACTTCTTGATCCGCAAGCTAAGCCGGCCCTCCACCAGCTCCTTGAACTCCACAAACAATTGGAAAGCTGCTGACTTTTCCTTCATAAAATACACTCAAGTGTATCTTGAGTAGTCATCAATCAGAACAAGCATGTATCTGCTCTCACCAAGGCTAGCAGTAGCGGTTGGCCCCATCAGATCACCATGGATGCACTCCAATGATGTTTGCTCCTTGTTTGAGGCTTATCAAACGGAAGACGATGAGCCTTGCCGAACTGACAACCTGCACAAACGTTACCATCGCCAAAGGATGATAGCTTAGGCAAGCCTTTCACAAGGCTCCTGCTTGTCATACCTTTCAGCTTATCCATCCCTACATGCCCCAGCCTCTCATGTCAAATAGCAGCGCTATCGTTGACCCTCATCCGATCAACATAAGAGCTTGTTGCAAGAACAAACAAGTTCTTTACTCTCCTCCCAACGTGAGCAACATCAGCCTTTACCGCTAATACGTTGCGAAGAAACTTCACTTCTGTTGGCCCAAACAGAACGTGATAACCTGCGTCTACCGCATTGGTCACAGAGAAGAGGTTCTTCTTCATGCCCGGTACATGGTACACACTCCTTAACGTGAGTGGTCCCTTATCACTACCCAAGGACACAACCCCCTCATTCTCTACTGCATGAACAGTATTATCAGCAGTAATAATAGCTTCGTTACCTGAGTAAGATTGTAGAGAGGAGAACTTTGACTTGTCTCCGGTGAGGTGATGACCACACCCGGAGTCCACGATCCAGTCGTCTTCAAAGTCGATGACGGACAAAGCACAGACACAAGTGCCCGTCATGAAAGCTCCACCCCAGCCAGCTTCCTCAGTACTAGAGCAAGGTTCCTCCTTGCCTACAGCATGCCTAGGCTGCAGCTTGACCTTGCAGTCACGCTTGAAGTGACCCGGCTGATGACACCTGTAACACTTCAAATTCTTCTTCCAATCCTTCTTAGGAGCATCACTCCTCTCTGGCTGATAAGAAGTTGAAGGCTCATCTTCAACAGCGGTCTTCTTCTTCTTCCCTTCCCATCTCTTCTTCTTTTTGTCTGTGAAGAGCGTTTCACTACCTCCTTCAGAGATAGTAACTCCAGTCATCTGCCTGGCTAAACTTTCCTGCGAAGCAAGCAGGTTCTCAAGTTCCAGCAGAGATGGCTGAGTTGCCCAGCATTGAACAGAAGTTACAAAGGCCACATACTCTTTCCGCAAGCTGCGGATTATGTGCCTTTTCAACTTACCTCAGAGATCGGATCATCAGGATCAAACGTTGATAGCTCAGCACACAGACTCTTCATCTTCAGAAAATATTTAGAAATGGTCAGTTCTCCCTGAGTTGTCCTAGTCAACTCATTCTCCAGGAACTGTAGCTTAGCTACGTTATTCCTGTTGAACAACCCATCAAGGTAAGTCCAAATCTCTGCAGCAGACTCACATCCAATGATGTGATCAAACAACTCCGGTGAAACAACCCGCTTGAGGGTAAACTCAGCCTTTGCATTTTTTCTCCTCCAAACTCTCACCTGCTCAGCAGTTCCAAACACAGCAGTAACTTCCTGCCTGTCGTCACCACCGACAACCTCTCATAGCTCCTCGCCCAGAAGATAACTCTTCATGCACGACTTCCACTTCTTGAAGTTAGTCGGCGTTAAGAGTTCAATGCCCAGACCTCTTGTATAACCTCCTTCCATTGCAACAACTCTGGTTTAAGCAATCAGAAGCACAGAGCACAACACAAGTTGATCACTGCTCAAGCAACTGAACCTCCCTCTGATACCATGTTGAATTTTCTAAATCTTCAAGTTGTTTTTGGAGAATAAGAGACTACGACCAGAGACTTTCTTCAAATATCGCAGCACACGATACACAACTTCTTGATGTCTGATCTTGGGATAATGCATATATCTTCTAAGGATACCGACCACAAACGTAATGTCGGAGCGTGTGTGAGATAGATATATAAGTTTTCCAATCAATCTTTGATAACATTATGTATCAATGTGATCACCGTCACCATCTTCCTCAATTTTGATGTTCGCAGGAACACAACCAAGCATACTCATCTCCTTTAGTAAATCCAATGTATACTTCCGTTGGGATTTAAAGATACCATGCTCAGACCTAACCACCTCGATACCTAGGAAGTATCGTAATCTTCCCGAGTCTTTTACTTCAAATTCAGCAGATAGGACGGCCTTAATATTAACAATCTCCTTTGTGTCATTTCCAGTAATCACAATGTCATCCATGTAGACAATAAAACCACAACCCTCTGTTCATGTTTTCAAATAAACATGGTATGATCAGACTGAGCTTGCTTGTACCCAAACTTGAGCATAGTCGCGAGAAATCTCCCGAACCAGGCCCTAGGTGATTGCTTCAGGACATATAAGGATTTCCTTAGGCGGCAGACAAGCCCTTCAGCTAATTTCTTCACAAAACCAAGATGGAACTTCATGTACACCTCCTCATCAAGCTCACCGTAGAGGACCCACTGAGTTGATGGAGGTCCTAGTCTAGACAAGCCACACACGATAACAAAACTCGAATGGAGTTCATCTTTTCTACAGGAGCAAAGTTCTTATGGTAATCAACTCCCTGAGTCGAGTGTATCCTTGAGCGACCAGACGTGCTTTGTATCGTTCCACCTTACCATCTTGGTTATGCTTAACAGAGAAGACCCACTGAGAACCTATAGCTTTCTTTTCTGGAGGGAGAGAAGAAACATCCCATGTGTGATTTTTGTCCAAGGCAGGCATCTCATCTTGAATAGCCTGTGTCCAAGCAGGTATCTCCGAAGCTTTCTGTCATGTCTTAGGAATAACGACTAGGGAAAGGAACGAAACAAAAGCCTGATGAATCGGGATAAGATGATGGTAGAAATAGGTTGTTGCGTACAAGTAGTTTTACCTTTCTTTAGCAATGCAAGGGGGATATGCTGATCAAAATCATCAGAATCTGAGTCTGAAGTTGGCACAGGCAGAGGTGAAACTATAGTAGGTTGTGTACCTGAACGACGATGGTAAACGTGGGGAAAAGGAGAAATCGTAGTAGAGGAGTCTAGTACCGGGATAGGAGCTATGAGTACCGAAGTGGAAGAGGTGGAAGGAATGAAAGAGATGGAAGGGAGAAGAGAAAGAGGAATATGAGTAACATCCATATCACTACTACTCTCCCCTTGACGAAAAAGGTGAGTCGAAGGCAAAAAATAGGATTCCCCTTTCCCGGAAGGTGACATCCAAGGTGCAGAACATATGCTGGGAAGGGGGGGTGATAGCAGCGATATCCTTTGGTCGTAAAAGAATAACCAAGGAAGACAGAACGTTGAGCCTGAGGGTCAAGTTTGACGCGATGGGATTGGTGCACATGCACGAAACAGACACACCCAATGACACGTGATGCCAAATGGGAAGTATGAACCACGCCGGAGGTGGAGAGACGAGCTAGAGGAGTCGTAGAAGGAAAGGAAAGAAGAAGGAATGTGGTTGATAAGGTGAGTAGTTGTAAGAACCGCATCACCCCGATAGGATTTAGGAAGGTGCATAGTGGATAGGAGTCAACGATCAACCTCGAGGAGGTGCTGATTTTTACGTTTGGCCACTTTGTTCTGAGTAGAAGTGCGAACACAATTTTTCTGGTGGATGATACCATGAGAGGTAAGGTAAAAGCCAAAGGCACCACGATCATTCTTTGCATTTGTTCTCCTCCAGACTCTCACCTGCTCAGCAGTTCCAAACGCAGCAGTAACTTCCTGTCTGTCGTCACCACCGACGACCTCCCATAGCTCCTCGCCCAGAAGATAACTCTTCATGCACGACTTCCACTTCTTGAAGTTAGTCGGCGTTAAGAGTTCAATGCTCAGACCTCTTGTATAACCTCCTTCCATTGCAGCAACTCTGGTTTAAGCAATCAGAAGCACAGAGCACAACACAAGTTGATCACTGCTCAAGCAACTGAACCTCTCTCTGATACCATGTTGAATTTTCTCAAGATGATCAACGAGATAGTCTGATGTCAAATTAATATACTCAGAACTATCAAGATCACACCTTGATCAAGCGGAAACAGGAAAACGAGCTCAAACAGCAGAAGCAATCAGAACACACAAGAAGATCAAACTTTTATTATCTTCTTTACAGAGCGAGGTATACATGACGAGACATGATTTCGCCAGTATAAAATGGAAAGCAGAAAAGAACAAATAAACAATCCGGGCGGACAGAGTCAGAGACCGCCGAGACCGCCAAGTTCGTCGAAGTCGCCGAGACCGCCCGGACAGCCACTGTTATGCTGAACTGAACTACGGAGTCCGCCGAGACCGCAAGGTCGCGCAGACACACCGTTATTCGCTGAACACCTTGTCGCTCTCTGCAAGCCGCCTAACCGCAGTCGACTTGCTTCCAGAGTCCGCGAACAAGAGCCGAACTGACGAACAGGCCGCCGAAGCCGACATGCACCGTTATTGAACTGAAGTTGGAGAAGATCGATTAGCCGCAGATGCGACCTGCTGAGACCGCTGATTGAAACCGCAAGCTAAGCAGAAACCTGACCGAAGTCAACACCAGAAACCTGGCTTCTCTGAGCTACCGCACAACCTGCAACAACAGCAACCGATTAAACTTCTCAAACCGCGCGGACTGACAAAACCGAGACAGCAGTTTTTAATCCACGCTCAACTTACTGTTCACTCAGTTACAAATGAAGTGTCGGGGGGGGGGGTCCTATTTATAAGCGGGGTGAGGAGTGTGGTCACCGCCCTATGAGATAGGCTAACCGCCACTTGATCGCAGCTAGCACAGCCAGTCCGCTCAGTCCGCAAGGACATGGTCGGACATCAGCCAAACCAACAAGCAAGACAAGAAGCCAGTCCGCGCTGAGTGGCAGACACCGCACCAGTCCGCAAGCACACGTCCACAACCAACAGGAAGACCGCCCGGTCACAGCGGACTTTGCAAACTCTGCGAACACCGCATCAGCCCGCAACACAAGTCCACGACCAACAGGCAGACCGCCCGGTCACAGCAGACTATGCGGATACTGCGGACAGCAAACACCCTGGTCTTGTCACGGTGACCAAATCCAGTAACCCGTCAAACGTATGGTGCAAGCTCGGCGGACACGAAGTCAGATCGCCAGCTCCAAGGATAGTTCGTCACCAAGAATGCGGCTCACCCACCGCAACTCCAGAGATCAAAGGCAAGGACCATTGCCGATCTTGCGGACGTCAAAAAAACAGTCCGCGCAGTCTGCGGATTTCAACCTGCACAACAGCCTCCAAAAAACTTCACAGGTCGCCAACACCAAACCGTCATACTGCTTCATCAGTCCGCGCGATCAGTCCGCCCATGCCGCGCGGTCTGCCCAATCACCCACTTTCACTTCACAAATTTCAACAAGTTGATCTTTGGAATGAACAAAAAAAGTGACAACTGTCTTTTTATCCAAGTGATCTTTGATAAAGTGTCGATCAACCTCAACATGTTTTGTCCTGTCATGTTGGACTGGGTTATGAGTGATGCTAATAACTGTTTTATTGTCACATAACAAGGAGAAAGAAGTTGTCTCAGAGAAACCCAGATCTTGTAACACGATACGCAGTCATATCCCCTCACATATGCTTTGAGACATGACACGATATTCTGCCTCTGCACTTGATCTAGCCACAACATTCTGCTTGCTACGCCATGTCACCAGGTTTCCACCAACAACGGAGCAGTACCCTATTGTGGACTTTCTGTCATTCCGGCATCCAGCCCAATCAACATCAGTAAAAACTTCAATCTTCAAGTTATTTTTGGAGAATAAGAGACTACGACCAGGGACTTTCTTCAAATATCGCAGCACACGATACACAACTTCTTGATGTCTGATCTTGGGATAATGCATATATCTTCTAAGGATACCGACCACAAACGTAATGTCGGAGCGTGTGTGAGATAGATATATAAGTTTTCCAATCAATCTTTGATAACATTATGTATCAGTGTGATCACCATCACCATCTTCCTCAATTCTGATGTTCGCAGGAACACAACCAAGCATACTCGTCTCCTTTAGTAGATCCAATGTATACTTCCGTTGGGATTTAAAGATACCATGCTCAGACCTAACCACCTCGATACCTAGGAAGTATCGTAATCTTCCCGAGTCTTTTACTTCAAATTCAGCAGATAGGACGGCCTTAATATTAACAATCTCCTTTGTGTCATTTCCAGTAATCACAATGTCATCCATGTAGACAATAAAACCACAACCCTCTGTTCATGTTTTCAAATAAACATGGTATGATCAGACTGAGCTTGCTTGTACCCAAACTTGAGCATAGTCGCGAGAAATCTCCCGAACCAGGCCCTAGGTGATTGCTTCAGGACATATAAGGATTTCCTTAGGCGGCAGACAAGCCTTCAGCTAAATTCTTCACAAAACCAGGATGGAACTTCATGTACACCTCCTCATCAAGCTCACCGTAGAGGACCCACTGAGTTGAGGGAGGTCCTAGTCTAGACAAGCCACACACGATAACAAAACTCGAATGGAGTTCATCTTTGCTACAGGAGCAAAGGTTTTATGGTAATCAACTCCCTGAGTCTGAGTGTATCCTTGAGCGACCAGACGTGCTTTGTACCGTTCCACCTTACCATCTTGGTTATGCTTAACAGAGAAGACCTACTGAGAACCTATAGCTTTCTTTTCTGGAGGGAGAGAAGAAACATCCCATGTGTGATTTTTGTCCAAGGCAGACATCTCATCTTGAATAGCCTGTGTCCAAGCAGGTATCTCCAAAGCTTTCTGTTATGTCTTAGGAATAACGACTAGGGAAAGGAACGAAACAAAAGCCTGATGAATCGGGATAAGATGATGGTAGAAATAGGTTGTTGCGTACAAGTAGTTTTACCTTTCTTTAGCAATGCAAGGGGGATATGCTGATCAAAATCATCAGAATCTGAGTCTGAAGTTTGCACAGGCAGAGGTGAAACTATAGTAGGTTGTGTACCTGAACGACGATGGTATACGTGGGAAAAAGAGAAATCGTAGTAGAGGAGTCTAGTACCGGGATAGGAGCTATGAGTACCGAAGTGGAAGAAGTGGAAGGAATGAAAGAGATGGAAGGGAGAAGAGAAAGAGGAATAGGAGTAACATTCATATCACTACTACTCTCCCCCTGACGAAAAAGGTGAGTCGAAGGCAAAAAATAGGATTCCCCTTTCCCGGAAGGTGACATCCAAGATGCAGAACATATGCCTGGAAGGGGGGTGATAGCAGCGATATCCTTTGGTCGTAAAAGAATAACCAAGGAAGACAGAACGTTGAGCCCGAGGGTCAAGTTTGACGCGATGGGATTGGTTCACATGCACGAAACAGACACACCCAATGATACGTGATGCCAAATGGGAAGTATGAACCACGCCGGAGGTGGAGAGACGAGCTAGAGGAGTCGTAGAAGGAAAGGACACAAGAAGGAATGTGGTTGATAAGGTGAGTAGTTGTAAGAACCGCATCACCCCGATAGGATTTAGGAAGGTGCATAGTGGATAGGAGTCAACGATCAACCTCGAGGAGGTGTTGATTTTTACGTTTGGCCACTTTGTTCTGAGTAGAAGTGCGAACACAATGTTTCTTGTGGATGATACCATGAGAGGTAAGGTAAAAGCCAAAGGCACCACGATCATCAAACCCCCTCCTCCCCTCCCCCCCCCCCCCATAGAGGCATTAAATTGGGTTTCACCATTTTATGAAACGCTTAAAAGCACGAAAAAACTTCATTTTTTTTCAACAGATAAACTCATGTAATGCGCGAGAAGCAATCAATTAAAGTGACAATCATCAAAAACTAGATAAAGATAAAATGAGGGACATCCCCCAAACATCAGAATGTGTAACATCAAAAGAAATGCTACTCGGGGAAGAAAGATGTGAAGAAGTATGTCGCCCATGTTTAGACATATCATATACATCACAAGCAAAGTTCTGAAGAAAAGGTAAAAAAATAGGAAATAATTTTTTGCCGATAAACAGAGGACGAATGTCCTAGACGCAGATGCCAGTGACGAACATCATCAGCTGTAACAGTGGAAATGGAAAGAGCCTGAGAGAGAAGATGAGTGTCCAAGTAGTACAAGCCACCACGATTCCTACTACTGCCAATATTCCGTTTTGTACTCGGTTCCTGAAAAACACAAGAATTAGGAAAAAAGTTACCGAACAGTTGAGAGATTTTGTAATATGGTTGATGGAGAGTAAATTGCGAGAAAAAGAGGGAACATGTAGAACAAATGAAAGAGAAATGGACGAAGAACAAGAGATACTGCCTTTGCCTGCAATAGAGGACAAAGAGCCGTTAGCAAAAATAACTGTCATTACGAGACAAATGAGTATTAGATAGAAAACCTGAGGAAGATACAGTCATGTAGTGTGTAGCACCAGAGTCGATCACTCATTCAGAAGGTGAGGTGATGACAACATGAGCAGTAGATATAACAATGGGGGCAAGTGAAGTAAAACCTCCGGTGACAGGATCGGGCTGAGAGTGAAGCAGGCAACGAAAGACATCCAATTCCTGTGTTGTAAGAGAGGCTGAAGCAGAACACTGAGACCCATCATAGACATCCATAGTGTAAGCAGCAGCATGAGTATGGTAGCCACTGTGTCTATAGCCCCCGCGGCCTGGTTCACAACCACGACCACACCCACATCCAGAAGATGCCAGATGCGGATGAAGTTTGAAACATGTCTTCCGAGAGTGCCCCCTTCGACCACAGTAATCACAGGTGGGCACAGAAGATCCAGGAGTGGGAATATGACCATGACCAACACTAGTCAGGGCAGAACGATCAGAAGGAGCCATAACACTGAGGGACTTGCGGCGGTCTTCATCACCCAGAACCATACTGAATGCCTCCCGAAGAGAGGGAAAATGAGAGTTGTGGTGAACATGTGTTTGTACCATATCAAACTCCATATTCAAGTCCATCAAGAAGACATGAAGACGGAAGCGATCCTCCTTTTGCTTTAACTAAACGACATCGACAGTACACACAGGAAAGAAATGTGAAAAGTAGTCCGACTCTTGATAAAGACGTTCGAACTCCGAGAAGAATGATGAAACGGTCATTGATCCTTGCCGCAACTCCAAATTGCGGCGAGTGAGCTCATATACCTGAGTGGAACTGCCAATCTGTGAATACGTTTCGCGAGCACGGGTCCAGATCTCGAATGCAGAGTGTATCAACATATGGCTCTGGTATACCTTAGGAGACATCGAATGCAGGAGTCAGGAGACAATAAGAGAGTTGTCTGAATCCCGACACTTCCAGGAGAGATCAGTCTTGAGGGGCTCCTTAATCGTCCAATCAATATATCCAAACATTTGTTGGCTGTGAATGACATGTTGGGCTGCGCAGGACCATTCAAGATAAATCGTGTCATCTAAGGGAATCGTGGTAATCTTCAAGGAGCTGGAGTGGCCATGAGGCCGCTGAGGGTTACTCATTTGAGGCTCGTTTGGTTCAGCGTTTCACCATCTCCGTTTGGAGCAAACACCGTCGGACGGCGGGTAAACAAACAGACGCCAACGGCGTTTGCTCCGTTTGCACTCGCCGGACGGAGGAAAAGCCGCCAAAATGGAGCTTTTCCAACCCCGCCTCCCCCCTTCGGTTCGACCCCTCCGTTTGGACCCGTCGGCTCCTCCCGCCACCGCTCAATCAAACGAAGCCGACTGGATCACACCCGGAGAAGATATAGGCTCTGTTTGGCGCGGCATTTTTGAAGCAGCATACCGCTGATTCTGCCACCGCCGCACCAAACAAATTTAGAGGGGGGGGGGTCCGGTGGCATTAGCCACCGCTCTTTTGAGCGGTGGCCGGTGTTTTCTGAGTCGCGGAATCCCTTCCGCGACTCAGAAAACGCAGCAGCGCTGCAGCCTTTTTTTTTAATTTTTAATATTAAATTATTATTATTATTATATATATTAAGTTATATATATTATTAATATTATTATTATATATTATTATATTAAATATATTAAGTTATATAATGTATATAAACAGCACTGCAAACGCTGCTCTTCCAAAAAGATTCACAGATTCTGGCATCACTCTGCAAAACAGCTGATTATTCCACCACTGCTTCTGCAGTCGTTGCAGCTGAGCCAAACAGAGTCATAGAAGAATCAGGATCACTCATATATCGGCAAGGAGAGCTCTCAGATCACATGAGGATGGGCTCTCAGATCAAGGCAACAGCAGCGACAACATCAGCTACGACAACATCAACAGCGAAAACATCACGACAGCAGCAAGGCAACATCATAGCAACATCAAGGCAGCAACAACAAAAACAACATCACGACAACTTCAAGGCAGCAACAACAGGATAGGCCGGCACCTAGCGACGGCGTAAAGGCAGCAGCGGAGAGAACAGAGAACAACGACGTCTAGCACGAACAACGGCGATGGAGAGCAGCGGGAGAAGAGGAGCGACAGAGAGCGGTGGCTTCACTGGAGAGCGGCAGCGTCTTCCTCCTCAGCAACCGACGGCGGTGTCGGTTCCGCCCGTCAACCGCATCAGTGGATCGAGCACGAACCGCCGCTCAGGCCTACGGATGGAAGAGGACGGCTGATCCGAGCGGGAGACGGCAGAGGGAGAGCCGAGCGAGGAGAAATGGGAGGGAGATGCAAGCAGGAGACGCGAGAGGCACGGGCGGCAGATGCGATTAGGGTTTCTTGCTCTAGTACCAAGTAAAAGGAATAATCCGATTGATTGAAACAATAGAGGTCTTATTCATACATATACTTGAGTAAGGATGAAACCTAAAAAAACAAAAAAAGGATCAAACTACCCTGAACGACTTGGAATAAACTACATATAAAATACAACTTACAAATGAATGGGGTGTTCCCTTTTATAGGCCTCCGAGCTCATTAATCTCCCAAAGTCTTCCCTCCAAAAGCTTTCCCTTTAAAATAATGTATAGCTATAAGTATCATGTCTACACCCTTCTAGAATATATTCTATCCACCTTTACAAGACTCTTCCTTCTTCCAAGCCCCTTGATAACTCCACGTCCTTTTGAAATCCTCACCATATTTTTTTATGAACGGAGCCCAAAGTAGATAAGGATGTCACGAGCGAGTCATCATTTTAACACATCCATGATGCTTGAACCCACCTCGACCTGTGGTCGAATAAAGTCGATGTGTTTTTTTTATCGGTTCACAGCCATCTTTGTGTATGCATTGTTATGCGGATTTGCTTTTTTAAAAACAATTACCATGTGGTTGCAGGATGGTCCTCCACCCTTCACATTGCAGGCCTTCTTGAAGAGTTAATGGGAACTTTTGAAGCCCTTCTCCAATGGATGATGCCATTGGCAGCGCCGGCAATGTTGTTTATGAAGATAATGTTGAGTCTTACATAGAGAGTTCATGTATTAATTGAGTTTTGGTAGCGAACAAATGTTTCAGATGTTGATTTCTGATATGGTGTGCTTGCTGTGTTGTTTCACCTAAGATGAATTTTGTTTTCTTCAACATTATAAGTTATTTTTGCATGTCTATAATAGTATTGAGTGCCTTGCATGACTTACAGTAAATTGCTTATAATTACTGTTAGTGTTTCCGAATTAGTTTTTTTTCTATTATGTAATCTGGTCAGCCTTGTCACTCCTCTCTCTCTCTCACACACACACATTTCAGCTAACATGGTATCAAAGGTAGCGATATCCTAATTGCGCTCTGTCGACCTTGTTAGCCCGTTCGCTCACTTGGACCGTCTGCTGCGCCGATCCAGATCCCACGCCCCGTTCGTTCGCTTCGCCCACATTACTCCACTTCCGCCCCTTCTCGCTCTTCCTCCCTTCTTCCACTCCCGCTCCGCCCGTCGGCCACTTCTGGATGCAAGATCCTGTGAGGCAGAATATGGGATCTCTAGCGTCTCTTTCTTCTGCGTGAGGGGATGATCCCTCTGTTCCCCCTCCCTCCCTTCCTCGACTCCTTTGTCGGGATCATTTGCGCACTTCTCTTTCTATGAGAAGTTTTAGGGCTTCACCCCTTTCTTCCCGGTTGTGGTTTCCTATGGTTCCTATCTTCGAGTTGTCATGGAAGGGAGTGTTGAATCTCCAAATTTGTCCTCCATTGTGCGTGTTGAATCCTCTCATATGTTGGCATTGGGCTCCAACCATGCTATCTATGACCACGCAACTCTACAGATTACCACCATGAAACTCGATGGAATCAATTATCTTCCATGGGCTCGGTCTATCACTCTTGCTTTCAAAAGTCGTGTGTTTGGCTATGTTACCGACACTACAAAAGCCCTCGATCATGGGAGTCAGAGAACTCCTTGGTGATGTCATGGCTGCTCAATTATATGCAGGAGAGCATTGCTCGGAATTACCTATTCCTGGACACAATCGCAGATATTTGAAAAAGAGCTGAGGCTACCTATTCCTGTCAGGGGAATGTCACTCAGATCTTCCAACTCCACCGACTGATTTTCCTCTTGAGGTAAGGCAATCGTCCTCCTATTACCTGAAATTTACTCAGCTCTACTAAGAGTATGATCATTTTGATGATCTCACCCTTGTCTCTCCTGATGATGAGGTTCTTGTTCGGGCTCGAGAAGAACGCAACCGGATCTTTGAATTTCTCCATGATCTGCATCGATACTTTGATCCTATTAGTGTGCAGATTCTTGGGCGATCGCCTCTTCCTTCTCTTCCGGAAGTCTACAAATAGTCTGGTTCAGCAAGAGTTTGATCGCCACCAAACATTACATCCTGACTTTACCATCGAGGACTTTGCCCTGGCTACTCAGATTAGTTTCAGTGGGCGTCCTTCTCGTGATTACATGTCCAAGTCGGGTGAGAAGGATCATTTGTTGCGTGATTATTGCAGGAAGACACATCATACAAGTGACACTTGTTTCAAGCTTCGCAGCTTCCCTCCTCCCTGGGGGGTCCTGCCTCTCGTGGTGGTCGTGGTTATGGTCGCTCTCAAGGCCATCCACCTCCATCCTGATCAGCTCATCACTTTGAAGCTTTTGAAGATAGTCCTCTGGCTGCTACTCCTGCTCTCTTTGGACCAGATTCTTGCATTCTGACGTCTAATGCATGGCCAATCATCTGAGCCCTCTACTTCATCATCCTCATATGCCTACCAAGGGCCCCCATGTGCTTATTCTGCTACTAGCCGTACTTCCACCCTGCAGATCATCAACAGTGGGGCCACCGATCATATAACTGGCTCTGCCTCAGGTTTTGTATCCTACTCTCCTCTATCTAGTCGAGACAAAGTGAGTGTTGCAGATGGTTCCTTTTCCTCCATTGCTGGAAAAAGAACCATTCCCTGCTCTTCTCTCACTCTCTCTTTCGTTCTTCATGTTCCTAAATTTATTCGAAACCTTCTATCTATTAGTCACATGAACAACTCTATGAACTGCTCAGTGACTTTTCTCCCTCTTCTTGCATCTTTCTGGACCTAAAAACGAGAATGGTGATTGGATCTGGTAGCCTGTGTGATGGTTTGTACCTGTTTAACCCCTCCAGCTCGACTCCTCCACGTGCTCTTCATGTGGCGTCCTCTTCTAATTTGGATTCCTGGCACTGTCGCCTAGGACATCTCTCTATCTCTGTTATGAAAATTGTATTTTCTGCTATGTTGAACTCCATGTTTCACAACTTGTGATGTGTGTGAACTGAATAAGCATAAAAGAGACTCTCTTCCTCATATGCCCCCTCCTAGTGCTACTCTCTTTGAGGTTATTCATTCTGATGTTTGGGGCCCTTGCCCGCATGCTTCTATTTCTAGTTGTAAGTGTTTTGTTACATTTATAGACTGTTTCTCTTGTTGCATTTGAGTTTACCTAATGAAAAACAAATTTGATGTTTTCCCTTATTTCAACGGTTTCATAAAATGATCGTCACTCACTTCAATGCGCATGTTAAAGTATTGCGCAATAATAATGGTCGTGAGTACATTGGCTCTCACTTCGAGCGTTACCTTACAAATTTGGGTATCATTCTTCAAACCTTATGCGTTCACACCCCGACTCAGAATGAGGTCGTTGAGCATAAGAATTGACACCTACTTGAGGTGACTCGCTTTTTCTTACTTACGATTAATCTTCCAAAATATTACTAGGGTGATGTCGTCCTCACAACTGCGCATCTTATTAATCGTTTGCATACTCGTATCCTTCGCCACAAAACCCCATTGAAAACTCTCAATATTATTCCTACTCAGCTTCCTCCTCGTACCTTTGGGTGTGTGTGTTTTGTCCACGTGCATCACACCTCCAAGCTTGATTCTCGTGCGCTTCAGTGCGTCTTCATCGGTTACTCTCCCACCCCAAAAGGATATATGTGTTTCCATCCGGGGTTCTGAAAGATTAGTCTCCATGGATGTCACTTTTCATGAATCCATGTCATATTATGGGAGATCTCTTCAGGGGGAGTCTGTTACCATGGAAGAGAGCTCTCCCTCTATTCCTCTACCTATTTCTTCTCCATATCAACCTGAGATTCCTCCCGTTGCTTTGCCTCCAACATTGCCTCTTCGTTCTACTCCTTTGGAGGTTTACACTCATCGATGTAGGGAAACAAACAATCAGGTTTCACACACCTTATTAGAGCCACCACCTGATCCGTCCACTGGTCTCCAAGGTAATCTTGCTTCCACTCAACATCCCTTATCTAATTATGTGACTTATGGCTTGTTGATGTTGGTGCATAGAGCCTTTGTCATTTCTCTGTCTTTCTTATCTATCCCTTCCTCTTGACAGGAAGCTCTGGGGCACCATAAATGTAAAGAAGCCGTGTTGGAAGAAATGATGGGTCTTGAGAAGAATTGCACATAGGATCTTGTTTTTCTTCCTTAGGAAAGACAGTTGTTGGGTGTAATTGGATATTTTTGGTGAAATAAAACTCTCAAAGCATTGTAGACTATTACCAGGCTAGGTTGGTGGCCAGAGGATACACCCAGATTGTTGGGATTGACTATCAAGAAGCCTTTGCTCCTGTTGCAAATATGAATTTCATCCGGATTTTGCTCTCTTGTGCTGCCTGTAAGGGGTGGAGTGTCAGCTAGTTAGACGTTAAGAATGCTTTTCTCCATGAGAATTTGGAAGAGAAAGTATATATGCCTTTACCGTCTGGTCTTGCCTCTGAAGGATCTGAGGGAAAGGTATGTAGACTAAAGATGGCTCTATACGGCCTTAAACAATCTCCGAAAGCCTGGTTTGGAAGGTTCCAAAGAGCCATGATGACATTCGGGTATACTCAGAGCATTGACGACCATACCCTATTAAAACACAGGCAAGAAAAATTGACTGTTTTGATTGTCTATGTGCATTATATTGTCATAATTGAGAATGACCTGGAGGAAATTCAACATCTAAGAACAAGATTGACTAGGAAATTTGAGATAAAAGATGACATCAACATCGTCGTCCGAGGCATCCTCCACGCCCGGGGCATCGTGCTCCGGAAACCTCCGAGCCGCTTGAAATCTCTTGCCGAAACCCAAGAAGTACGCGACTTCGCACTAATCCTCTATGAGTGGATCGACCTCTATCTCCATCATCTCAGAATGCGCCTCCTCCGTAATGCGAGACCGCTCCACCTTGAAGTCGTGAGAGGATTTGTACTCGTCTACCGTAGCCGCACGCTCGACCTCAAACTCCTCTCGCTCCGAAATCAGCTGAGCGTTCTCTTTCTTCACCTGCTCGACCCCCCCTCCCGCCGGTACATTGTAGTGCCAGTCACCTCGGTACAACGGACCGTCTTCGCAAGAGTCACCTCAACAGAAGCCAGCTTCCCACAAAGAGCCTCAATCTCCGAGGACTCGCTGTCGGTCTTGTCCTCAAACGACAACCAACCCTTATTGCTTTGAACTTTGATCTGGTCGTCTGAGCTAAGACAGACCTCGCACCACTCGCGAAAGAGACAAACTGACATTCGAGAGTCATGCTCCTAAAAGAAGCAAACAACCCCATAAATTCTCGTTAGCCCCAACAGAGAAAACTGCATCACCGGAATAGTGCAGAACCGAAGTACAGTGATTGCCTCCTTCGTAGGAGGGATCCAAAAGACCGCCTTCAAGCACCCCCTCCATAATCGCAAAGTGGCTCGCAGAAGGGTGTTGAATGCACTCGACAGAGAAGTAATTACAATCTTGATATCCTCCAAAATCCCAAAGCGCTTGCTCCAACTGCCCGCGCGGGCAGAGGTCAAGGACGACAGAAGGCGCATCGATCGATGCAGGACACCACCTTTCGACACCTGCAAAAGAAACGGGTGTCACCACCGAAGCAAGCCAAGGAAAGAAGATCAACACGTATGAAGGATAATGCGACCACGAAAGCGGCCCAGGGCACGAGCGCATGCAAACCCACGCGCACGCGCACAAGCGCATGGGCAGTCTCGCGCACGCCCGCGCGCAAGCAGCCCCCGCGCAAGCCCGCGCAAATGGCCCCGACCATCCGGGCGCGCGGTCAGTCCCGGCTGCACGCTAGCGCGCGAGCCGCCCCGCGAGTGACCGCGATCGCGCGTGGACTGCCCCTTGTGCACGACAGATCTCGCATGCGGCCACCCCCGTGCGCGACCAACCTCGTGCGCAGGTCCCTCTCCACGTACCGCCACGTTCATCACCTCCGTGCTTGCCGCCTCTTCCGTCACCTCCACACCGGCGCCCTTCTGCATGGAACTACCGTCGGCGCCCTCTCTCGCTCGCCTCGCTCCTCGCTCCCGGGTCAAGAAAAATACTAACTTTCTTCAAGGGAGACATGATGGCCACAGAAGCTCCGCAAACTCCAAAATCTCTACAACGTGAGAAAAGAGCGGAATGATCATCTCTAATTTATAGGCATTACAATGAGACTCATAATGGAAGGCCACCAATTTTGCAAGATATTTCTTGCCAAATTTTCCTGTATCAAAACAGGCAGTGAATAAACATCAATCTTCGACTGATATTTCACAAAAATATAGCAGATAATTTTCTGATGATTGGAGTGCACCAGGAGAAGCAGGAAATTTTCGCGCTCCTCGCTTCGCGAATCATGATTCACAAAAATTTGGGGACATTTGATGGGGGCCCCCTTGAAATTTCAAAGTCAAACCGGCAAGACACGGACCAAGTACGCATGGGCTCGACCGAACCGATTACGTACATCAAAGCCGCAAGTCCCAGGAGCTCCCAAAGAAGAAGCCAAACCCACGCACGTGCACGGCAGGACCGCGCAGATGCCACCAGCCTGCGCGCAGGCGCATGCGGCTAGCACGCGCGCAACTGCGCCCCGCGCAGCTTGTGTGCACGATCAGTCTGCGTAGCCGCGTGCAGCCAGCCTGTGATGCCGCACGCGGCCAGCCAGTGCGGCCGCAGGGCCACGCTCCCACACGACCGCTCCTCCGCGCGGCCGTCGGGCTACGCCCCCGCTCGGTCAACCCACACGGCCGCAGGGCCGCACCCCGGTAAGACGGCGCCCCTGCATGGCCACGCCCTCGCACGACCGCAGGGCTGTGCCCCCACGCCACTGCAGGGGCGCCCCTGCGCGGTCGCGCCGCACACGCGACATGCCCGCGCTCGCACGTCGGTGGCGGTCGTCGCCACTGCCGGCCACCCCGCCGCCTCCGGGCACCTTGCTCGGGCCGCCCGAACTTTTTGGGGGGCACTTCCGTCATTTTCGCAAAAATGGTGATCCAGGTGATCGAAACAGAATGACGTTATTTGCTAGCACAAATCACTCCCCGCCTTAATTACCGCCATGACTCTCCAAAAAACTATAAATAGTCTCCCAGATCTTTATTTGAAGACAAGCAACTGCAGGGGCAAGATAGAGCTCTGAGTTTTTCTGGTGAGATCGTGGACTTAGGCTGATCCTCCCCTTAGGAATTCTCTCCACTCTTCTCCTTGCTCTAAGACTTCAGCACGCATCAAGTCACGCCAACCGCCTCTGCAAGAGTGCTCCCATCAAGGCTCCGCATCAATGAGAGCGCTCCCTCCAGATGCTCCGTGGGCTTAGAGAATTTTCTATCCATAGTGCTCCCATCAAGGTTCCACAAGCTCAGAAATATCTCAAGGTCAGAGCGCTTCCATTGAGGCTCCAAGGGCTTAGCCATTTTTTCTCATTTTATGTACTCTACACCTGTAACGGAGTAGCGGCCCGTCGCCCTCCGAGATCAAATTAAACTTTGTAAAACTCTGAGAAACTAGTGGATTTTGGCTTTGCACAGCTCCAGCCACATGGTTTTTCACCCTTTCTGGGTTTTTCATGTAAAAAACGCCAATTGTCATTTGTTGTGGTTCACTTTTACTGTTTTCGTGCTCGGTCCGATTCTGAGCTAAGGAGGTATGATATCTCCAAACCGGCAAAAGACCGGACAACCCGCAACAAGTTGGTTCTCTTATAATAAGAAAACCAAATTCAGAGCACTCTGAACACCTTCCTTGTAGTTCAAGAGTGAAAAATGAGATTTTCGCATGATTCAACACCAATGATATTCTTGGTGATCCTTCATCTCCTTCAAAGCTCTTGATTATAGTGAGTCTTTAATTTTTGTTTTTAATTATAATTTAGCAGTACAAGAAGGACGGAATACTACGTTATTAAGTTAGGTGATCAAAATATTTCACGTAGTGAGTGTTTTAAATATTTTTGATCGATAGTTCAAAACGACGGAGGTATTGATAAAGATGTGACACATAAAATCCAAGCGAGTTGGTTGAAGTGGAGAGGCGCGTCAGAGATCTTATGTGATCGTAAAGTACCACTAAAACTTAAGGGCAAGTTTTACCGTACTGCAATTAGACCCGCGATGCTCGATGGTTCTGAGTGTTGGACAGTGAATTGTGTACATAAGCAAAAAAATGGGAGATGCGGAGATGAGAATGCTTAGGTGGATGTGTGGACACACGAGACTGGATAAAATTAGGAATGAATGTATCAAGGTTAAGATAGGAGTAGCACCAATTGCAGAGAAGATGTGAGGCCCGTCTAAGATGGTTTGGACACGTACAAAGGAGACCATTAAAGACACCAGTTAGGCGTTGTGAGAGTCTAGTCACTAGGTATTTTAAACGAGGGAGGGGTAGACCAATAAGGACTTGGAATGAAACTATACAGAAAGACATGATGTACTTATACATTAGTGAGATTATGACAAAAGATAGGGAACAATAGTGACAAAGGATCAATATAGCCGACCTCACTATAGTGGGATAAAGGCTTGAGTGTTGTTGTAATTATATTTTTCCATTTTCATTTGAAACAGTAGAGAATTCGCCGTCTTGTGTGTGATGACTTGACTTTGTGTGGTTTAGGGAGAAATTTGTCATCTTGTGTGTAGTGACTTGGTCGAAGTGTAGATCTGGGGGAAGACTAAATTTCTTATCTGGGGTAAGATATGCTATAACCAACCAGTGCTTCGGAGAACCGGTAAGAAAACAAAAACAATATATGCTCGATTTCAAGTTTAATTGAAATCAAAGTTTTTGTATTCATATTGTAGAAATAAAATCATCTTTCTTGTCATCTATATTTCTGAATTTTTATTTCAAGCATTTTTGAGAAAAAGTACTACACATTTTTCAAGATTTAAAATTAAGATAGCTTAGGTGGTATTTCAAATACCAATGATAGCATCTGATACATATATTACTGAAATATTTTCTAAAAAACCCTCCCCCCCCCACCCACACACCACACCCCCACCCCCACCCACACTAAGGGTTTTGTAAGATCCATCAATGCACTCCGACATTGACTGATGTTTTTTCGGAATAATCTTCGTACGTCAATAATTTCATGCATCAATCGGAATTCATTTTAATGTATCAAAAAAAGTACATCCATATCAATAGCTAATATCTTCCAAATAAAGAAAAAATTTAAAGATTTTTTCAAGAAAAAAATTGCTAATACTTTCAACAACCCAACAATATTCCTGTAAATCTTGCAAATGCGGGAGAAAAATCGCATTCCTAGATGAAAAAAAATTTAGTTAGAAAACCTATATTTGGAGAAACACCAAAAAGAAAAAAAATATAATTAAACCGTTTCATCTCTAAATGTTTGAAGACATAAGAAAGGGAAAAGAAGCAAAATCATAACAAAAAATTGAGTCCTAGGACAAGTTTTCACCGAACAAAGACGGAATAGGCGTCGATCGGAGTCAATAGCAGCCTCCTCGACCTCCGAGGAGGCTTCGTCGGTGTCCTAGACCGACCGCCAACATGGGCGAGCGGTTGCACAAAATCTGAATGGGGGATCATAATGATGAGGTCCAAAATTTTCGCACACGATTAGGGATATTATATCACGCCAAACGATTAGGGCGAGAGGTTGCACTAAAGCTGAATGTTTTAGAGTGATATAATATTCCTAATCGTGTTCGAAAATTCTGGATCTCATAATTATGATCCCCCATTCAGTTTCCGTGCAACCGCTCGCCCATGTTGTCGGCCGGCCTAGGGTGCTAACGAAGTCTCCTTAGAGGTCGGGGAGGCTGTTATTGACTCCGATCGACGCCCATTCCGCTTTTGTTCGGTCAAAACTTGCCCTAGAACTCAATTTTTTGCTATGATATTGCTTTTTTCGTGTTCTTATGTTTTCAAACATTTAGAGATGAAATGGTTGAATTATATTTTTCTTTTTGGTATTTCTTCAAATTTAGGTTTTATAAATAATTATTTTTTCATCTAGGAATGTGATTTTTTCCAAGGTTTTCATAATCGGACTGAACATTGAACCGGAAGAAAGAGATGTTCAAGATTTAATCGGTTGAACCGAATTTAACTACACATGCAAAAATTGTGACTTTGCGATATATAGTCATTTAGATTCATAATATATAATTCAAAAAATAATATATTGATATTTTAAAAGAAAAATAAGTTTAAGTTCATTTAAAAATAAAATATAATTCAAAATATATTAATATATTTAGTATTTTAAAAAATAAATTTATAAAAATATCCATTGATTAAGGCTCCGTTTGGGGAGACTTATTTCCACAGGTCAAGCGGTTACGACCGCATGAATCAGACCTTAATTATGATCTGATTCATGCAGTCATAACCGCTTGACCGCTGAAAATAAGTTCCCCCAAACGCAGCCTAAAAGTTTATTACATTCATTAAGAGCTTAAATAAGAAAAAGAGAATACATTAGTTTTTTTTAATAAATAATTTGTTTTTCCGAAAGGATAAGATTAGGGTGCTAATATTTATACACAAAAACTGGTTATTCACACCCCATGGATATTCGTACACAAAAAAATTATATTTGTATCACAAGTGGTTATTTATACCCCAATTTTTGAATTTTTAAAACTAACACTAAAAGAACAATTAAAAGAAGAATTACTATATGGTTCTCAAAATAGCTTGTTACATAAAAGTAATAGGCCAAAAAGTTAGTATCCGTATGGTGATAACTTAGCGCTGAAAAAGTCAGCATCCATATGTTTTCTTCAAAATTCAGTCAGCATCCGTATGGTCCCGTTGAAAATATTTTATCCCTGCAAAAAAGTCTCGTCAAATTGATAAATTAATAAAATAATTAAAACAACTACACTTAAAAATTATTACATTGTACTTAATAAGTTGTGATATATTTGAAGATCCAAAAAGATGAATTAAGCTCAATTTTTTGAATGTGACTCTGCAAAATAACAATAATATGAGATTAAGACATTGCTAAAATTTTAAGTTATTAAAAATAATATACAATATTTACATACATATGGCTAAAATAGTCATGTAATATTTGGAACTTCTCATTGCTCTATCACATCCTCATGATATCTTGTCCACACTGAAAATATTGACGGTTGTGGACATTCTTCTTTCACCCGCAATTCAATGAAATGGTTGTCATTTATATATCCGATATAAACAACCCTTCTAATATCTGGCGGAGCTGAATGTAGTGGTAGAAATGTGAAAGATTGTTGGCTCGAGAATTGAACTAGTTGTATGTTATAGCATTATGCAACTACTAGCCCCATGTCAGACATTGTCATCCACTTATCTAGTGGTGCTGGTACATTCCAACAATCTAGAGATTTTAGTAATTCAAATCTCCTTGTTGTCCCAAATATTTTTGTGTACAACACTAACATATTATGTAGCTCACCCGCCAGATCATGTTGTACTTACATCCAACTATCTCCCATATTTAGAGCAAGACTTATCACTCTATATCCACAATGCCCATCTCCCGAAACATCAATGGCCTCAATGACATGTGTACGCACATTTGGGGGCATTTGCTTGTGCACATTTTCAAGGAAACCACCTCTTGTAACTGTTTGTTTTTTGTTTTAATCAATTTGACCTTACCAAGTTGTTGTTTTTGTTGTTCCTCTTTTAAAACATGCTCAAAATGTGAGAACTCTCTTTTTGTGGATCACATTCTTTTCCCTTTGTAAAGAATTTTTTGCAATGGACCAAAATATTACGATGTATATGCACTTGACACAACACATTCTTAGCATTTGGGAAAACAAGATCAATTGCATTCATCAAAGCAATCTCTCGATCAGTTACAATAACATTAGACATTACATTCCCATCAAATATAAGCTTGGAGCACTCAAGAGCCCACTTGTAGTTAGCTTCGTTTTCACTTGACATAAAGGCAAAACAATAATAGAAAGATTGATTCGTAGATGTGACTCCAACAATGAAAAGTAGTGACAAACAGTATCGGTTGGTCTTGTACGTACAATCAATCATAAATGTATTTGACAACATATTGCTTAACCGAACTGAAGTAGGATGCACAAAAAATAAATTTTCCAAATGCATAGTACTCTCATTTTCTTGCATGAAACTAATATATCCGGATTCGCTAATGCACTTAAACAAATGTTGGATTGGAGTTCCACCCACAAGTTGTGCTCTGTATAACTTTGCTTTCACATTGTAGATTGTTCTAAGTGATGTTGAATTTTCCGGATTTCTTCTCTTCAATGCGGTTAAAATTTTGCGTGGCTTACATCCGACATTGAACATCTCCTCCACTATCTTGTACTCAATGTCGTCTAATCTACCGGCATATGGATGTGCTTCAATATGAACAAAATCATGGTTGTGGATACCATATTTAACTACAAGTTTCCATTCATAATTCGCATCCCGTTGTCCTTTTAATGCAAACTTACACCCACAACGTTTCGAACTTGACTTTCTTATGTTTTTCTTGATGTATCCTTTGTTGTCATTAGGTAACTCAGCTCTATCACAACCTAATGTTACTCTTGGTGATGCTCTGGATGTGATGTTATCGGTTATCAAAATAATTATAACAAACCCCAAATTTTTGGCTGTTTTTCGAGCCCATTCAATTAACGATTCTTTACTTTCAAAACTCAGATTAGTGCAAAAGTGCATTCCAACATCGAACTCGGTGTCTTTAGAGAGTTCGTCATTACACAACAATGACACATTTTGTGAATCCATTCCACAATCTACACAATAATAAAAAAAATCTTGAGCTCCAAAAAAACCATGAACTCATTCCACAATCTATAATATAATAACACAAAAAATCATGAGCTCATTCAATCCAAAAAACCATTAACTCATTCCACAATCTACTCTATAACAAAAATAAATAAAAAACTTCGCAACGTTATACCTTGGAGTTGAAGGTGAAAATGAAACCAAAGTATTCAGTACAAGGAACTTCTGGACCCTCCCAAAACTGTAGCTTGGCCAATCCTAGCAATCATAAACAGCAGTAAATTAGAACAAAAATTGAACAAAAATGGGAAGATTTAAATGAGGCGGTCGGCCTGAGACTTTGGAGCAAAAGCACGGTAGCCTGAGAACTTCGACGAAGGGAGAAGCTACTCTCACAAGTTCCTGGAGCTCGGCGGCGGCGGCCTGCGAACTTCGTCGGAAGGCTCGGTGGGTCGGGAAACACAAAAAACCAGCGACCGGAGGGAGAAACGCAGAAGGGTGGTCGGGGTCGGGAAGGGTAGGGAAAACAGAAGGAGAAATGGAGAAGGAGGGGGCGACCGGAGGGGTTCGCCAAACAGCGCGGCGGCCTGGGTGCTTCGACGAAGGGCGCGGTGATAGGGTCGGCGGGTTAGGGCTTCAGGAAAAACTGGCGAAGGCTTGGGAATGAAATCGGGATTGGGGGTACAAATATACATTTATGCGGTTAAAAAAGAGGAGTTTTTTTGGTTGAATGAGGTGTGAATAGCCATTTCTGATGTATAAATATCAGCACCCTCAGATTATTTAATAGTTTTTACGATTTTAGCACCTAATAATAGATTCTATCAGAAAATATTTTGCACCCACCTATTGATCAACACTGGCAATAGTGATTACTGAGTATGAATTGACTTAATGCGAAAAATCAATTTATAAAAAATTAAAAATATAAATTGCATATTTTCAGTTATTATCCAGCCTTGGAACCGTGTATAAGTTTATTACATTGCATACTTTTACTAATAGTTAAAAATATCCATTGCATTAGTCCCACATAGTCATTGGAACTTAATGCATTCCCAGCCTTCTTATTTATTGGGACCGCGTATAACAACTGAGAGCAGTGCCTCTATTAATTTTAGAGTTTTTTATTTAAAAAATAATAATAATTTAATTGCCCTCGTAAGTCTCGCCCTGTTTTGCTAAATGCGCTCCGGTTAACAGTTTTATGGGTTGACCGGTCGGTTCGCCGGTTTTTGATCGGTTCTGAGCAGAAGCGGTTTTAGAGCTCCAACTGGACTGCCTGATGCGCTGATTGGCGGTTTGATCGGTTGAACTGGCCGGTTCGATTTGATTTTCAAAACATTGATTTTTTCTGGCATTTGCAAGATTTACAAGAATATTGTTGGATTGCTGAAAGTATTAACCATATTGTTGGATTGCTGATATGGATGTACTTTTTGATATGGATTAAAATGAATTCCGATGAATGCAGGGGCAGATCCAGAGGGGGGCCCGAGGGACACTGACACCCTAATTATTTTTCAAAATGATTAATGTATTTGGATTCCTCTCGTCGAGGCAATGAATTTTGACTACTTATACGCCAAAAATGATGGCTAGATGAGGGAGAAATAACTAAGATAATAATTCAATAAAATATGCACCAAATGCTATCACTAGCGTATGAAATGTTGCTTGCATTATCTTAATTTTAAATCTTGAAAAATGTGTCAGTAATTTTTCTCATAAATGGTTGAAATAAAATTTCAAAAGTATAGATGAGAGGAAAGCCGATTTTATTTCAATAATATGAATACAAAAACTTTGATTTCAATAAAGCTTGAAATCAAGGTTATGAGAAAATATTGTTTTTTCCTCATCGAACCTTTTTTCAAGAACCGGCTGACTATAGTCTATCATATCCTAGATAAGGCATATAGTCTCGCCTAAATCTACACCTCGACCTAGTCGTCGCACACAAAGCGACGAATTTCCCCCAAACCACACTAGACCAAGTTGTCATCCAAAAAATTATATTAACTACAAGAATGAGTACATAAATATAGGAGAAGGGAGAGAAAGAGATTCTCAATCTTGAGGTGTGGGACTAAACAAGAGAGCTAAGTAGACTTATAATTGGGACACACTATGGACTTTTACACAAATTTCCTTCATATTTTCTAACACTCTCCCGCAAGTTGGAGCATACAAGTCGTAAACACCAAGCTTGAACATAAACTTATGGTACATTTGTCATGGTAACGTCTTGGTGAGAATGTCAGCAACTTGCCCAGAAGCAGGAACATGATCTAATTCAAGTTTCTTCGATTTAACATTTTCACGAACAAAGTGACGGTCAACCTCAATGTGCTTAGTCCGCTCATGGAACACAGAATTCTTGACAATATGTATAACAGTCTGACTGTCGCAAAACAGAGTAGCCGGTGAGGATAGTTTTACTACCAAATCACCAAGAAAACTCTTAAGACAGGTAAGTTCTGATACAACAACCGTCATTGCATGATACTCAGCTTTAGCAGAAGAGCGAGCAATAACATATTGCTTCTTGCTACTCCAGGTGATAAGATTTCCTCCAAAATAGTTACAAAAACCAGTAGTGAAAAGCCGATCATCAATGGAGCCTGCATAATCAGCATCAGAATAAACAATAAGTGATAGAGAGGAGGATGACTTAGATACAAGCCCTTTTCCAGGAGCAATCTTCAAATATCTGAGAATACGTTCGACTGTCTGGAGATGAGAAATCCAAGGAGCATGCATAAACTAGCTGACCACTCCAACTGCAAATGAGATATTAGGGCTTCATTTGGTTTAGCATTTTCGGGCGGCGTTTGGAGCAAACGCCACCGGACGGAGGGTAACCAAATGAAACTCTGTCTCCATTTGCTCCGTTTTCACCCACAATAAGGAGGAAACGCCCCCCACCGCTCTGTTTTTACCCCTACCTCCCCCTCCGGTTCGAAAGCTCCATTTGGACTCGCTTGCTCCTCCCGCCACCGCTAAACCAAATGAATTCTAGGTCTTGTAAATGTCAGACATATCAGTTTTCCTACAAGGTGCCGATAGTACTCTGGATTCGTAAGCAGTGAATCAGAGTTAGATTCATGAGCACATAGCTTGTGATTGACATCCATCGGGGTTTCCGCATGTTTGCACCCTGAGTAGCTTGCATCCTGAAGAAGGTTAAGACAGTACTTCCGTTATGAAAGGACAAGGTCATCAGGTCGTCTTGCAACCTCAAGTCCAAAGAAGTACCAGAGAGTTCCCAGATCTTTAGTTGAAAACAAAGTTTAAGTGTTATTTGATCTATTGTATCCATGTGGAGTCATCACCAGTAATCAAGATATCATCTACATAGACTAGGAGAATGACAGTCCCGGTTGATTAATGACGAGTGAAAAGGGAGAAGTCAGTCGAGCCCTGCTTGAATCCAACTTCATGAACAACTTTACTAAATTTTTCAAACCATGCTCAGGGAGGCTGTTTGAGATCATATATAGATTTTCTGAGATGACATACAAATAACTCCCCCGTGGTCTCAAACCCGGGAGGTTGGTGCATGTAAACTGTCTCGAGAAGGCCATCGTTCAGGAAAACATTTTTGATATCCAGCTGATAGAGTAGCCAGTGTCGATGAACAACTAAGGAGATCAGAACACAAACATAGTTTAACTTGGCTATATGAGAGAAATTTGAATCATAATCAAGGTCCTGTTGTTGAGTGAAACCCCAAACAATAAGTCGTGCTTTAAGGCGCTCAATTGTCTCGTTCGTAGCATATTTAATTGCAAATACTCACTTATAACTGACACAAGACTATCCTGGAGTAAGGGTTACCGGATCCCAAGTGCGGTTTGCCCAAAGGGCAGTCATTTCATCATCCATAGCCACACGCCATTCTGGGGGTTGAAGAGCCTCCTGCACAGAGTTAGGTATAAAGATAGAGGATAGAGAGAGAAAACTTGAGGAGAGGTGGAGAGAAGCGATGAAGAGACACATAATTTACTAAGGGATGAACCGTAGAGGTTGATGCTTGATCGACAGGCCGCGAGATAACACTAGTAGAAAGCAACTATTGTAGGGCTCCAGAGTTTAGAGTACGGCGAGTGTAGACATGAAGGAGGGGCGTTTTGGGTAGTACTAGTTCTGTTTGTGGTGTGGGGAGGAAGGCTGGTAGAGAAGACGTGACAGGGACGGTAGGACTAGGTAAGGGAGTAGGGAGATGAGGAGGAACAAAGAGAAGAGTGAAATGATTGATCCTCAAGAAAGGTGACATCTGCTGAGACGACCACTTTGTCAGCGGTGGGTGAATATCACACATAGTTTTTTTTGAGTCCGGGAGTATCCCACAAACATACATTTGCTGGCACGATGGGCAAACTTATCTATGGGTGGACCAAAGTTATGGACATAATAGGTGCACCCAAACACACGAGGTGTGAGGGTAAACAGGTATTTGGAAGGGAACAAGAGACTAAACAGAGTTGCAAAGTCGAGTATGGAGGAGGACATGCGATTGATGAGATGACATGTTGTAGACACCGCGAAGTTCCAATATAGTGTGTGAACCTGCATTTGAATCATGAGTGGCCGAGCGACATCAAGAAGATGAAGATTTTTTTCGCTCGGCCACTCCATTCTGTTGAGGAGTTTACACACACGATGTTTGATGGATAATGCCAAACTCATTACATAAATTAGAGAATGTTCGACTAGTGTATTCGCGAGCGTTATCAGTGCGAATGATTTTTAAGGGAGTAGAGAACTGGGTACGAGGTTCGATAATAGAAGCACAAAATGTAGAGGTAAGTTAAGCACAATCATTAAGTAAATATAACCAGGTTAAGAGTGAGTAATCGTCAATAAACACAATAAAGTAGCGATAATAAAACATACTAGGATTTTTATAGGGCCCCCAAACATAAGAATGCACTAACGATAGAGGAGTATCACTCCGAGTACAAGAAGGACTAATTGAAGTACGATGTTATTTCCAAAGATACAAGATTTACATGCAAACTCATGCAGGGAGACATCCAGAAGAGCTTTCTTGAGAATCTAGAGAGGAGCATGCCCAAGAAGATGATGTCAATCGACAAAGGAGATGACAGAGAGAGAAGACGGAGGAACATCCAGGAGGTATTACCCATTAGATAGCCGTCCTTTACCAATGATATTCTGTGTTTGCCGATCTTGCACAATGGTAGAAGGTGAGAATGTAACACAACAATTAAGATTCTGAGTAAGCCGACAAACATACATCAGATTAAATGGTGATTCCGGAACATGAAGGACCAAAGACAGAGAGAGTGGGTGTGAGAGGTATATCAGCAGTGCCATACACAGGGGTGGTATCACCATTAACCACTGTGATGAACTTGAGATGTGCAAACAACCAGTATTGAGGTGGTATCTGCGAAGTAATATGGTGCATGACACCTGAATCCACAGTCCAATGGGAGCTCAGCTCTAAGAGAGACATGATATACCTCCATTTAAAATCGATGCAATGGATCCAGATGAGCGAGAAATCTGTAACACCCCCATCCGTCGTATGACATAGAGCAGAAGGTCCAGCTGGAACCTGACGCCATATACCACGGACAGTCGGAAGGGTTACATAAGAATATCAAAAATCAACTACAACTACTCGCCCTAACTCAGAGCATTCTAGCGGAAGCTTTTAAGCAGTTTGAAAGAACCCATAATTGAATAACAACTATCATGAATGTCCACTTACCACCATAGGAATGAAATAACAAATACACCGAAAGTACTTGGCCTTATGGCCTTACAAGAGTTCACTTAACAAAGTAATATTTTGTATACATTGGCTCGCAGGCCGGCCACACATGACAAAAGTAAAACAACAATTTGCTTTGGACTTCGAGGGCCAGCTCAATAGCATGGGCTTCAGCCCGCTATTTGGTACCTGGCTCCACAGCACCTGCAAGCAACATTCCACCACACGGTAGAAAACAAAGCAACGGTCAACTAAAGCTGACCAAATTATAACAACCCCGCCCTTTACTCGGGACGGCGGTGCTCCTTCCCTGCATTTCATTAGCCCAGCTAAACAACAAAGTGCAAACATACTTCGCCACAGGTGTAGGCTCGCACGGCCAAACACCTCGTGCACTCATGGCATATTTTCAGTGAATCCGGTCAATTCCGTGGCTTCACCACCATCCCCGGGATGGCAACATCGTGAGCATTTTAGTCTTTCTGACCACCGTCTAAGACTCCCGACTATGCCAACAGCCAGTTCCACTTTTGGGCCTCTAGCACCGAACCGCATAGCCTAGTTCTGCTTCCACTTGCCCGTTGCTCACTCTGCCTAGTCACTATAAGACGTACGCGCGGACCAAGCTTCTACCGGATCCTAATACATTCCCAATCATCACATAACCCAGTTATGTACAAGGATGGCTCCCCAACCGCCAAGTTAGCAGAACTACGTTTCCGCTCAGTTTTCCAGGTACGCCTTGGAGTTAATCCCCAAGGATCCCTGCTGCAATCTACCGTGTAGAAACCCGAAAAACACATAGCACGAAGTCTTCTCCGACAACCCATATAATATGCAACATCACCGATCCAGACCAACATATCCGGGTAGGCTTCACACACAATGCCTATGTCCGTACTTCGATTCCGAACTCTATATGCAACACAAGGGGGACTATTCACATCTACCCCAAGGAATACTGCACACTCACCGCACACTCGCGGTAGCGGGTCTCCTATGTAGAAAGAAAGAGAGCTTCACATGCTCAAGTAGAGAATCGTTACCCTTGAAGTTCGCTTTTGCGCTATGGAAATCTATCCAGATAGAAAGCTTCGCAAGGGAATTTCCTCCGCGGATCCGGCTCAGTTCTCGACTCGGTGCTCCGATGCTCCACCGGTGGCTGGATTCCTCCTCTTCCTTCCTCAACCGGTCTCTCCTCTCTCTAACTCCTTAGAAAGAGAATGCTTAAGAGATAATGAGGAATTAATCCTCTATTCCTGGCCTTATTAAAGTAGGAACACATCTCGGCCGTCAGATCTTGTTTAAAGAAAAACGAACGGCTCAGATTCGCCTGAAATCTCTCAATCCTGGGCCGAACACGGCCTTGCACACGGTCGTGTTCCAGGACGTGTGCCCTGATCCAGGCACGATCTTCGAGCACAGAAAAATACACGGGTTGAGACACGCCCGTGTCTCAACCTGACACGCCCGTGTCGTGTCCCGACACGCCCGTGACCTTGGGGCATGTCACAGATAACCGCCACGCCACCCGTCACGTCGCTTGGTGGACACAGACGGTGACACGGGTATGTACATGCCCGTGTCACGCTTGACACGCCTGTATCGCTACTGTTCATAGCCATGTTTTCTGCCGTGTCCTTTATTGGACACAACCAGCAACCACAGAGAAAGACACGGCCTTGGACACGCCCGTGTCCCAGGACGTGTACCCCTATATAAACACCAAAAATTCCTTAGGATGCGACTGGTTCGATTACAATTTTCGGGGCGTTACAAATCTCCCCCTTAAAAGAATTTCATCCCGAAATTATGTAAAGGTACACAAAACTTAAATGTTACCTGAGTGGAATAACTCGGGATATTCCTCCAACATAGTCTGCTCTCGCTCCCATGAAAGCTCCTCACGTCAGCAGTTATCCCAACGGGCTTTAACCATTCAGATTTCCTTATTGCGGAGTCGTTTGACTTCAAAATCTTCAATGCGTACTTGCATGACCTTTGTTGTCAATCCGTTATCAACCGGCACTTGATCGATCGCAACGACCTACGAAGGCTCTTGCACCGCCTTCCGCAACACTGATATGTGGAACAGATCGTGTAGCCCACTCAATTCCACTGACAGCTTTAATCGATACGCTTCTTCACCAACTCGCTCCAGGATCTCAAATGGTCCAAGGTATCTCAGACTCAGCTTCTTCAAGCGTCGAACCCACGAGACACCCTTGAATGGCTTGATTTTCTAATACACCCAGTCGCCAACACCGAACTCCACGTTCCTATGCTTGGCGTTATAGTATTTTGCCTGCCTGTCCTGTGCGATCTTCAACCGTTCCTGAATTGTACGTATCATTGAAGTGGTGTCTTCCACCGCTTGACGTTTGTATAACTTAGACTCGCCTGTCTCCAACCAAGACAACGACGTGCGACACTTTCTCCCATACAAGGCCTCGAATGGCGCCATTCCAATACTCGCTTGATAGCTGTTGTTATATGCAAACTCCACCATATACATGTGGTCTTCCCACTGCTTTCCGAAATCCAAGACGTGCATACGGAGCATGTCCTCCATCGTCCTGTTGACCCTCTCGGTCTGACCATCCGTTTGCGGATGAAAGGCTATGCTGAAACTCAGCTTAGTTCCCAACAATCTATGCACCAGCCTCCATTCATTTGACATGAAGCATCCATCTCGGTCACTAACAATACTACGGGGCACACCATGCAATCGTACAATATTATCCACATAAAGTTTGGCAAACTTTTCCACCGGATCTTCCTTCCTATTCAGAATGAAGTGCGACACTTTTGTCAATCTATCAACGACCACCCAGATGGCGTCGTTTCCCCTCTGCGACTTTCACAAACAATGTACAAAATCCATAGAAATGTCGTCGAACTTCCACTCCGGGATAGGCAAGGACTTCAAGAAACCTCCGGGCTTCTGGCACTCCGCCTTCACCAAGGCACATGTTTGACACTTCGCCACATAAAGTGCTACATCCTTCTTCAATCCTGGCCACCAGAACAACTTCTTCATGTCTTTATACATCTTCGTGCTCCCCGGGTGGATTGAGTACTTGGTATGATGAGTCTCGTACATCAACTCCTCCAGAAGATTATCCGTACTAGGGACGCATATGCGACCGTCCCTTCTCAGCAACCCATCCTCAACAGGAAATTGGGAATTTGACCCATCCAAAGATTCATCTAAGATCTGCTTCATGCTGCTATCATGAACCAAAGCCCGCCAAATCCTATCAGCTAGGTCATATTGCACCTCTGTCCAATACAATTTTGCCTCGACACTAGTCTTCTTGTCAACGCAAGAGATCTCCAATGCCTCCAAATAACGGATCAAACTCTCACCATGTACCGTCAACCAGTTTGCCTGCGCAGGAGCCCTACGACTCAATGCATCCGCCACTGCATTTCCTTTCCCAGGCACATAATGTATCTTGAAGGTGTAGTCCCCCAGGAACTCCATCCATCTCCGCTGTCTCATGTTCAGGTCCTTCTGATCTAACAAGTACTTCAGGTTCTTATGATCGGTGTAGATATCGACCTTCACACCGTACAGGTAGTGCCTCCACAGCTTCAGAGCAAATATCACAGTCGCTAATTCCAAGTCATGGACCGGATAATTCCTCTCGTGAACCTTCAATTGTCGCGAACCATGGGCTATCACGCTCCCATGCTGTAACAGAACACAGCCCAAAACCACTGCCCGAAGCATCACTATAGATTTCAAACCCTTCGGTCCCACTCGACGAACGTAAAATAGGCGCTGTGGTCAACCGCCTCTTCAATTCTTCAAAAGCCTGCTCGCACTCAAGTGACCACACAAACTTTTGATCATTCCTTGTCAACGTCGTGAGTGGTAGCGCTATCTACGAGAAGTTCTCTACGAAGCGCCTGTAGTAGTTGGCAAGCCCCAGAAAGCTCCGGACTTCCGCCACTATAGTCAACACAGGCCACTCCCGTATCGCCATTATCTTTGCCGGATCCACCGCTATCCCTTCTCCACTAACAATATGACCAAGGAACGCTACCGAGGATAAGCAGAACTCACACTTGGAGAACTTAGCATACAACTGATTCTTCCTCAACATCTCCAACACCATATGCAGATGCTTGTAGTGATCATCCTCACACTACGAGTACACCAAGATATCGTCGATAAATACTATCATGAAATGATCCAGGTACTCTCTGAGCGTCCTGTTCATCAGATCCATAAAAACGGATGGCGCATTGGTCAACCCAAACAGCATGACCGTGAACTCGTAATGCCCAAACCACGTGCTGAACGCTTTGGGATGTCGCTTTCCCTTATCCTTAATTGGTAGTATCCGGATTTCAGATCTAACTTTGAATATACTGTTGACCCAACCAACTGATCAAATAGATCGTCAATCATTGGGATCAGATACTTATTCTTTTCCATAAGCTTGTTCAACTCCTGATAGTCAATACAGAGTCACGAGCTCCTATCCTTCTTCTTAACGAAGAGGACCGGTATGCTCCAAGATGACGAACTTAGACGCACATACCCTTGTACCAACAACTCTTGTAGTTGCACCTTCAGCTCCGCTATCTCCTTAGGCGTTATCCGATACGGAGAGCGTGACACTGGTTTGGCACCCGGCACCAGGTCAATTGTAAAATCAATCTCCAGCTGAGGAGGGGCTCCAGGGAGATCGTTTGGGAACACATCAGGATACTCGGACACAACTGAAATACTGCCCAGACTAGGTTTAGGCATTGAAGCCTGCACTAAGGTGACAAACAGCTCTGCCCCAGACCGAACTGCCTTAATCACCTGAAGAGCCGACATCAAAATCTTGCTCGACCCTTTCATGCCCGCAAACGTAGTCTCCCGATCAGTATTCAGTCCAAACTTAACCTCCTTTCGGCTGCAATCAATGCATGCTCGCTGCTCCGAGAGCCAGTCCATACCAAAGATTACGTCGAACTCCACTAACGGTAGTACCGATGCTTGCAAGTCAAACTCCTGATCCCCAATTCGTATCTTTACCACACAGATTCTATCCACGTGCATTGAGCACCCATTGGGCAACAACACATCCAACTTTTCCTTTGCCACCGAAGAGGGAACTCCGATGCGCGATACGAATCTTTCGGACAAGAAGGAATGCGAAGCTCCCGTATCAAACCGGGCTCTTGTCGGACAATCAAAAATTAACACAAAGTCTAGCACCAACATTTATAAGCTAACATGTAAAAAGACAACAACTACATAAAGCTAAACTGCTATAATTTAACTCATACCTGTCACCATGTCAGCTTGCTTTATGGCCTCTTGCAGACCAAGATTATATACTCTTGGCTGGGCTGGAGCATGGTGGGATGCGGTTGACTCCACCGCCTTCCCTTTTTCTTCATAAGTTGCTCCATGCTTCCTCTCGGACTTTGCACGTCCGCTCCAACATTCACGTGCAAAATGCCCCTTCTTTCCACAGTTGTAGCAAGCTCCTAGGACTCGACTTGTGGTTGCCCCTGTCGCACCAGACAAAGGGGCTGAGCTCAAAGTATTCAACTTCTTGTTCTAACTACGGAAACCCGAATTTGAATTCGGCACTTTGAAATCTGAATTCTTTTCCCCTGGGTCCTTCTCTTGCACTTTCTTCACGACCTTTTCCAATGGCCTGACCGAATTGAACAAGGCTAGGAAGCACTGCGCCTTAGGCCCATCAAGGAGTAGCTGTAGGTCGCCACGTAGACCCTCATAGAATCGGTTGGTCTTCCGCTCCTCTTCAGTAAACATCGCACCAGAATAACGACCCAACCGTGTAAACTCGTGGAGGTACTCATCCACGCTTCTGTCTCCCTAAGTCAAACCAAGGTACTGATTCTCCATCTCAAGCTTCTGAGAAGAGGGTAGATATCTGGCCAAGAACAACCTTGAGAATTCCTCCATAAGCACATTAGTAAGTTGTTTTCCCACTAAAAGATGAACTTCCAACTCGTCCCACCACTTCCTCGCCTCACCAGCCAATAGGAAGGTCTCTATGGTGGTCTTCTGCCACTCCTCAGTTTCTATGGAGGTCAAGACTCTCTTCATCGTAGAGAGCCAATCCTTAGCTTGAGTTGGCGTTCCAGTCCCGACGAACACTGGAGGATTAAAGCTCATTACATGCTTGAGTTGCTTCTCCGTAGCTCTCCTTGGTTCTACTTTGTGAGAACCCGCCCACCCATATCGCATCTCAAAACCCAGGTCTTGAGATGAAGGGTGGCGGGGTACATAAACACGGAGGAGCAGGCGCTGCGGGCGATGTGGGACTAATCCCAACCACAGAACCGCGGGGATATTCCGCCACACAGGGGGCCCACCGGGGTCAACACCCAGACCAGGAACGCGATGGGGAAAGCCACGGGGGCGGTCCCACACACACGGTCCTGCTGGCAAATTACTCTCAACACACCCCCGCAGCAGGACAACCGTACAACCTCTGATACCATGTGAGAACCCGCCCACCCATATCGCATCTCAAAACCCAGGTCTTGAGATGAAGGGTGGCGGGGTACATAAACACGGAGGAGCAGGCGCTGCGGGCGATGTGGGACTAATCCCAACCACAGAACTGCGGGGATATTCCGCCACACAGGGGGCCCACCGGGGTCAACACCCAGACCAGGAACGCGATGGGGAAAGCCACGGGGGCGGTCCCACACACACGGTCCTGCTGGCAAATTACTCTCAACATACTTGATCAACTGCCACGCGTTCTGTAACACCCCAAATTTCAATATGGAGTTTAGGATGGGTGACACGGCCTTGGACACGGGCGTGTCCAGCTCTGGGTGCTCGGCTGTATCGTGAGAGCCAAAAAAAAAAGAAGTCCACAGGCGTTGAGAGGCAACACGGCCTGGGACACGGGCATGTCCCATGGCGTGTCCTGCTCGGGTTGGTAACCGGGCGGCGCTGAGTGGCGTTGAGTGGAGTGACGTTGAGTGTGGTACACGGCCTGTGACACGGGCGTGTCAAAGGGGCGTGTTTGGCACACGGCCAAGGACACGGGCGTGTGCCTTAGCCGTGTTCTGCTCGGGTTGACAGTCTTATGTTTAGTGAAGGACACGCCCCTCAACACGGGTGTGTACTTACTGACACGGGCGTGTCAGGGGTTTGACACGGGCGTGTCTCGGCCCGTGTTCTGGTTTGGGTGAGTTTGTTCGTGTACCGCTTGTAGTACACGGCCTGTGACACGAGCGTGTCACAGGCCGTTTCAGCCACAAAATTAGAATTTTCAGGCGATTTGTGGCCGTTCGTTTCCCTCATCCTAGATCTAATGGCCCAGGGTATTTCTAGCTGGGTTTAACTCCGGGATTGACATGAAGTTGTCATTCAAACTTGGGCCTTTCTCTTTCTAAAGAGAAGAGAGAGAGGAGAGCTTGGAGGAGGAAGTAGGAGAAGCTTTTTGGCCGCCGATGGAGCTCCAGCGATGCAACTCGAGATCCGAAGCCAGCGTTGTGGAGGCAAGGACGTCGCGGTGATTTCCTTCCGACTAGTTTCTCCATGGATCTGAAGCGATCGTCAAGGGTAACGATCTCCTTCTTGGACAAGTGAAATCCTACTTTATGCATGTGCATGGGATCCTCCACCAAGAGGTGGAAAGCGTAAGCGATTCCAGCGGTTGAGTCTGCATTTAGATCCGAAAGTGTGTAGTATGGGATAGACATACTGTGTGAAGCCCATCTTGATGGATGTCTAGATTGATGATGCTGCGAACCGGAGAATACTCCGTGTATAAATTGGTTTACCTGCGGAGAAGGTGAGGACGATTGTGAATTGTGAGAAGGATGCTTTGCATAGCTCCTTTGGTTGTATGCTCGGCATGAACTGTATTGATGGATTTGGAAGCGGCACTGTGTGCCAGAGTTATGAGATGGATTGCGGACACCTCTGAGTGGGTTTGCGCGAGATGTCTCCGACGTGTGTTTGGAGGCTGATGCCCATATCAAACAAGTTCAGTGGTAGGATCAGGTGAGCGGTCGATTGGTGGCAATGTAGCGAGGCGATTTCCCTAGGCTTGTTACACTACTTGGGTAGGTCGACTGATAGTGCTCACAGTTGCCGTGAGGTGATTGCCTCTGCGTGAGCCGGGTGTGTGAGGTCTTCGACGTGTGTTTGGAGGCTTATGCCCGACCAACAAGCTAAACACCTCAAATCGATTGTGGGACCTAGAGGTTTTCGGTACACCATAATCGTGCCCTGAGTGCACGGAGCGCCTGGCGCCGAGGCCGGCGTTTGTGATGTTGTGTGTGATATATATATATGTTGTGCTTGCAGGGAAGGAACCACTGCCCCGGGTAAGGGGTAGGGTCGTTATAATTGGTCAGTTGAATGCTGACCGTTGCTCTGTTGATCACCTTTAGGGTGGACGTTCTTATGCAGGTATTACGGGTTGATTGGAATGAGCGGGCTGAAGCCCTTGGTGCTGCTATTGCTGGTAGGCCCTTGAAGGCCGTGCAAAGCTTTTGATTTCATGTGTGGCCGGCCTGCGTGTCGATGTATGAAGTCATATGTTTGTAAAGAGAAACTTATAAGGCCTTAAGGCCGTGGGCGGTTGAGTTGTAAACATTCTTGATGTTGTATATAAATGTGTTATTTATATAGGAGTGGACATTCATGGATTGAGTTCGTGCAACTTATAAACTTCCGCTAGAATGCTCTGGGCTAGGGTTTGATGGTATTTTGGTATTAATCTGTGACCTCACCGTCTGTTTATGACATATAATGTGGGGCCCCGACCAGACCTTCTATTATATGTTATATAACGGATGTGGTTGTTACATTTTGGTATCAGAGCCCCTCGGTTTTCCGCTTTCGAATTTATGGCTGTGTTCTTTTGTCAGTTGGCGAGCACGTGTACGTGCGAACCGTTTTAACATAATTTAACTCAAGAATGTCCACTAGGAATGTGAGTGTGTGTATTCGGTATGTTTGCTGTTTTGGATTGGAGGTTGAGTATTGATATCTTGTTCACATATAGGTGATAAGGAGTGGTGTTAGGCAGTCTGAGCCCCAGCATTCGGATGAGAGTGCGGCACCAGCTGAGGTGCCCACACCTCCTCCTTCTGCGGAAACCGTACGCCTAGTTGCAGAGGCGATATTTGCCATGATTCAAGAAAAACCTATTCGGCAGGCAAGGCCTGTAGTGGAGCCAGTTCGGGTTGGTGCGAGGCAAGAGCATATTGAAGCTCGGGTGGACGAGCGAGCGACTGACAAGCAACTGAAGCGATTTATGGATTTTCATCCACCTACGTTTGTCGGGGAGAATTCCCCAACGCAGGCAGAAGATTGGCTTTCAAGAGTGAAGAAGATCCTGACAGCACTCAGGATTGATGAGGGGCAGAGAGTTACGTTAGCCACTTTCCTACTAGAAGGAGAGGCGAGACTTTGGTGGGATGAAGTCGAGCTGCATCAGTTGGCAGGCAAAGGCCTGGGAGAGATTTCGATGGACGAATTCTCCAGATTGTTTTGGGCAAAGTATTTGCCAGTATCGCGGAGAATTGCTATGGAGAACGAATTCCAATGTCTAGTGCAGGGTGAGAAGACTGTGGATGATTACTGCATGAATTTACTAGGCTTGGGCATTATGCGGGGTCGACTTTTGCGGAAGAAGTGCGGAAGACGAATAGATTCTATGAGGGACTCTGAGATGATTTGAGATTGGTGCTTCTGAGTTCAGTGAACCAAGGCTTCCAAGCCTTAGTAGATACAGCTTGTGCGCTGGAGAAAGATTTGAAACGGGTGCAAGACAAGAAGAACTTGGCGGCAGAAAAGTCGGAGTTCAAAGTTCCGCAGTCCGAACAATCGGAGTTTAGGAAACGGGATAAGAAGAGGTTCAGGCCCGCTGAAAAAACGTCTTCAGATGTTGCTTCGGGCGCGACGTTTGGTCAAGGACATGTTGATTCACGTACCTGTTTCACTTGTGGGAAGTAGGGGCATATAGCCCATTACTGTTGGAAAGGCCCGTCAAAGAGTGAGCCAAAGACAGGCGCGTCCTATGAGGAAAAAGGTAAGGCAGTGGCGGAATCATCTGCATCCTGGGCGCAACCGCGAGTGTACAATCTCGAAGTGCAGGAGCCGCAAAGCTCACATCTTGAAGTACAATAACCTCGAGTGTATAACCTGGAGTTGCAGGAGGCTGTCAAGAAGCTGCTAAGAGACGCAGATGAGCGAAACTAAAGTGGAGGGTGCACTTTACTGTTTTTGTGTTGAACTTTATACATATGGTATGTTTGTGTGTTTGTGAAAACACTTGTGTTGGTGCGATGCCGTGGGGCGAGACAAACTGCGGCCTCTGAGCGCGCAACCCGGATCGTCTTTGTTTTTATTGCAACGGAGTGGTTGTGTTGGTATCTGCGTTGCGCTAAATTTCGGGACGAAATTTCTGTAAGGAGGGGAGGATTGTAACACCCCAAATTTCAATTTGGAGTTAAGGTTGGGTGACACGACCTGGGACACGGGCGTGTCCAGCTCTGGGTGCTCGGGTGTGTCGTGAGAACCAGAAAAAAATTAAGTCCACAGGCGTTGAGAGGCGACACGGCCTGGGACACGGGCGTGTCCCAGGGCATGTCCTGCTCGGGTTGGTAACCAGGCGGTATTGAGTGGCATTGAGTGGAGTGGCGTTGAGTGTGGCACACGGCCTGTGACACGGGCATGTCATAGGGGCATGTTTGGCACACAGCCAAGGACACGGGCGTGTGCCTTAGCCGTGTTCTGCTCGGGTTGGCAGTCTTGTGTTGAGTGAAGGACACACCCCTCAACAAGGGCGTGTACTTACTGATACGGGCATGTCAAAGGTTTGACATGGGCGTGTCTCGGCCCGTGTTCTGGTCTGGGTGAGTCAGTTCATGTACCGCTTGTAGTACACGGCCTGTGACACGGGCGTGTCACAGGCCGTGTCAGCTGCAAAATTAGACTTTTCAGGCGATTTGTGGCCGTTCATTTCCCGCATCCTAGATCTAATGGCCCAGGGTATTTCCAGCTGGGTTTAACTACGGGATTGACATGAAGTTGTCATTCAAACTTGGGACTTTCTCTTTCTAAAGAGAAGAGAGAGAGAGGAGAGCTTGGAGGAGGAACAAGCAGAAGCTTTCCGGCTGCCGGTGGAGCTCCAGCGGTGCGACTCGAGATCCGAAGCCAGCGTTGTGGAGGCAAGGCCGTCGCGGTGATTTCCATCCGGCTAGTTTCTCCATGGCTCCGAAGCGATCGTCAAGGGTAACGATCTCCTTCTTGGACAAGTGAAGTCCTACTTTATGCATGTGCATGGGATCCTCCACCAAGAGGTGGAAAGCGTAAGCGATTCCAGCGGTTGAGTCTGCATTTACATCCAGAAGTGTGTAGTACGGAATATGCATGCTGTGTGAAGCCCATCTGGATGGATGTCTAGATTGGTGATGCTGCGAACCGGAGAATACTCTGTGTATAAATCGGTTAACCTGCGGAGATGGTGAGGACGATTGTGAGTTGTGAGAAGGATGCTTTGCATAGCTCCTTTGGTTGTATGCTCGACACGAGCTGTATTAATGGATTGGGAAGCGGCATTGTGTGCCAGTGTTATGAGATGGATTGCGGACACCTCTGAGTGGGTGGGCGCGAGAGGTCTCCGACGTGTGTTTGGAGGCTGATGCCCATGTCCAACAAGTTCAGTGGTAGGATCAGGTGAGCGGTCGATTGGTGGCAATGTAGCGGGGCGAATTCCCTAAGCTTGTTACAATACTTGGGTAGGTCGACTGATAGTGCTCACAGTTGCCGTGAGGTGATTGCCTTTGCGTGAGCCGGGTGCGTGAGGTCTCCGACGTGTGTTTGGAGGCTTATGCCCGACCAACAAGCTAAACACCTCGAATCGGTGGTGGGACCTAGAGGTTTTCGGTACACCATAATCGTGCCCTGAGTGCACAGAGCGCCTGGCGCTAAGGCCTGCGTTTGTGATGTTGTGTGTGATATATATATATGTTGTGCTTGCAGGGAAGGAACCACTGCCCCGGGTAAGGGGTAGATTCGTTATAATTAGTCAGCTGAATGCTGACCGTTGCTCTGTTGATCACCCTTGGGGTGGACGTTCTTATGCAGGTGTTGCAGGTTAATTGGAATGAGCGGGCTAAAGCCCTTGGTGCTGCTGCTGCTGGTAGGCCCTTGAAGGCCATGCGAAGCTTTGGATTTCATGTGTGGCCGGCCTGCGTGCCGATGTATGAAGTCATATGATTGTAAAGAGAAACTTGTAAGGCCTTAAGGCCGTGTGCGGTTGAGGTGTAAACATTCCTGGTGTTGTATATAAATGTGCTATTTATATAGGAGTGGACATTCATGAATTGAGTTCGTGCAACTTATAAACTTCCGCTAGAATGCTCTGGGCTAGGGTTTGATGGTATTTTGGTATTAACCTGTGACCTCTCCGTCTGTTTATGACATATAATGTGGGGCCCCGACCGGACCTTCTATTATATGTTATTTAACGGATGTGGTTGTTACACGTTCTACCACTTCCGGCTCTGCCACCCTAATCGGTTCTTGCTCATTAACAGGTGGTGCGTGCTGCGCTTGCCTTGCAGGTTGGGCATTTATCATAGCAAAGACTGCTTCAGCCACCAATCTGATGGTTTCTGCTGAAGGAGGTGTTGTAGGCACGCCATTTGGTGCACTACTTTCCGCCGATCGCGGACGTTCCGATTTCCCAGCACCGCTCCTAGTTACCTATAATTGCATAAACCCTTGATTAAGCGACACACAGATTGCTAAAAGCAATCATTGGAACACTCAGGTTCCTCAGAACAAGTGTATTTTTCATTCTTAATTGGACATTCATGGGTTCTTTTATGTTATAACGATGACGCACATACATGTGCTCACCTCCCCTTAAAAGAATTCGCTCACGAATTCAACTAAAGAAGACCGACACCTTAGTATGATACCAAATTGTAACACCCCATTTGTCGTATGACATATAACAGAAGGTCCAGCTGGAACCCGACGCCATATACCACGGACAGTCGGAACGGTTACATAAGAATATCAAAAATCAACTACAACTACTCGCCCTAACTCAGAGCATTCTAGCGGAAGCTTTTAAACAGTTTGAAAAACCTATAATTGAATAACAACTATCATGAATGCCCACTTACCACCATAGGAATGAAATAACAAATACACTGAAAGTACTTGGACTTATGGCCTTACAAGAGTTCACGTTACAAAATAATGTTTTGCATACATCGGATCGCAGACCGGCCCCACATGACAAAAGTAAAACAACAATTTGCTTTGGCCTTCGAGGGCCAGCTCAGCAGCATGGGCTTCAACCCGCTATTTGGTACCTGGCTCCGCAGCACCTGCAATCAACATTCCACCTCACGATGGCAAACAAAGCAACGGTCAGCTAAAGCTGAACAAATTATAATGACCCTGCCCCTTACTTGGGACGGCGGTGCTCCTTCCCTGCATTTCATTAGCCCAGCTAAACAATAAAGTGCAAACATACTTCGCCACAGGTGTAGGATCGCACGACCAAACACCTCGTGCACTCAGGGCACATTTTCGGTGAATCCGGTCAATTCCACAGCTTCACCACCATCCCCGAGATGGCAACATCGTGAGCATTTTAGTCTTTCTGACCACCGTCTAAGACTCCCGACTATGCCAACAGCCAGTTCCACTTTTGGGCCTCTAGCACCGAACCGCATAGCCTAGTTCTGCTTCCACTTGCCCGTTGCTCACTCTGCCTAGTCACTATAAGACGTACGCGCGGACCAAGCTTCTACCGGATCCTAATACATTCCCAATCATCACATAACCCAGTTATGTACAAGGATGGCTCCCCAACCGCCAAGTTAGCAGAACTACGTTTCCGCTCAGTTTTCCAGGTACGCCTTGGAGTTAATCCCCAAGGATCCCTGCTGCAATCTACCGTGTAGAAACCCGAAAAACACATAGCACGGAGTCTTCTCCGGCAACCCATACAATATGCAACATCACCGATCCAGAACAACACGTCCGGGTAGGCTTCACACACAATGCCTATGTCCGCACTTCGATTCCGGACTCTATATGCAACACAAGGGGGACTATTCACATCTACCACAAGGAACACCGCACACTCACCGCACACTCGCGGTAGCGGGTCTCCTATGCAGAAAGAAAGAGAGCTTCACATGCTCAAGTAGAGAATCGTTACCCTTGAAGTTCGCTTTTGCGCCATGGAAATCTATCCGGATGGAAAGCTTCGCAAGGGAATTTCCTCCGCGGATCCGGTCTCGGTTCTCGACTCGGTGCTCCGATGCTCCGCCGGTGGCCGAATTCCTCCTCTTCCTTCCTCAACCGGTCTCTCCTCTCTCTAAATCCTTAGAAAGATAATGCTTAAGAGATAATGAGGAATTAATCCTCTATTCCCGGCCTTATTAAAGCAGGAACAGATCTGAGCCATTAGATCTTGTTTAAAGAAAAACGAACGGCTCAGATTCGCCTGAAATCTCTCAATCCTGAGCCGAACATGTTCTTGCACACGGCCGTGTTCCAGGCCGTGTGCCCCGATCCAGGCACGATCGTCAAGCACAGAAAAAGGCACAGGTTGAGACACGCCCGTGTCTCAACCTGACACGCCCGTGTCGGGTCCCGACACGCCCGTGACCTTGGGGCATGTCACAGATAACCGCCACGCCAACCGTCACGTCGCTTGGTGGACACGGGTGGTGACACGGGTAGTGACACGCCCGTGTCACGCTTGACACGCTCGTGTCGCTACTGTTCATAGCCGTGTTTTCTGCCTTGTCCTTTACTGGACACAGCTGACCAACACAGAGAAAGACACGGCCATGGACACGCCTGTGTCCCAGGCCGTGTACCCCTATATAGGCACCAAAAATACCTTAGGACGCGACCGGTTCGATTACAATTTTCAGGGCGTTACAAAATCACCCTTTGGAGATGTTGGAGCTGGGTGCGTAGATCATTGATGTCATTAAGATTGGAGGAGGCAGAGTCCGTTGCGGCAATAGTGAGAGGAGGCTCAGCTGTAGTAGATGCAGCAAGGTGTGGATGCAAACCATGTTTGCAATAGCATGTTGCCTCGAGGTGACCATCCCGATCGCAATATGTGCATTTAAAAGAAGATCGTCCAGCACGTCCTCATCCCCGAGACGTGTTGCGACCCCCACGGGCTGAGGAACCACGAGCATAAGGAACTGGTGTAAGCAACTTTAGAAGAGCCGAAGAGAGATGCACAGGAGCATCCAATGGCGGGGTAACCTTTAGAAGCATAGAGCAAACATCTGACAGAAAGGGAGTTATAGAGGAAGAGAGAATCTGAGCCCGAACGCTGTGCAGATGAGAAGGAATACGAGTCATCATCATGGCAATCCCGACCGCTTCTTTCTGGGCCTGCTGGGTGACCAAATCAATTATGCTAAGTGTAAGTATATCGTGTTGTGGCGTGACCAACACAGTGGAGATCGTGGAAGTTAAAGTGGTGATCGTGGCCGATCTTTGTTCTATCACCCGCAATATTGATATCACTTAACAATATTAGCAGATCGTGCACGTCGTGGCCTGGATCATGCATAATGTGTTAGATCGTGTCCATATTACTCTGCAATATTGATATTGCCTGTTTTAGCACCGACACGTCATAGAAACTGCTTGCCTTCAGTCAACTCACGGTCTGTCGTTAGTTTGCCATCATCCAATTTATAACTAGTGTTAGCTATTATCGCCCGCGATATCTCTAATTACCGAGCTTTTCTACTTTTCTCCACATCACACTCATAGGGAAATTATACATATTGTTTTTGTATACTATAAACAAACTTGATCAAATTCATAGTGGAATTTTTATTATCAAATCAAAGGATGTGGAATGCATGCTCCAACATGCATTTCATTACAAATATGATTTTTTGTAGTACAGAGAAAATTGTTGAATGGACGCAAAATATTGAGAAATGATTGAGTTTTGTTTTGATCATCACGAAGGCTGGCAAAATTGACTCAAGGGCAAATCCTAGAGTTATTTTAGGTTGTGATCAATCTGGGTTCCTAAGAGAAAGTCAAAGTAAGGATTTTATTAAAAGAAATTTGAGAAAATCTCATTTTAAGCGGTGTGGTTGCACACTTGTTATTAGAAGTCGTAGAGAAGCTATTGATGAATGTAAAATTGATATTATATGTAGTGTGCATAATCATGTGTTGGTTCGTCTTAAAGCACATGCATATGCTGGGATGCTAGATCAGAGTGAGGCAATAATAATTGAAGATATGTATTATGCAAGGGTGAAATCGAGAAATATATTATCGGAATTGAAGAGTATAATCCTTTCAAAACTACATCGATGAAAACTATTTATAATGAGAAGGCAAAGATCTATAGAAAAGAATTGGCGGGTAGTACTCTGATTTAATGTTTGTATAAGTGTAATAGTTGTTGAACTCCCTAGATTGTCAATGGTTTTGGCACCAGTAGAGAAGTGGATGTCGATTTCAGATATGTGGCTTGTAGTTGCATCTTGCTACAACGTCAAACTTGTGCATTTCTCATTCGAGCAGTCGTTTACTTTCCTACAGCTACATCTGGCTCCTCCTGAAACTCGGCGGCTTATTTGCATTGATTTTATAAATGGAAATCATTATTTACAATTGCAATTGGGTGAAAAATGTCCGCTGTCGTAGATATTTCTATTAGGGTGTGGTTCCCATACGAGTCGGTAAAAACCACCGGGCACGCTTGTAGCTGCTCGTGATGTTTATGTTTGGAGGCCGGAGCGATGTTGGAGCTGCCTGGGCTCAGGGTTCGTCGAGCAGCGCTCCATAACCGAGCTGAAATGAGCACAATTTGGAGTTAGGCGGTACCTACCACCAAATTAGGTGTTAGGTAACACCTACCACCATTTTTGGGGTTAGGTAGCATTTGTTTTGGGCCTATAAATGGAAGCCAATTCCAAGGCCAAAAGATTCATTCCAAGAGAGATTTGAGTGGAGGAAGATCAAGAGAAGATCTCGGAGAAGAGTATCGAAGATCGGATCGTCGGATTCTGAAGAAGAAGAAGGGGCTTTGTGTAGCCTTTCTCTTTATGCGGCATTCGGAACGGATTTTTCAATCCATTGGGTAATGGTTTCTTGATTTCTCGCTTGTTTTTCCCTTGTCAATCCTTGTGTGATTGTGGGAGAAAAGATTTATGCTTTTGCAGCAAGGAGAGATTTTTGTATTCCTTTGTGGAACTGGTACCTTGTGTAAGTGGTGGTGATCCGTTGTGGATCGATGGTGGAAATTGTGCCTTGTGTATGTGGCGGTGGTGAAAGCCCTGTAATTTGTTGTGCGTGATTTTCACGCCTTATAGTGGGGGCTTTCAAGGGTGGACGCTGATAGTCCCGTGGTTTTCACCTTATTGGGTTTCCACGTTAAAAATTGTTGTGTCACTTTATTATTGCTGTGCTTGTATTTGTCTTGCTTGTAAATCCGCTACAGGTGCCCTGATCGGGATCGTGCTATTTTTCCCAACAAGTGGTATCAGAGGGAGGTTGCTGGTCAGTAGTCAGAACAGGGCCGATACTGGGCTGACCTTTTGTGATTTCGAGACGAGGCGATTATATTCTCAGGTTTGGCATTGAGTGCGGTAGTTTACGACCATTGGTCCTCTGGCTATCCTCTTCAGTGACTTATCGTGAGAGAGTCGCGCTCAGAGAACTGTGGTCAGTCCGGCCAGTTGGTTTAGCAAGATGGAATTGACTTCAGAACAGATGGTCAAGTTGAATGGAGCAAATTATCATCAGTGGCACTTGCTTATGGAGGATCTTATCTACGTCAAGGGCTGGCATTCCCCTATCTTCGAAGAGATGCCGAAGGATATGGATCCTGCTAAATGGCAGGTGGAGCACCGGAAGCTCTGTGGTTTCATTAGACGATTCGTGGAGCCGAACGTATACAACCACGTGGCTAGCATCACGGATGCGAAGGAGCTGTGGAGAACTCTAGAAACGTTGTATGCCAAGAGCACTGGCATCAACAAGCTGGCTTTGCTGACGAAGCTTGGAGAGTTCCGCTACCGGGAAGGCTCATCGATCATGGATCATGTCAATGAGTTCCAAGGAATCATTGATCAGTTGACGGCGATGAAGATGACATTTGAGGATGAGGTCAATACGCTGTGGCTGTTGAAGTCCCTTCCGGACTCTTGGGAGATGGTCAAGATTGCACTGATCAACTCTTCACCCCAGGAGATTATCACCATGGAGATCGCCAAGAGTGGGATCTTGAACGAAGAGGTGAGACGGAAGTCTCAAGGGACGTCGGGCTATTCATCACGAGCTGATGTTCTGTTTACGGAAACCAGGGGGAGAGGCAGGAGCAAGAGTCGAGGATGGAAGGAGGAAAGAAGCCAGAGCAGAGGGAAGTCACGTTCACGATATCAGAACGTGGAGTGTCATTTCTGCCACAAGAAGGGACACATCAAGAAGTTCTGCTATGCCTAGAAGAATGAGCAGAAGAAGGGTGTGGCGACTGAGGCCAAGGAGGAGAGCCACACTGCCGTGGTTGTCTCCAGTGATGAGGACGATATTGTCATTGTCGGTGATGAAATCACGGCAGCGCTCTCCTGTGACGACAGTAGATGGATTGTAGATTCAGGTGCTTCTGCGCACGTCTCCCACAATCGGGAGCTTTTTGCCACGTACACCACCCATGAATGCGGGGTGTTACGAATGGGCAACGGGAATACGTCCAAGGTGCTGGGACGTGGAGACGTGCATCTGAAGACGAGCACTGGAGTGTTACTTATTTTGCGGGACGTGCGACACGTGCCCGATATTCGTTTCAACCTACTTTCTGTGGGGAAGCTTGGAGATGAAGGACATACAAGTATCTTTGGTGGTGATTTCTGGAAGCTAGTTCGAGGATCGCTGGTTATGGCCAAGGGCTATAGGGAGTCCGGCCTTTATTACATGGAGGGGAGGCCTGAAGATCCACATGCGAACTCCGTGAGAGATGAGGGATCCATTTCCCTGTGGCACAGGAGACTGGCTCATATTAGCCAGAAGGGCTTGGACTTCCTACAGAAGAAGAAGCTACTCAGTGACCTATCGGCCGATCACATGGAGAGGTGTGAGTACTGTATGGCGGGGAAGCAAAATCGGGTTTCATTCCGTCGTCATCAGTCCACCAGGAGATCTGAGCCATTGGAGCTCGTACACACAGACATCTGCGGACCTATGAAGGTCTCAACACGAGGGGGAGCTCAGTATTTTGTGACCTTTATTGATGACTGGTCGAGAAAGGTTTGGGTCTATCCGTTGAAGACCAAAGACCAGGTACTTGAGACCTTCAGAAGGTTCCATGCTGAGATGGAACGCCAATCTAGAAAGAAGCTGTTGTGTATCCGTTCTGACAACGGGGGAGAGTACGTGGGTCCATTTGATGAGTATTGCAAGGACCACAGAATTCGTCATGAGAAGACCCCCCCGAAAACACCACAACTGAATGGTGTTGCTGAAAGGATGAACCAGACATTGATGGAGAGGGTGCGATGCATGCTTTCTGAGTCCAAGCTGCCAGAGATGTTTTGGGGTGAGGCTCTTTTGACTACGACGCATGTCATCAACCTATCGCCGAGCTATCCTTTGGATGAGGATGTTCCAGATCGAGTCTGGTATGGGAAGGACCCATCCTATAGTCATTTGCAGGTCTTTGGCTGCAGAGCCTTCGTCCACATTCCCAAGGACGAACGATCGAAGTTGGAATCGAAGACCCGGAAGTGCATTTTCTTGGGCTATGGTCATAATGGTGAGCTCGGATATAGATTCTTTGATCCGGTGGCGAAGAAGTTAGTACGGAGTCGAGATGCAGTGTTCTGCGAGGAACAAACTGGAGGTGATCTGGAGAAAATAGGTGAGTCTGGGAGTGACTCACGTTCTGCTGAGTTGCCTATTGGTAGTGATGACCACTTTGAGGAGACTGTGGAGCCAGTTCCAGCACAGGGTGCTGAAGATGATGTTGAGGAGCCAAGAGCTGCTGAGGAGCTTGCAGAAGAGGAGCCTGCACCAGCTCCTGAGCCTGTGTTGAGGAGATCAGATCGAGCTAGGCATCCGCCCGCCAGATATTCTGCGTCAGAGTTTGTTCTACTAACTGATGCAGGGGAGCCGGAGAGCTATTCTGAAGCAGTAGAGAGCGCGGAGAGGCACCACTAGATGGCAGCGATGCAAGAGGAGATGCAATCGCTGCGGACAAATCATACCTATGACTTGGTGCGGTTGCCGAAGGGCAAGAAGGCCTTGAAGAACAGGTGGATCTTCAGGTTGAAGGAGGGTGCTTCTCCTACACCTCCTCGTTACAAAGCCAGGTTGGTAGTAAAGGGATTTGCACAAAGACAGGGCATTGATTTTGATGAGATATTTTCGCCCGTAGTGAAAATGTCCTCCATTCGAGTTGTGCTAGGCCTCGCTGCGAGGCTAGACTTGGAGGTGGAGCAGATGGACGTGAAGACTGCTTTTCTACATGGCGATCTTGAAGAGGATTTGTACATGGAGCAGCCTGATGGCTACTATATCAGGGGTAAAGAAGGATATGTATGCCGCTTGAAGAAAAGTCTGTACGGGTTGAAACAGGCCCCGCGGCAATGGTATCGGAAGTTCGAGACTTTTATGGGGGAGATCGACTTCATAAAGACCACCCTAGACAACTGCGTGTTTGTGAAACAGTATGCTCCTGAAGACTTCGTTATTCTGCTACTTTATGTCGACGACATGCTGATCATCGGGAAGAAGACTCCGTGCATTACTGAATTGAAGCGGCAGTTGAGTTCAAAGTTTGAGATGAAGGATCTGGGTCCCGCGAAGACTATTCTGGGGATGCATATTCGCAGGGACAGGGGCACCAGATTCCTTTGGTTATCCCAGGAGCGGTATATCCGCAAATTGTTGCAACGTTTTTCTATGGATTAGGCGAAGAAGGTGAGCACGCCACTTGCAGCTCACTTCAAGTTGACCGCTGATCAGTGCCCCAGCACACCGGAGGAGAAAGAGGCTATGCAGAAGGCGCCTTATGCGTCTGCAGTGGGAAGCCTTATGTATGCTATGGTGTGCACGCGTCCAGACATTGCTCATGCTATTGGTGTTGTGAGCAGATTTCTCTCCAACCCTGGGAAAGAACAGTGGAGCGCGGTGAAGTGGATTCTGAGGTACCTGCAGGGGACGACAGATCTGAGTTTGAGATTTGGAGGCAGTGAGCCCGAGCTTCTGGGCTATACTGATGCTGATATGGCCGGAGATCTGGACTCTAGAAAATCTACGTCCGGGTACCTGATGCTATTTGCAGGGGGAGCAGTTTCGTGGGCATCGAGACTGCAGAAGTGTGTGGCACTGTCAACAACAGAGGCTGAGTTCATTGCTGTAACTGAGGCAGGAAAGGAGTTGCTCTGGATGAAGAGGTTTGTCAGAGAACTTGGTTTCACTCAGGATCGTTATATGTTGATGTGTGACAGCCAGAGTGCCATCCACTTGAGAAAGAACTCCATGTTCCATTCAAGGTCGAAACACATCGACACACGGTATCATTGGATACGTGATGTTGTGGAGAAGAAGGAGCTCGAGCTACTGAAGGTTCACACCGATGATAATGGGGCGGACATGCTGACCAAGGTAGTGACCCGAGGGAAGTTTGAGACATGTGTGAGAATCACCGGGATGGCGGTTTCTCCCGGCTCGATGTGAAGGGGGAGTTTGTTAGGGTGTGGTTCCCATACGAGTCGGTAAAAACCACCGGGCACGCTTGTAGCTGCTCGTGATGTTTATGTTTGGAGGCCGGAGCGATGTTGGAGCTGCCTGGGCTCAGGGTTCGTCGAGCAGCGCTCCATAACCGAGCTGAAATGAGCACAATTTGGAGTTAGGTGGTACCTACCACCAAATTAGGTGTTAGGTAACACCTACCACCATTTTTGAGGTTAGGTAGCATTTGTTTTGGGCCTATAAATGGAAGCCAATTCCAAGGCCAAAAGATTCATTCCAAAAGAGATTTGAGTGGAGGAAGATCAAGAGAAGATCTCGGAGAAGAGTATCGAAGATCGGATCGTCGGATTCTGAAGAAGAAGGGGCTTTGTGTAGCCTTTCTCCTTATGCGGCATTCGGAACGGATTTTTCAATCCATTGGGTAATGGTTTCTTGATTTCTCGCTTGTTTTTCCCTTGTCAATCCTTGTGTGGTTGTGGGAGAAGAGATTTATGCTTTTGCAGCAAGGAGAGATTTTTGTATTCCTTTGTGGAACTGGTACCTTGTGTAGGTGGTGGTGATCCGTTGTGGATCGATGGTGGAAATTGTGCCTTGTGTATGTGGCGGTGGTGAAAGCCCTGTAATTTGTTGTGCGTGATTTTCACGCCTTATAGTGGGGGCTTTCAAGGGTGGACGCTGATAGTCCCGTGGTTTTCACCTTATTGGGTTTCCACGTTAAAAGTTGTTGTGTCACTTTATTATTGCTGTGCTTATATTTGTCTTGCTTGTAAATCCGCTACAGGTGCCCTGGTCGGGATCGTGCTATTTTTCCCAACAATTTCCTGTCTGCGTAAGGTATCATACAGAGGTTGCCGAATATTGAGACATACTTATAACACGACTCCAAGATTAAAATGATATGCATAATTATTTTTTCGTAATTTCAATAACTACTAACATTAACATAATTTTAAATTATTCCACATGGACAGATTGCAATTTGTGGGTCTTTTTGAGCTACATAAAAATTTTCAAAGTGTGCGACTTGCAAATTTATTTTAAATCACTCAACAAAAATAATATACTATTACAAATATATGGACTACATTATTTACTAAAATAATTTTTTTAATTATTTTATGGAAGGGGGGCATGCAAAAGAGACTCCTTAAGGAAAATATTTGGAATGTTTTATGGTAGATTTACTGGCCTTTTATCTTATTTTTGTTGGCTTTTTTAATGCTTAGATAGTTCTATGCTTGTTAAAAAACAACTGCCTGGTATCTTTATTATTGTTAGCCTTTGCATCAGTCTAGCGTTATCTCAAGTGTTACTGTTTGAGTAGGGTGCAAAGTTAGTGAAGGATGTTTGTCTCGTTGCGCCCAGGACTTGGGGTCCGTTTTGTGGAGGTGGCGAAGAACCTTCATTTTTTCGCGCCTCAGGAGGACTTGGGGTCCGTTTGGTTCATTCGTGCCCCAGGAGGACTTAGGGTCCGTCTGGTCGGAGGGGCGAAGGACCTTTTTCCTTTTGGGCCTCAGGAAGACTTGGGGTTCGTCTGGTTGGAGGGGCGAAGAAACTTTGTCCGTTCGGGCCTTATGAGGACTCTGGGTCTATTCAGTTGGAAGGGCGAAGAACCTCTGTTCGTTTTGTCTTCAGGAGGGCTCGGGGTCCGTTTGGTTGGAGGGGCGAAGGACTTTTATCTGTTCGTGCCTCAGGAGGACTCGAGGTCTGTCTGGTTGGAGGGGAGAAGAACCTTTATTTTTTCGGGACTCAAGAGGACTTGGGGTCCATCTGGTTGGAGGTGCAGAAGGACCTTTGTCCATCTTGCATTAGAAGTATGAGGTGTAGAAAGACTTTTATCAATCTTGCCTTGACAGTAGGTGGTGCAAATGGACTTTCATCTATCTCTCCTTGATGTTTGGAGGTGTAGAAGGAGTTTCGTCCATCTTACCTTGACTGTAAAAGGGCACGGAGTGCATTCGTCTTGCATGGATCTGATTGTTGTGGAAGGGAAAATATATGCTTTGTTGCTATAAAACAAGAAATAGGTGCTCAAGAACTTCTTCTCATGGCTTATTCTTATGAAAGTAGGGGAAAGTGGTAGATAGTGCAGAGAGCGTCTCTTCCTGACCCCCCCAACTTAAGCTCCATGTAGTTCTTCGAGGTCCAGATCCTGTCCAGGGTGCGACTAATACAGGTAGCAGAGTTGCGTTGTCTGTACAACCCAGTGTTCGCCGAGTGGATCCGACAAGACAGAGCGGGAGCCTCGAGATAGCCCGACTCGCACCCGCCTAAGCATACGACCGAACTAGGCAAGTCGGGGAGTCCAACCCGCTTCAGCTCGATAGGCAGGCAAGCCGGGGAGGCCAAACTGTTCTCGGCGGCTAAGCGAACTAGGGAGTCCGGCCCGCTTCAGCTCGATAAGCAGGCGAGCCGGGGAGGCCAGCCTGTTCTCAGCAGGCGGGCGAGCCGGGGCACCCGGCCCGCCTCAGCTTGGCAGATAGGCGAGCCGAGGGGCAGCCAACCCGCCTCAACTCAGCAGGGGTACTAAATCCGTCTATGTTGCTCGCGCTCACTCTCTTATGTGGGGGTGCTATTAGCATGTGCTTAGTATAATTTGGTCTGCCAGTAGCCTCTTAAAACAACAGAGTTACGCTGTTGGCAGACCAATTTGGGCTACGTATAGCCGTTCTGGACAACAGAGTTGCGCTATTTGCAGGCCAAACTCAGAAATCTATAAATAGACCCACAATTGTACCTCAGAAAGCAAGGGCTTTCTCATTCTCTAGTTTTGTAGCGCTTTTTGAGGTATCTTTAGCTTAGAACTGGCTAAAGAAGGGAAGCGCTCTAAGATCTTCTGGGTTTGTGGTGGGACCTTCGTGCTGCAGCCTTGGGTTAGTCTCAAATCCTAAGTTCTCAGTCAAGCAGGCTTGCTAGGAGAAGTATGTGTGTAGTCACCCCTTTCTAGGGTCCGAACTCCACAGAAGCCTATTCTTGGTTTCAACATTTTGGTGTAGTGAGCGTGGAGTGTGACAAGCACAAAAATCCTTAGTGAACTCAATGGCTAGAGACGAAGGGCAAAGACTTGACCGGGTGGACTCGCTGCCTCCATTTCCCCTGGCCACCCTCAAAATGTTTGAGGACTTCAAGAAGAAAGTCAAGGATCTGGTACTCTTCGCACATGTGGCGAGTGGCAAGTGCTCGATGCCCTCTGTCCGGTAGTCACTGCCCCATCTCTAGGCGAGAACGCCCATGTCAGGCTACCTGGGAAGGAAGTTGTGGAGTAAGGCAGCGAGCGAGATCTCCCGAGGTGAGCCTTGTTCCTCGGCTCGGCGAGTGCGGGCAGGTTCGGCGAGGTGGAGGCGCGAGACCGTCTGGCTCGCCTGGTAGGGGAGGGAAGTCCCTTCAGCGAGCTGGTCGCATCCGCCCTGGTTCCGGATGGGTTCCTCAAGCCGGAGTTGTCCTACTACACCGGAATGGGCAATCCAGTCCAACACATCCAGTGGTTTGAGGATGTGGTTTCGATCAGGAAGATGTCAGACGCTTTCAAGTGCCGGCTCTTCTCCATAACCCTCAAAGAGAAGGCAAGGGATTGGTTCCATCAGCTTCCCGCCAACTCCATCTATTATTTGAAGGACTTACGCCGGGGGTTCTTGCTGAGATTTTCAACTTCGAAGAAGAGGAAGGAGTCGGAGTCCCTGTTTCTCATCAAGCAGGCTGTGGAGGAGACATTGGGGAGCTACGTTGACCAATTCCATGAGGAGGTCCTCCAAGTTCAGGAGATGTTTGGGCACACCCTCATGGTAGCCTTCACTCTGGGGCTACGTCAGGGATTCGTCAGGATGGAGCTGAAGCGGGTGCCTCCATTGTCCTTTGAGGAGCTAACAGAGAGGGAGACAAAGGAAGTCGAGGGAGAAGCTTCAAACCCGACATTTGCTAGGAAGCTAGCCAGCTGGGCTGCAGAGGATGAGAAAGAGCCAAGAGGTGGCAAGGGTTAGGAGGTATGGAGGGTAGAGCCCCGACTGTAGGAGCAGCATCAACAGCAAAGATTGGGCCACCAAGAGCTGAATAACAGGTTAGGCTGGAGGAAGCAAGAGTGGCACGACCAGGGTCAGAGGAGAGGTTTACACGGAGGGGAAAATTGCCAAGGGGGGCAAGGCCAATTCAACCTTCCGGGCTAGAGGCAAGGCCAGAGACTCCCTCTCCCTGATCAGTACCAGCTATGATGATAGCCCTGAGGAGGAGGAGAGTTGTTCATAGGAGGAGGTCAGGAGGCAGAGCGGATCTGCCTAACTGTGATTTCCACCAGGAGGAAGGCCATGCGATGGCTACCTGTCCGGAGTTCTTAGAAATGAGGGGAGCCAGGGAGCAGGCCCCGCAACAGTAGCAACACCGCCATGAGGTGCGGATAGAGGAAGTCCTGCTAGGAGTGGAGGAGGACAGATGCGAGGACCGAGCCGACGTAGGAGGCCGAGGGGGGATTAGGGTGATCCATGGGGGGGGGGGGGGTAGGATTTGAGGCCTCCCGTAAGGCGAGTCTCCATACCATGTACTGCTAGAGCATCGCTTCTACGTCCCTGACCCCCTAGATGAGATGATTACCTTCTATCTGAAGGACATGCCAGATCATGAGGATCTATTTTGCGATGCACTGGTAATTCAAGCCACCATCGAAAATTTCACCGTCTCCCATATTACCATCGATAATGGGAGCTCTGTCAACGTCATTTTCAAAAAGACGTTTGACGCTATGAAGGTGGAGGCCAGGAGGGTGCTGGCCTCGGACGGGCCTTTGTTCGGATTCTCCGTAGAGACAAAAAAGGTAGAAGGAGGAGTGGGGCTCCATGTTACCTTAGGGGGCAGTCCAGGAACTGCAGGTTCATCATCGTAGATGCTCTTAGCAGCTACAATGCGATTTTCGGACGACCCCTCATCAACGCCTTCCTCTACGTACCCTCCTATTTCCACCAATGCCTCAAGTTCAATGCCGAAGGCATCCAGGACCAGGGAGACCCCAAGATGGCGAGGGAATGTTATGCACTGTGATCAACACCATTTCATGATGAGAGGGAGCTGCGGAGATGGAGGAGCTGTCCAGACAGGAGGCCATAGGATAAGTAGAAGGGATGGAGGTGGGGGAGGAAGAGATCCGTGCTAGTGTGGGGGCAACAGAGGAAGTTTTTAGGGAGTATGTTGGTACCCTAGATGTGATTTGGCTTATGTGATCCCCTTGCAGCCCTCTCTTGATCTATATAATTTATATATGATCCTGTTTAGACTTTGCTTAGTCTCCCTAGGGCAGTATATGACTGACCTAGAGTTTAGGCTAGTAGTTTTAGAATGTGTTTTGGTTAAGGCTTTTTCCGTTCGACTATCGTCGAACGAGGCCTCGCGATCGTCGATCATTGGCCGACGATAGCAGGGCTATTGAATCGTTGAAGTCAAGACAATTATCGTCGACCGTTGGTCGACGATCTCAGAGCAAGCTTACTACGCTCTGAAGGTTGGTCGACGATCTGTCATCAACAGATTGACGATCGTGTTCTTGCTTCACGATTTCTGTCTCGACAGATATTTGCCTTTGCTGGTCGACTATCTGTTAGCTGGTCGACTATCTGTTAGCCGGTCGACGATCTATTAGCTGGTCGACGATTTCTGGTCGACGATTTCTGTTCCGACAGATTCCTGCTATTAGTCGACGATCTGTTTACAGGTCGACGATCATCGAACTCCTGTTCGACGATTTCTGTCTGCTTTTATCTGTTCGTATTTATTTTATTCCTTGGTTTATTTCCAAGTGTGTTAACGTGTGGTTAGAAAGATTTTCTGAAGAATGTTTTTGCTAATTTATGGCTTAAATTCAAATGAATTATTTACCAAATATGTCAAGCATAAATCACGGGATTTCGTATTTTGATAAAGCATTTTTGTCTTATTATTCAAAATATATTGCCAGGCTGTATTCTAGCCGTTGGCGGTGTATGCTATTTCCAAGAACGATAAATCTTTATGCTGAGATATTTTCCTATTCATTTATTTCCTTATTGGGACTGACAGAAAGTTAATAGGTCATTCTATTCCTATTGCTATATTCTATTTTGAGATAATCTGTTGCAGGGCTCGAGAATTCAAATCAATAGAGCCGTTCCAAAAGAAAAACGTGAAGACATATTTAAGAGAAATTCTTCTCTCAGCAAAAGAGAAGTGACAGACACAGAGAAATATTATTCATTCGCTCAAGCATCATCAGAGCAGCTCTTCACAATCTCACAACAAGAAGAAGAAAAGTTTTCCTGAAGCAAAAGCCCAGAGCAATCATCTTTCATTCTCAAGTCTCCTGAGCATCTGCTTAGAGTTTTCAAGACTTTAGAAAAAGCTCCAGATCTGCTTCAAGTGCTCCAGAATCTTAAGACCTGATAAATATCAGTCTTCAGATCTCTGAGGATTTAGTTTCAGTTTATCTGAAACTCCTTCATCCTGAAGCAAAGGCTTTCCCTGGACTTTCACTGAGCCAGGGGAGACTTTGATTCTTTAGAGAATCCACAAATCTTCTCTAATCTGTATTTAAAACAGAGAAGATAATCTAACCCTCTCAACCCCTTTGTAAAAAGAGTTTGTTCACACCTCTTCAAAAGTGAACGTTGGTGACAGGGCACCTTATCAACAACCTGTGGTTGAGCATCCTTATCAAAAGCTCAAAGGGTCTGTTTGATCTACCTGAATCAGATCATTAGTGGCAGGGCACCTTAGCAAAAACCTGTAGTGGATTCCTACCAGGGTGGTAGAAGAGTGGATGTACCTATTAAGAGGGAACCACTATATATCTTGTGTCTCTCTGGTTCTTGCTTATTCATCTTATTCTGTGGCTGTGTTAGAACTACCTAGGGTTGCTAGTTGCTGTGATAGGCTTGTAGTTAACTGAAATTTCAGTCAACTTCTTCACTTGTGCACTTCACTGTGTTAGGCTCTTAGGGTTCAAGTATCAGATTTTTTATTCCGCAAATAAACTCCAAGGGAGCTGACTAAGTGTTCATAAAATTTTGAATACTCTATTCACCCCCCCTCTAGAGTAGTTTACAACTTATCCCCTCACTTTCAGAGTAGGACAAGGTGATGGACGTAGAGGAAGTCGAGGAAGATGAAACCCTCTCCCCAAGTGAGAGATGAGCAGGCGAGTGGGAAGAACAATCCCGATTAGAAGTAGTAGAGGAGGTGGTGGAGTTTGAAGTTCTCAACCAGGGAGGAAGGGTGGAGAAGGTGCGAGTCAGCGAGGGCGGGGCATTGCCCGGAGGATCAACAAAATATGTTTGAGTGCATCCAGAAGAACGTGGACATCTTCACATGGAGCACAGAGGATATGCCAGGGATTGATACAGATGTGGCTTGTCGCTGCCTCAATCTCGATCCCGGCGCTCACCCTGTCCAGTAGAAGAAGAGTTCCGTCACCGACAGGCTGGCTGAGCCCATCCGGGAGGAGGTGGCTAACACCTGAGTTAAAAGATCCTGTGATAAGTTGTTTCCTGATACCATTCACAAACACTTTCACACATGGCCCAGTCTAAGGATTATTCAAGCACCAGACCTCCTGTATGCAACTTGTCCAAGTTTGGCATATGGAAGGCCAGGATAAGACTATACATGAATTCTATTGATGAAGATATTTTTTCTTCTATCTTGACAGGACCACCTGCTAGGCCTGCTGCTGCTTCCACTTCTGCTGATCTCAGTGCTGTGCCACCACCTGACTACAATGAAACTTACAAGAAGGCAAAAGCAGCTGATGCTAAGGCAATGAATATCCTAGCTCAGACAATGTCTGATGAGATATTCCAGAAGCTGGCTGAATGTACCTCAGCCAAAGCTATGTGGGATTCCCTCAACCACATAGTTGCTGGCTCAGCTGATGAGAGGAAGGACAGGAGATCCAATCTCACCTCTCAGTATGAAAATTTCAAGAAGGATGATGCTGAAGACATTGACACAATGTACACAAGACTCAGTTCAATAATAAGTGAACTGAGGTCTTTGGACAAGGAGATAACTTTGTCAGAAGTAAATGACAAGATCCTGATGTGCCTTCCCATCTCTTGGGACTCAAGGATATGGCCCATCAAGGATGGAAGAAACACTGTGGAACTCTCCACAGAAGCTCTGTTGGGAAAGCTCAAGTCATATGAGCAAACTCTAAAGAGCAGAGCTGCTGCAATTGAAGTAAAAACTCCAACACCAACAAAGAAAGAGCATTCTCTAGCTCTTAAGGCTGCTGAGACTTCTGAAGGAAGTCAATCAAATGAGGAGTTACTGGCACTCATTGCCAAGAGGTTCTTCAACATGGGAAGAAGAGACCTCAGAAAGAAGTTCTCCAAGCATGAGGACAAGCCAAGGTATGACAAGACTCCATCTAAAGAAATCATTTGTTATGTTTGCAGCAAGCCTGGACACATTGCCCCAGATTGTCCAGAGAAGAAGTACAAGGAGAAGAAACATGAGAAAGAATACAGGAAGCACCACTCCAAGTCCTCATCACACAAATACAAGAAGAAGGACAAGGGATTTGTGGCTGCTACCTGGAGTGAAACAGAAGAGGATACCTGTTCCTCTAGCTCCAGTGATTCAGAAGAAGAAGAAGAGAAGAAAGCCAAAGAGGTCTGCCTCATGGCCATTGATGCCTGCAGCTCTCTGTCAGCTGCAGAGAATTCTGAAGAAGAAGGAGACAATGAAGAAGATTCCTTTATGGAGGACCAGGTAATCGACTCATTTGATTTCTCATCTCCTGAGTTCAAACTAAAATTTAAAACTCTATGTTTAGATTTACTATTATCTGAAAAAGAAATTAAGTCACTTAGATTAAAAATAATGGAACTAGACATGGAAGGTACTGAAATAATCAGATTAGAAAAGGAATTAGAGAGCTCAAAAGAAGAAGTAACATTCCTAAAATTAGAACTAGCTAAATCTAAGAGGTTAGAAGAACAATTAAATGGCAGAAGCCTTAAATTATCTGAAATAACCTGTATAGCAAACACTAGGGTTGGTAATGATAAACTAGGCTTAGGTGCTACACCTAGTGAACCCATCCTCCTCACAAAGGAGAGATTTAGCACTCCAGTAAAATTTGTTTCTGAATCAGGAATAAAGAATACTGAGGAAATTGAAAAATGCAAGAAAATTCAGAACAAGATTAAGAAAGAGAATAGGAAGAAAAAATTTCTAGCTTTACAAAAATCGTCGAACATTAATCGACGATCGTCAAACCAATCGTCGAACGACTATCGACGATCGCTGAACATCTACACTGAGTATAATAGCTTTGGTGCAGGAGGTCGACGATCTCATCTTGAGTCGTCGACCAGTGATCGACGATCGTGGAATCCAGAACATCGTTCTACCATAAATGATCGACGATATGGGTTGCGATCGTCGACCATTGATCGACGATCTGGACTTAAGCTGGAAAATAAAAATCAAACTTCCAGAACTTCAAATCCTAATCACCACCCCAGGTTGTTTAATCCTTCAACTGAATGGATTATCCCACCTAGGAGATCACACCCTTTAGGATATAAATCTAAGCCTGCAAAATCTTTTATATCTAGTTTTTCTTTTGTGAAGAATACTGGACCCAAGGTAACCTGGGTCCACAATGTATAACTGTTCTTTCTGCAGGTGAAGACCTATCCAGTCATACATGACAAATGGTATCTGGATAGTGGATGCTCAAAGCATATGACAGGAAAGAAGAAGAACCTGTCAGGTTTCAAAGCCAAGCTGGGACCAAAAGTTGTATTTGGGGATTCCAGCTGTGGACAGACTGAAGGGTATGGCAGCTTCACCATAGGAGCTGTAACCTTCAAGAAAGTAGCTTATGTCTCAGGACTAAAGCACAACCTAATCTCTGTAAGTCAAATGTGTGATGCTGGGTATAAGGTATGGTTTACTGACACTGCTTGCAATATTTCTTTAAATAATACTGTTATGTTAGCAGGTATTAGAATTGGAAATGTTTATGTTGTAGACTTTAATTCATCCAAATCTGAAATATGCTTATTTAATGAAGTAACCAGTAATAATACCCTTTGGCATAAGAGACTTAGTCATGTAAATTTGAAAAACATTTCTAGGTTGGCTAAATACAATCTTGTACGGGGTCTACCTTCTTGCCCCTACAAGAAGGAAGGCCTTTGCAAAGCTTGTCAACTAGGAAAGCAAACAAGAAATAGCTTTAAATCAGTTAATAAAAGTGATTCTCCCAGGATTCTGTACTTGCTACTTTTGGATTTATTTGGTCCTATTGCTGTACAGAGTCTTGGAGGAAAGTCTTACACTTTAGTAATTGTAGATGACTTCTCTAGGTTCACTTGGGTATTCTTCTTGAGAACTAAGGCTGATAACTTCAAGGTTCTTACAGATTTTCTAAAGTGTATACAAAGTGAGTATTCTACTCAGATTGCCTTGATCAGAAGTGATCATGGTACTGAGTTTGAGTCTCTTCTTATGCAAGAATTCTGTGAGAAGGAAGGTATCAAACATAGCTTCTCTGCTCCTAGAACTCCTCAACAAAATGGGGTAGTTGAAAGGAAAAACAGAACCCTAATTGAAGCTGCAAGTACATTGTTGGCAGATGCTAACATGCCTCTGTCCTTTTGGGCTGAAGCAGTTAGCACAGCTAACTATGTATTGAACAGAAGTCTGATACATAAACTTAAGGGTAAGACTCCCTATGAGTTACTTAAGCAAGTGAAACCTAAAATAGACTACTTTAGAGTATTTGGCTGTGTTGCTTTTGTTCATAACAATAACAAAGAATACCATAGAAAATTTGAGGCAAAAGCTTCAATGGGAGTTTTTCTAGGATACTCTCAAGTAAGCAAAGCCTATAGGGTCCTTAATAAATCCTCTCTTAAGATAGAAGAGTCTGCACATGTCTCTTTTGATGAGACAGTCATGTACTATAAGGAGAAGGACTCTTCCTCTAATAGTACAGTGCAAGTCCTAGGAGTAAGTAAGGATTTGGAAGGTTTGAGACTCACACAGGAGAATCATCCCCAACAAACTCCTCAGGTTGCTTCCTCAGATTCTGAATCTGATGTAGAACTTTTTGAAGTTAAAGCACCTGCTCCAACAGTTGATCAAATTCCACATGAGGAATTAAATCTTGAAACTGTTGAAGATCAGATCATTGTTGAACCTACTGATCTTGTCACACTTAGAGATCACCCTGTATCTCAAGTGATTGGAGACATTTCAGCAGGAGTCCAGACAAGACATCAACTCAACAAAAATGTGATGTTTGCTTGTTTCCTTTCTCAGGTTGAGCCCCTAACCATTAAAGATGCTGAGCTTGATCCACATTGGATTATAGCCATGCAAGAGGAACTTAACCAGTTTGAAAGATGTAAAGTTTGGACCTTGGTTCCAAGACCAAGAGGCCAACGGATCATAGGCACCAAGTGGGTGTTTAGAAACAAGCTTGATGCCCAAGGCATAGTAGTTAGAAATAAGGCTAGGCTAGTAGCTCAAGGCTATAGACAGGAGGAAGGCATAGATTATGATCAGACTTTTTCCCCTGTAGCTAGACTAGAAGCCATTAGGATTTTCCTAGCCTATGCTGCCTATAAAAGATTTAAGGTCTTCCAAATGGATGTGAAGAGTGCCTTCCTCAATGGAGATTTAAAGGAAGAAGTGTTTGTTGAACAACCACCAGGGTTTGTTTCATCAACCTTACCCACTCATGTGTTCAAACTCCAAAAGGCTCTCTATGGACTTAAGCAAGCTCCTAGAGCTTGGTATGAGACCTTAGCAAATTTTCTTCTAGAACACAAGTTTGTGAGAGGTGTGGTAGATAGAACCCTGTTCATTAGACATCATAAGGACTCACAACTGTTAGTTCAAATCTATGTAGATGACATTATATTTGGCTCTACTGATCCCAAACTATGCAAGAGGTTCTCTGACCTAATGCACTCTAAGTTTGAGATGAGCAGCATGGGTGAGTTATCCTATTTCCTTAGTCTCCAAGTGAAACAGAGTGTTGATGGCATTTTCATTTCTCAATCAAAATATGCCAGAGAGCTGGTTAAAAGATTTGGAATGTCTGATGCTTCATCAATGAGCACACCTATGGCCTCAAATGCAGTTATTGATTCTGATGTTAATGGCAAGTCTGTTGATCAAAAGAACTTTAGAGCCATTGTTGGTTCCCTGCTGTATTTGACTGCAAGTAGGCCTGACATAATGTTTGCTACATGCCTATGTGCTAGGTTTCAGGTCAACCCAAAGGAATCTCACTTAACTCTTCTCAAGAGGATTTTAAGATACCTTAAGGGATGCCCTAACTTAGGACTGTGGTACCCAGCTGAGTCAGGATTTGAATTAATTGGATATTCAGATGCTGATTATGCTGGTTGTAGAGTTGACAGGAAAAGCACCTCAGGGACTTGTCAGTTCCTGGGAGAGAGACTTGTCTCTTGGTTTTGCAAGAAACAGGCATCTGTGTCTACTTCAACTGCTGAGGCTGAATATATAGCAGCAGCTAGTTGCTGTTCACAGATCCTGTGGATTCAAAATCAGCTAGTGGATTATGGGTACACACACTCAAACACAAAAATTCTGTGTGACAGTACCAGTGCAATATCAATTGCTCAAAATCCTGTGCACCATTCCAGGACCAAGCACATTGAGATTAGACATCACTTTCTGAGAGATAATGTGGAAAAGAACAAGATAGTAATGGAATTTATATCCACAGACCTGCAGAGAGGAGATATTTTCACTAAGCCCCTTGATGAACAAAAGCATTTGTTCTTCCTGAACCAGCTTGGCATGATTAATGGTTCAGAGTAGTGAAAATTTGGTTAGTTTTGTTTTCTGTCTAAAATCGTCGAACGACTGCTCGACGATCTTCGACCAGGTCAGAACTATCGTCGACCAACGGTCGACGACAGCTCGTTCTGTAGTAAGGCAGAAATCGTCGACCAACTGGTCAACGATCTCTCTTTAGGTATCTATCGTCGACCAATGGTCGACGACAGATTTTTTGTGCTGTGTGGAGAATCGTCGACCATCATATATTGATCGACGATCGTGGTAATTGCGTGTAGTCGGTCGATGTTTACCGATTAGTCAAACATTGACTATCGTCGGTCTGTGTTCGACGACCGATTTTATTCCGGGATCGACGATCGCAGATTTGTTTCTAATAGTCGATTTAGGTCTGAAGATCGTCGTCCTTCCGCTCCGTCTTTTCATATTCCTTCTTCTGGATTAGAATTCGCTCTCGAACTCTACTCCCGCACGATTCTCTTCTCCCCTGTTTTGCTTCTCGATTCGCCATTTTCTCTCAAATCCTATGGCGATTCCTTCTGCTGTTCTCTTCGGAATGAAGTTCGACACTGGCTTCTGTGTCGACTTCGATTCTTTCAGCCGATGCGATCAACCAATCCAAGATATTCTGCAGCTATGTGAAGACCAAGGCCTCAAGAAATTTATGTCGTTCTCTCCTAAGATTCATATACCAGAAATTCGTGAATGGGTATACACCTCGTCCTCCAGCGACGAAGCGATGTCAGGAAAGATAAATGGCGAGGAGGTCACTCTGACTCCTGAAGTATTGACTGAGCTGTTTGGACTGCCAACAGGTACTGAGGAATATGAGCAAAGCACAGAGGAATATGGCCGCATGCTATCTGTGATGGGCCATGCCGAAGGGATTCCGGCTAAGCTGCTGAAGATAAACTTGTCTCCAGAATACAAGTTTCTGGCCGACCTGGTGGGCAAGGTCGTTTTGGGAAAACATTCTGCTCATGACAACATCAACAGGCAACAGTTTGCCCTGATGTCAGCTTTGGTGAATAAGGCACAGATTGCCTGGGGAAAAGTTCTGTTTGAACTAATAAGGAGAAAGAACAATCAGAAAGAGGTAAACCTTGCCAGGGTACTGGGTGTGTTTCTGTATGTGAAAGCACCCCTGCTGCTTGTTTCTGCACCCTCCGCAGTCAACGCCAGCAAGAGGTTGGACCCCTCTCTATTCAAGAAATCCCAAAGGATTATCAAGAAGTCAGCCAGGGTTGATCCTAACCCTCCTTCAGACACAAGGGCTGATTCGGCCGCTCTCCCGCTTACTGGGGAAGGCTCAGCAATCCCTTCATCCTCCCTCTTTACCCCTGCATCCTCATCTCCTGCATTACTTTCTACAACACCTGCAGTGCCACCACAACATGCATCCTTCATTCCACCTGCATCTCCACACCAGTCACCAACACCACAACATCTGGCAGCTTCAGCCAGTGTTGACATGGTGACTGCTACCATCCTCACGCATCTTTCTCAACATGAATCCCACACTCATGTTGATGTTCACCCATCTCCACATGACTCATTTGATCATGTGGCAGATCATCCTGCTTCCATTCCATCCACCTCCACATCATCAGCATTTCAGATAACTCCTGAATTGCTTGCACATATTGTCGAGCTCATTACTCCCTCCATCCAAAAAATGATTGAGGCTGCCAATGCCCCTCTCATTGCATCCATCAATGCCCTTACTCAAGCCATAAAATCATCTCATCCCTCTGCTGAGCCCTCTTCTGTAAGATGCATGACTCCAGTTCCCACTGCAGTCATGCAGGGGGAGATGTCTGTTGAAGTGGTCTCAGGTGATGCCCTGACCCTTCAGGACAATTCTTCTCTTCCCCTTCAAGGAACTGTAGAAGAACCTCAAGAGATTCCAGAGAAAGAACCAGAAGGTAAACCTTAAAATTCTTCCTCCAAAGGTTATAATCAGGACTTCAATTTGATATTTGTATCTAACAAAGACATTCACTCCCTAGTGAATCTAGCTTCTGAGGAAGAAGTTCCTGAAAAAGAAAATGAGGAAGTCCCCATGGACACCTGTGAGTATGATGCTGCTCAACCTGATGGTATAGCTTTATTTAAGATTCTAATTAATTCTAACTCCAACTTAGAGTTAATTTCTTATCCCTTCCTTTCCATCACAGCTGCTGATGACCTTACATCAGTATTGCAAGTTGATGCTGCTAAGTCCCTTGATTCTGATAAAGACTTGGAATCATTTCTTAACTCAGACTGTGAGTTCTCACTCACATCTACTCCTTTTGTTCTTCCTCCTCAAGAGATAGTGGTCCCTTATAGACCTGAGTACCTTGATGACCCCTTGGTCAAAGATACTCTTTTCTTTTCCTGTATGGCACTCCTCTTGTGCCTTGCAGAGGTGTCTATCCCTGATGTCACTGAACATCTAGAAGGAATTATAACCTCCTTCCTAGATGCAAAGTGGTATCCTGTGTAGATCTTCAGGTAATCCTATCTATTACCTGTTGTTTGTTCACCTTGGGGGAATATTTTATTCCCACTTGGTTGTTAACCTATCTTTCTTTGCATGCAGGCACAACCATTAATGCTGCTGCTGCTGAAAACATCAACATCCCTGCTGATGCTGCTGCTGAAGAAATTGAAGATGTGCAAGATAGGGCAGACAATGCTCCCAAGATGACTGAAATGGACTCAAGCTCAGGTACTCTAAACCTAGAACAATTTATAGCCTTTGTGGCTGAGAATATTGCCTCTGAGTACATTGAAGGGATGGCTAATTATCATCTGGATTCCCTAGCCATCTCTCTAGAGAAAGCATCTGCCCCTGCAGATATCGTCATCTTTTCTCCTCCTATCCTTACCTATCCTCTATCCATTCCCTCTATTGCAGAACTGGTCCCCAAGACAGTTCCTGAGTTGTATCCAGAATCAGAACTCTGGAAGAGGTCTCCAAATGTGGATCTTGATGCTCTCCTTAGGCAAGATGCCATTGAGGAAGCTAAAGAGAAAGAAGAAAGAGAAAAGAAAGGCAAAGCTGAACCTGCTGCCAAGGATCCTTCTGAACTTGACTTTGATGATTATGCTGGGAAAGACTCATCTCATTCTGATGATGATGATGATGATTCTGATGATTCTGACTCCTCTAAGAAAAGGAAAAGAGCTGCTTCCAAGAAAAGAAAAGCTCCTGCTCCTCCTACTGCCAATCCTAACAAGGATGTTCCCTATTACATTCTGAAGGGAATAGATCCTAAGAGCAAGGAATTTCAGCCATGGATGAGACTGTCAAAGAATCAGACTAAAGAGAAGAAGAGGACAAAGAGATATGACACTCCTGTTCAGAAATTCCCCCCCAGAGGTCCTCCTCCACCTCCTGGTGCTGGAGCCTCTGGAAGTCTCTCTTCTGCCCCCTCTGCAAGGTCAGCCAGTTCTAACACTTCTCAGACCTACCAAAGAAGGAGTAATCAAAGCCAGGGAGGCCAAGATGTTTCAGGACAGGGAAGAAAAAGAAATGACAATGCTCTCGTGGAACAAATAAAGGAGATGACTTTTCAGCAACCTACATTCTCTCCTCCTCCTTCTCCTCCCAGGAAAGGTCCATCCTCTTCTTCAAGAAAACCTGCTGCTGCTGAGACAACTGAATCAAAAGGAAAAAGAGTGGTCTTTTCAGAAAAATCCCACAAAAAGTTCATTGAGCTTGCACCTCCAAGATCTCTATATGCTCAAACTAATCCTAAGAAGGCTGTGCAGATTCCTCTTGATTCAAGCAAACTTGCTACAGCTCTTCAAAGGAACATGGAGATTGCAGCTCATACAGATACTGATAGACCTCCCTCTCCATCAGATAAAACTGAAGCTGAAAGGATTGCCTCTATGGCAAGATTCAAAGAGTCTATTGCACTAATAATGATGGAGAGAGCCAAATCTCAAGGACTAGATCCTACAGCTTACTCAACAATGTCAGAATTCAGAGAAAAAGAACTCAGCAGAATTCAAGTCAATCCAGAAGCCTTTGACACTGAAGAATACATGAAGCTACATCCTGCTGCAGTTCTACCAAGTTATGCTGAAAAGAAAATCATAGGTGAACATGATCTAATGCTATCCAAGAGACAAGCAGCAAACCCTAACAGAGAAATTATTTTCAAACCAGCTGCAATACCCAAAAACTCATCTGATGCTAAACATGCTGATAAATCTGCTTGATACATTCCATTTCTGCTGATTTATGCTTGTTATATTTTCTGTGTATTGCCTGTGTCTTATCATTCTGGTTAATCTTTAGATTTGTTGTTGTCTGCTTTAGCCTTTAAACTGGATTGGATAACATAACCCAAATAGGGGGAGATTGTTGGTACCCTAGATGTGATTTGGCTTATGTGATCCCCTTGCAGCCCTCTCTTGATCTATATAATTTATATATGATCCTGTTTAGACTTTGCTTAGTCTCCCTAGGGCAGTATATGACTGACCTAGAGTTTAGGCTAGTAGTTTTAGAATGTGTTTTGGTTAAGGCTTTTTCCGTTCGACTATCGTCGAACGAGGCCTCGCGATCGTCGATCATTGGTCGACGATAGCAGGGCTATTGAATCGTTGAAGTCAAGACAATTATCGTCGACCGTTGGTCGACGATCTCAGAGCAAGCTTACTACGCTCTGAAGGTTGGTCGACGATCTGTCATCAACAGATCGACGATCGTGTTCTTGCTTCACGATTTCTGTCTCGACAGATATTTGCCTTTGCTGGTCGACTATCTGTTAGCTGGTCGACTATCTGTTAGCCGGTCGACGATCTATTAGCTGGTCGACGATTTCTGGTCGACGATTTCTGTTCCGACAGATTCCTGCTATTAGTCGACGATCTGTTTACAGGTCGACGATCATCGAACTCCTGTTCGACGATTTCTGTCTGCTTTTATCTGTTCGTATTTATTTTATTCCTTGGTTTATTTCCAAGTGTGTTAACGTGTGGTTAGAAAGATTTTCTGAAGAATGTTTTTGCTAATTTATGGCTTAAATTCAAATGAATTATTTACCAAATATGTCAAGCATAAATCACGGGATTTCGTATTTTGATAAAGCATTTTTGTCTTATTATTCAAAATATATTGCCAGGCTGTATTCTAGCCGTTGGCGGTGTATGCTATTTCCAAGAACGATAAATCTTTATACTGAGATATTTTCCTATTCATTTATTTCCTTATTGGGACTGACAGAAAGTTAATAGGTCATTCTATTCCTATTGCTATATTCTATTTTGAGATAATCTGTTGCAGGGCTCGAGAATTCAAATCAATAGAGCCGTTCCAAAAGAAAAACGTGAAGACATATTTAAGAGAAATTCTTCTCTCAGCAAAAGAGAAGTGACAGACACAGAGAAATATTATTCATTCGCTCAAGCATCATCAGAGCAGCTCTTCACAATCTCACAACAAGAAGAAGAAAAGTTTTCCTGAAGCAAAAGCCCAGAGCAATCATCTTTCATTCTCAAGTCTCCTGAGCATCTGCTTAGAGTTTTCAAGACTTCAGAAAAAGCTCCAGATCTGCTTCAAGTGCTCCAGAATCTTAAGACCTGATAAATATCAGTCTTCAGATCTCTGAGGATTTAGTTTCAGTTTATCTGAAACTCCTTCATCCTGAAGCAAAGGCTTTCCCTGGACTTTCACTGAGCCAGGGGGAGACTTTGATTCTTTAGAGAATCCACAAATCTTCTCTAATCTGTATTTAAAACAGAGAAGATAATCTAACCCTCTCAACCCCTTTGTAAAAAGAGTTTGTTCACACCTCTTCAAAAGTGAACGTTGGTGACAGGGCACCTTATCAACAACCTGTGGTTGAGCATCCTTATCAAAAGCTCAAAGGGTCTGTTTGATCTACCTGAATCAGATCATTGGTGGCAGGGCACCTTAGCAAAAACCTGTAGTGGATTCCTACCAGGGTGGTAGAAGAGTGGATGTACCTATTAAGAGGGAACCACTATATATCCTGTGTCTCTCTGGTTCTTGCTTATTCATCTTATTCTGTGGCTGTGTTAGAACTACCTAGGGTTGCTAGTTGCTGTGATAGGCTTGTAGTTAACTGAAATTTCAGTCAACTTCTTCACTTGTGCACTTCACTGTGTTAGGCTCTTAGGGTTCAAGTATCAGATTTTTTATTCCGCAAATAAACTCCAAGGGAGCTGACTAAGTGTTCATAAAATTTTGAATACTCTATTCACCCCCCTCTAGAGTAGTTTACAACTTATCCCCTCACTTTCAGAGTAGGACAAGGTGATGGACGTAGAGGAAGTCGAGGAAGATGAAACCCTCTCCCCAAGTGAGAGATGAGCAGGCGAGTGGGAAGAACAATCCCGATTAGAAGTAGTAGAGGAGGTGGTGGAGTTTGAAGTTCTCAACCAGGGAGGAAGGGTGGAGAAGGTGCGAGTCAGCGAGGGGGGGGGGGCATTGCCCGGAGGATCAACAAAATATGTTTGAGTGCATCCAGAAGAACGTGGACATCTTCACATGGAGCACAGAGGATATGCCAGGGATTGATACAGATGTGGCTTGTCGCTGCCTCAATCTCGATCCCGGCGCTCACCCTGTCCAGTAGAAGAAGAGTTCCGTCACCGACAGGCTGGCTGAGCCCATCCGGGAGGAGGTGGGTAAGCTTCTTAAGATAGGGTTTGTATTGGAGATCCAGTATCCAGGCTGGGTCTCCAACGTGATAATGGTTAAGAAGGGAGACGGGCACTAGAGAATGTGTATCGATTTCTCTCTTTTAAATAAAGCATATCCTAAGGATTGTTATCCCATGCCTCGAATCGACGCGCTGGTTGACTCAACCATCAGTTTTTTTAATGAGTTTTCTAGATGCCTTTTCAGGATATCACCAGATCCGGATGCACCCGCCCGACATAAAGGATGTTTCCTTCATCATGGGAGACGGGTGCTACTGCTACAAAATGATTCTCTTTGGGCTGAAGAATGCAGGGGCAACATATCAGAGAATGATGGACCGACTCTTCCAGGAGCAGAAGGGAAGTTACTTGGAGGTGTACGTGGATGGTCTCATGATAAAGAGTTGGGATGCAGACTCTCATCTTCGAGATCTGGAGGAGAACTTCAACACCCTGCGAAAGTATAAGATAAGGTTGAACCCCCTAAAGTGTGTTTTCGGGGGAAAAGCATGGGAAAGTTCCTTGGTCACCTCCTTACTCCTACGGGGGTGGAACCCAACCCTGATATAGTAAGGGCGATCATGAAGTTAGGGTCACCACAAAATGCCAAGGAAGTCCAACGCTTGACAGGGAATCTTGCGGGGCTAAGCAGGTTCCTCTCTTGGGTGGGAGAGAAGTGCTCGCCTTTCTTCAAAGTGCTAAGGGGAGTCCAAAAGTTTGAATGGTCCCAGGAATGCAAGAAGGCTTTCCAAGCCTTGAAGAGACAGCTAACTCAGGCTCCGCTTATCTAGGGAACAAAGGAGGGGGGAGATTTTTCCCTATATATTGGGGTCGGGGCCAAAGCCTTGAGCTCCGTCCTGGTCCGGGAGGATTGAAAGAAGCAGTTGCCAATATATTATGTGAGCAGGGTCCTGAGGAAGGCAGAGCTTCGATACTCAATCCTGGAAAAATTGGCTTTCGCTCTAGTCATCTCGTTTCGGAGGCTCCGACTATACTTCAAGGCGCATTCCATCCGGGTGGTGACTGACCATCCCCTCCACAACATCTTTGAGGGGTTGGAGCACTCTGGAAGGTTTGCAAAGTGGTCGATAGAGATAAGCGAGTTTGACATTTCTTTTTTCCCTCGCCTCTCGATAAAGACCCAGACAATGACCAATTTCTTGGCCGACTATGTGGTTGAGATAACGGAGATGGAGCTCACTAGTCTGGTTCTCTTGAAGGTGATGGTGGACGACGCCTCGGGAAGGCACTCCTTGGGAGTAGGAGTAATCCTGGAGAGTCCTCAGGGAACGAGGATAGAGCAGACAGTGGTCATTCACTTTCCCATTACCAACATCCAAGCAGAATATAAAACGGTAATAGTGGGCCTGCGTTTGGCAAGGGAACTGGGGGTGCACGACGTAGAGGTGTTAACAGACTCCACTCTCTCAAATCAATGGCGAGTTTGAAGCAAGGAAACCCACTCTCCAGTCATACCTGACAAAGGTGAAGGGAATCGTCGGCATGTTCCAAACGTTTTCCATCCGACATGTGCCACGAGAAAAAAATGAACAAGTGGATCAACTGGCCAAGTTCAGACCCCGTATTGGAGGAACCATGACCGACCTATTCTGCCCCTCTATTGAGGAGGGGGAGCTGATGGAAGTGACCCAATGCCCCTTATGGATGGACCCTTTTGTAGCTTTCTTAACCACGAGGAAGCTCCCAGAGGGTCTGGACAAGAAGCTCTTCAAGTACAAGTCAGCGTACTATCTCATGCATGATGGGAAGTTATACAGGAAGACCCTCTCGGGATTGATAGCGTGTTGCGTGGCTGAGGAAGAGGTCCCGAGTGTTGTATATAGTTGCCAACCTTAGAGGGGGGGGGGGTGAATAAGGTTTCGAGCATTATTTGAAAATTCAAAATATTTTGGTCAAGGTAAACTAGTTCTAGAAGCTACCACGGTGCGCTAACTTGTTAGCGCGCGACGGTAGGCCAGAGACCTTGTTTTCCTGGACAAATTTCCCTTTGGAGTAATACACCGACTTTAGAGATTCACCAAAGAACATCCAGAATAATATTCATAGAATTAAAGCACAAATAACTTTATTAAAACTGAATTAATAATATGTTTTATTAATTATAAAATCTTTATCTCCATGACGCCGGAGATCGGAGGCGGTGAAAATGAAATCTCCTTTTGTTTTCTATACTGACCCACTACCCGAACCGGCTGGATCTCTCCCTTTCCCTCCAATAAATGTCTTCGGCCGACTCTTCACCTCCACGTAAGGAAGGGTCTTAGAGCCCTGCTAGATTTCCTGATTCAGATGTCCCTTCCCCGGAACGATTTCTCACGGAATCCTTCTCAGATTCCGATGACTCTCCGGTCGATTTTCCACAAAATCCTTCCCGGATTTTGACAACCCTCACGGTCGATTTCCCTCACCCAAACAACTAGACAAAAAGAGTAAAAAGTAAAATATAGGAATAAGATAAAACTTCCCTCTAACTAGAATCCATGATGCTCATGACGATTTACTTGCAAAGGTTTGATCTTTGTGGCTTGAGAGTCTTCCTCTTTGATGTTCTTCAGATCCGTGAATGTGTGCGCTTGATGAGAGTTTTTCGTAGCGAGGACCCTTCACGTGAAACTTAGGACGAAGGCTTCTTGATCATCATGTTGGTAGCCTTCAATCCTCGCGCATGAATTCCTTTTGATATCCTTTGAAGAATTCTCCTCCTTAATGTGTTGGGATGACCCCTCCCTTCCCTTTAGATGGTTAGGGCGAACTCCCCTTTCGAATTTCGTGAAAAACCGTCGCATGAAACTCAAGTTCGGGTTGTTTTAAATAGAGAAGGCATTGCATGAAGCTACCATGGTGCAGTAACTAGTTATAGCGCCACGGTAGCTTGCAGAGAATAAAATCCTTCCTTTTCTTTGTGTGCTTTCCACTGATCAACTCCTCATAGACGTTGTAGTCTTTGGCTCGCCGGAGTTCTTCGTACGCGAATAGGAGGGAGGCGGAGTTCTTTTCCTTTAACGAAGAAGATTGGAACGGAATGCAGAGAGGCGGCCGAATCCTGGAATGCACGAACTTGTCCTTTTTTATCTTTTGTAATCAGCACAGAAACCGAGGTGGATTTATATACGTCTTCATGAAAATATACTACCGCCGGCGGTAAGACTAGCACCCGACGGTAGGTTTGAGCACTTGATGTGCCAGCTGTCATCTAAATTTGGAGAAGTATTCAAAACGAATATTTTCCTTTTTCCAATGCTAGCGCGACGTGGTAGGAAGATAATGCCCAGCTGTAGGCCTATCTCAACGCACTCAATGCCTTGAAGCGTTGAGTGGATTACCGCGACACGGTACCAAGCTAGCTCCCGGCGGTAGTGCTGTCTCAACGCACTCAACACCTTGGAGCGTTGAGTAGGCTAGCGCGGGCGGTAGGTTCCCAAGAGCTTTGTACAATTAATTCCTTAAGCTATCGCCTCCGGTATCGCCTGGAGGTATTGCCAGCATTACTAACCCTAGCATCATGCGATATCAGTTGACGCCTGCGCGGTTGCTTCCCGAGCGCTTCGTCGAATTATTCGCGACTACCGCTCGACGGTAACTTCTATCACTCGGCGTTAATATCCGTAGGAGACTTCGTTTTCATTACGTGAACCTGTCAACCTGCACACTCTATCAACACAAGACGTGATCAAATACAACCTGGGATTTGATATTATCAAACATAGGGAATGTGAAACATCGGTTCCAACAAACTCCCTCTTTTGATAATATCAAATCCCGTTCATGAGAAATAGTAAAGAAGTACATGATAAAGTGAGTATATATAAAAGATAATCTTTAACGTTCAGGTTTCAGGTTCTCTATATAGCTCCCATACACACACACACTCCCCCTATCTACGTGTTCTACACGCTCCCCTTATCTACGTGCACACATTGTAGCAAGCTCCAACTATAAGTGATCCTTCCTAACCCTAGACTCATACTCATGAACAATCTCTTCTCCCCCTTTGATAGTATCAAAAGGGTGGGCCAGACAAGGCAGAAATGCAGGGTGAGTATAAATAATGAGCGTGATATAGACCGCAGACAGTGCACACAATCAGTAAAGCAAGGAGTGAGAAACATAGGGGTGACCCAAAAAATGCAAATAAGAGAATATGAAGCACATGAGCATACATAAAAGCGGAGTACACGAACATAGAATAAGTTATTTCACAGAGTTTATATGGATTGGACAGCACAGAGTAGACTAAGGACACAACGAGAAACAATACAATGCTACGAGAGTTATAGAATGAATCACATTTAAACATTATAAACGTCAAAAGTATAAATCGTGTGCTAGTACCTATGTGCAAAAAACATGTAGTGTAGTTTCAGTCCAATTCTTATGCATAGAAGCGTTAAATAAGGCAATGATGTGTACGTGTAACATCAATAGTGAGAAAACACCAAGTAAAAATAGCATATATTACATGTTTTATCTCGATTTTTTTAAAATGCTAACATAAGAGAAATAGAGTGAATGATCACGTCACAAGTCTAGCTATGTCATACCAAGATTTGAACTAGGGGAACTAAGCTTAAGTTAGAGTCTATGCACAAGATCGAAATGACTCTTTGAACCAAGGTGCTCATCCTCATAATACTCATAAAGACTTATCAGGAGGAGTGAGTAGTGCTTGGGGGGTTCTTGACATGATATGCGATAGCTTGCATAGTTTTCTTTTTAGTTTGCTTTGAGCTATCACTTTTATATATTTTTTTAAGTTCAAGGAGCCCCGAGTCAGTCAAAATCTATCCACAAGATAGATACACTTTAACTTGTATACATAAGACTTTAGCATTAGATATTTTGTCCAGAGTTTTGATCTTCATATACGCACATATATATCGGGACATTGATTATTCAAAGTATTTCTAACATGTTAAGATGCAATGTCATGAGTTATAACATGTAATACTAGTATTTGTACATGAATGCTTCGTCTAGGGATGTGTGAATAGTATGAAGTCATTCCCTTATCTAAATACTCACATATACCTAGAGGGATAGTTAACATACACTAACATGTAATGTCGTACTCAGTGGCTAAGCACCTATAGATTCGACACACCATGACCGTGGACAATGTTCACACGATTTAGCACGCTTAACTCAAACATTGTATGTAGTCATTATGGTCTAAGTTAACGTCATGTGTGCCCGTAGAAATGAACGATCCACAATTTTTTTATTTTAAATATTTTTAAAACTATTACACAACAAAAAGGATAAAACAAGTAAACATGTTTTTGTTGTTTTTGAAGTTTTTAGATTTTTTTAAAAATAAAAATACCAAACAATAAACACACAAAGGGATATATAAACTTTTTTGTTCTTTTAAATTATTTTATAATTATATATATATATATATATATATATATATAAATACTTATGTTTTTCTAAAAACATGAAGGCTCAAAAAAATATATGATGCAAACACAAGGTATCATGATAGAATATTGTGCATGAATATAACGTACATGATAAGTGAAATAATGTTCTTGCAGTGGATATGTGAATCCTAAGTATGCCCAATAATCCAATACCTAAGCTATATGTCTGCACCCTAGCCCCATATTAAGTGACGGATGTGCATGAGGAGCTGCATAAATGCCATAGGGTGGGGTGTTAATCCCATGTGCACATAGAAGAACCCGCTCAACGTAACACTCTTTCCCCCCAGCGCCACATAAGGACCTACTGGAACCCTCCCCGATTAAGGACAAGACGTCGTTTACAGGTTAGCGTTTCTAAAGCACACACACCTATGCCCCCGCTATTATGAGACATACATATTGGGCAAATGATCACATGCATACTAAGACAGCGTGATAGATTTATGATAAAAAGTAAATTATGGCCACTTTGAAATGATATCACTTATATTTCAATTTGTTCAGTTAGATTGATTTATTGTTAATTTTAATATGAGAAAGTCATATAACAAAAATATATCTAAAGTGTTTATGACATGTTGGCTTAAGAAAAAATACAAAAGTAAAAATAAATAAATGCCAAAACAAAATACAAAAAAAAAGCAAAAACAGAAAAAATATTATGCATTTCGTGAAGTAGATTATCGAGTAATTTTGTTTTGAATAGTTTCCACTTCACGCAAACAGTGGGTACTAATAGATAATAGATTTAGGTATCCAAAAGGAGTCAGGAGTGACAGTTTCTTTGGGTACCTAAACATAGCGTGATACACCTTGGGGAGATGACAGTGAATGGGCCCTTTTGAGTAAAATGGGTGTGTTATTTTGAATGATGGACATCCATTCATACTTTGGTTTAATGTTATTTTTATGTTTCCAATTTCCTTTTAGATTTCCACAAGTCCTTATGCGATGAACTTCAGTTGAACAATATTGCATTGAAGGCTTAAATATGTTGAAATTGTTCTTTGAGTTAAGATTATGTTGCTTAACGTAAAGACTCATAGTGTAGTGATTCTTCGAAGGAAATTTACATTCATTTGATTTTAAACTGGGAGTGACTTGAGGTTGCAAATGACGATGATTTTTCTGCTTTTGAATTTCATTTACACGCGCTTGACGTTTTTGACCCTCGTTGATTGACTTAGTTGGTATATGACAATTCATATTCAACATGCTTTCAGGTTTTTGCTTGAAATTTCGGAGCTAAGTTTTGTGAGTGTTTAATCATAATTTCCTTAAGCATGTCGGTTTTTGTAACTAATAATTTTTTTTGATTTTAAGATTATGTCTAGCTTTGTTGTACGTGATTGTGCTATTTTTAAGAGTGGAAACTAAAGATTCAATATGGGCTTCATACTTATTTCTGTATTTCTCAAAAATCTCATCAATCTCTTTAATTTCAATTTTATAATTCTTGCATCTAGTACAATCACTTTTCAACGATGAGATTTCTAAACATAATTTATCGTTTTATTCTTTTGCAAAATGAAGTTTTTTTCCAAGAACCTTATATTTTTCTTTTAATTCATTATAATCTATACAAGGTATAGAACTATTATCTAAATAGTTGGAGGGAGAACTTGTCACATCATAATAGGGTTCTACATTAGGTTGTGCTTTTAAATTTTTGTTCTCTAGTCGTAAGTTTGCATTAATATTTTTCAATTTTTTAATTCTACGTATAGCATTTTCTAGCATACGCAATGTAGAGATAGAATTAAAAGCAAAAAGGGAATTTGACTTTTTTATAGTGCTCTTTGATGAGGAAAGATTGAGGTAGAGAGTTTCTTTGACTTCTTCATGTGTTTCCTCATCCATAGTTGAGATTTCATCGTCCCTTTCCCTTGATGTGGTTGAGGTGCCCTTCTCCAAGAGTAAATCTCTATTTGATCCTTCACTCAGATCCATAATAAATTGCTCTATTTCATTGCCTATAGAAGGAGAACTATACGTTAGCTCAAGAAATTTTTAGATATCATATGCAGTAGGAAGCGTATAGATTAGTTTGAAAATGTCTTGAACAGTCCACAGAATAAACTATTCATTGCTTTGGCATTCAGATAACATTCGTGTTTGTTTAAGTTATTTGGGGGCTTGACACAAGTCATGTTCCAAACTTATACATCTAATAACATAAGAAATTTTCTCATTAGTATTCCTCATTCATTATAGTTTGATCCTGTAAATAAAGGAGGTGCTAATGAATTTTTTGTGTACACATTTTCACCCCTCCTAGTCGATTCAAGATCGATGTTGGCCTTTATTCGCGGTGGTGAAACCGTTTTGGAATAATCTGGCTTGGATACCACTTGTTGGATCTAGTGGCCAACCTTAGAGGGGGGTGAATAAGATTTCGAGCATTTTTTGAAAATTCAAAATATTTTGGTCCAGGTAAACTAGTTCTGGAAGCTACCGCGGGGCGCTAACTTGTTAGCGCACGGTGGTAGGCCACAGACCTCATTTTCCTTGACAAATTTCCCTTTGGAGTAATACACCGACTTTAGAGATTCACCAAAGAACACCCAGAATAATATTCACAGAATTAAAGAACAAATAACTTTATTAAAATTGAATCAATAATATGTTTTATTAATTACAAAATCATGATCTCCATGACGCCGGAGATCGGAGGCGGTGAAAATGAAATCTCTTTTTGATTTCTATACCGACCCACTACCCGGACAGGTTGGCTCTCTCCCTTTCCATCCAAGAAAGGTCTTCGAGCCGGCTCTTCACCTCCACACAAGGAAGGGTCTTAGAGCCCCACTAGATCTCCTGATCTAGACGTTCCTTCCCCGGGACGATTTCTCATGGAATTCTTCCCGGATTCCGACGACCCTCCGATCGATTTTCCACGAAATCCTTCCCGGATTTCGACGACTCTCACGGTCGATTTACCTCACCCAAACAACTAGACAAAAAGTGTGAAAAGTAAAATACAAGAATAAAAGAAAACTCCCCTCTAACTAGAACCCTTGATGTTGATGACATTTGCTTGCAAAGGTTCGATCTTTGTGTCGTGAGAGTCTTCCTCTTTGCTGTTCTTCAGATTCGTGAAGGTGCACGCTTGATGAGAGTTTTTTTGTAGTGAGGATCCTTCACGTGAAACTTAGGACGAAGGCTTCTTGATCATGTTGGTAGCCTTCAATCCCTGCGCATGAATTCCTTTTTATCTCCTCTGAAGAATTCTCCTGCTTAATGAGTTGGGATGACCCCTCCCTTTCCTTTAGACAGCTAGGGCGAACTCCCCTTTTGAATTTTGTGAAAAAACATAGCACGAAACTGAAGTTCTGGCTATTTTAAATAGAGAAGGCATTGTAGGATGCCACCGCGGGGCGGTAACTAGTTATAGCGCGGCGGTAGCTTGTAGAGAATAAAATCCTTCCTTTTCTTCGGGTGCTTGCCACTGATCAAATCCTCGTAGTTGTTGTAGTCTTTGGCTCGCCGGAGTTCTTCGCGTGCAAACAGGAGGGAGGCGGAGTTATTTTCCTTTGACGAAGAAGATTGGAACGGAACGCAGAGAGGCGGCCGAATTCTGGAATGCACGAACTTGTCCTTTTTCGTCTTTGGTAATCAGCACAGAAATCAAGGCGGCTTTATATAAGTCTTCATGAAAATAGGCTACCGCCGGTGGTAAGACTAGCGCCCGGCGGTAGGTTCGCGCGCTTGATGTGCAAGTTGTCATCCAAATTTTGAAAAGTATTCAAAACGAATATTTTCCTTTTTTCAATGCTAGCGCGATGCGGTAGGAAGATAGAGCCCAGCGGTAGGCTCGTCACAATGCACTCACGCCTTGAAGCGTTGAGTGGATTACCGCGGTGAAAGTCTATCTAGTGTCAACTAGCTTCACCTATGGGGGGGATAGGTGATTTGCAGTCTTTTGCGGAATTAAAAATTAACCTGCACAAACAACAAACACAGCACAGAAAAGTACACCAGAAATTATAGTGGTTCCCCGATTTGGGTACGTCCACTCTCCCCCTTCGACCTATCTCCTAATAAGGGACTACTCGGTCACTTCAACAGATTGAAATCCAATCCTCTCACTATGGAAGAAACCCTTCCACCCGAAAGAGTCACTACTCCTCCACCACGGGTTGCACCCAACCCTTACAACGAGGAAACAAAGTTTCTTTACAACAAAGTTAAAATAGAATGTACAAGAAATACAAACTACGTTTGGAGAACCTAATGTCCCTCTTCGTTCAATGAAGCTTTCTTGATGAAGATAAAGAGTCCACGATCGGAGCACTCTCTTGGAGAGGATCTTCCCAAGATCGGCGGCGGCAAGTGAATGCGGCGGCGATGCTCTGTAGATCCAAACTTCTTGACGAAACAAGCAAGGTCTACCAACAATCTCAATCGGATCAGTCGTCTCAATCAATTCGGAATGAAGAGCTATCCTCATTCAACAAATCGAGAGACAAGAGATCTCGAGAGAGAAGCGTGAGACGCTAGGCTTGCCTCAGTCCTGTCGCCGGACGATCAAAGAGGATCTAAGATCTGCGGCGGCGACGACTTGCGAGCGGCGACGGCGAGCAGTGGAGTTCCGCGATCAGCTAGGTCACGCCCGACGGCTTGTTCTTTTTCTCATGAAGCGCTACTGTTCAAGTTCAAAATAAGCGAGTATATATACTGTATAACAACCCCAAATGACCGTTGTGGGGCCCACAAGAAGAAACCCTAAGCCCGGTCCAAACAACGCCTGAAATCTTGGTTCGGTCCAGTGAGCAAGTAGAAATCGCCTAAGGAAAATTCGGCGGGAATCATTGGTGATTCCCGTCGAAGTCGGCGGGAATCACTCATGATTCCCGTCGAATTTTCCTTGGAAGAATTTCAGTTGAAATCCATGACATCCGGAGGGAATCGGTGAGAATCAAAACTATTCTCGACGAATCGGCGAGAATGCAGAGTCATTCTCGACGATTCAGCGATAATCACTTATTGATTCTCGACGATTCTGACTTAGCAGAATTCTTGAAGGCGTTGAGTCAGCCGGATGCAGTCGGTGGGAATCGGCGAGTGATTCTCGATGATTCGGCGAGAATCACTAGTGATTCCCGTCGAATCGGCGAGAATCACTTAGTGATTCCCGTCGAATTTAACTTAGACGAATCTTCGTCTTTCTTCCCATGAGGTTGTCTTTGACCCATCCTTGCTCCTCTTCAGCTCTCGATCTATCTCAGCCCTGTACTTGAAAATAAGTACACTCCAATAGAGAGAGTGCACGTAAGCCAACACACTGATCTGATCAACGAGGGATTACGTTGCGCAGACCCGTGTATATTGACCAACTGCACCCTGACATTGGTGTGTACTTAGCGTGGAATAACTGCAAGCACAACTTGAAGACGTATCATCAAATACAATGTGAATTCATCTTAGCTTGACATGAGGCTTCTTCAAATCTAGGTAATTGTGGATACAATACCCAACAATCTCTCCCTATTTGAAGAATCCAAAATCCTACTAGCTAAGATGAATTTCATCAACCAGAGTAATATACATAACAAATTAAGAGAGACAACACACAGAATATTAAAAGCATACAAAACAATACTTGAGTCAACATGAGATCATATATATATATATATATCCAAAATCAAATTGTTCATATAAAAGTATGAAGAGATAAACATGCATGAAGGAAATGACAAGCCAAACTCCTAAGGCTATTTCTCCTTAGCTAGATTATCCTTCAGTTGTTGAGCCAAGTACTTCTTGCTTTGTCTCTCAAAATATTCCTTGGGCTTCAGATAGTATCTGGGGGGAGGATCTTTATGTTCCACTTTGTTAGTCCTGAAAAATATATTTCATTTAGCTTCATATTCTTTGTGCATCTCCCACTCATATTGATTATATACATCATTTCGATTAATTTCCCCGCGCTGTTGTAGCATAAAGGTGTCCAATATAATGCTCCTCGAGATAGGACTCCATCTTTCATTTCGCACTTCACTCTCCTTCAATCTTACTTTCTTCTCAGTTGGAGTCTCTTTGGACGTCCCTTCTTGGAGTTTTCTTTTTCCTCTCGCTATGGCTTCCTGGTTAAACATGGCCCTAAGAGTAGCTTTGTCAGCAGCCCTGGCAGCCTTCTTAGCATCAGCTTCACTAAAAGGAACCTCCTTAACATTTGCACCCTCATCAGCAGCAACGGTAACCTCATCAGGAGAAGGAACCAGAATTGGGATTTGTATACCTGATGCTTGCTGCACTAGCCAGTGGCAGCTATCAAAAACATACTTATTTGACGGTTTGAAGTTGTCGACCATAATCTGTTCCAGCCCTGCCATCTTAGCTGTATATGCATTCTCCCCCTTTTTGGCTTCGAGGGCAATGGAGTTTGCATAAGAATGCAGTGACTCATCTATATGCTTTATAGTCTTAGTGAACTCAGTTAGAAGGGAAGTTTGATTTACGTTGAGAGTCACCATGCTGACATCGAATAGCTTGATGTTGTCGGCCACAACATGTGCATTTTTGTTCACCACTGCTAGATCAGCTGTGTTCTTTTGGAGTCCTTGCATTAGATGATTTACTGTAGTGCCGGCCTCTGCATACTTGGCATCAAACTTCTGTTCCATTAGATCCAGTTTATGATTGATTGCCACAACATTCTTAAGCATGAGCTCCTCGGATTATTTAATTCTTTTTAGCACTTTGTTGTGTTATTGTTCAAAAGAAGTTTTTAGCTCATCCACTATACCTTGAACGATATTCACAGTGTGATTTGCCAAATTAGGTCTTAGTGGATAACCCTGAGGCATGCCTTGGTCTTGCTCTTCTGCAGATTCACTGGGAGAGCTTGACACGTGCACAGTCTCCAATGGGGGAATATGGGCAGCCTCTGTAGTTTTCTCAGGAATGCTTATCATCCTTTGCTGAGAGGACTCCCCCTCCATTGTTGCACAAGATTTTTTAGGAACTTCCACAGGAGCCCGTTCCTCAGAGGGGACTTCAATATCACCCCGTGGTTCCACCATCTCCACTATTTCCCTCAAGATCGTTTCATTCTCAACTACTTCATCATCCACCTCATCAGCAGCCTCACCTTCCATATCATCATCATCTTCCGCATCATTGTCCATGTCCTCCTCATCTTCCTCCTCTTCAACCTGATCAGTGGCGAGGGTATCAACGACATCTTTTGCAATCAGAGAGATGTCTGTCTTGAGTGTATCAGTAGAAGCGGGTAGCGACTCCCCCTCAGTTCCTGCATGCAGCAAGTCAGGAACGTTACTGGGTATATCCAAGGGATCTCGGCACTCTGGAGCTCTATTGTCTTCATCCTCATGGGCCTCAGCCAAGGATTCATCATGTTCTTCAGCTACAGCTGCTTGACCAATCCTTCTTTCCTATCTGTCAAATACACTGGAATCCATTTTCTTCAGGTAATGGAGAGGAACTCCCTTGCTCATGTCAAACCTGTCCCCATCCAGCTGATTGAGGTACAGGCTGATGATCCTTCCAAAATTTGGGGTTCGGAGAGTATCTTTAATTTTCTCAAACAGCATGGCCCCCCAGTTGTATCTTTTTCGACATACTATGGCCACCAAGATCTTGAACATATCACCAGAGAGATGATCATGGGAGCCTGGTTTGCAGATCAGGACTTTCCCAATGATATCAGATAGAAGCTTCCCTTCCTCATTCATTTCCTTACGCTTGATGGAACTTGTTCCTCGAGCAAGTCCACAGAACAGGAGAGTCCTGGCTCGATCATCTTCCTCCAGATAGTCCTCTTGTTCAGAACTGGTGAGCTACAAATATCGTGTCAGTTTTCCTGTAGTCATCTTGATCCGTCGACCAACAATCTTACTCTTAATCACTGTATCTTCATGTCGTAGCTTTGCTGTAGCAAAGAAGTCAAGCACTTTTTTGTCCAGAATCTTGCACGGATGCTCCAGGATGAAGGAAAGTCCGGCTTCTTCAAGCATTAGAATAATATTTTTGAACTCATCGGAGGCATGAGAGAAGCCCGTCCTAACCAGTTCACTCCCGATGAGGAGCCCTACTGTGGTTCTAGGAGCCATTGCAAACCTAAACAGGAAATGTTCAAGTTACTAAACCCTATCAGAAATTCTAGTTTAGGAGCTACACTAGACAAGATACTTCAAGGATGAAGGGATGTTACCCTAGCGCCGAATAGAGAGAGTGGCTAGCGGCGGGATGTTGGCGACTGGAATGAGAGTCGTCGGGAGAGGGAAACCTGACAGGGAGACAATAGAAGCACGACATGATCCTTGCGTCCTGAGGATGTTGTCGACGGGAGCACGGAGGAGTGACGGAGAGCACCAGGCGACCGGGCAAGGGAGCAGCTTCCGCACGATCAATAGATTCGGCGAGATTTCTTGGGGAGTCGGCGGGATGCTCGCGAGAGTAGGAATGTGAAGAGTCAAAAGGGATTTTACGCTATTTATACTTACCGATGGTTAGCCGCTAATTCACTATACGGGGTAGTTTGTACTGTTCGGTGTGATGTGGAATCTGAGCCCCCTTTTTTCATTTCTTGGTCACAAAACCTAGGTTGAGTTGAATGGTAAATTAACCCTAGAAATAAATGCTGAGTAATTCTAGGTGATTCAAAAATGTAGAGTTTTCGTTATAACCCCTTGCACACACTCCTTGAATTTCGACTGGACTGATTTACACCCATTGAAATACATCATCAATTATATATGTAAATACAAGGAATTCTTCAGATTTTTAACTAAGAATCATTGAGTTGATAGCTTTCGCGTCCTTTCATCAGGTGTGTCAACATATATATGTATATATATATACATTTACTTTTAGAGGAAGAATCTACATATTCGTGAGGATATATATATATATATATATATATATATATATATATATATATATATATATATAACAGCATTTACATAATACGACTCAAGTATCATAACTGAATGCGCGTACCTGACATCATTAAATTGATCATTCAGATCTTCTATTTGAGGTACACCAGGTGTCCAATAGGCGTAGGCCATTGTAGTTAGCACTAACTCTTATCCCATATACTTGTTCCATGTCATTCTTGGAACATCTCATGTCTAGTTCCCATCATATTTACGGGAACCTAGACTATCCTGCAACAAAAAAAAATTACTATACCTTAGGAACCCAATATGTATTGGGTCCTAGGTTCTTGTCAGCATAAAATATCGAATGCCTTCCTACAGGAATCCTATCAGGAAGGCTAACTCTGTCCAGAGGAAGTGGACATACCCTTGCCCTTGGCATAGAGGGATTGTGCAAACAATCGACGGCAAAGTGACCAAATTTGCCACAGCACCAACACTCATGAATGTTGTATCTCCTTTTCTGACTAGATCTACTGACTGAGTTAGTCATGATCTTAGGTCTGACAGAGGCAGAGCAGGTTCTGCTCACAGATTTGCCCTTTCCACCGAGACACGAGAGAGGGTGGATGGAGAACATGTGGTGAGTGTCATGAGGCCTGGGAGGTGGTGCCTTCTTTTCAGTTAGCACACATCCGGGGCCCCCATAGGTACTAGCTACATGTTTCCCAACCCCCTTTTCCTGTGTCCTAGGGTGGTGAGAGTTACTGTGAGAGCTGGTTCCTGCAATCTCATGAAGTGTTGAGGCTGAGGCAGAGAATACAAAAGGTTCATGATGAGCTAAATGTATTTTCTCATGAGTAGCCATAACAACACTTGCACTATGGGTACTTCCACAAGAGGGTTGATCATTCTTGCAGTGACCATAGTTGTTCTTATGGTCATACCTGAAGGCATGATGTGTGCCCTTCCTACTCGGTGTGGGGGGTCTGAAGACAGTTTCCCCATTTCTCCACGATTTTATAATTCGTGATATCCACCCATTTTCTCATTTTCTCTTGATAACATCTATCTTGGAAAAGTTAGATACTATTCTCTTCTCGGTCTCTAGACGACTTTCTAGATCCGAGATCTTTGAGTCCTTTACCTTGATGGATTCCAATTGGAGATTCATCAAGGTCCTCAGCTGAGCAATCTCCTTAGCTTGTTCCTCAACAAGTATGTTGCTCTTCTGAAGGGCACTCTCAAGGGAATCAAGATTTTCAATCCTTTGATTGATGCTATCCATTTCCCTTGCATCACTAGATGGACAACCCTCTGAACTGTTCCTATCTTCAGGAAATTCAAGGGGAGAGGAGCATGATGAAGAAGTTACCTGATCCTGACTTTGATGTTCAGGGTCAGCGTTAAGATCGACAGAGACTGTTGTGTCAGCTTCATCAGAACTGCTTTCCTCAACCTCTTCTTCAGTCTCAGACATGGACACAGGAGCCCTGATACTGAGAGATTGGTCTTGACCTTCATCTTCAGAAGTGAGGACCCCCACATAGGCTTCATCCTCCTGCTGGCATCTAGTCCCTGCTGTCTCAGATCCCACCATGAGATCTGAGATAGTTTGCCACATAGATTTTGCAGTCCTACACTTGTCCAGTCTTGAACGAGACGATCCAGACCAGCCGTCAGTGATGATCTGACGAATCAGCTTGTCCAAGTTGAAGAGTGAGAGCTCAGTCTCAGACATCTCTTCGGAACTCTAAGGGATTTGGAGAACTTTTCCTGAGCTGGAAGCCTTCATGGGAATGAAGGGACCCTCTTCCAAAATGAGTGATGTGCGAGGGTCAATGGCCTCCAAATGAAACATAACTCTCATCTTCCAGATGGGATAATACTCCGTTGTGCAAGCAAGGAGTCTAGGAGGAGAGACATCAGAGTCCAGCTCCATGCTTGAGTCTTGTCTTCTTCTTGGCACTAGAACCGGGATCTTACTCAAGGTGTTAACCTTATTTCTGAGTAACCTCCCTCTGATACCACTTGAAAGTCTATCTAGTGTCAACTAGCTTCACCTATGGGGGGGATAGGTGATTTGCAGTCTTTTGCGAAATTAAAAATTAACCTGCACAAACAACAAACACAGCACAGAAAAGCACACCAGAAATTATAGTGGTTCCCCGATTTGGGTACGTCCACTCTCCCCCTTCGACCTATCTCCCAACAAGGGACGACTCAGTAACTTCACCAACATGATTGAAATCCAATCCTCTCACTATGGAAGAAACCCTTCCACCCGAAGGAGTCACTACTCCTCCACCACGGGTTGTACCCAACTCTTACAACGAGGAAACAAAGTTCCTTTACAACAAAGTTAAAATAGAATGTACAAGAAATACAAACTACGTTTGGAGAACTCGATGTCCCTCTTCGTTCAATTAAGCTTTCTTGATGAAGAAGAAGAGTCCATGATCGGAGCACTCTCTTGGAGAGGATCTTCCCAAGATCGGCGGCGGCAAGTGAATGCGGCGGCGATGCTCTGTAGATCCAAACTTCTTGATGAAGCAAGCAAGGTCTACCAATGATCTCAATCGGATCAGTCGTCTCAATCGATTCGGAATGAAGAGCTATCCTCGTTCAACAAATCGAGAGACAAGAGATCTCGAGAGAGAAGCGTGAGACGCTAGGCTTGCCTCGGTCCTGTCGCTGGACGATCAAAGAGGATCTAAGATCTGCGGCGGCGACGACTTGCGAGCGGCGACGACGAGCAGTGGAGTTCCGCGATCAGTTAGGTCACGCCCGACGGATTGTTCTTTTTCTCGTGAAGCGCTGCTGTTCAAGTTCGAAATAAGCGAGTATATATACTGTATAACAACCCCAAATGACCATTGTGGGGCCCACAAGAAGAAACCCTAAGCCCGGTCCAAACAACGCCTGAAATCTTGGTTCGGTCCAGTGAGCAAGTAGAAATCGCCTAAGGCAAATTCGGCGGGAATCATTGGTGATTCCCGTCGAAGTCGGCGGGAATCACTCATGATTTCCGTCGAATTTTCCTTGGAAGAATTTCAGTTGAAATCCATGACATCTGGAGGGAATCGGTGAGAATCAAAACCATTCTCGACGAATCGGCGAGAATGCAGAGTCATTCTCGACGATTCGGGGAGAATCACTTATTGATTCTCGATGATTCTGACTTAGCAGAATTCTTGAAGGCGTTGAGTCAGTCGGATGCAGTCGGCGGGAATCGGCGAGTGATTCTCGACGATTCGGAGAGAATCACTAGTGATTCCCGTCGAATCGGCGAGAATCACTTAGTGATTCCCGTCGAATTTAACTTAGACGAATCTTCGTCTTTCTTACCATGAGTTGGTCTTTGACCCATCCTTGCTCCTCTTCAGCTCTCGATCTATCTCAGCCCTGTACTTGAAAATAAGTACACTCCAATAGAGAGAGTGCACGTAAGCCAACACACTGATCTGCTCAACGAGGGATTACGTTGCGCAGACCCGTGTATATTGACCCACTGCACCCTGACATTGGTGTGTACTTAGCGTGGAATAACTGCAAGCACAACTTGAAGACGTATCATCAAATACAATGTGAATTCATCTTAGCCTTACAAGAGGCTTCTTCAAATCCAGGTAATTGTGGATACAATACCCAACACGCGACGCGGTACCAAGCTTACGCCCGACGGTAGTGCTGTCTCAACGCACTCAACACCTTGGAGCGTTGAGTAGGCTAGCGCGGGCGGTAGGACTAGCGCCTAGCGGTAGGTTCCCGAGAACTCTGTCCAATTAATCCCTTCAGCTATCGCCTCTGGTATCGCCTAGCGGTATTGCCAGTGTTACCGAACCTAGTGCTGTGCGGTATCAGTTGACGCTTGCGTGGTTGCTTCCTAAGCACTTCGTCGAATTAATTCGCGGCTACCGCTCAACGACAACTTCTATCGCTCGGCGTTAGTATCAGTAGGAGACTTCTTTTTCTTTGCGTGAACCTATCAACCTGCACACTCTATCAACACAAGACGTGATCAAATACAACCTGGGATTTTATATTCTCAAACATAGGGAATGTGAAACATCGATTCCAACACCGAGAATTTTGGAGGAAGTCCACTCCAGCGAGTGCACGAGCCACTCGGGAAGCAGGACTCTTGAGGGGAGGATAATAAGGCAAGGGTATTTTTTGCCAACCCTGGGCCAGGATTCCACCGAATTTGCAAAGAAATGTCAAAAGTGCAAACTATTCGCTCCTCTCCAACTACTGCCTGCTCAGAGGCTCAGAAGCATCACCGCGCCCTGGCCCTTCACTATTTGGGGAATGGATCTAGTAGGACCTTTCCCCCATGCCAGTAGGCAGAGAAGGTTCCTACTAGTTATGATTGATTATTTCTCTAAGCGGGTCAAGGCGTTGGCCAAAGTGACCTCTCAGGTGATTTGCAACTTCGTATGAGGGGAGATCATTTGTCTACATGAGTTGCCTCAGGCCATTGTCACGGATAACGAGCCATAGTTCGTCAGCGCAGAATTCATCAACTTTTGTGGTCAACTTGGGATAGACCTCAGATTCGCATCAGTCCATCACCCTATGAGCAACGAGCAAGTAGAAGCAACAAACAAGATCATTGTGAATTTGTTTAAAAATAAGGTATAAAATCTGAAGGGGGCTGAGTGGAGCAACTCCCCTCAGTCCTTTGGGCCCTAAGAACCACGCCAAATACAGCCACTAGGGAGACTCCTTTCAAGCTCTCCCACGGCTACGAAGATGTAATCCCAATAGAGTTCGAGGTCTGGACACCACGAGTAGTGGAGGTAGAGGAAGATGGAGAAGAATGGAGGACCGAGAACGAGGATGAGTTGCGACTCTCTCTGGACATGGTGGAGGGGCTGCACAACTTGTCAGCCGTCCTACAGGAAGAGGTCAAGCGGTGGATGGCCAAGTACTTAGACAAGCATGTCAGGATCAAGTTATTTACAAAGGGAGACTTGGTCTTGAAAAAGGTCGATGCGGCTGGAAGGTCGGCAACCATTGGCAAGTTGAATCCCAATTAGGAGGGTCCCTACGTTATTAAAGACGCCTTGAAGTCGGGAGGATACCACCTCTAGGATGTGGAGTGGGAGTCCCTCAGTCAAGCCTAGAGTGACGTAGACTTAAAACGCTTCTATCCGTGAAAGAAAATTATAAAACAACACTTTTCCTTATTCTTATCTGACATTGATGGTCCATTTGATTGACGTAAGGAATATGAGTCTTGGTTGGTCAAAAGGAAAGCCCAGTTGATGTTCAACACCCGCCGTCAGGCTCCCACTAGCTGATTGGGCCCGTGGTAGTTCCCGGTGGTTGGCTAAAAGGAAAGTCTGGTTGATGTTCAATACCCACTGTCAGGCTCCCACTAACTGATTGGGCCAGTGGTAGCTCCTGATGGTTGGTCAAATGGAAAGTTCGGTTGATGTTTAACACCCGTCGTCAGGCTCCCACTAGCTGATTGCACCGGTGGTAGATCCCAGTGGTTGGTTAAAAGGGAAGTCTGGTTGATGTTCAACACCCGTCGACAGGCTCCCACTAGCTGATTGTGCCGGTGGTAGCTCCCGGTGGTTGGCCAAAAGAAAAGCCCGGCTGATGTTCAAAACCCACCGTTAGGCTCCCACTAGCTGGTTATGCCGGTAGTAGCTCCTGGTGGTTGGCCAAAAGGAAAGCCCGATTGATGTTCAACACCCGCCATCAGGATCCCACTAGCTGATTGGGTCGGTGGTAGCTCCTGGTATTTGGCTAAAAGGAAAGCCCAGTTGATGTTCAATGTACAATCCCATATTCGTTGGGGTGGGACCTAGAGACTCGAAAGACCAGGATTGAGCTTTGGGCTGGAAACGGTTAGTCTTTTCGGCGAGTGAGGTTAGAATTTCACTAAGTCAGAAATCATCGAATATTGTGGATTAGCCAAGGGAATTTCGGCATGTATCAAGGGAAATCGTCGAGTGTCGTGGGTTGATTTGCCGAGTATCTCCATGCATCTCGTCGAGTATCGCCATGCATAGGCTGAAAATAGTTCAGACAAGTGCATAGTCGAAAGGGTTCTCGCCCGAGGAATGCGGAAAGGCTTGCGCCTATTATTCGGGATCCCTTCAGCTCTCGACGCTCTCAATGCCTCGCCTCTCGACGATCTCAATGACTCGCCACTCGCTTTCAATGACTCGCCACTCGACACTCTCAATACCTAGCGGAAGGGTTTCCGCCCAACGCGATCCAGAGGATAATTACCTAGATTCCCTTTGGTTTGCATTTAGCTCCTCCAAACAGCAGAGTTACGCTATTGGCAGACCACTTTGGGCTGCAAATAGTCCTTTGGAACAGCAAAGTTACACTGTTGGCAGACTAGATACTAGGAGCCTATAAATATGACCCACAGGGTACCTCAAAAGGCAAGTTTCCATACTTTCTCTAGTCAGTTAGTGATTTTCGAGGTACTCCTAACCCAACAATTGGCTAAGGAGGGGAAGTGCTCAGAGATCTTTCGGGTTAGAGGAGGTACCTCCCAGCTGAGGCTTAGGGCCAGTTCTTGGTTTTTTGTTGCTAGTCAGGGGTCAGGGTTTGGGAGAAGTAGGTGTTGGCTACACCCCAAGGTCCGAACTCTAATTAAGGCTAGTTTTTTTGCTACAACATTTCTAGTGCGGTGAGCGTGGACCGTAGTTGATACAAGAAAATCTCAAGCTAAGTCTCATGGCTGGAGATGAAGGTGAAGGAGCTTGCTCGGGAGGTTCTCCCTCTTGGGGAAGTGGGGTGACATTGGGAATGTTGGAGGACTTCAGGCGGGAAGTCCTGCAGACCATCCACTTGGCCCTCTCAACAAGTGCCGAGTGGGCGACGCCCTCGGTTCTGGTGGTTGCAGCCCCATCGCTAGGCAAAAATTCTCCCGGGAAGCGTCCTGGAAAGGAGGTTTTGGCAGAGGTTACCGAGAGGGATGTCGCCGGGCAGGAACTTTTTCCCGGGTAGGTCAGTACGGATAGGGCTAGCGAGCCAAGGCCGCGGGACGTGCCCTCTCGTTAGGCAGTGGGCAGGAGCCCTTTTAGTGAGCTTATCATCTCGGCTCCGGTTCTAGATGGGTTCTAGAAGCCAGACATGTCCTATTATACGGGCCGGGATGACCCGGTGCAACATGTGCAGTGGTTCGAGGATGCCATTTCCTTAAGGCAAATGTCAGATGCCTTCAAGTGTCGGCTCTTTGCCATCACTTTGAAGGAGAAGGCCAGGGATTGGTTCCACCAGTTGTCTGTGAGTTCAATTTACTGCTTTGAGGATCTGCGGCACGGGTTCTTGCTGAGGTTCTCGACATTCAAGAAGAGGAAGAAGAGTGCGGAGTGCTTGTTTGCAATCAAATAGAAGCCAGAAGAGGGGCTGGGATGCTATGTGGATAGGTTCTAGGAGGAGATCTTGCAGTTTCAGGAAATAATGGGGTACACCGTGATGCTTTCTTTCACCCTAGGGTTGAGGCCAAGCTTCTTTAGCATGGAGCTAAAGATAGTTCCCCCTCTCTCCTTTGAGGAGTTGATGGAGAGGGCAACAAAGGAGATCGAGATCGAGGCGGCCAATCCAACGTTCTTTAAGAAGCTAGCTAAGTTGGCAGAGGACGATGGGAAGGAGTTAAGAGCAGGGAGACAGAGGGAGTAGAGGGAGCAGAGGGAGGAGAGAAGAAGGGAGAAACCCCGAGGACAGGGGCAGTACCAAGGTTGGGTGTAGCGCGAGCCGAACAACAAGTTGGGTTGGAGGCCACAGGAAGGTCACCCCCAGGGGCAGGGTGGTGGCTTCTAAGGAAGGGACAACTTCCACGAGAAAGGAGGTTCAATCAGCCGGCCTGGAGGCAGGCACAGATGGACTCCTTCCCGCCGTAGTAGGAGGCTATGGAGATTGTCATAGGAAGAGAGGGAAGGAGAAGAGCTCTTGGAGGAGAGAGGAGAAGAGAAGGCAGGGTGACGTTGCCCTTCCGTGACTTCCACCAGGAGGGGGGGGGGGGGGGGTCATGCAACGGCCACCTGCCTTGAGTTTTTGGAGATCAGGGAGGCCATGGGCAAGCACATCAGCCGCCTGTGAGGATTGAGGAGGTTCTGCCAAGAGGAGGGGAGGATAGGTGGGAGGACCGGGTAGACGTGGGGGACGGAGGAGGGATCAGGGTGATCCACGGGGGAGTGGGGATAGAGGCCACCCGTAAGGGGAGCTTCCAAACCATGTACTATAGGATCATCGCCTTGACCTCCAAGACTCCCCCAGGAAGAAAAAAAATCACTTTCTCGGTGAAGGATATGCCTGATTATGAGGACCCGTTCTGTGATGCCTTGGTGATCCATATGGTGGTAAAGAATTTCACGATCTCCCGGATCCTTGTAGACAATAGGAGCTCCGTTAATGTGATCTTCAATAAAGCTTTTGATGAGATGAAGGTGGAGGCCCGGAGGGTTCTAGCCTCAGATGGGCCGTTGTTTGGGTTCTCGAGGGAGAGTAAGAAAGTTGAAGGAGGGGTGAGACTGCATGTGACGTTGGGAGGGGTGTTGAGGAACTGTCGGTTCGTTATCGTTGACGCTTCGAGCAGCTACAATGCAATATTTGGATGCCCTCTCATCAACTCCTTTTTTTGCGTCCCCTCCTCATTTCACCAATGTCTCAATTTCAGTAGTTGAGGAGTGCAGGTCCAGATTAGGAGGGATCTGAAGTTGGTAAGGCAGTGCTATGTGACTGCCGTCAACACAATTTCTTGGATGGCTGAGGCAGAGGAGTTGGAGAAGGAAATGACGACACAGGAGGAGGTTGTGGAGGAGAAAGAAGTGAGACAAGGAGAGGCTGGGGAGGAGGCTTTGGAAATGGAGAAGGTAGATGGGGAAGCCAGGGGCGAGGCCTGTGGAGGCATAGAGGTAGAGCCGCAGGAGATCCTGGAAGAGGTGATGGAGGTTGAGGAAGTAGGAGGGGAGGAAGAGTTTGGGCAGGAGGAGGAGCAGAGGGCCGGTAGGGAGCAGTCCCGGCTGGAGCCGTCAGAGGAAGTCATGGAGATGGAGGTCTTCACCAAGGCGGGGAAGGCGGAGAGGGTACGGATAAGCGACGGCCTGAGCCCTGAAGACCAGGAGAGGATGCGCGAGTGCATCCATAAGAATGTCGACGTCTTCTCCTAGAGCGCGACGGACATGCCAGACATTGACGCGGATGTGGTGTGCCACCAACTGAACCTGGACCCCAAGATACGTCCCGTCTGCCAAAAGATGAGGACCATCGCAACAAAGCTGGAGGAACCCATTCGCGAGGAGGTTAAGGAGATTCTCGATGCAGGTTTTATCTCGGAGATCCAGTACCCAGGCTGGGTATCCAATGTGGTAATGGTAAAAAAAGGAGATGGGAGGTAGCGTATGTGTGTGGATTTTTCTCTATTAAATAAATCATGCCCTAAGGATTGTTATACCCTGCCTCAGATCGACGCGCTGGTTGATTCAGCCATCAGTTTTTCTATTATGAGTGTTTTGGATGCTTTTTCACATTATCATCGGATTTGAATGCATCCCCTCGACGTCAAGGATGTCTCCTTCATCACAAGGGATGGATGCTTCAGCTACAAAATGATGCGCTTTGGGATAAAGAACGCGGAGGCTACCTACCAGCATATGATGGATCAGGTGTTCAAAAGTCAGAGGGGTAGGAACCTGGAGGTTTATGTTGATGATCTCATGGTGAAGAGTGGGGATGTGGGATCACACCTACTCAACTTGGAGGAGACATTTGCGACCCTGCAGAAGTTCAAGATGAGGCTGAACCCCCAGAAGTGTGTCTTTGGGGCAAGCCGAGGGAAGTTCCTTGGACACCTTCTGACCCTAGTTGGGGTAGAACCTAACCCGGATAAGGTGAAGGCCATCATGGATTTGGAGTTGCCACGCAACGCCAAAGAGGTTCAACGTTGATGGGCAAACTCGCCGAGTTGAGTCGATTTCTCTCCCGAGTCGGGGAGAAGTGTTCACCCTTCTTCAAGGTGCTTCGGGTAAACCAAAAGTTTGAATGGACAAAGGAATGTGAGGAGGCATTCCAGGCATTGAAGAGTCAACTCTCCTAGGCGCTGCTCCTTCAGAGCCTGAAGGAGGGGGAGGATCTAGCTTTGTATCTTGGGGTGGGGGCAGAGGCCGTGAGTTCTGTGTTGGTAAGGGAAGAGGGGAAGAAACAGCTGTCAATCTACTATGCCAGCAAGATCTTGAAGAAGGCGGAGCTCCTCTACCCCATCCTAGAGAAGTTGGATTTCTACCTGATCATCTCGGCCGGGAAGGTTAGACCGTATTTCCATGCCCATTCAATCAAGGTGGTGACGGACCATCCCCTGCACAAGATTTTCAAGGAGGTGGAGCATTCTGGGCAGTTGGCCAAGTGGTCCATCGAGCTCAGTGAGTTTGATATCTCCTTTGTGCCGAGACTTTCCATCAAGGCACATGTAGTGGCTGATTTCTTGGCTGATTACATCATAGAGGTGGAAGGAGAGAAGCCACTGCCGTGGGAGGCATGGAAGATGCTGGTTGACGGAGCTTCAGGGAAACACTCTCAAGGAGGAGGGGTAATTTTGGTAAGCCCTCAGGGGGTCACTATAGAGCATGCCGTGGTCTTGCACTTCCCCATCACCAATAATCAGGCATTGTACGAGGCCGTGATAACAGGCCTTTGTCTAGCGAAAGAGCTTGGGATACATGACGTGGAGGCGTTCACAGATTCTTTGGTGGTGGCATCACAAATTCGGGGTGAGTATGAGGCCAGGGAGCCCACCCTCGTGAAGTACTTGTCCAAGGTAAAGGAGATTATAGGCGGGTTCCGGGCGTTCTCAATACGACATGTCCCAAGGGAAGAAAGCATGACAACTGATCAGTTGTCCCGAGGGGGACTTTGGTCGAGCTATTCCATCTGGCGATTGAGGAGGGGGAGTAGATAGAAGTGGATCGGCGACCCTCGTGGGTGGATCCCTTCATAGCCTTCTTCACTACAGGCACCCCCCTGATGGGACAAAGGATGCAAAATGCTTTAGGCACAAAGCAACACACTATCTCATGCATGAAGGAGGGTTACATCAGAAGATGTTGTCAGGGCTCCTGGCACGATGTGCATCATAGGAAGAGATCCTAAGGATCCTGGAGGAAGTGCATTCAGGCGAATGTGGTAGCCATTCGGGGGGTAGGACGTTGGAAGCAAGGGTGGTTAGGCTGGGGAACTTCTGGCCATCCCTTAGGAAAGATGCGGCGGAGTTTGCAAGAAGGTGCCAAAAGTGTCAACTATACGCCCCCTCCAACTCTTGCCCGCTAAAAGGCTCTTAAGCATTACATCGCCATGGCCTTTTGCCATCTGGGGAATGGATTTCGTTGGACCGTTTTCCCCGGCAAGCGGGCAGAGAAGGTTCCTTTTGGTCATGATTGACTACTTTTCAAAATGGCTAGAGATCAATGCATTGGCCAAGGTAACCTCCAAGTCATCAGGAACTTCGTATGGGGAGTGATCATCTGTCGGCATGGGTTACCCCAGGCCATTGTCACGAACAATGAGCCACAGTTTGCCAGCGAGGAGTTCATCATCTTTGCACCCAGCTAGTGATCGACCTCAGGTTTGGCTCAGTCCACCACCCAAGGAGCAACGACCAGGTGGAGGCGGCGAACAAAATTATTGTAAACCTTCTCAAAAAAAAGGTGAATGAAAGTTATTACTTCAAGGTTAGCTAGTCACCTAGAGGGGGGGGGGGGGTGAATAGGTCTATTAAAATTCTTGAGTCCTTTTGCTGTTTTCTTATTAACCTTTATATTTTCTTTTGCTTTCTTCCTAAGGTGATATAGAGCTTGTCCTTAGCACCTGCAATAAAATAGAAAAACAAACACACAACAAGCACATAGTGTTTTATAGTGGTTCTCCAATTGGGTACATCCACTTTCCCTCCCACCTTTATAACTTATGTTAGACAAGGCACAAACTCCTCCAAAATGCTCCTCAGAGCTTACACCTCAGGACCTCAGCCTTACACTCAGGTTCTCTTCAGAACCCTACCTCAGAATCACAAAGGTTCCTACCTCAGAGCCCTGTAGTGCTCCTACAGCTCAGTGGTCCTCAAACCACCTACCTCAGCCTTATCTTTAAGGCCTACAACTCAAGCAACTCAGCCCTACAACTTCAAGAACAATGCCCTACTCTTAGAGTGCTGCAACACTACTACAACTCAGTACCCTTCTTAGTACCTACCTCAGTGCCCTTCCAGGCACCTACAGCTCAGCCTCCTCCAAGGCTTATAACTCAGTGACACACTTGTCACCTATAGCTCAGTGACTCAACAGTCACCTACCTCAGGCACCAAACCCTACATTCAGGCTTGGAGGACAGCCCTACCTCAGATCCACACTTGGATCCTACATATATACCCCTGTAGGGCACCTAACTCAGTTACTAATTAGTCACCTTCAACTCAGGCACAAAGTGCCCTACAACTCAGATTCAGATAAGCTGAATCCTACAGGAAATAATTGAAGAAGTTGAAATAAAATAAAACCTTGACTCTGAGAAAAATCTCAGAGTCTACCTTGCTGGACTGAGCAGATATCAGTCCAGCTCTCTTGCTGTAGAAGGAATTAGTCTTCTTCTACAGCTAGCTCCTTCTCTGCTGCACTGAAGAGAAGCTATCTGCTGTTGAAGGCTGACGTCCCTTCACACAGCTATCTCTTCTTGCTGATTGGATGAATCAACTACCTTGTTCTACACAGAACAAACTTGCTGAACTGGAAGAAGCTTCAACTATCTTTCTCTGCCTTTCTGGCTAGCTCTGCTGGACTTGGCTTTCAAGTTTGTTGGAGAATATGAAGTCCAGCCGCCTCTCTTTTCGTTTCTGTATTCGTTAACCCTAATCCCCTTTTCTTCTTTTCCTTTTATATCTATTTATTTGAATCAACGACATAATTTGAATGTGGGGCCCACCAAGGATGGTCAGCACCACCTCCCTTAGAAGAGGACAAACAGTAGCTTCCGACGCTACTGTAGCTTTCTCGCAATGGCATGAAATACTTTGTCTGCGCTCAATGAATGGAGAGTTGGGTTCGACAAATTTTGAAATCAGTTCGACGAATTTTGAATTGAGCTCGACTAACTCAGAATCTTCAGACTTTAACTTAAGCTCGACGAAAGGTGAGCTAGGTTTGACGAATTCTGAAATCAGTTCGACGAATTATGAACTGAGCTCGACGAACTCATAATCTTCAAACTTTAACTTGAGCTCGACGAAAGGTAAGTTGGGTTCGATGAATTCTGAAATCAGTTCAACGAATTCTGAACTAAGCTCGACGAACTCTGAATCTTCAAACTTAACTTGAGCTCGAAGAAAGGTGAGCTCAGCTTGACGAACTCAGAATTCAGTTCGACGATTTCTAAACTGAGCTCTTCTTTAGAAGCATTGAGTGAGCCTTCCTCACTCAACGCTTCTGGACTTAGAGAAATTCTGCTGGCTTTGTCTCAGCGGTTCCTTCTCAACTGTCTCAACGGTTTCTTCTTCTCAGCTGTGACTATCTTCTATCTCAACAGTTTCTTCTCACTGTCTCATTAGTTTCTTCTTCACAGCTGAGACTATCTCCTATCTTAGCGGTTTTGCTGGGACCAATATTTCTCTCAACGTTTTGTGTTGAGCTTTTCAGCTGTCTCAGCGGTTATGCTGAGACATTCTTCTCAGCTATCTCAGCTGTCTCGATGTTTTTGCCTTAGACATTCTTCTCAGCTATCTCTAGCGTTGAGAGCATTGAGTGCGCCTTCATCACTCAATGCTTTTTGCTTTGGTTAAATTACCTAACTTCCAGCTTACCCTTTTTGTTTACCTGTCCAATCAAGGACAACCTGCATGCATGAACTTAAGCACACACCAAATACATGTATACCCCTTAGCAATGATTGGTGATGCCTCCTCAAATCCTGAGGAACATTGTAGGGCACAGTTTCCAACAATCTCCCCCTATTTGAAGAAGACAGAACACCCATCCATGCTAAGGAACATCAACACAAAAAGTATCATGATAGAATTGATGAGACATTATCATGGCAACTAGCCATCCCAGTATAAGATAACTCCCCTAGATGATATGGCTTAACATTATGATTGAATAACCAATAGTTCTGGTGAATTATCAATCATTAACATTGTAACAGTATGATTAACAACAAAAGCTTTATTAATCATTTACAAGATAAACATTATGATTATGATCTACCTAATCATTAACTTAGCCAAACAACAGTCGCAAACTTGTGATTATAAGATATCTATGGAAGAACAACATATTCATTAATCATAGATATATAAATGAGAATTGCATGCACATTTATCACAACAATATTGTCAGGGCCAACTCATATTAATTTCATTGATAGAGATTTGATATTGCTATACTGTTGATATTCATTACAAGACATTGATCAAATATTTAAAGAACCCGAAGTCTTGCAGCTTCATATCAGCTCTTATTTGATAAACTTGAATCAACATCCTTGGTAGCAGCAGTCTTATTCAAGTTTTCAGCTTTGTTCTCCTGCCACTTGAAGTAAAGGAATGGATTTGGAATATATCTGGGAGGCATTTTCTTAGGGTTTCTCTTCCTTATCATATTTTCTTTGAATACTCTTTCCCTTAGGGAATTTCTTTCCAAATGCTTTATCCATTCCTCAGAAGGATATACACTATCAATATTCTTTAAGATTTCTCCATGGCTTATCCAAGCATTGATAATGATGGATTCAGAGGCATCACTTAGCTGTTCATGATCTGGATCATCACTGTTCTCAGCTCTCCTCTTTGTCATGAACTCTTTAGCCATCTGAGTTCCTTCCCTCTTTCTTCTGGCAGCAAGTTGTGCATCCTGTGCAACTCTAGCTTGTGATGGAAAGTCTAGGTCATCTGGCCTCTTTTTTTCCAGGAGGGGCAGGTGTAATGCTACCCTGGTGCCTTGAATTACATTGAAGGCTTGCTCTTCAATGAGTGCTGTTGTCTTAGCATGGCTACTCTCCCCCTTTCTGCCTTCTTCAAGGATGATCTGTTGTAGTAGGGTGGAGTTTGCTTCATTTTTGCTTGATATAGATTGGAATAATCTCTCATTGTCAGCAAACAACTCATTCTTCAGAAGTATTGCCTCCTGCATAGAGTGAAAAGAAATATTGGTGACATGCTGATTTACATGATCTGCTGCACCCCTGATCACCTCATCAGTTGCACTCATATAATTCTTGACATATCCTATGTCAGCTGCAGAGAATTATTGGCTTGTTTCCAAGGATTTGATGAGGGTGGTCAGCTTTATGCCAGCAGTTCCAGCCATGTCAAACTAGGTTGTGACCTATTTGTTTAAGTGAGAAGATTCTTCTTTACTTTCCTTGACTTCAGTCAATAGTTCCTCCCTTAGCTTGGCAACTGATTGGTCAACATACTCCTTGAGGGTTGTGGTCTAAGCATCTATGAGTGCTTTTATTTGGTTTAGTAATTCATCATTTGAGATTGGAGTAGTTGAAGGATGGTTCATGGGAGGAGGAACATCTTCCTGAGCAGGGACCTATGAGGGCTCCCCCTCAATAATTTTGTTGACAATATGATCCAGAGTTGTCAAATCCATCTGATCATGCTCCCCCTCAGACTGAGCATCCTTTTCTGGGCTTGACCCATTTAGATAGGTATATAATGCCTCAGGAGGCTCTTGGTTATCTTTTGTAGTAGGGATATCTTCAACTGCAGCTACATCATCAGTAATAGCCATATCTGCCTCATTTTCCGCAGCAACCTCTTCTTTAGTAGCATTCTTTGAAACTTGTCCTGACCTTGGACTAGCATGGATTTTATCAACTTGCACATCACTGAATTGAAGTTGGAAGTTTGCAAATGATTGACTGAGTGATAAGTCAACCTGCAGACCAACATCAGCTGGAGAGGAGGATCCAAGCTCTGGTTCAGAGCTGGCAGTTCTTTCTTCCTTAGCAAGTTTCTTCCTTAGCAAGTTTCTTCCTTGTGTCCCTAGAGGAGTCCTTTATTACTGAAGGTTGGCTCATTGGTAGGACCCTAGTGAATTTGTCCAAAGTTTTTATGTTCATTCTTTTTAGGTAGTGAATCTTCACTCCTTGCTCCTACTTGAATGTATTAGGGTAGGTGTTCATTAGGTATAAGGAAAGAATTTTGCCCATGTTTGGAGTGTGTAGACAGTATATTATTCTCTGGTAGATGAGAGAAGACCAAGAGGTCTTCCTATTGAAGATTATCCTAGTCAATACATCAAACATTGACTTGGAGATTGTGTCATGTGATCCAGGTTTGCAGACAAGGGCTTTCCCTACAATATCTGCTAGCAGTTTACCTCTCTTATTAAAGAATTTCCCTTTAAGAGACCCAGGTTTGGCATTACTGTATCCACACCACCTGAGAGCACTATCTCTATCCATGATGGTGGGTTCTTCTTTCTCGCTAGGGTTTACGGAGGGTAGATGAAGGGATTTGCCTAGTCTCTTAGGGTTTACCTTAATCTTAATGTCCTCAATCTTAGACTTAAGTGAGTTTTGAGAGGACAACACCTTGACGTTGGAGAAGAATTCTACTACCTCTTCTCTAAGAATGGTGGAGGGTTCACAAAGGGTGTACTCCAAACCTGTGGTCTCAATCATCCTTAACACCTCCTTAATCTCTGGCGAGGCATGACTGAATCCATTCCTTACAATTTCATAGCCCTCCTGGAGCTCCTTTGAGATCTTCGGCGTCATTGAGTCAGTGTGGCAAGACGCTGAGAAGTTTACGATCTCGATGGCTAGGGTTAATGCTTTTAAGAGTGGTGTGGCTTTTCGTTTCTTGTCGCCTTTATATATATAGTGAAAAAGTTTAATTACCTTATCATTAGATTAACCAATTAAACATTTTTAAACTTAAGTTAGTACTTTAGGCTTTACGGCTTGCTCTACGCTTCCTGTTATGATACAGGGCACTTAGTGCTTCTATTATACCTCTCAAATTTTCTTTTATTCACTTAATGCCTGATTAATTTGTAACTTCCCTCACTGCCTGGATATACATTCTATTTGTCTCACCATTATACACATATTTTTTCAATTTAGAGTAGAATGAAGATCTGTTATGCCAATAAGGTAGTTTTTATTAACAGACTTTATCAAGCACTGATTTATAGGATATTTGATCTAGAGGGTAAAAGTTACAAGTTTTAACAATGCAGATCATTTTGATAAATAATAAAATTATTGTTTTACAACTGATGTGCTTGATTTGTTTTATCCTAAGCACATCTGTCTTAGTTTATAAATCTGCAAACTTAGTCTCTGTATAAAAGATAGAGACTTACCTTGAGGTTGTTAGCCTTTAGCCCTGGTGGATTTCACTCTTATCAACCTCAACCTTTGTTCCTTGCTCCACTTGGACCATAGTCCTTGAGCAATCAACTTGTCCCAAAAATTTTCCTAGAACATCCTTTGTCCAAATACCAAGTTTTATCTAGACAGGTATTTGGACTATCCTGCAAAACAGAATTTACATTCCCTTAGGAATCTAATACTTATTGGGTCCTAGGTTCATGTTAGCTTTATTGAACTTTTGCCCAAATCTCTGCTTGGGCCGAGCAACTTTCTGTCCACTAGCCACATTCAGGTTATGCCAACAGTTAATGACAAAATGGCCCACTTTTCCACAACACCAACATTTATGAATGTTGTATCTTCTCTTCTGGACATCACAGAATTGTTGTCCATAAGAGAAGTGAGCAGCCCCAGATTTTGTTGGATGAGCATTGAATGTTGCTGCTTCCTTCTTCCTGAGTGAAGGTGTTGAAGAACTAAATACAGGTTGTCCAGGATGGGCCAATTGTATTTTTGGAGCCTGCCATCCAGTGGTCTCTCTCATCTCTTTAGATACAGGATATTTAGATCCAAATCTAAAGAGCTTATCCTGAGCTTTATGGTGAGAGTGGACAGAATCCCTCCTTCTGAGATCATGACTTTACTCCATTGGAAGAGCACACCTTTGATTGATCCTCATAGGGAGGTGCAAACTTGACAGTTTTAGAAGGTAAATTTGCCTTTTGAAACACTGTCTTCTTATTAGGGAATTTAGATTTGAATCGATGATTGATGTGATTAATACCCAGCTTCTCAGGGACTTGGCAGGTTACATCTTTTGGCAACTGACCCTGTGACTGGGAAGGGTTAATCACAATCCCCAATTTCTTTGTGAACTTTTGTTCCAAATATCTAATATTCTTCTCTTTTAGAAGCTTGGTCTGACACTCAAGACTTTTCTTGAGTTCAGAGACCTCATGACTTTTCTTATAAAACTGAATAGATTTATTGTTATAAAGAGTTTTATAAGGATTCAGGACTTCAATCTCCTTGGATTGTCTTTTGGCAAGAATTCTGCTCTTCTTTAGAGCATCAAGGAGCATCCCATACTTGTCAATCAATTAATTGATATCAGTCTCAGATTTTGAGCAATATTTATCACAAGATGAAGATACACCAATATCTGGACTTGTTTCATAGTCAGAGGAAGATGTAGAAATGGAGGAATTTGTACCTTGCTTTGTTCTGTATCTTCTTGACTTCTTTCATATTCAGTCATTGTCGTTAAGCAATGACAACCACTGTCTTCTTCATCCTCCTCATTGCCACTGGCAGAGTGTGACAGAGGGGCCCTGATTCCTATCCTGGCAGCAGGATATTCCTCTTCTTCTTCTGATTCTGCAGCAACAGACATCAGCCCTATATAGGATTCTTCCTCTTCATCTTTAAATTCTAAGGAGGAAGAATCTGTCCAGCTTCTCTCCTTCTTAGCCATGAAGTACTTCTCCTTCTTCTTGTCCTTGTGGAGATGGTGATGCTTTTTCTTCTTCTTCTAATCTTATTCCTTTATTTTGAGTGGGCAGTCGGCAATGACATGCCCAGCCTTGCTGCAAAAATAACAGATGATATTAGAAGAAATCTGTTTACTGATTTTAGGGACATATCTGTCATCCTTGGATGACTTCCTGTGATAAGATGATGAATATGGTCTGCTCCTCCAGTCTTTCTTCTTCATGAACTTTTGAAATTGCCTGGAGAAGGCAGCTAGATCTTTATCAGACATGTGATTGTCTTATGAGCTTGACTCAGATATTTCTGAGCTTGATTCAGCTTTGCTCCTTAGTGGTGAGGGAGTCTTTCTTCTGCTCCTTCTTGGGGCTTCTGTCTTGAATGCTACAGACTTATCCTTGGACTTGGATTGGCTGCTCTTCTTCTTTTCTAGTCAAGCAGCCAGCTGCATTTCATAGGATAGGAGTGTTGTATCCCTAGTTTGGATTTGGGCTAAGTTCACTAAATAGGGTGAGTTTGACCCTCATTGTATAGCCAGGGTCAAGTCAATGAGTCCTAGAGTTTAGGCTAGTCATTAGGTTCAACCTTCATGGACCATCCAGCAGAGGAATTCAATAGATTCAGGACTTAGTAGAATTCAGAGTTCAAATTATCAGTTCGAAGTTCTTCAAACTCAGCTCGACGATCGTCGATCTCAGATCGAAGAACTCATAGTTCTTTTCTCTGAGTTGAGTTCGATGATATTCGAGCTCAGGTCGACGATTTCTTCCTTCATAAAGATTCTCTTCTCGACGAACTTAGAGCGCAGATTTAGCAAGTTATTTCCAGAATGCAGTTTGCTGAGCTCAGGTCGACGAACAGGAATTCTCAGCTTGATGATCTTGGAACTCCAGTCGATAAATTCTATTCAGAGGTTGACGATTTCTATCCCGAGCCAGATTGAGGAGTTTTCCTTATTTCTGTCCTTATTTATTATATTATTTAGCAGTAATTCTCTGAGTAATTAACGCTTATATTCTCTAGAATATAGTCATTATTGGCAGCATTAATTATGGTCTTCATCAGGGTAAATTACTTGCTTATTTTAATAGGATAGTTGGGGAAACTCATTTAAGTCAAAAATTCCAGCCGTTTCATTCTCCAGAATTAGTCAGCATTTAATGCTTGGAATTCAAATTTCAAAGGAGAATTTTGACAGCAGAATATAAAAGAGTTTTTCTCTTTTCAGACGGCTCTGCATGCATACACAGACCAGACCAGTAGTGACAACACAAGAGCAATACATAGAAGAGACACAGAACAATATACAGAACTCTCTCTCTCTCTCTATACAGAAAACATTCTGTTTTCCCTTGATCTTTCTGAAGATTGAAGAAGAACATCCATCACATATCAAGAGTCTTCTTCTACATCTACTCCATGAATCTTCAAGGGCAACAACTTTGAATCATTTTGAAAGTTCCTGGATCTTTCAAGATAAGGCTGAAGACCTATACCCTGAGCAAGGCTCCAAGCTTCCTGAACATCTCTACATTTCAGAAGGAGTCTTGACAACAGAATCCACAAGTCTTCTATGTTGTATAGAGAAAAGAGAAGATATCATCAACTCTCTCAACCTCCTGTAAGAAGGGTTTATTCACTCCCATCAAAAGTTTATTGTTGGTTTTTTGGGCACCTGATCAAAAGCCTAAAGGGTTGTGAGATCTCCCTATAAATAGATCTTATGGTGGCAGTCACCTAATCAAAAGCCTGATAGTGGATTCCTACCAGGGTGATAGAAAAGTGGATGTACCAAGTTTGGGAAACCACTATAAAATTCTTGTGTTGTCTGGTTGATAATTTTCTTTTTGTTTTTTTGTACTATGATAGAGTAGCTTCCCTGTTTCTATTTCTTTCTATACTATTATTTGGTATCACCTATTTTATCTGATATAAAATTAAAACAGGCAAAAGTTTTAATTACTCTATTCACCCCCCTCTAGAGTAAATCAAATCTATCCCCTTTCTTTCAATTGGTATCAGAGGGGTGTTTCCTTTGATTGTACAAGTTAACACTTGAACCAAAAGATCTTTATTAGATCTGATTTTCATTTCCTAGTTTTATATTTTATATCATGGCACAGAACAAAGATTATGTAAGAACCAGACCTCCAGTTTGCAACTTGAATAAGTTTGCTATCTGGAAGGCAAGAATCAAGTTATACAAGAACTCTATTGATGAGATATTTTTAATTTCTTTTTGACAGGACCACCAACTCAAGAGACTACATCTACTTTAACTTCCAATACACATGCTGTTCCACCACCTGAGTGGACAGATGCTCAAAAGAAGGCCAAAATAGCTGATGCTAAGACCATGAATATTCTGGCTTAGACAATGTCTGATGACATCTTCCAGAAAGTGGTAGAGTGCACATCAGCCAAGGCTGTCTGAGATTCTCTTAACTAGATGGTGGCTGGATCTGCAGATAAGAGAAAGGATAGGAGATCCAATCTCATCTCTCAATATGAAAACTTTAAGAAAGAAGAGTCAGAGCCTATCAATGACATGTACAACAGATTAAGCTCAATCATCAATGAGCTAAAGATTCTGGACAAGGACATAACTCTCACAAAGGCCAATGATAAAATCCTTATGTGCTTCCCCAGCTCATGGGATTCTAGAATCTGGCCAATCAAGAAAGCCAGAAGTCTGAATGAGATTTCCACTAAATCTCTACTTGGAAATCTCAAATCCTATGAACAATTGATAAAGGCTAGAGAAGTTGCTGAGCAGAAGACTCCCTCATCAGCAAGAAAGGAGCAGAACATTGCATTCAAAGCATCAGAAGAATCAGAATCTCCAACAGCCAGTGAAAAATTTCTGAGTCTCTTAGCCAAGAGATTTTACAAGATGGGCAAGAGGGATTTCATAAGAAAGTCATCTAGACAAGATGACAAGCCAAGGTATGATAAGACACCAACTAAAGAAGTTGTTTGATTTGGTTGCAAGAAGCTAGGACACTTCATCTCAAAGTGTCCAGAGAACCAAAAGAAGGAGAGAAGAAGAAAAAAGGAACCCAGGAAGCAGCACTACAGCAAGCCCTCCTCCAGCAAGCATAAAAGGAAGGAGAAAGGCTTTGTGGCTGAAACCTGGAGTGAAACTGAAGATGAATCTTCATCTTCCAGCTCCAGTGGAGATGAAGAGGAAACAAAGGCAAAAGAAGTGTGTCTGATGGCCATCAATGCATCAGGCAACTGTTCAAAAGCAGAAGATGACAAGTCAGAGGTGAAGACTCTGAATCTGAGGAAGATCAGGTACTGTCTTCTTTTGACTTCAATTCAGATAATTTAGAACTGAATTTAAATCTGTATGTATTGATTTAATTAATTCTGAAAAAGAAATTAAACAACTTAGAGAAAAACTAATAGAACAAGAAAATTTCATTTCATAAAACATTAAATTAAAAGATGAATTAACTTTAGCTAATGAACAAATCATCTCATTAAAAACTGAATTAACTGAGGCTAGGCAACTTGAAGAATCCCTAAATGGGAGAAGTATCAAGTTGATGGACATCACAAGCACAGTGAATGCCAGACTTAATAACAAGCTGGGCTTAGGTGCTTCATCAAGCAAACCCCTATTGATTTAGAAAAACATACTAACAACTCCAATAAAATGTTTTTCTGAAAAAGGTAAAGAAAAGATAGATGATAATAATGTTAACTAAACAGAAGTAAAACAGAAGAATAAGAAAAAGATAAAGAATAAGAAAAAGCCTAACTATAACAATGTTCAGCAGATTTCGTTGAACTCAGATCGACGAAATATGTATAGTTCGTCGAACTCAAGTCGACGAACTCCGAACGCAAATTTTTATTATAATTATTCTCTGAACTGCAATCGATGAAACCAATATGGTTCTTCGACCCGAGATCGATGATATTGGGGCCCAGAAAATGAATATTTTCCTTCTCTGAGTGGAGTTCGACGAACTCATCCCCATTCGTCGACCTCAGATCGACGAACTTACCAGAATTCGTCGACCCCAGTTCATAATAACAGAAACTTTAATTCTAACCGACCATTTAATCAACCAAGAGATTATGTTAATCCATTTACTCAGTGGATAATTCCACCTAGAAGATTTCACCCATTGGTTATAAAAATCAACCAGAATACTCTTACATTTGCAGTTTTAATTATTTAAATAAACAAGGACCCAAGGTGACGTGGGTCAAGAATAGCTAATCTGTTTTATTGCAGGTGAAAGACTATCCCACCACAAAGCAACAATGGTATCTGGATAGTGGCTGTTCAAAGCATATGACTGGCAGCAAGGATAACTTAATCAATTATAAGTTAAAGCTAGGACCCAAAGTATTATTTGGTGACTCTAATTGTGGCCAGACTGAAGGATATGGGAAGGTCAAAATTGGAGCAGTCACCTTCAGGAAGGTAGCTTATGTAAGTGGACTGAAGAACAACCTTATATCCATACGTCAGTTATGTGATGAAAGGTTTCAGGTATCATTTAACAAAACTTCCTGTATTATTACTTCTGTAGATAACCAAGTACTGTTAACTAGTACTAGAGTAGGTAATATCTATGTAGTTAACTTTAGGTCTGCTAAAACTGAAATATGCCTGTTTAATCAAACTAGTAATAATAATGAACTTTGATATAGGAGATTAGGTAATGTTAATCTAAAAAACATTGCTAAACTCTCTAGGGACAACCTTGTTAGAGGATTGCCTTCTTGCCCCTACAAGAAGAAAAGCCTTTGCAGGGCTTGTCAATTAGGCAAACAAACTAATAATAGCTTTAAGTCACTTAATAAGAGTGATTCACCTAGGATTCTGTATTTGCTTCACATGGACTTTTTTGGACCCATTATTGTACAGAGCCTAGGAGGGAAGTCTTATACCTTAGTGATAGTTGATGACTTCTCAAGGTTCACTTGGGTGTTCTTCTTGAGAAATAAGTCTGATCACTTCAAGGTTCTTACAGATTTTCTTAAAAACATAAGGATTGAGTACTCTACTCTAGTTGCATTGATCAGAAGTGATCATGGTACTGAGTTTGAGTCTCTTCCCATGCAAGAATTCTGTGAGAAGGAAGGTATCAGGCACTGTTTCTCTGCTCCGAGAAATCCTCAACAAAATGGGGTAGCTGAAAGGAAAAATAGAACACTCATTGAAGCTGTAGGAATATTACTTGTAGATGCTCACTTGCCCCTATCCTTTTGGGCAAAGGCTGTGTGTAACATCCCATTTTCGGCTAGACCCCTAGGAGTCGGTTGGTCGTGACAGAACCCTAGGAAGCCCAAAAATTGAAATACATCGACCGAGATTTCGGGTCACGGGTTGGTCAAGCCCGTGACCTAGTGCGTGACTCCTTCGACGATCGTCGATCTAAGGGAGACGATCGTCGGGCGCAGAATTTTCAACCCGGGCCTGTCACGCCCGTGACCTATGTGTCACGCCCGTGACCTAGGGCATGACCCCTTCGACGATCGTCGATCTCAGCGGGACGATCGTCGAAGCACAGAATTTGCGTCATGGCCCTGCCACGCCCGTGACCCAGGTGTCACGCCCGTGACCAAGGGTGTGACCCCCCTTCGGCGATCGTCGATCTCAGTGAGTCGATCGCCGAGTGCGGAATTTGCCTCATGACCTTGTCACGCCCGTGACCCATGTGTCACGCCCGTGACCTAGGGCATGACCACCCTTCGACGATCGTCGATCTCAGTTCGACGATCGTCGAACTCAGAATTGGCCACCCGGGTTTGTCACGCCCGTGACCTATGTGTCATGCCCGTGACCAAGGCCGAAACGTCAGCCAGACTGGAAATTTCGGTAACTGACGTCATAATCAATTCTGATTATGGGAATGTACAGCAGAAATATTTATGGGCCGTTTCCGTCTCTAATTATTTAATAGAAAGAGAGAGCGAGGTCCAATAGAAAATCGCCACCTGGATCAGCCATTTCATCTTCCACCTTTTCCTCTTCCCTACATCATAACCGAAACGTTATTAATAGAAACATTCATGGCCATGAATGTTTCATCCTTTCCCCTCCCCACTTGGAGATCTATAACAGCCTTCTTAGAGCAAGAGGAGAAGGTTACACGCTCGATCAAACGGATTCAGATTGCTGCTCTTGTTGTTGAAGAAGTTCGGGAACGCCACCATCGCGCCATGACAATCAGACGTTCATCTCGCCTTCAAACCGCGAACAAGGTCCTCCCCTCCCTCTTCTTCTGCGGTTAGATCTTAGGATTCAATTGTTTTGAGGATCGGGCTCAACTGAGCCCGGTTGAAACTTCTATTTTCATGGATTTTTCCATGAATCCCGTGTTCGGGCTCGCCGGAAAAAGCCCCTCCGGCGGCTGCGCCGCCGCCCGGCGATGGCCTCCACCTCAACGGAGGTGGTGGTGGCGGTGGCCGGCCAGGGAGGAGGCTGGACGGCCGGCGGCTGCTCTTGAAAATAACTCCAGGTCGGGAAAATCAGGGCCCTTGGCTGGAGGAAGAAGACGAGTCCAGAGCCTTTAGATCTTGTTTCAAGATCTGTGCTAATTAAATAGATTTTATTTTATAAGCAATTTCTGAATGAAAATATCTGTCACTTTAGATAATTTAGGAAAAATACCTAGAGGCTCCTACAGGAAAAATGGTCAACATTAATATTGTAGCCCTTTGAGTCTAGTAAATTTTAAAATTTGTTTCAAGCAGTTTGGACCACTGGATAGACCTCAGCACTCACCTTCGTGAGGTCTACCCATTGGGCTGTCCTGACCTTAGAAAAATTCCCCACTCCAAACCAGTCATCAAAATGACTTGAAATTTGGGGTGTTGCCTAATCTTATCTATATCTAGATGCTATCCAAAAATTAGGATTTTTGGGAAATATGTTTCTATAGTTTTTAGAAAAATTCAATAATCCTAGCATAATTTAATTAGATGGCTAAATGACTTCCAAACCCTCCCAAATTTTGGTGAGTGGTCCTTTGGTTTATCATAAGATTCTGGTAAAAATTTCATCTCATTTGGAGATGTTTTGATTAGGTTTGAGTCCAACCCTAGGTTGATCCTTATAGGATAATTTAGGATCAAACACCCCCTTGGTATTTGGGTGGTCATATCACCTCAACAGAGGCTGATGTGTTGTCTAGTGGTTGTTTAGGGCATGAATCACCCTCCAAGGGAGTTTGGGGTGGTTTGGTGTAGGGTAGCCCTAGAACCCTAGGGAAAATCCCTTAATGGTGGTTTTTGGGGTTGTGAAGGCCATGGGGTCAAATGACCTTGGACTGACTTAAAATTTGGTGGAGAGAACCATAGGGCCAGTGTAGTTCTCTGTACAAAAGTTTAGGGTATTTGGAGACAGCTAGGCCACCTAAAATCCTAACCCTAGTTTAGGTCACCAACCTTAATTTGAATTATTAAGCTGTCAAATAAACTTTAAATCAAGTAAAATTGGAGTAGGGTGATTTTCTAATCTAAATAGCCATGTTATAATTTTGTTGAGATTTTTGGGTTAATTTATACAGTAGTTCATTTACAACTCTAATTGTGCCCTAGATCTTTATTTTGATGATTCTGGAATTTCTGTTCACTGGAATGTTATGAAATCTTGTATTAGGACATCTTATAGCATGTTATACCTTCTGTATTTTTCTTGGAAATTTTAACTGATTATTTTGGGTACATATTTCTTTAATGTACTAGTTGTGACATGGAGTCGAAAATACAAATAATGTCCAAATACTGTCTGAAAAATTATGAAATTTGGTCAGTGGGTTTTTAAAGTTATGCTAGTTACCCTGTAATTTTCTATGGATTTTAGATGATTAAAAATAGCATCTCCTTCTCTAAGCTAGGAAAGTCGGTATTTTTCATTAAAATAGTTTAAGAGCTCAACTATTTGATAAAAATTATGGTACTTGGATTCTGATGGTTCTAGGTCACCATAAAGCTTCTATAATTTTCTTGGGGTTTTTGAATATATATTTACAGTACTTGCTTCACAATATAGTAAAAGTGGCCTAAGATGGTAAATTAGGAAATATAGGCCTAAACACCTATGGAATTTCTCAAAACTTGGAATTACTTTTTAAATGTCTCATAGGATTTTTATTGATTTTATGATGATTTATTGTTGGCTCATTAGTGCACTTCATGTTCATACTTGGGCATTTGGAAGCTTAGAATAAATAAATGAAATGCCCGATAAATAGGAAAATTTGGAAATCTTGGTCTTAGCTATATTATGTCACGATAGACCTCCAGTAAATATTATAGGAGATTCGAAAGACAATTTGGAGTACCTCCCTTTATACTCCTCACGTATCTTAGGATGGTCTGCACATAGCAAAACCACGGAAACTGAACTAGAGCGGATAATGAACTTTGGGAGATGGAATTTTGGTAGTTGCTGGTTGGTTAGGGCAAGCTAAGTTTAAGTACATTATTGGAGGTCAGGATAAGTAGAGTGTGAGACTGGTTAAGGTTAAGAGGCGTACAGGAACGACGAAAAGATCGTCCACCCCGGGTAGGAGTGGAAGAGTCTTAATACGTTAGGGCTAGATCTAACGTAACTTAAAAAAAGGGATCGGGTAATGGGTATCAACCAATAACAATAAGTGCCTTGCGAAAGGGAACGGTGGGCTTCAGCTACCATCATAGTTCCTAGTGCCCTTTGAGAGCCCTTCACGGGGAATACCGGGGGCAGTCCTGGGCTAACGTAAACCATAGGAATAATAAATCTAAAGAGCAACTAGTATGATTAGGGTTACACACACATACACCTCGTTAGCTAGGAAGGTAGAATAATTGGTTTGGTTGCCATTCAGACGGTAGCTCTGAAGGTAGATGCACGAACGGGATTGTCTGGGGAGCCGAGGGCTCGAGGGTTGGAGTACAGAATAAAGGTGGTAGGTCTTCGATATCTGATTGTCATTCACACCGGCATCGGTACGTTGACTCGGCGGTGTGGGACACTTAGCCAAAGAAAGTCTGGTTGGTATAGCCAGCATTAGTACGCGGATACTCTAGGTTGTGTTCTTTTAGGGGCGTACGGAAGGGCTAGGCCCGGTAGTGTGGATACCCGCCTAGGAGTGGGGGGCCCGACCCACTGTCTCCGTTTGCCTCTACAGAGGTTACTGGGAGTGAAGCTAGCTGCCCGAATAGGGGGAACTAAAGGTCTGTGCGCATAGGGTCGTGTGCGTGTGTTGCACTTGCATGAATCATGGCATAACATATCACTACACTCATATTTGCATACAACCGACACCCCAACGTATAAATCAGTATGGGACTTTTTATACGATGGGAGCCTTGCAGAAGACCCCTTAACTTATAAGTTTGTATGGACATTCATATAAGTTAAGGTTACTTACTTATTTACTTGCTTGTTTACTTACTGTTCTCTAGCTGCCTTTTTATATAATTGCTACTTACTACTTCTCTTCTTTACCACTTACTACCATAGGATTGCTAGTTGTACTTTGTTCTAGATAGTTGTTAGAATAACTCCCCTGTCACCTGCTTGATTATTCTCCACCTTTGTAGCTTCCCTTTCCTCCTCTCCGCTCGGTGCTCAGGAGCCGTGGGGGGAGGGGTAGGGGATGATAGGGCTTAGTCTTTATGACTAATGGTTTTCGAACCACAACATTACAGGAGCTCCGGATGGGAGATAGGGATTAGCAGTCCAGGGACCGGCACTGGCAGAGTACGGTGCGCATGGAGGTGGGTCAGTCTAGCACCGGTGCACCTGCGACCAGCTCCGTGAGTGATTAGTACCTTTATAGTTCTGCGATGAGTGATTTGTAGTGAGGACTCTGATGTACCGGGCTCGAGCCCGTTTATCTATATTTCATCTGAACTGTATCTTGCAGTACTTCTGTTATCTACTTCCTGTTATTATCTACTGATGGGCTGGATGTGATTTCACTTTTATACATGCTTCTGTGGACTTGTTTACATTTGTGTATAATTACTTCTCTCCCTTATGATCGAAAAGGGCCGGCAGAATTGGCGTTTTGTAGTGGCGGCCTTCCCGTGAGACGGTGCCACCGCAAAGCGGCAGTTCTTGGCTAAGACCCCGGTGTCGAAAAGGGGGGGGGGGTCTTATAAGTGGTATCAGAGCAGACCTCGATCGAAAGAGAAGTAGTCCACAAAATCTTGGGCCACCCCCGTGCGAGCTTAGTTTGCAGACAAACTAGCAGCGGAAGCAGTGGTGTGCCCATAGGGGAAATCACACGTGAAAGTCCATCCTAACCCCTCTTAAAATTCCATTCATTCGCTCTCTAACAAACGGAATTTTTACTTGTAGCCTGCGACAAACCCTACATCATAGCAGGGGACACCCCAGGCTCCGAATGTGGTCCCGCCTCCACCGGCTCCAGCTCCGTTCAAGTAGACGGAGATGGGGCAAACACTGAAGGAAATTCTGGAGGCCTTCAGAGCTCAGCAAGCCCCGGCTCCACAGCCAAACCCCGGGGCCAATTGGATGACTGTCTTCCGGGGACTTTCCCCTCCAGCTTACCAGGGGACGGAGTCTGCAGTACGTACGGAGGAATGGTTGGACACCATTTACGAGATGCTGGCAGGGATTCGATGCCCCACTGAGGAGGCAGTTGCTTTGGCGGTCTCCTGCCTAGAGTCACACGGAAAGAGGTGGTGGAAATCTCAGCTTGACACCACCTTTGCGGGTATGGATTGCGCTGATATTACTTGGGAGGAGTTCAGAGCAGCGCTCTTGGGACATTTTGTACCTCAGTCGGCGAGGGATGACCTGGAGGATAGGTTCCTGCGATTGAGGCAGGGGAACAGGACTGTGGTGGAGTACTATCAGGAGTTCACTCACCTGGCCCGTTATGCGGACGCTTATCAGTTAGACGATGCTGGCTATGCCCGGAGGTTTTATAAGGGGCTGCAAGACGACATGAGATAGGCCCTCCTTTTCGTCTCAGAGGGGAGTCTTGCCAGGATTCTGGAGATGGCTAAGAAGAGAGAGGCGGATCAGCTTACAGTGAAGAGCCGGAAGAGACCGGCTGATGATACAGTGATTGGAGGTCGTAGAGACCATCCTCGGGGCCAGGTTATTGGGGAGAGAAGGAACGGGGATCAGCCTCGTCAGGAGTTTGGGCAGGAGCAGAGGAGTCAGGGGGTACTGGCTCCCCAGCCTATACAGATGCTGGAAATGCCAAGGACCGCTGAGCAGCCACCGGTATGCTATCAGTGCAACCAGTCGGGGCATATCAAGAGGAACTGCCCTATGAGGCGAGCACCCCCACCGGCACATCAGGGCGCTCCACCTCCCCAGTAGTTTGGCGGACGAGGACAGGGCCGAGGACGAGGATTTCAGGATCGAGGCCGCAGGCCAGAGAGGGAGCAGGTGTATGCTCTAGACCTGACACAGCCCCGAAACCCAGAGCAGGTTATCACAGGTATGACAGTACTTTTAATTTTTCTTCATATAAACTAGTATTCTAGACATAACCTAGTTAGAAATTAAGAGAAGACAACTACAAAAAAATACTAAGACACTTAATTACCCCAGGCATAGTCTTCGTTAGCGGCAATCCCGCTCACACTCTCTTCGACACTGGTGCTTTGCACTCGTTCATGTCGGAGGATTTCGTGAAAGGACTGGAAGGTGTGGAGCCATTTGCCGGGAAGATGATGAGGGTGCGCCTACCCGATGGATCAGAGATAATGACCTCTGCTCATTGCAATATGGAAGCGAGGATCGGCGGGAAGGCATTTGAGGCACCAGCAACGATTCTGAAGATGCCAGATTACGATCTGATCCTGGGCATGACTTGGCTGTGCTGGAACCATGCCCAGATCGACTGCGTGGCGAAGAGGATCACCGTGAGGCACGACGACTCCTTCATTGTCATAGAAGGTGTTATACCAGCACCCCGTACCTTATTATCGTCTGTGCAGGCCGTTAAGGCCCACCTGCAGGGGGAGAAGTTTATCAGGTCCTTTTTGAGGCGGTCGTGGCCAAGGACTCCATTTCAGATATTCTAGTAGTGCAGGACTTCGCCGACGTGTTTCCGGAGAAACTACCAGGGCTACCCCCGCACCGAGAGAAGGACTTTCAGATTCAGCTCATACCGGGGGCTAAGCCGGTATCCAGAGCTCCCTATCGAATGCCCCCAAAGGAGTTGGTGGAATTCCGAAGCCAGCTTCAGGAGTTAGTGGAGGCCGGGTTTGTTCGGCCTAACTCTTCACCATGGGGAGCTCCGGTGCTGTTCGTTAAGAAGAAGGACGGGACCCTTCGACTGTGCATAGATTACCGGGCCCTGAACAGGTTGACGGTCCGGAATACTTATCCCTTACCAAGGATAGACGAGCTATTTGACCAGCTGGAGGGAGCCCATTGGTTCTCAAAGCTGGATCTGAGGTCAGGGTACTACCATCTTCGCATTCGGGAGGAGGACATCCCGAAGACGGCCTTCAGCAGCAGATATGGGTTGTACGAGTTTACCGTGATGCCATTCGGGCTCATGAATGCACCCTCCGCATTCATGGCCTTGATGAATCGGGTGTTCGAGGAGTATCTGAACATCTTCGTAATCGTATTCATCGATGAAATCCTTATCTATTCAAGGACGGAGGAGGAGCACGCGAGACATCTGGCCTTGACCTTGGGGAAGCTGCGGGAGCAGGAGATGTATGCCAAGTACAACAAGTGCAAGTTCTGGCTAAAGGAAGTGGCCTTTCTGGGCCATGTCATCAGTGGAGCAGGTCTGACAGTGGATCCGGTGAAGGTCCAGGCAGTACGGGATTGGCCACCACTAAATTCGGCCTCGGATGTTCGAAGTTTCTTGGGACTTGTCGGATGCTACCGGAAGTTTGTAAAGGGGTTCTCTCAGATTGCCCTCCCTCTTACGTCTCTGACGAAGGAGTCCCCTTTTATCTGGACGCCTCGATGCGAATCTGCCTTCCAGGAGCTGAAGGATCATCTCACCTCGGCTCCTATCCTTGCTCTTCCATCAGGGAAGGAAGGATTCCAGGTGTATACAGATGCTTCCTATCAGGGGATGGGTGCTGTCCTGATGCAGAACGGGCACGTAATAGCCTATGCCTCCCGTCAGTTGAAGCAGCATGAGCAGAACTATCCCGTGCACGATTTGGAGATGGGGGCAGTCATTTTTTCTCTTAAGATCTGGAGACACTATCTCTACGGAGTACATTGCGATATCTTCTCCGACCACAAGAATCTGAAGTACGTCGACACCCAGAAGGAGTTAAACATCAGGCAGAGACGCTGGGTGGAATTTCTGTCGGACTACCAGTACACCATGCACTACCATCCGAGGAACGCGAACGTGGTCGCAGATGCTCTGAGCCGGAGAGCGAGTACGACAAGAGTAGGCCCGCAGCTGATGGCCTTGTAGTTGGTTAGATCGTTCGAGGAGATGCAGGTTTCACTAGTGCCTGAGGATGACCCGGAGCTATACATGGAGTACCTGGGGTCGATGGTTACTACTGATGATATTCGAGACCGCATCGGAGATGGGCAGATGCTGGATAAGAGAGCTGAGCCGATATTCCGAGCCTTGAAGGAAGGCACGACAGGAGATTACTCTTTGAGGGATGGTCTCCTGTATTTCCGAGGCAGAGTTTACATACCAGCAGGAGGACGGATCCGGGAGGAAATTTTGACGGAAGCTCACTGCAGCCGGTATTCGGTACACCCGAGGATCACTAAGATGGTAAATGATTTGAAGAGGACGATGTACTGGCCAGGTATGAAGAAATATATTACGTACTTTGTGACGCATTGCGAGGCCTGCCAGCTCGTGAAGGCGGAGTGTAGGAACCCGACAGGCTTGCTGCGGCCGCTTCCGGTGCCGGAGGGGAAATTTGAGGATATAGCCATGGACTTCATACATGGGCTACCTCGATCCCGTGCGGAGAATGACTCGATCTGGGTGATAGTGGACAGGCTAACGAAGGTGGCCAGATTCATTCCAGTGGCGAAGGACGCACCGGTCAGTGTATTAGTACGGAGGTTCATTGAGCAGTTTGTGCGTTATCATGGGGTGCCCAAGACTATTGTTTCGGATCCGGATGGGCGGTTTACATCCAGGGAATGGAGGTCAGTCCAGGCCCATCTGGGTTCTCGGTTGACATTCAGCACAGCTTTTCACCCTCAGACCTACGGGCAGACAGAGCGCACCAACCGTACACTAGAAGATCTCTTGCGACTGTGTATTTTGGACTGTGGCGAGCCTTGGGAGAGGTTGCTGCCACTGGTCGAGTTTTCGTACAACAATGCCCATCAGTCCAGCATAGGCATGGCTCCATACGAGGCGTTGTACGGAAGGAGGTGCAGGATCCCACTATCATGGGTTCAGGATGAGGATCCGCAGGCACTAGGCTCGGAGTTTGTGGGAGACACAGATGCTCAGATTAGATTGATCCGGGACAGGATGTTGGAAGCCCAGAGCAGACATGCCAAATACTACGATGCGAGGCACCGTCAAGTGGAGTTCCAGGTGGGAGACCAGGTTTTCTTGAAGATACGGCCAATGCACGGAGTCTCGCGGGTTCGCGGGCGGAAGAAGCTCAGCCCGAGATATATGGGGCCTTATAGGATCCTGGAGCGGATCAGGCTCTTAGCCTATAGACTAGAGCTACCACCGGATTTAGCGGGATTGCATGACGTCTTCCACGTCTCCTCACTTCGGAGGGCTCTGCTATGCCCTGAGAAGCTGATTTCCTCGGCAGATGGCCCGGTGGCCTCGGATCGGTCAGTAAACTTGGAGCCTATCAGGATTGACGATACAGTAGTGCGGGTCTTGCGACGGAAGAAGGTTCCATTAGTCAAGGTTCTGTGGAACAATCATGGGCAGGAGGAGCATACATGGGATCCATAGGACTTGATGCGACAAAAATACCCGGAACTTTTTCGTCAGGTATACCTCACAACCCCTCTGGACAATCAATTTGCTTTCCTGCTTTAAACCAATAAGACTGAAATTTCAAGAATAGGGGTTAATCTTTTGTTTATTGGAGTGTATATACCTAGTTAATTGGGCGAATTAATCTTAAATTTGAAAACGAACAAAGAAAACATAATGTAGAGATGTAATCTTTCAATTCTCATGGGATGTTACAAGCTTCTTTTTCCCGATTAGAGTCGCGTAGGCTTAACCTTGATTTCGGGGACGAAATCTTTGTTTTGTTTATTGGGATTTGTAACATCCTATTTTCGGCTAGACCCCTAGAAGTCGGTTGGTCGTGACAGAACCCTAGGAAGCCCAAAAATTGAAATACATCGACCGAGATTTCGGGTCACGGGTTGGTCATGCCCGTGACCGACCCGTTACGCCCGTGACCTAGGGCGTGACTCCTTCGACGATCGTCGATCTCAGGGAGACGGTCGTCGGGCGCAGAATTTTCAACCCGGGCCTGTCACGCCCGTGACCTGTGTCACGCCCGTGACCTAGGGCGTGACCCCTTCGACGATCATCGATCTCAGTGGGACGATCGTCGAAGCGCAGAATTTGCATCATGGCCCTGTCACGCCCGTGACCCAGGTGTCATGCCCGTGACCAAGGGTGTGACACCCCTTCAGCGATTGTCGATCTCAGCGAGACGATCGCCGAGATCAGAATTTGCCTCATGACCCTGTCACGCCCGTGACCCATGTGTCACGCACGTGACCTAGGGCGTGACCACCCTTCGACGATCGTAGATCTCAGTTCGACGATCGTCGAACTCAGAATTGGCCACCCGGGTTTGTCACGCCCGTGACCTATGTGTCATGCCCGTGACCAAGGCCGAAATGTCAGCCAGACTGGAAATTTCGGTAACCGACGTCATAATCAATTCTGATTATGGGAATGTACAGCAGGAATATTTATGGGCCGTTTCCGTCTAATTATTTAATAGAAAGAGAGAGCGAGGTACAATAGAAAATTGCCACCTGGATCAGTCATTTCATCTTCCACCTTTTCCTCTTCCCTACATCATAACCGAAACGTTATTAAGAGAAACATTCATGGCCATGAATGTTTCATCCTTTCCCTTCCCCACTTGGAGATCTATAACAGCCTCCTTAGAGCAAGAGGAGAAGGTTACACACTCGATCAAACGGATTCAGATTGCTGCTCTTGCTATTGAAGAAGTTCGGGAACGCCACCACCGCGCCATGATAATCCGACGTTCATCTCGCCTTCAAACCGCGAACAAGGTCCTCCCCTCCCTCTTCTTCTGCGGTTAGATCTTAGGATTCAATAGTTTTGAGGATCGGGCTCAACTGAGCCCGGTTGAAACTTCCATTTTCATGGATTTTTCCATGAAACCCGTGTTCGTGGTCGCCGGAAAAATCCCCTCCGGCGGCTGCGCCGCCGCCCGGCGATGGCCGCCACCTCAACGGAGGTGGTGGTGGCGGTGGCCGGCCAGGGAGGAGGCTGGACGGCCGGCGGCTGCTCTTGAAAATAACTCCAGGTCGGGCAAATCAGGGCCCTTGGCTGGAGGAAGAAGACGAGTCCAGAGCCTTTAGATCTTGCTTCAAGATCTGTGCTAATTAAATAGATTTTATTTTATAAGCAATTTCTGAATGAAAATATCTGTCACTTTAGATAATTTAGGAAAAATACCTAGAGGCTCCTACAAGAAAAATGGTCAACATTAATATTGTAGCCCTTTGAGTCTAGTAAATTATAAAATTTGTTTCAAGCAGTTTGGACCACTGGATAGACCTCGGCACTTACCTTGGTGAGGTCTACCCATAGGGCTGTCCTGACCTTAAAAAAATTTCCCACTCCAAACCAGTCATCAAAATGACTTGAAATTTGGGGTGTGGCCTAATCTTATCTATATCTAGATGCTATCCAAAAATTAGGATTTTTGGGAAATATTTTTATATAGTTTTTAGAAAAATTCAATAATCCTAGCATAATTTAATTAGATGGCTAAATGACTTCCAAACCCTCCCAAATTTTGGTGAGTGGTCCCTGGGTTTATCATAAGGTTCTGGTAAAAATTTCATCTCATTTGGAGATGTTTTGATTAGGTTTGAGTCCAACCCTAGGTTGATCCTTATAGGATAATTTAGGATCAAACACCCCCTTGGTATTTGGGTGGTCATATCACCTCAACAGAGGCTGATGTGTTGTCCAGTGGCTGTTTAGGGCATGAATCACCCTCCAAGGGAGTTTGGGGTGGTTTGGTGTAGGGTAGCCCTAGAACCCTAGGGAAAATCCCTTAATGGTGGTTTTTGGGGTTGTGAAGGTCATAGGGTCAAATGACCTTGAATTGACTTCAAATTTGGTGGAGAGAACCATAGGGCCAGTGTTGTTCTCTGGACAAAAGTTTAGGATATTTGGAGACAGCTAAGCCACCTAAAATCCTAACCCTAATTTAGATCACCAACCTTAATTTGAATTATTAAGCTGTCAACTGAACTTTAAATCAAGTAAAATTGGAGTAGGGTGATTTTATAATCTAAATAGCCATGTTATAATTTTGTTGAGATTTTTGGGTTAATTTATACAGTACTTCATTTATAACTCTAATTGTGCCCTAGATATTTATTTTGATGATTCTGGAATTTCTGTTCACTGGAATGTTATGAAATCTTGGATTAGGGCATCTTATAGCATGTTATACCTTCTATATTTTTCTTGGAAATTTTAACTGATTATTTTGGGTACATATTTCTTTAAAGTAGTAGTTGTGACATGGAGTAAAAAATACAAATAATGTCCAATTACTGTCTGAAAAATTATGAAATTTGGTCAGTTGGTGTTTAAAGTTATGTTAGTCACCCTATAATTTTCTATGGAATTTTAGATGATTAAAAATATCATCTCCTTCTCTAAGCTAGGAAAGTCGGTATTTTTCATTAAAATAGTTTCAGAGCCCAAATGTTTGATAAAAATTATGGTACTTGGATTCTGATGGTTTTAGGTCACCATAAAGCTTCTATAATTTTTTTGGAGTTTTTGGATACATATTTACAGTAATTGCTTCACAATGTAGTAAAAGTGGCCTAAGATGGTAAATTAGGAAATATAGGCCTAAACACCTCTGGAATTTCTCAAAACTTTGAATTACTTTTTAAATGTCTCATAGGATTTGTACTGATTTTATGATGATTTATTGTTGGCTCATTAGTGCACTTCTTGTTCATACTAGGGCATTTGGAAGCTTAGAATAAATAAATGAAATGCCCGATAAATAGGAAAATTTTGAAATCTTGGTCTTAGTTATATTATGTCACGATAGACCTCCAGTAAATATTATAGGAGATTTGGAAGACAATTTGGAGTACCTCCCTTTATACTCCTCACGTATCTTAGGATGGTCTGCATATAGCAAAACTACGGAAACTGAACTAGAGCGGATAATGAACTTTGGGAGATGGAATTTTTGTAGTTGCTGGTTGGTTAGGGCAAGCTAAGTTTAAGTACATTATTGGAGGTCAGGATAAGTAGAGTGTGAGACTGGTTAAGGTTAAGAGGCGTACGGGAACGACGAAAAGATCGTCCACCCCGGGTAGGAGTGTAAGAGTCTTAATACGCTAGGGCTAGATCTAACGTAACTTAAAAAAAAGAGATCAGGTAATGAGTATCAACCAATAACAATAAGTGCCTTGCGAAAGGGAACGGTGGGCTTCAGCTACCATCATTGTTCCTAGTGCCCTTTGAGAGCCCTTCACGGGGAATACCGGGGGCAATCCTGGGCTAACGTAAACCGTAGGAATAATAAATCTAAAGAGAAACTAATATGATTAGGGTTACACACACATACACCCCGTTAGCAAGGAAGGTAGAATAATTGGTTTGGTTGCCATTCAGACGGTAGCTCTGAAGGTAGATGCACGGACGGGATAGTCCGGGGAGCCGAGGGCTCGAGGGTTGGAGTACAGAATAAAGGTGGTGGGTTTTCGATATCTGATTGTCGTTCACACTGTCATCGGTACGTTGACTCAGCGGTGTGGGACACTTAGCCAAAGAAAGTCTGGTAGGTATAGCCAGCAGTAGTACGTGGATACTCTAGGTTGTGTTCTTCTAGGGGCGTACGGAAGGGCTAGGCCCAGTAGTGTGGATACCAGCCTAGGAGTGGGGGGCCCGACCCACTGTCTCCATTTGCCACTACGGAGGTTCCTAGGAGTGAAGCTAGCTGCCCGAACAGGGGGAACTAAAGGTCTGTGCGCATAGGGTCGTGTGCGTGTGTTGCACTTGCATGAATCATGGCATAACATATCACTACACTCATATTTGCATACAACCGACACCCCAACTTATAAATCGGTATGAGACTTTTTATACGATGGGAAGCTTGCAGAAGACCCCTTAACTTATAAGTTTGTATGAACATTCATATAAGTTATGGTTACTTACTTATTTACTTGCTTGTTTACTTACTGTTCTCTAGCTGCCTTTTTATACAATTGCTACTTACTACTTCTCTTCTTTACCACTTACTACCATAGGATTGCTAGTTGTACTTTGTTCTAGATAGTTATTAGAATAACTCCCCTGTCACCTGCTTGATTATTCTCCACCTTTGTAACTTCCCTTTTCTCCTCTCCGCTCGATGTTCAGGAGCCGTGGGGGGAGGGGTAGGGGATGATAGGGCTTAGTCTTTATGACAAATGGTTTTCGAACCACAACATTACAGGAGCTCCGGATGGGAGACAGGGACCAGCAGTCCAGGGACCGGCACCAGCGGAGTACGGTGCGCATGGAGGTGGGTCAGTCTAGCACCGGTGCACCTGCGACCAGCTCCGTGAGTGATTAGTACCTTTATAGTTCTGCGATGAGTGATTTGTAGTGAGGACTCTGATGTACCGGGCTCGAGCCCGTTTATCTATATTTCATCTGAACTGTATCTTGCAGTACTTCTGTTATCTACTTCCTGTTATTATCTACTGATTGGCTGGATGTGATTTCACTTTTATACATGCTTCTGTGGACTTATTTACATTTGTGTATAATTACTTCTCTCTTTTATGATCGAAAAGGGCCGGCAGAATTGGCGTTTTGTAGTGGCGGCCTTCCCGTGAGACGGTGCCACCGCAAAGCGGCAGTTCTGGGCTAAGACCCCGGTGTCAAAAAAAGGGGGGGTCTTACACTGTGAGCACAACAAACTATGTACTGAATAGAAGTTTGATTCATAAGCTTAATGACAAGACCCCCTATGAACTACTCAAAGGGAAGAAATCTAAAGTAGATTATTTTAGAGACTTTGGTTGTGTCTGTTACATTTATAATAATAATAAGAAATACATTAGAAAGTTTGAAGCCAAGGATGAAATAGAAATTTTTATTTGATATTCCCAAGTAAGCAAAGCTTATAGGGTATATAATAAATCATCTATGAAAATGGAAGAGTCTATTCATATTTCTTTTGATGAATCTAACATGTTTTACAAGGAGAAGATCCCTTCTACCCATGCGACTTTGCAGGAACCACATCTGTGTGAGAAGTTGGATGAATTGAACCTCACCAATGAGGCTGTTACACATCCTTCTCCACATGTTGCTGAAGAAAGTGAAGATGATGTCACTGAATACAGTGAAGAGCCAACAACAACTATAATTCCACCAGAGGAATTAACTCCCCAAGTTGTTGCTCAACCAGCTCCTCCTACTCAGATAGTCACACTTAGAGATCACCATGTATCTCAAGTGATTGGAGACATATTAGTGCGTGTGCAGACAAGGCAACAAATCCATCAGGACATGATGCATGCCTGCTTCATATCTCAAACTGAGCCCCAATCCATAAAAGATGCTGAGCAAGATCCACACTAGATCATTGCAATGCAAGAGGAGCTCAACCAGTTTGAGAGATATAGAGTTTGGGATTTAGTTCCAAGACCCAAAGACTACCCAGTCATTAGAACTAAATGGGTATTTAGAAACAAGCTAGATACTCAAGGTCTTATCATCAGGAACAAAGCAATATTAGTTGCTCAAGGCTACAGACAAGAGGAAGGCATAGATTATGACCAGACATTTTCCCTTGTTGCAAGGATTGAAGCAATCAGGATATTTCTAGTTTATGCAGCCCTCAAGAAGTTCACAGTATATCAAATGGATGTCAAAAGTGCATTCCTAAATGGTGAACTTAAAGAAGAGGTCTATGTGGAATAACCACCAGATTTTATCTCTTCATCTCATCCATCTTATGTTTTTAAATTGCATAAGGCTCTCTATGGTCTAAAGCAAGATCCAAGAGCTTGGTATGAAACCTTAGCTAGCTTTCTCTTAGAGCATCACTTTTCTAGAGGTATAGTAGATAGGACTTTATTTATCAAGCATCATCATGATAAAATCTTGTTAGTACAAATATATGTAGATGACATTATATTTGGTTCTACAAATTCCAAACTTTGCAAAAAGTTCTCCAACCTTTTGCATTCCAAGTTTGAAATGAGTAGCATGGGTGAGCTCTCCTACTTCCTTGGTCTCCAAGTAAAGCAGTCCCCTGATGGCATCGTCTTATCCCAATCCAAATATGCTAAGGAGATAATAAAAAGGTTTGGGATGGCTGATGCTTCAGCTAAGAAAACACCTATGGCTACAAATGCTGTGATTTATTCTGATGAACATTGGAAACCTGTTGATCAGAAATTATATAGAGCCGTTGTTGGGTCCCTATTATATCTCACAACAAGTAGGCCAGACATTATGTTTGCTACATGTCTTTGTTCTAGTTCCAGTTGAACCCTAAAGAATCTCACCTTATTTTCTTAAAAAGAATTTTGAGATATATAAAGAGTTGTCCTAATTTAGGACTCTGGTATCCAACTGATTCAGAATTTGAGTTAACTGGATACTCAGATGCTGAATTTGCTGGATGTAGAGTGGACATAAAGAGCACATCAGGGACATGTCAGTTCCTTGGTGATAGGCTTGTGTCTTGGTTTTGCAAGAAGAAAACATCTGTGTCTACTTTAACAGCAAAAGATGAGTACATAGCAGCTGGCAGTTGTTGTTCACAGATGTTGTGGATTCAGAACCAACTCCTAGATTATGGTGTAAACTTAAATAATTCAACTCTACTTTGTGATAATACCAGTGTAATTTCTATTGCATAGAATCCAGTGCATCATAGTAGAACTATACATATAGATGTAAGACATCATTTCATTAGAGAGTGTGTTGACAAAAAGAAAATTAATCTCACCTTTGTCTCTGCTGATTTGCAAAAGATAGATATCTTCACCAAACCCTTGGATGAGAAGAAACATCTGTTCTTTATGAATCAGTTTTGTATGATAAATAGAGATGCATTAATTTAGCTTTTTGTCCGTGGTCGAAGAATTTGCCACAGTTCGTCGAACGGAGATCGACGAACTGAGAAAAGTTCTTGAGATAATTCATAAACCGAAGATCGACGAACTCTCTGTATGTGAAGTTTTATTTGTCGACCGGAGAACGACGATACTGCTTCAGAAAATTTTCGTCGACCTGAGAACGCCGAAAAGTTTTCCCTTCTTCAGACTGATATCGACAAACTCTTTTGTCAATAAAATATTTCGTCGACCTCAGATCGAAGAATTTTGTTTATTTCGCAGAACGGAGTCTGTCACTTCGTATTCTGAAAAATCTTATAACTAGGTTTTCTTCGAGCTCCATCCCACGCTTTTTGTTCCTCTTGCACTTGATCTTTTTGTTTCCTTTTACAGGTGATCAATATCGATTCCGACGAGCTCTCTTTCCACAATGAAGTTTGACACGAGATTCAATATATACTTCGAATCATTTCAACATTCTGATCAAATTTTCCTGGACATACTGAAATTATTTGAGGAACAACAGTTGAAGAACTTCATGACAACCAGGATAAAGATAGCTGCTACTAAAATTAGAGAATGGGTTTTCACCTCCTCTACTCCAGACGCTGACACGATGACAAGCACAATACTTGGTAACTAGGTTTCTTTAACCCCCGCAGTTTTAACTGAGATTTTTGGTTTGATAAATGGTGAAGAAGACATAGAGATTGATAGCTCTAAATATGATGAAATGTTGAATAAAATGGGTCATATTGAAGAGAACCATAATAAGTTATTAAAGAAAAATTTGTCTGCTGACTACAAGTTTTTAGCTGATATAGTGGGTAAAGTATTGCTAGGAAAGCATACTGCCCATGACTATTTTACCAGGCAACAGTTTCTGGTAATGTGTGTTGTTGTAAATAAGAAACCAGTGAATTGGGCTAAAATCCTGTTTGATTTGATAAAGAAGAAGAACAGTAAGAAAGAAGTGTGTTTTGGAAGACTTTTGGGAATTTCCCTACAGGAAAAGGCTGTTGAATCCCTGGTCTCTCAGACCATCTTCATTAATGCTTCCAAAAGGTTAACATGTGCTCTGTTTGGAAGGTGGGAGAGGACAATCCAAAAGCCATCCAAGGATTCAACCTCTTCCAGAGCATCTAAGGATACAAGAGCTGTGACAGCTAATCCCCCACCCCTAGAAGATGTTATTCCATTCACCCATATTCCAACACCTCCATCTCATCAAACTACACCTCCACAAGTTCAAATTCCTTCATCTGGTCCCCACCAACAACCATCCACATCTCAAGCTCATACTCCAACACCACAAGTTCAATCTCCAGAACATAAACAAACTCCAATTCAATCTCTAGAGCATACCACACCACCTCAATCCCCTCTTCCCCATTATCTTATTGATATACCACTCACCAATCTTATATCAGTTCCATCTTTTGCTCTCTTATCATAATCTCCCATCAACACTTCATCCCCTGATGAGGCAATGACTAACACCACTCCTTTCCACTCATCATCCATCCTCCATCCTTCTGTATCCACATGCTCCCTAATAAAATGATACCAAATTTTTATGTGCTTAGTTGTGCTGTGTGAGATAGGATTCCTAGAAACAAAAATAGCACTAGTAGAATCACAATAAAGAGGAGTTCTACTTATCTAGAGATTATAATCTTGGAGTTGATGCTGGATCTATAGCAACTGGGCACATCAGCTAACTGTTGAATTGTACTCTAACTCTGTAGTAGATATTGTAACACTTGTTTTCTTCTTGCTGCTCCAAGACACTATTCTTCCACCCAAGAACTGACAGGTGCCTGAAGTGCTTTTCTTGTCCTCTTTGCAACATGCAAAATATATAACCCTCTGTGCTTCTCCTGTCGTCAAGTGAACATCCCTAGTTGGCATCACAGAATCCGGTGGGAGTTGGGTTGAGATCCTTGTTGAAGAGAATACCATGGTTAATTGTCCCTTTGAGGTACCTAAGAACACTCTTTGTGGCTTCCAGGTGATGTTTGGTTGGCTTTCTTATAAATTGAGAGAGAATATTGACTGGATATTCTAAATCTGGTATAGTGTTAGTCAAATAGATAAATGATCCAATTAGACTCATGTATCTTTGTTCATCAGCAATTTCATCCCCTTCTTTGAATTTGCTTAATTTTAACCATATGCACATAGGTGTGAGATAGGGGTTGCACTCGGACATTTTGAATTTTTTGAGAAGTTCTTTTGCATAGAGTTCCTGTGAGATGAAAAGAGAATCCTTTTGGTGCTTTACCTGCATACCAAGAAAAACATTTAGTAGACCAAGGTCTGTCATTTCATATCTTGATTGCATCTTCTCTTTAAATTTAGTAATTGAGGCTGTTGATCCTCTAGTAACCAGAATGTCATCAACGTATAGGCAGACAATTATCATTTCCTATTGTGACTCATGCTTTATGAATAGGGATGGCTCGTATTGACATGTAATAAATCCCTCTTGCTGGAAATAAGTAGTAATTGAAAGTTCACCTAGTGTCAACTACCTTCACCTATGGGGGGGGAATAGGTGACTTGCAGCGTATTTGCGGAATTAAAAGTGTACCTGCAGAATCAAAACAAAACACACAGCACATAGAATAACACAGGCAATTTATAGTGGTTCCCCGATTTGGGTACGTCCACTTTCCCCCTTCGACCTATCTCCCAATCTAGGGACGACTCGGTCACTTCACCAACAGGATTGAAATCCAATCCTTGCACTATCGGAAGGAACCCTTCCACACGTAGGAGTCAACACTCCCACAACACGGGTTGCACCCAACCCTACAACTAGAGACCAATCGGTCCTTTACAAAGAATTGAAAATAGCTTGTAAGAAATACAAACAACGTATGGAGACTAAGGCGTCCCTCTTCGTTCGACGACGTGTTCTTGAAGTCAACGAAGAGTCCACAACCCTAGATCTCACTTGGAGAGAATCTCCCTGAGACCGGCGGCGGCGACGAGCGGCGGCAAGGCTCTCGGTGTTGGCGGCGGCAACTGAAGACAGCAGCAAAGCACTTGGAGATTCAATCTTCTTAGCGAAGTCGGCAAGGTCTTCCAACGGTCATACTAGGATCGATCGTCTCGATCGATTCGGACGGGGATGGATTTCCCTATCTCAAATCAAGAGACAAAAGATCTCTGGTTAGACACGTGAGACGCTATGCAAGACTTGGCTTCTATCACCGTGGATCTAGAGAAGATCGAGATCAGCAATGGTGATCACTGTACGAGCAGCGGCGACGGAGAAGATTCGCGAGATTAGGGTTTGACGGCCGCTTTCTTTCGTATTCTGTATTCGTTATTATTACTGTACACCAATACCTGTGTATTTATACACTAGGTCATAAAGATGACCGTTGTGGGCCCCACCAAAGCAAAGACCGAAGTCCGGTTCGAAATACCGCTTGAAACCTGGACCGGTCCAGGAAATGTTGGAAATTTGCCCAAGTCAAATTCGGCGAGAATCGTAAGTGATTCTCGACGAATCGGCGAGAATCACTTGTGATTATCGCCGAATTCTACTTGGCTAATTCTGGCATCACGGGTTGTAGAGGCCGGGGAGAATCGGCGGGAATCACATTAGATTCTCGCCGAATCGTCGAGAATGCAAAGACATTCTCGACGAATCGACGAGAATCACTTAGTGATTCTCGACGATTCTGCCTTTAGAGAATTTTCTGGCTACGTTGAGTCAGCTGGCCTCAACCGGCGAGAATCATCTAGTGATTCTCGACGATTCGTCGAGAATCACAAGTGATTCTCGACGAATCGGCGAGAATCACATAGTGATTCTCGACGATTTACACTTGGACGATTTCTCCTCTTTCAATCCGTGAGCTGGTCTTTGGCCCATCCTTGCTCCATGTCTGCTCTTGCTTTATCATATCCCTGTACTTGAAATTAAGTACACCCCAATAGAGAGAGTACACGTAGGCCAACACACTGATCTGCTCAACGAGGGATTACGTCGTGCAGACCCGTGTATATTGACCCACTGCACCCTGACATTGGTGTGTACTTAGCGTGGAATAACTGCAAGCACAACTTAAAAGGAATTCATCAAATACATAGTGAATTCATCTTAGCTTGATAGGAGTCTTCCTCAAATCTAGGTGATTGTGGATACAATACCCAACAATCTCCCCCTATTTGACGAAGCCAAAATCCTACTAAGCTAAGATGAATTTCAACACTTAAGACAAAATATGCATTAACCAACAGAGTGAACAATAAACGTAATTAGATCAATGTGAGAGTCAAATAATAAACCACACACATGTATATATAAATATGAATATCCACACAGAAATGTTCACATGATCACATGATAAAGAAAGTTTAAATGTGATAATTCCAAAAGCTAACATCCTAAAGATCTTTGTCCTTAGCTATGTCTTCTTTAAGTTGCTTAGCTAATAACTTTCTGCTTTGACGCTCAAGATACTCCTTGGGCTTTGGATAGTATCTCGGAGGAGGGGCTTTATCTGTCGCGGTGTTGTTCCTGAAAAATATGCTACGTTTAGCTTCAAATTCTTTATGCCGCTCCCATTCGTACTGACTATTTACATCATTTCGATTTATTTGCCCCCTCTGCAGTAACAAAAAATGTGTCCAGGATAATACTCTTTGATACAGGACTCCATTTTTCATTCCTCACATCATCCTCCTGCAATCTGATCTTCTTTTCAGCTTGCGTTTCCCTAGAAGTCCCTTCTTGAATTTTTCTCTTATCCCTGCCTCTTGCTATGGCATCTTGATCAAACCAGCTTCTTCATTCAGCCCTTTCAGCAGCTTTCTTTGCCTCGGCTTCGCTCATTGGTACTTCTTCAGTCCTTATTTCACCCACACCAGTACCAGCAGGACCCACACCCTCAAGCGGAGCGACAGGAACATGTATTCCCGATGCCTCTGTTACCAGCCAGTGGGCCGTTTCAAACATGTACATATTCGAATTATCGAATTTGTATTCGTCAATTATTATTTATTAAGTTGAATAAAGGTGCAGTTATGATTTGGTAGTTTTGAAAGGCATACCTATTGGTCTGATCGAAGTTTAGAAGTACTAACTCTTGAAGCCCCGCCATCTTATCGTTATACGCTTCCTCCCCCTTTTTGGCTTCGGCGGCTATGGAGTTTGTATAGGAATGCAGAGATGCATCAATGCGCTTGACAGTTTTACTGAATTCGTCCAGCAGAGATTTCTGATTTGCGTTCAGCATTACCATGTTGGCATCAAATTTTTGTATGGTCCGTGCCACAACATGAACATTTTAATTGACTACTGTCAGGTCGTCAGTATTCTTTTTCAGTCCTTTCATGAGAAGAGATACGGCTGTGCCTGCCTCTGTATATTTTTCATCAAATTTCTTCTCCATCACTTCTAGTTTGTGGTTGATCTGAACCACATTCTTAAGCATGAGATCCTCAGAGTCCCGCAGTCTCTTTAGCACTTTGTTGTGGGATTTCTCAAACGTATCCTTGAGCTCATCTAGAATTCCTTGGACAAAATTAACAGTGTGATTTGCTAGGTTTGCTTGAAGTGGAGGAGCAGGAGACAGACCCTGGTCAGGCTCCCCAGTAGAGGTACTGGGAGAGCTGGACACTATAATCGAGTCCACAGGGGGAACAAAGGGTTGCTGAGAGGGCTCCCCCTGCATTCCTGCATCCGACCTCTCAGGAGCTTGTTCTTTAGATGAACCAGCAGCATCCTCCCGAGGATCCACCACTTTCTCCTTCTCAATTACTTCTTCCTCCATCTCAGTCTCCAAGTGCTCAGGCTTTTCTGCAGAGTTGTGCATGTCTTCCTCTACTTCTTCTTCCTCCTCCACATCAGCCACCTCATCTCCCAGGTCATTCATTTCTTCCTCACCTTCCTCTTCCTCTTCCACATCTGCTACTTCCTCTTCACCGTCCTCTTGCACAGTCTCCACAGCATCTTTAGCTATCTGAGAAATATCAGATATGATGTTTGCAGAAGAGTGTACAGGCTCCCCCTCAGTTCTTGCAATCAGCGCGTCAGGAACTTCACTGGGTGCTGCCATAGAGTGTGGTGGAGTACTGGTGTCCTCGGCCGGAGATGCTTCCTCTTGGTGTATTTCCCTAGCAACCTGCCCTATTCGCCGCTCCCACCGGTCGAATATGCTTACGTCCATCTTTTTCAGATAGTGCAACGGCACTCCTTTGCTCATGTCGAATGTATCTCCGTCCAGCTGATTCAGATAGAGGCTGATGATTCTGCCAAAGCTGGGGGTACGGAGTGTGTCTTTAATTCTTTCAAAGAGCATGGCTCCCCAATTAAACCGCTTTCGGCAGACGATTGCCACCAGAGTCTTGAACATTTCTCCTGAGATGTGGTCGTGGGATCCAGGTTTGCAGATTAGAGCCTTCCCAACGATGTCAGACAGCAATTTTCCCTCCTCGTTCATGTCTTTCCTTTTGATTGACCTGGTCCCCCTGGCCAGTCCACAGAAGGATAGGGTCCTTGCTCTATCCTCTTCCTCCAGGTAATCTTCTTCTTCACAACTGGATAGCCGCAGGCATTGGGTCAGTTTCCTGGCGGATAACTTGACCTTCTTCCCAGCAACCTTGCTCTTGATGGAAGTGTCTTCGTGACGGAGCTTGGCAGTTGCAAAGAACTCCAGGACTTCCTTATCCAAGATCTTGCATGGGTGCTCCAGCACGAACGTCAGTCCTGCTTCCTCGAGCATAATGATTATGTTCCGGAACTCGTCCGAGGCCTGCGAGAATCCGGTTCTCACGAGCTCGCATCCAGTGGTCAGCCCAGCAGAAGTCCGTGGGGCCATAGCAAACTAGAAGAAAGGTAATACCAATTTCCAAGTCTAAGGATCTCCGAAATCAAGAGAGTGAGAACAAAATCTACACAGAGCTCAACATACGGTAGGGGACAAGTAGGAGATTACCTAGTGCGGAGAGGAAGTGAAGGTTCCGGAGAGTCGGCGAGCCTGGTTGCGAGAGAGACGCCGATCCGAGGCGAGGCTTGGACGAACCCTTGGTTGCGAGAGGAAGACTTCAGAAGTGTCGTTGGATCACCACGCAGCGCCGAAGGAGGAACCCGCTGGGAGGTGTCGTTGGACAAGAGCTTGGAAGGGTCTCGGCGAATAGCTGGAAGGTGAAGAGTCGGCGGGATTTAGGTTAGATCGGCGAGATTTAAGGTGATTTGGCGGAATTTGAAGAGTCGGCCCGAGGAGTCGGCGGGATTTAAATTGAGTTAGCTGGAATTTGACGAGTCGTCAGGATGTAGGTTGGGTCAGCGGGATTTAAATTTAGTCTGCCTAATACCACTTGAAGGTTCCATTGTATAACCGGGTTTATGCGTCTATTAATATCTGAAGCCTTCGTTCGACGATACTATGGTGGAATTTAGTATGAGGGAAGTCGTTGAGATTCCAAATTTATGTCGTTGTCAAGGGTAAGAAAGTCTTAATAGGCATAATGGTTTCTTAATCCAACCAAGGAGTTCAAGATTTTCAAGGGCGGACTTGTGGCTGACAATGTCAAGCTAATCACTACTAATGTAACTGAAGGTTATCTTACGCTTATACTTCTTCCCTAAGTGACTGAGCATACGTGAGTAATTTTTCTATATGACCATCCAATATCAAAAGAAGTGAACTCATTATAAGGTGTGGATATGTCAACATACATAAATACAGATATGGAATTGTTTATGCTTTATGACTCAAACATTTACGGCTAATTACAGTTACTTGTGATAACAAGATGTAACATTCACATTACCAGCACAGAGTATATCAAGAGGTCAGTATGCCTGTGCCTGTAGTGAAGGCACTGCTCCCATTCTCGATACTTTTTCCACGTCATTCTTGGAGCATCTCCTGTCCAGTTCCCATCAGGATTGCAGGAACCCAGACCACCCTGCAGGAAAGAGTTATCTTGCCTTAGGAACCCAATAAGTATTGGGTCCTAGGTTCCTGTCAACATAATAGTTGAAATGCCTCCCCTCAGGAATCCTGGTGGGAGGACTAACATTTCCTCGAGGATGCGGAAGTCCCCTTGCCTTTGACACAGAAGTGTTGTGCCAACAATCTAAAGCAAAATGACCCACCTTGTCACAACACCAACATTCATAAATGTTGTATTGCAGTTTGTGACCTGAATGGGTGACTGAGGTAGTCATAGTTCTAGGTCTAAACGGGATAGAGCCGGATATGCTACCAGAATTGTCTCTTCCACCGTGACTATTGGAAGGGTGGAAAAAATGCATATGGCAGGCGTCATGAGGCCTGGGAGGTGGTGCCTTCCTTTCAGTCAGCCCCCTTCTAAGGACCCCATGAATCCCAACAACATGATTTCTAACCCCCCTTTCCTGAGTCCTAGGGAGGTGAGAGGTGCATTGTGAGCTGATGCTGGCGGATTCATGACGAGTTGGGGCTGTGGCCGAGAATACAAAGGGCTTGGTGGAAGCCTGAGGTATTTTCCTCTGGGTGCCCATGTTAGCTCTGGCACTGTGGGTACTTCCACAGGAGGGCTGATCATTCTTGCAGTGACCAAGGTTGTTCCTATGGTCATACCTGAATGTATGATGTGTGCCCTTCCTACTCGGGGTGGGGGGTATGAACACAGTTTCCCCATTTCTCCATGAATTGACAATTTGGGAGATCCACCCATTTTCTGCTTTTCTTTTTATAGCATCTATCTTGGAAAAGTTAGAAACAATCCTCTTCTCGGTCTCTAGACGACTCTCTAGATCCGAGATCTTTGAGTCCTTTACCTTGATGGATTCTAATTGGAGATTCATCAAGGTCCTCAGCTGAGCAATCTCCTTAGCTTGCTCCTCCATAAGTAAGTTGCTCTTCTGAAGGGCACTCTCAAGAGAATCAGGATTTTCACTCCTATGATTGAGGCTATCCATATCCCCTACATCTCTGGAGGGACTACCCTCTGAATTGTTCCTGTCTTCAGGAACTTCAAGAGGAGAGGGGCATGAAGAAGAAGTTACCTGCTCCTGGCTTTGCTGTTCAGGGTTACCGTGATTATCGGCAGGTACTGTTGAGTCAGCTTCATCAGAACTGCTTTCCTCAACTTCTTCTTCAGTCTCTGACAAGGACACAGGAGCCCTGATACTGACAGATTGATCTTGCCCTTCATCTTCAGAAATGAGGACCCCTACATAGGCTTCATCCTCTTGTTGACGGCAGGTCCCTGTTTTCTCAGATTCCTCCATGAGGCCTGAGATGGTTTGCCACATGGACTTGGCTGTCCTACACTTGTCCACTCTAGAGCGAGAAGGTCCAGACCAGACATCAGTGATGATCTGACGAATCACCTGGTCCAGGTTGAACAGAGAGAGCTCTGTCTCTGACATCTCTTTGGGACACTTGGGGATTTGGAGATCTTTCTCCGAGCTGGAAGCCTTCATGGGGATGAAGGGACCCTCTTCCAGAATGAGTGATGCTCGAGGGTCGATGGCCTCCAGATGAAACAGTACTCTCAACTTCCATACAGGATAGTACTCCTTTGTACATGAGGGGAGTCTTAGAGGAGGGAAATCACAATCCAACTCCATGCTTGAGTCTGAGCTTCTTGTTGACACTCGTGGCAGGATTCTACTCAAGGTGTTAACCTTTTTGATGAGGAACCTCCCTCTGATACCACTTGAAAGTTCACCTAGTGTCAACTACCTTCACCTATGGGGGGGAATAGGTGACTTGCAGCGTATTTGCGGAATTAAAAGTGTACCTGCAGAATCAAAACAAAACACACAGCACAGAGAATAACACAGGCAATTTATAGTGGTTCCCCGATTTGGGTACGTCCACTTTCCCCCTTCGACCTATCTCCCAATCCAGGGACGACTCGGTCACTTCACCAACAAGATTGAAATCCAATCCTTGCACTATCGGAAGGAACCCTTCCACACGTAGGAGTCAACACTCCCACAACACGGGTTGCACCCAACCCTACAACTAGAGACCAATCGGTCCTTTACAAAGAATTGAAAATAGCTTGTAAGAAATACAAACAACGTATGGAGACTAAGGTGTCCCTCTGATGACTAACAAACTTGCATCAATTTGGGCAAATATCTTGTTGATATTCAAATAAATAATCGCTTGCATTTGTTATAATTTATAAAAAATCTCGCAAAAATAATATTTCACGTTCTAACTCTTATATTTTTATTTTTGTAGGATTACGGCAAGTCTGGGGGGATTTTTGTACAATGTCCTGCTGTCGTGTCCAGGGCTCGCATGCTGCCTTCATTGTGTGTGTGTGTATATATATATATATATATTTATATATATTATATATAATATATATAAATATATATATATATATATATTATACACATATATATTTATGTATATATTATATATATATATATAAACACACACACACTTTGCTGGAGCAGCCCGACAACCACCCTGCCGCCGAACTCCTCCATCTCCCTCATGCTCAGGTAGCTGCTCCCCGCCTCAGCTCGGCCACCACAATGGAGCCACACAACCACCAAGCTCAGCCAGCACAGCTCCCCCGAGCTCTCCAAGCTCGGCATCAACCTCCACCCGAGCTCCACCACATGTGCATGAAGCCAGCCAACCTCCATGCACAGCAATCTTCATCAATGCCACCGCCGTGCTCGGCGCCACTCCGACCACCCTCCTCTCAGCTCAAGCTCCGGTCACCTTCATGCAGTCCGAGCCCCATCTCAGCCACCTCTGCAACACCACCAAGCACAGCCTCCTCCAACAGCAGCTCCTCCGGCCAAGCTCCGCCACCACCAGGCCGAACTCCTCCATGCACAGCAAAGCTCCACCACCAACAGTGCCTCCGCCCTGGCAACAGCTCCGGCCAGCACGTGAACAGCTCTTCCCCCTCCACGTCAGTGATCCAGCCCGACCTCAAGCCACGTCATCGATCCTCCTCCAGGCAGCGCCAGTCCCGCCTCCGCCATTGCCGTTGCAGTTTCGCTCGGAAGAGAGAAACGGCTGAATTTATTTAATTCCGCCGTTACTGTAGCATGAACAGTAACGGCGAAATTAATAAATTCAGCCGGTTGTTTGTGCTACCAAGGCTTATAAATACCCATTTGTTGGGCATTTTAGAGGGGAGAGGAGAGAAATTCTAAGGCATTCCACTTAAGAATAATTCGAGTCCAGCAATTTGTTTTGAGAGTTGTTCGTTTCAAGGAAGAAATCTTCGGAAGTTTTGCGAGTAAATCAAAACTTTAAGTTGTTTTTTTATTATTATTTAGTTTAGTCGTTCTTCAATATTTTTGTACGTCTATTTGTGACGCCGCGCATTTATCCTTTGTAATCCTTTTTCGAATAATAATAAAATCTCTTTCTATTTCACTTAGAATTTTATTCCTTATCACTTACGCACTTTGTCGTGATGTCACATTTTTATATTAACTATCCGCTCATCGCCATGAACAACTAATTTCTATAGTGTTCGGTCGCGATGATCCGAGGATGAATTAATATTTGGATCTTAGATTCGTTTTTCTCTAATTGTTGAACGCTAAAGATTTACCGTTGATAAATTCATTAAAATATTTATATAGTTTTCATAATGGTTTTCGCTCTTTAGTTAGCCGAGAGGCTCGTAAGGCGAATCGATCACTCATTGGTAAAAAGAGTAGAACGCAACTCTCGAAAGAGGACAACGTAACTCTTCCGGATTGGAATGAAATCCAATAGTAAGGTTCACAACCTAAAGCAAGTCTTAGGCGATGCGATTTGAGAACGAAAGTTCGGTTGATACACCTAAGCTTAGTTGAACCTAATCCTCGAAAGAGGAGTGTTCATGCTTCGGGAACCTCCACGGTCAAAGCCTCTTCAACAAGAGAATTGCACTCTAACTTCATTCCGTTATTTTCTCTTTCCAAGGTGATTCAAGATCGGACACTAGCTTTTAACCCATCAAATTAATTCAATTAGTATTTTTAGCTTTTGTTATTCGCAACCCCAACTCAAATTTCTAATTGATAAAATAATAACGATTTTCAAAGTTGGATTATTCGATCACCCCGAGTCTAATACGACCTTGGTTTTAATAAACCTATACCACTCCCGATACGATACACTTGTCGTTGTCGTTTGCGGATATAGTTTCGCGCGATCAAGTTTTTGGCGCCGTTGCCGGGGACAATTGATCGATAATTTGAAAAAAAGAAATAGTTATTAATTTTATCGTTTTTTTAGTTTATGACCCGAGTAAACTCTTCAAATAATTTTGAATTTGGTTTTGATCCGGAAATCGAGCGCACCTTTCGGCGACGTCTCCGATTTAGTGATCTACCAATAATTTGCGAAGAATCAATTGGAGAAACTAACAACAGCATAATGGAAGTCCCTAACCTTAATGCAGCCCCGCTACGGACCATGTCCTATTATGCGAGACCGAATTTGGAGGGAACACAATCTAGTATTATTCGCCCTGCAGTAGCGAATAATAATTTTGAAATTAAAACGAGTATCATTCAGATGGTACAACAATCGGTTGTATTCGATGGCTTACCGGATGAAGATCCAAATTTACATCTGCTTAATTTTTTGAAAATTTGCGATACGTTTAAAATAAACGGCGTCACCGATGACGTCATCCGTTTGCGTTTATTTCCATTTTCTTTGCGGACTAAGGCCAAGCAGTGGTTGGGTTCTCTTCCTAGAGGTTCCATCACTACATGGGCCGAAATGACGGAGAAATTTTTAACGAAATATTTTCCTCCGGCAAAGTCTGCTAAATTACGCACGGACATTCTCTCGTTCACGCAAATAGACTCAGAGTCTCTCTATGACACATGGGAGCGCTTCAAGGAACTTTTGCGGAGATGTCCTCATCATGCCCTTCCTATGTGGCAACAAGTTCAAACTTTCTACAATGGTTTGAATCTCCAAACACGGCAAATGATTGATGCAGCCGCAAGGGGGAACTCTTAATAACAAAACCCCCGAGGTCGCTCAAGAGCTTTTCGAGGAGATGGCCATGAATGCTTATCAGTAGAATGCGCCACGGTCGCGCCCTAACAAGCCGACCGGACTCTTTGAAGTCGAGGCCACCCCGAATTTGGCACTTCAAGTAGAAATGCTCACAAAGCAAGTGGCGGAGATGTCTGCTTCCTCCGCCACAAATTGGGCTTATAATAATAATTATAATTTTAATAATAATTTTATTCAAGAGCAAGTAGATTATATGGGGAACTCCTATCGTCCTCCGTATAACCCGAATAATAATATTCCGTTCAATAATAGTTATAATCCGGGTTTGCGGAATCACCCAAATTTTTCATGGAGCAACCCCAATAATGCTCAACGACCACCACAAGTGAATCCTCCCGGATTTGCACAACCGCCACCACAAAAGTCCTCTTCACTTGAAGAGGTCTTCACTAAGTACGTAGCCTCTAACGAGTCCAATATCCGGAATCTTACCGGCTCTATTAAAAACTTAGAAAATCAAATTGGACAGCTAGCTAAATTATTCTCCGAACGCCAACAAGGAGCTCTGTCAGGCAACACCGAGCCAAATCCAAGGGAGAGTGCCAACGCAATAACCCTCCGCGGCGGAAAGGAGGTAACTTCTACAAATTTGGCTGGACCCGAGGTAAACGTTTCATCTCCTTCTCCGCAAGTTATTTCTTCACCTGTTTTACCTTCTTCTACTTTAGCTCCGCGTATTATTAAAAATTCTTCTCTTCCTTATCCTTCGAAATTTAAAGACGAGCGCAATGAGGAGCAATATGAAAAATTTATTAAAATTTTAAAGCAAATACAAATTAATGTTCCATTCTGCGAAGCAATTGCCCAAATGCCAAAGTACGCCAAATATTTAAAAGATTTACTTTCAAATAAAAAGAAACTTGATGATTTTTCGCGGATTTCTTTGAACGCAGAATGCTCGGCAGTTCTATTAAATAAATTACCACAAAAATTAAACAACCCCGGGCGGTTCTCTATCCCGTGCTTGTTCGGTAATTTATTTATAAAACACGCTTTAGCCGATTTAGGCGCTAGTATTAATCTCATGCCATATTCTTTATTTAAAAAACTTGGTTTGGGCATCCCTAGCCCAACTAATATGAGCATTCAACTAGCGGATCGGTCAATAAAATACCCAATAGGGGTAGTTGAGGATGTGCTAGTTAAGGTTGACAAGTTTATCTTCCCGGTAGACTTTGTCATCCTCGACATTGAAGAGGACGCTGAGGTGCCCCTCATACTCGGACGACCCTTCCTCGCCACCTCTCGGGCAATTATAGATGTAAGTAACAGAAAACTTCTCCTACGGGTAGGGGAAGAAGAAGTTACATTTAGCATCAACTTCTCATTAAAAAATGTTCTTCCAAATGATGACTCTTGTTATATATTAGAAATGAATTTTGATGAAAATCTATCGTCATTTGCTGAAATAATCTCGAAAAATTTGGAAGGACCGGAGTTAGCAAAATTAACTTGTTCAAAAGAAATCACTCGGTCGCTACCATTCGAGCAAATCAATTTAAATAATTTTAAAATAAACACGTCTTACGAAGAACCGCCGAGTCTTGAGTTAAAACAACTCCCCGATCATCTTAAGTATATTTTTCTAGAAAAAGACTCAAAATTGCCTGTAATTATCTCTTCGATGCTTAACGATGCGGAAATTTCCGCATTAATAAATATTTTAAATAATCACCGTCATGCAATTGCATGGCAAATTTCTGATATTAAGGGAATTAGCCCCTCATTTTGCACGCACAAAATCACTTTAGAAAATAATTCTCGCGGCACCGTTCAGCCACAACGACGCCTCAACCCAAATATGAAGGACGTTGTTAAGGCCGAAATAATAAATTTATTAGACGCGGGGATTATTTACCCAATTTCTGATAGCACTTGGGTTAGCCCGGTGCAAGTCGTGCCTAAGAAGGGCGGGATAACGGTAGTTTCCAATGAAAATAATGAGTTAATCCAAACTCGTACCGTTACGGGTTGGCGAGTATGCATCGATTATAGGAAATTAAATGATGCAACTCGTAAGGATCACTTCCCGCTTCCCTTCATTGACCAAATCTTAGAACGTCTATCCGGTCACTTACACTATTGTTTTCTTGATGGTCTTTCGGGATACTTTCAAATCCCAATTGCACCTGAAGACCAAGAGAAAACCACGTTCACTTGCCCATTCGGCACCTTCGCCTATCGGAGGATGCCGTTTGGTCTTTGCAACGCGCCGGCTACATTCCAAAGATTTTTCTGTTTTCGGCGATTCATTTGAAAATTGTCTTAATAATCTAGACCGTGTTCTTCAACGCTGCGAAGACACAAATTTGGCACTCAACTGGGAGAAGTGCCATTTTATGGTCCGAGAAGGATTAGTCCTCGGACATAAAGTTTCGAGTAAAGGGATCGAGGTCGACCGGGCCAAGATCGAAGTCATAGAAAAACTTCCTCCGCCCACCAATATCAAATCTATTAGGAGTTTTCTAGGTCACGCAGGATTCTATAGGCGATTTATTAAGGATTTTTCTAAAATTACAAAACCTTTAACTCATCTCTTAGAAAAAGAATCCGCGTTTATATTTGACGATGAATGTTTGAAAGCTTTTGAAAAAATAAAGAAAGAACTAATAAACTCGCCGATTTTAATTGCGCTAAATTGGTCTTTACCATTTGAAATAATGTGTGATGCGAGTGATTTTGCTGTAGGGGCTATTTTAGGCCAACGGGTGAACAAATATTTTCACCCGATTTATTACGCAAGCAAAACGCTCACGTCCGCTCAAGCTAATTATACAACGACGGAGAAAGAACTTTTGTCGATTGTTTTTGCATTTGATAAATTCCGTTCTTATTTGACGCTTTCAAAAGTTATTGTCTTTTCAGATCATTCTGCGCTCCGGTACTTATTGAACAAAGGGGATGCCAAGCCCCGACTTTTGAGATGGGTTCTCCTCCTTCAGGAATTCGATTTGGAAATTCGAGACAAAAAGGGAGCGGAGAACTTGTCGGCCGACCACCTCTCAAGATTGGAGAATCCGACTGCAGGAGCGCTAGTGGAGGCCGATATTGACGACAAATTCCCTGAAGAGCACCTCCTCGCCACAAATCAAGTAACGAATTCCTCCACCCCTTGGTACGCGGATCTTGCCAATTACTTAGTGGCACGGGTCCTCCCAAAGAATTATTCAAGTCAACAAAAGAAGAAATTCTTTTCGGACTTGAAAAATTACTTTTGGGAAGACCCCTTTTTATTTCGTGTCTGCGCGGACCAAGTGGTAAGAAGGTGTGTTTCGGGCGAGAAAGGCGTACAAATATTGCGGCATTGCCACGAAGGACCAACCGGTGGACATTATCAAGCAAACCGAACCGCTAGGAAAGTGCTAGAGGCGGGCTTCTACTGGCCCACCTTATTCAAAGACGCTCACATTTTTGTGAGTAAATGCGATAGTTGCCAACGGTCAGGTAACATTTCTAACCGGGATGAAATGCCCCAAAATATATTTTTAGAATGTGAAATTTTTGATTTATGAGGGTTAGATTTCGTAGGTCCACTACCACCTTCTTATAATAATAAGTACATCCTTATTGCGGTTGACTACGTGTCAAGGTGGGTTGAGGCGCAAGCTTTCCCCACTAACGACGCGAGAGTCGTCGTAAATTTTTTAAAAAAATTATTTTCTAGATTTGGCACACCACGCGCACTCATTAGTGATAGAGGCTCTCATTTTTGTAACAACCAACTTGCTAAAATTTTAGCCAAGTATGGCGTCACCCACAAATTGTCCACCCCCTATCACCCACAAGCAAATGGCCAAGTGGAGGTGGTAAACCGTGAGTTAAAAAGAATTTTAGAAAAAACGGTGTCCGTTAATAGGAAGGATTGGTCGCTCAAGCTAGATGACGCTTTGTGGGCTTATCGGACGGCGTACAAGACCGCCATCGGTTGTACACCATATCGATTAGTTTATGGAAAAACGTGTCATCTACCGGTTGAATTAGAGCACCGCGCATATTGGGCACTTAAATTTTTAAATCTAGATTTAAACTTAGCCTCCGAACAAAGAAAATTTCAACTAAATGAGTTAGATGAATGGCGTGCAAATGCCTATGAAAACAATAAATTCTATAAGGAGAGAACTAAGTTTTATCACGATAAAAATATTAAAAATCCAAAATCTTTTTCACCGGGAGATCTAGTCCTTCTTTTTAATTCTAGGCTTAGGCTTTTTCCGGGAAAATTGAAGTCCCGATGGTCCGGCCCCTTTGTCGTGAAAGAGGTTTGGCCATATGGGACCGTGCTAATAGAACACCCGGAAAACGGCTCATTCAAAGTTAATGGGCACCGATTAAAGCTATATCACCCCAGCGACCCCTCAACCAAAAAAATTGAATCGCTAAATCTTCCAAACATTTAAAATCGTCACTTAGTCAAGCTACGCGACGGTAAACAATGCGCTTGTGGGAGGCACCCCATAGTTATCCCTTTCATTTCTATTGTTTTTTTTCTTGTTTTCTTCCCTAACAACTTTTGCAGGTTTTGAGTCGATGTTATAAAGCGGCTGCCCGACAAATAATCAGGGAAGATTCTTTATAACATTTAATTTTGATTTATTTTATTTTAAAAATATATTTGTAAACACCTTCATACTTAGTTTGAAACATTGTGGACAATGTTTATCTTTAAGTATGGAGGGGTAGCATAATTTAGTTCTAATTTTTAACTTAGTTTATTTTTTTAAAAAAAATAAAAATAAATAAATAAATAATCTAGACTTATTTATGAAGTGGGCTTAATTTGTTTTCACCATAGCTTTCCTAGTTTACTCAGTTGGTTAGTTCCAAGTAGACTTCATCTTTCATGTGGACTAAGAATTTTTTGTGCTAGAATAGTTTTTTTGAAACTTTTAGTAAAATTGTTGACTCATGTAGTATTTCTAGTCAAATGCATGTGTTTGAGTAGTATTGGTGTAGAATTAAATTCTTGGCATAAATCTAAACTTATGATTTGTTAATTGTGTAGAAAAAATTTATTTTACTTCTAATTTGAATCCGGTTTTATCCAAAAGTAGTTTAGGTGAGTGTGTAGAAGATCATTAGAAAGCTATTACTCGACTCGAATGGAAGGGTGTCTTTTTTTTGATGTCTAGAACTTGCTCTTAGCTATCTTTGAAACGTTTGCATTTTAGAATAATTAAACTCTATGGAAATGATTTAGGCATCTCTTTGGATAGTTTGAGCTTTTGCACCCAACCCCAAATCGTTACCATTGTTCACACAAATTTGAGCCTTGTATTTGACCCATCTCCACCATTTCGCCACCAAAACTAAAAAGTCCAACCAAGTTGTGCACTTAAATTTTGAGCTAAAATATTGAAAAAATGGATGCTTATTAAAAGAACAAAATTTTCATAGTGATATGCGGCCTAGGTATGCATACGCATACTTGGAATGATCCCAACTATGAAGAGAAAATGATGTTTTAAAAGCTAAAATTTCATAGTGACATGTGCCCTAGGTATGCATACGCATACTTGGAATGATCCCAACTATGAAAAGCAATTTCTCATAATGATATGCGGCCTAAGTATGTGTATTCATGCTTGGAATGATCCCAATTATGAAGAATAAGAAAAAAATATTTAGCTCAAAACCCTTTGTTTAAGTGAATTGTGCATTCATGTTCATCATTGTTCACCTTTTCCTTAAACCCAAGCCTTAAGTACATCCTATTTAAGTCCTAAAGATCCATAGAGTTGATTTAGGAAGAAGTGTAGTGGAGAAGGTGCAACGGGCAAGCCAATAGATTTCCTTGGAGGTCTCCCCGAGCGTCAACATCTAGTAATTTAAATCTCAGCGATCACGCTATTTTCTCCCTTTACATAACTTTGAGATTAACCATCGACTCTTTTTAAAAGTAATAATAAATAATTGAAACGCATTTTAATTATCTCATAAATTAGTATTTATGTCAAGAACGTCTTTCTTCTAAAATGTCTACGCATGCCGGCATAAAACTTCGCATTTTACTCTCTAGCTTTCAAAATGCTATCTAGCATTAGATTTTTCTAACCTTATGAAAAATGGTTTGCTCGGGACGAGCAACAAGTAAGTATGGAGGTATTTGATGACTAACAAACTTGCATCAATTTGGGCGAATATCTTGTTGATATTCAAATAAATAATCGCTTGCATTTGTTATAATTTATAAAAAATCTCGCAAAAATAATATTTCACGTTCTAACTCTTATATTTTTATTTTTGTAGGAATACGGCAAGTCTGGGGGGATTTTTGTACAATGTCCTGCTGTCGTGTCCAAGGCTCGCATGCTGCCTTCATTGTGTGTGTGTATATATATAATATATAATATATATAAATATATATATATAAATATATATATATATATATATATATATATATATATTATACACATATATATATTTATGTATATATATTATATATATATATATATATATATAAACACACACACACTTTGCTGGAGCAGCCCGACAACCACCTTGCCGCCGAACTCCTCCATCTCCCTCATGCTCAGGTAGCTGCTCCCCGCCTCAGCTCGGCCACCACAATGGAGCCACACAACCACCAAGCTCAGCCAGCACAGCTCCCCCGAGCTCTCCAAGCTCGGCATCAACCTCCACCCGAGCTCCACCACATGTGCATGAAGCCAGCCAACCTCCATGCACAGCAATCTTCATCAACGCCACCGCCGTGCTCGGCGCCACTCCGACCACCCTCCTCTCAGCTCAAGCTCCGGTCACCTTCATGCAGTCCGAGCCCCATCTCAGCCACCTCTACAACACCACCAAGCACAGCCTCCTCCAACAGCAGCTCCTCCGGCCAAGCTCCGCCACCACCAGGCCGAACTCCTCCATGCACAGCAAAGCTCCACCACCAACAGTGCCTCCGCCCTGGCAACAGCTCCGGCCAGCACGTCAACAGCTCTTCCCCCTCCACGTCAGTGATCCAGCCCGACCTCAAGCCACGTCATCGATCCTCCTCCAGGCAGCGCCAGTCCCGCCTCCGCCATTGCCGTTGCAGTTTAGCTCGGAAGAGAGAAACGGCTGAATTTATTTAATTCCGCCGTTACTGTAGCATGAACAGTAACGGCGAAATTAATAAATTCAGCCGGTTGTTTGTGCTACCAAGGCTTATAAATACCCATTTGTTGGGCATTTTAGAGGGGAGAGGAGAAAAATTCTAAGGCATTCCACTTAAGAATAATTCGAGTCCAGCAATTTGTTTTGAGAGTTGTTCGTTTCAAGGAAGAAATCTTCGGATGTTTTGCGAGTAAATCAAAACTTTAAGTTGTTTTTTTTATTATTATTTAGTTTAGTCGTTCTTCAATAATTTTTGTACGTCTATTTGTGACGCCGCGCATTTATCCTTTGTAATCCTTTTTCGAATAATAATAAAATCTCTTTCTATTTCACTTAGAATTTTATTCCTTGTCACTTACGCACTTTGTCGTGATGTCACATTTTTATATTAACTATCCGCTCATCGCCATGAACAACTAATTTCTATAGTGTTCGGTCGCGATGATCCGAGGATGAATTAATATTTGGATCTTAGATTCGTTTTTCTCTAATTGTTGAACGCTAAAGATTTACCGTTGATAAATTCATTAAAACTATATTTTATATAGTTTTCATAATGGTTTTCGCTCTTTAGTTAGCCGAGAGGCTCGTAAGGCGAATCGATCACTCATTGGTAAAAAGAGTAGAACGCAACCCTCGAAAGAGGACAACGTAACTCTTCCGGATTGGAGTGAAATCCAATAGTGAGGTTCACAACCTAAAGCAAGTCTTAGGCGATGCGATTTGAGAACAAAAGTTCGGTCGATACACCTAAGCTTAGTTGAATCTAATCTCGAAAGAGGAGTGTTCATGCTTCGGGAACCTCCACGGTCAAAGCCTCTTCAACAAGAGAATTGCACTCTAACTTCATTCCGTTATTTTCTCTTTCCAAGGTGATTCAAGATCGGACACTAGCTTTTAACCCATCAAATTAATTCAATTAGCATTTTTAGCTTTTGTTATTCGCAACCCCAACTCAAATTTCTAATTGATAAAATAATAACGATTTTCAAAGTAGGATTATTCGATCACCCCGAGTCTAATACGACCTTGGTTTTAATAAACCTATACCACTCCCGATACGGTACACTTGCCATTGTCGTTTGCGGATATAGTTTCGCGCGATCACCCTCTTCGTTCGACGACGTGTTCTTGAAGTCAACGAAGAGTCCACAACCCTAGATCTCACTTGGAGAGAATCTCCCCGAGACCGGCGGCGGCGACGAGCGGCGGCAAGGCTCTCGGTGTTGGCGGCGACAACTGAAGACAGCAGCAAAGCACTTGGAGATTCAATCTTCTTAGCGAAGTCGGCAAGGTCTTCCAACGGTCACACTAGGATCGATCGTCTCGATCGATTCGGACGGGGATGGATTTCCCTATCTCAAATCAAGAGACAAAAGATCTCTGGTTAGACACGTGAGACGCTATGCAAGACTTGGCTTCTATCACCGTGGATCTGGAGAAGATCGAGATCAGCAATGGTGATCACTGTACGAGTAGCGGCGACGGAGAAGATTCGCGAGATTAGGGTTTGACGGCCGCTTTCTTTCGTATTCTGTATTCGTTATTATTACTGTACACCAATACCTGTGTATTTATACACTAGATCATAAAGATGACCGTTGTGGGCCCCACCAAAGCAAAGACCGAAGTCCGGTTCGAAATATCGCATGAAACCTGGACCGGTCCAGGAAATGTTGGAAATTTGCCCAAGTCAAATTCGGCGAGAATCGTAAGTGATTCTCGACGAATCGGCGAGAATCACTTGCGATTCTCGCCGAATTCTACTTGGCTAATTCTGGCATCACGGGTTATAGAGGCCGGGGAGAATCGGCGGGAATCACATTAGATTCTCGCCGAATCGTCGAGAATGCAAAGACATTCTCGACGAATCGGCGAGAATCACTTAGTGATTCTCGACGATTCTACCTTTAGAGAATTTTCTGGCTACGTTGAGTCAGCTGGCCTCAACCGGCGAGAATCATCTAGTGATTCTCGACGACTCGTCGAGAATCACAAGTGATTCTCGACGACTCGTCGAGAATCACAAGTGATTCTCGACGAATCGGCGAGAATCACATAGTGATTCTCGACGATTTACACTTGGACGATTTCTCCTCTTTCAATCCGTGAGCTGGTCTTTGGCCCATCCTTGCTCCATGTCTGCTTTTGCTTTATCATAGCCCTATACTTGAAATTAAGTACACCCCAATAGAGAGAGTACACGTAGGCCAACACACTGATCTGCTCAACGAGGGATTACGTCGCGCAGACCCTTGTATATTGACCCACTGCACCCTGACATTGGTGTGTACTTAGCGTGGAATAACTGCAAGCACAACTTAAAAGGAATTCATCAAATACATAGTGAATTCATCTTAGCTTGATAGGAGGCTTCCTCAAATCCAGGTGATTGTGGATACAATACCCAACAGTAATGTTTGCATGCCAAGTATGGGGAGCTTGCTTTAGCCCATACAAAGCCTTATGGAGTCTATACACACAGTCTTCTCCCCCCTCTTTCTGATAGCCTTCAGGTTGCTCAATAAATACTTCCTCAGTCAGGATTCCATTTAGAAAGGCTGATTTTACATCGAGTTGGTAAATTGGATAGTTGCTATTTGCGGCAATGGCTAGGAGCAATCTTATAGAGTCAATACGTGCTACTGGAGTAAACGTTTCCTCATAGTCTCTCCCAAACTTTTGAGTATACCCTTTAGCTATGACTCTAGCCTTGTGCTTAACTATATTTCCATTTTCATCACACTTGAGCTTGTATATCCACTTCAGTCTGACGATTGATTTGCCTTTGGGTCTTGGCACCAGGATCCAGGTGTGGTTTTTTTATTAAGGAAATTTCTTCAATCATTGCTTGCCTCCAATTATCATTTGAGCAAGCCTCCTGATAGCAAGTAGGTGTATAGTGATCCAAGGCTATATCAGTGGTTGCATAGATATCTTCCAGTGATCTTGTTTTTAATGGCGGCGATGATTCAAAATCAACATCAGAGGATGCTCCTTCTTCAACAGATGGCACCTCTTGAAGGTTTGAATATTGTAGGGTGTTACTTGGATGGATCTCTTCATGGGCTCAACCGTGACACTGGATTGCAACAATGTTGATTCAACTTGATCTGATGCCCAGTTCCAGCATTCATCTTCATGAAACACCACATCTCTGGACACTATTAATTTTTGTGATGCAAGAATAAGGAGTCTATTAGCTTTGTTGTTCTCACTATATCCCACAAAAATGCCTTTTTCACTAGTCGCGTCAAACTTATCTCTTTTTTATTTCAAAATATGGGCAAACGCAATGCATCCAAATGTACTTAAGTGGCTGAGGTTAGGCTTCTTGTTTCGCAACTTTTCATATGGCGTTGAGTTAACATGTGGTGTTGAGTTAACAGATGGCGTCGAGTTAACAGCTTGCGTCGAGTTAATAGCTGGCATCGAGTTAAAAACTGGCATCAAATTAACAACTTGCGTCGATTTAGTATATGGCGTTGAGTTAATAAGAGCCTTGGTTGGAGTTTTGTTGAGTATGTACACTGCTGTACTACAAGCCTCTCCCCAAAAATTCTTGGGCAAATTTTTGTGGATGAACATGGCTCTAGCCATCTCAATGATTATTCGATTTTTTCGTTCCACCACCCCATTGTGCTGGGGGGTTCCTGGAACAGTGAACTCATGTTTTATTCCATGGGTTGAGTAGAAATGATTGAAGGCATGTGAGGTAAATTCACATCCATTGTCACTTCTTAAGGTTTTTATACTCTTCTCCAATTTCTTCTCTATTTCTCTTTTAAAATTCATAAAACATGGAAGAGCATTAGATTTAACTTCAAGGGGAAAGATCCGCATGTACCCTGAGTAGTCATCGACTATGAGAAAGAATAAACATTTGCCCCCCAAGGTTGTAGTAAAGGACGACCCCCATAAATCACAATGTAGCAATTCTAGAGGATGTGAGCTTCGATTTTTTGATGTAGTGAATGCTAGTGTGTTGGATTTGCTCTTAGAATAGGTTTCACAATGGCGATGATGAGTCTCTAGTTCAGGCACACCTTCAGCCATCTTCCCATGAGACAGCATCTTGATGTAATCAAAATTTAAATGCCCTAGCCTGTGATGCCAAACAAAGGTAAGATCTGGATAGTGGCTTGATACAAGGGAGAGAACACCGAGATTTGGTGATTCCAGGGTCAAAGGGAAAAATAGGTTTTTTGTTACTGGAGCTGAGGCAATGTGATTCTTTGCAGCATCAGTAATGTTGCAGTATTGGGATTTGAATGTGATGCAATAGCCTTTTGACATCAGTTGACCGACATTGAGGAGATTCTAAGTCAGGTCAGGCATGAATTGAACATCTTCTATTATTTTGTTTCTTCCATCAGCATATTTAATCATGATGCTTCCTTGTCCTTCAATCCTCTGGGAGTTGCCATCTCAAAGAAAAACCAGTGATTTTTCTGATTCATTTAGTTTAGGGAAATGTCTTTTGTCGTGAGTCATATGACTCGAGCACCCAGAGTCTATATACCAAAGACTTGTTTTTTGTGTACCATGATCAGGGTTGTTATGGGTCAGAAATACTTTCTCCTCTATTTCTTTATTCTTTTCTGTGAACTTCGCCTCCTCCTTATTCTTTAACCAGCAGTCTTTATCAAAGTGTGTGGGCTTTTTACACCTCTTGAACTTGAAATAACACTTAGAGGTTTCATGAGTTGATTTTTTATAAAGTGTGCAATACACTTCACTAGAGGGTGAGTCCTGCGCCTTAGGAGAAAAATGTTTTTGAAAGGGCGCATGGGAAGTTTTGAAGTGATTTTTTGGTTTTTTGTCAAAGGTGTTTGATTTTCCAAGATTCATTTTAGTCTGAAGGGCTTGAGGGAGATTTGAAGTATGACGCTTCAGATGTTCCTCATGAGATTGGATCTTCCCAATGAGTGCTGCAACTTGAAGAGTTTCAAAGTCATTACTTTCTTCAATGAATGAAGCAATGTGATCATAAGATCTAGACAGACTGGTTAGAATCTTGAGTACCACTTCTTTTTTATAAATTGGAGCTCCAAGACTGCTTATTTGGTTGGTAAGGTTGGTTATTTTTGGCATAAAATCAAAAATAGTTTCTCCCTGTTGCATTGTTAGAGCATCAAATTGTCTCTTTGCATTAACTTTTCGAATAGAGATTACCTTCTTATCTCGATAAATCTTCTTCAGGGTATCCCATGTTGCCTTTGCAGTCTTGGCTCCAATAATCACGGGGAATATTACAGGAGCAAGTGCATTTTGGATGATCAGCAGCGCCAAAGAATTTCTTTGTTTTTCTTCCTTGGGTATCCTTGCTGGTTCACTAGTTTTTGACTTTTCAGAAGGTTGAGGGCCGTTCACGAAGACCTCCCAAAGATCCTGTGAGTCAAGAAGAGTCTCCATTTTTGCTGCCCAGTGATCATACAACTCTCCATTGAACATGAGAGTCGTAAAGTGTGGGTATGGAACGGATATGCCTGCTTGGCTGAAGTAGATGATAAGCTCGATCATGACTTCCATGCTTTGAATGCGGGATAACCAGTGGCTCTGATACAACTCTTAAAAATATCTCACTAACACTCATCTCTCAGTGCAGGTGGAAGTGGCAATGGAAAAAACAGGGCAGATAGAATAGAACACATTCAACAAACTTAACCATTCTCGTTATCTTTCTGATACAATATTTCTCTTCTTATATAGCAGAAGAGAAGGAATACAAAGCATCAAAGGATTAAAACAGTAATTAATTAAAGATGGATTTCCAAAGATGAAGTGCTTTTAAAAACATTACAGCTAATGCTTTATTTAATAAAAGACTGTTGCTGGTTCATTCTTCAACAATGTCGGTTCATTCTTTAACAAGATTATGAATGAAATGTTTTGGTTCTTCCCTAGGATTTCTTCCTCTTATGGATGTTGTGTATCGTGCCATGGATTTCTTCCTCTTATGGATGTTTGACGTTCTCTAGCCGATTATAGATCCTCATGATGGTGGGTGAGGCGACCTGAGGCGGAGACGACGACATGTGGCGGGAGAAGCGGGATCGGCGACATGCAGCGGGCAGGGGCGGATCCAGGAAGTTTGATTAGGGGGGGCCCAATCAAAAAACGAAGAATTTTTTTTATGATCAATGACTATACTAAAATTTGTGCATGTAGAGATATCGCAATTGAGTCATAAAAAAATTATTTCTTATTGCAGCTTATTTATTTAGAGACATCCGAGCTCAATCTTTAATCAGTTTTAGAACAAATGGAATATTGCGTGATACTTGTTGAAAATTGTGAAGTGAAAGTGGCAGATTGCGCGACTTGAGAGTTCTATCCGCGCGGCCTGTGCGGTCTGGATAGGCAGATAGGCAGGTCGGCAATAAGGTAGCGGTTAGCTGATGGTTGGGCAACCAGGGCGATCTGTCCGCGCAGGTTGTGCGGATAGCGCTGGAAAGCCAGGACATGGCTCTGATTGCGGTCAGGGACAGTACAGACTCTGCGGTTAAGCAATAAGCGGTAAACAGCAGGTCGCGGACAGCGATCAGGAGGTCTTCTCTTTGGCAACTTGTTTTGGGGTTCAATAAGTCGTCTACTTAAGGCGGCCTGTTCAGTTCGGCAGCAGCAGATCGCGCGGTCAGGCAGCTAGGCATGCTCCTACTGCAGAGAATGAGAATTTCAACAAAGGGGTGCCTAAACTATTCAAAAAATTTAAGAAACACGTAGTTAAAATTCATTGGTTTTGATCTCGTGTACTCTTACAGTGTAATAAAGGAGACACTGGGAAAATAAACAAGATTACAAAAGTTAAGTAAAGAAGATGTCGCGTTATATCGTGCTAAAGATAACGATAGTGTTTCTTTCAGAAATTTTGAAGAAGTTATGAGTAAAGAAGAAGGTGGACTTGACGGGGTCAAAATTGTTTGCAACTATATTAACTAGATTTGTATATATTATCTCCACAAAAATTAATTAAACTGGTTGCCTCTCATGTAAACTTTCTCATCTTCCAATCAAAAAAATTAAATGTCTCCACCTTTCCGGGTTCTTTTCTCGCTTATTCGGACACCGTTTTTGAAGTATAAATAATCAAAATCCATTGGCTCGGACATGCAGCGGGGGCGGCGACATGCAGCGGGGGCGGCGACATGCAAGGGGGGCGGCGACATGCAGCGAGGGTGGTGACATGCGTCGGTTGGCGGAAACTAATGGCGCATGGCAACTAACGGCGGGGGTGGAAACATGCGACCGGTGGCAAAATGCGGAGGCAGACAAAAACTAACAGCACCATGTTGGGGAATAACCTAACCACAATGTATATTTTTTAAATTGTATAGATATTGAAAGAACGGTTAAGATAATCTCATTGCCCTTATTTTGAAGACTAATTACATAGCCATGTTGGTGATAATCTAGCCACACTATATATTTTGAATATAGTATATCTATATATATACGAGTGATAGGCACGGGCCTCCGGCCCGATGACCACGCGTCACAGTACCCGACCGGCGACGGCGGGCTTCGCCCGTCCCCCGGCGGGCTTCGCCTGCACACGGGCTGTTTTTTATATATATATTATTATATTATATGCAGGCGGGTAAGGGGTTTTGGGGGTCAAGAAGGCTTCAAATCGAAAAGTAATCAACATGAAAGTTGTAGATCTCCGCGAGATCTACAACTTTCATGTTGATCAGTTTTCGTTTTGGAGCCATCTTAACCCTCATATTGGGCCCCGAAAAACCTGATTTCCGTGTCTTTATTGTAGCAGTCTCGCCGCCCAGACTTTTCGGGTCCCAAATCGAAGGTCAAGGAGGGTCCAAATCAAAAAGTGATCAACATGAAAGTTGTTCGGATCGCCGAAATATACAACTTTCATATTGATCACGTTTCGTTTTGGAGCCATCTTGACCCTCATATTGGACCCTGAAAAACCTGATTTTCGTGCCTTTACTATAGCAGTCACGCCCGTACTGTTCACCCGCCTTTTAGTCCCACACTGCCTGTATAAAAAAGTTCTTTGGGTTTAAATATAGTTCGGTGCAGTATGTTGTTGAATTCATTGCTTTAGCGGGCTGCCGGGCTGATGGTTTTGGGCTTGCGGGCGTGGCGGGCTGGCTGGCGTGTGTTGGCGGGCTGGCGGTGCTGCTTTGGTGAACTTACTATAAATTTTTAAAATACCTAACATAGGTTTAGGGCTATCTTACAGTAGGTTTAGGATCCCTATAAAAAAAAGCTGGAGAGAGGGTTGGTTTGATCGGACGGCAGCTGAATTTCACATCCATGATCCGACGGCTGTGATCACTTCAACAGCTTTTAAATGCATGGTTTAAAAAGCCATATCATATATCTTTATATATGGTAAAGATATACAAACATACTTGTATATACTTATATATACATGTAAGTGATGTAAGTGTATATTCGGACGAATAACGGGCTCGGGGGCTTCGCGGGTCTAAACCCTAGGTTTGTTCTATATAACCTAGCTAGAGGCAACGGGGATATGGGTTCCACCTAGACCCTCCTCCGAATGTTTTGAGCACCAACTCTCACATTATCGAAACAGTCTTTCCCTTCCCCGGTACTCGTCTCCCGTGCGCGGTTTTAGGGCAAGCCGTCGCTCCTCTCCCCAGACCAACCGAGGACCAGTCAAGCCCCGCCCTTCCCGTCGCGGATCGCTCCTCTCCCATGGCCGATCGAGGACCTGCGTAGCCATTTTCTCCCGCTCGTTCATCCCCGTCGCTCCTCTCTCGCGCGTTTCCCGATCGCGGTATTAGGGCAAGCCGCAGCTCCGCCTCCCGCCGCTCGTTCCAGGCCGACCGAGGACCAGTGAAGCCCCGCCTTCCGCCGTTCATCCCTGTCGCGGATCGCTCCTCTCCCGAAGCCGATCGAGGATCCGTGCAGCCCTGTCTCCCGCCGCCCGTTCCGCTGGTCGCGGATCTAGGTCAAGACGTCGCTGCCGACGTCTTCAGCATCGCTGCTCCTGCTGCCTTGATCTTCCTCAGCGCCGATCTGCCCCGATCCGATCAGTCGAAGCCTTCTCAGCGCCGATCAGCCCCGGCTCGTCGCCGATCTTCTCCGCTGCAGTCTTCCCGCCGCCGGTTTCTCTGTCCCATGGAGTTGCCGATCGCTCTTGCTGTGTAGTGGTGGGCTCTTGCTTTCCTGCAGTCCACAGTGAAGCCGATCACTAGAGTGTGCAAGTGTGCTCAAGAAATGAGGAACTCTTCCTTGTCCTCTCCGGTGCCCATGATCAAGCTTGAGAAGTTCACGGCCTCTGAGTTCAATGACTGGAAGTTGAACACGCAGTTCGGGATGAAGTACCTGAACGTCTTCTACACCGTCAAATCCGTTCGTGGTGATGTTGCTGGGACAGAAGATGAGGCGCAGTGGGTTGAATATGAGGATTTCTGCACGGACTACCTGCTGAATTGCCTCTCCTCCAGCCTGGCCAAGAACTACATCAAGATGCAGTCTGCGAAGGAGATCTGGGAGGCCCTAGAGGAGCACTTCAGGCAGGAGGAGGACCTCTCCAAAGCTCATCTGGTGGAGAAGTTCCACTCCTTCAGCTTCGACGAGGAGAAAACCATTCTCCCTCAGGTATCAGATTTTGAAAATTTGGTTGATTCTCTGCATAGTGAGTCCATTAGCCTGCCCGAAAGCTTTGTTGCGGGCACAATTGTGTATAAGTTGCCCTCCTCGTGGTACAATTTCAAAACGGAAATGTACCGCAAGAAGATGCAAGTTGGTCTGAACGACCTCAAGCGCTTCATACGCATTGAGGACGAGAACCGGATGAAGCACACTTTGGAAGCTGTTGGCAAGCAGAAGGCTGCTGCCAACATGATTACAAGCTCCAAGCATGCTCCTCCCCCTCATAAGACAAAAACGTCTCGCAGTAGCCCTCAGGTTGCAGGATCGAGTAGACCCTCTAAAAAGTTTAAGGGTAAATGTTTTAACTGCAACAAGTGGGGACACTCTGCATCTAACTGCAAGCTACCGAGGAAAGAAAGAACTAGAGCACCGCAAGAAGGCAACCATGCTCATCTGGTTAGCCATGCTGAGCCATCCGACTTTGTTGCCATGGTCGGACACGCGCAGGACAGCACGGAGTGGTTCCTAGATTCTAGGGCAACGTGCCACGTTTGCAACAACGCTAATTTTCTGACAGAGCTGAAGGATACAAAGGAATCAGTAACTGTAGCAGATGGCGGCACAGCCGACGTACTGAAGATGGGGAACGCAACTCTGATGCCCTCCTCAGGTAAGTCTTTAATTTTAAAGAACATAAAATTTATTCCTTCTTTATCTGCTAACTTAGTATCTATTAGTTTATTGTGTGATGCTGGTATGTCCATTAACTTCTGTAGCGGTAGAGTGACTCTGTCAGTCAACTCACATTACTTTGGATGTGCTTACGTCCAGAATAGGATGTACCGTTTGAATCTAGAAAATTAGGTAGTGCAACAAGTTCAATTGAACTTAGTTAGCCCTAAGACTCTACATGAGAGACTAGGAGACGTAAACTATAGGAAAACGTTCCATGTAGCTAGAACTCATAAGATCACACTAGACACTAAGTCTCCTCTTGGAAAATGTGAAGTGTGTGCTCAGACTAAGATCACTAGGAAAACTTTTGGCACGGTTACTAGGAGCACAACACCTCTTGAGCTTATACATTCCGATATTTGTGACTTTAAGAGTTTTGTCACAAGAGGTGAGAGGAAGTATATGATCACGTTCATAGATAACTGCACTAGATACTGTCACATTTCGTTGCTTAAAACAAAAGATAAAGCGTTTGAAAAGTTTTGCCTTTTCAAAACCAGGGTAGAAAACCATTTAAGCATGAAAATTAAGAGGTTTAGAAGTGATAGAGGAGGAGAATATATTTCCAGTTAGTTCGGATGCTTCCTTGATTTACAGGGCATCATAGCAGAAACCACTGCTCCTTACTCCCCCAATCTAACGGCATAGCCGAGCGCAAGAATAGAACGTTAACAGAGATGTTGAACTCTATGTTGCTCATTGCAGGCTTGCCTTCCGCTTATTGGGGAGAAGCAGTCTTGACCGCGAATCACATTCTGAATTGTGTTCTCCATGCTAAGTTAGAGGTTACTCCCTACGAGCTTTGGTTTAAGCGACCACCGTCTTTAACTAGACTCAAGACCTGAGGCTGTATAGCCTATATCAGGGTTCTTGACCCTAGACGGTCTAAGGTTGGACCTAGGACCAATACATGTGTCTACTTAGGTTGTGCTGAATATAGTGCTGTAGATAGGTTCCTTGATATTTCTAATAATATCATAATAGAATCTAGGGATGCGGTGTTCTTCGAGGACAAGTTCCTCAAAGATAATAACTTAACTATCCCAGGTATGCCAGCAACTATTACTGAGGAAGATCCTGGATCAGTACCGAGCACCTCCTATTCCGTTCCGGTAGACAACTCTGGCCTAGAGTCTAGGAGGACTTCAGTGAGAGAGCGAACCCCTAGAACCTTCGGTAGTGATTTTGTCACTTACCACGTCGAGGCCGATCCATCTAATTTTAAGGAAGCGATGAGATCAAGAGATTCCCTACTCTGGAAAGAAGCAATTGAGGATGAGATGAACTCTCTCCTTCAGAATGACACCTGGACGTTAGTTGATAAGCCAATAGGGGCTAAAACTGTAGGGTGCAAGTGGGTTCTGAAAAAGAAGTTAAATCCCGATAGTAGCGTAGCTAAGTATAAAGCACGCCTGGTGGCTAAAGGTTTCACACAAGTAAGCAGAGTAGACTATTTTGACGTATACTCACCCGTGTGTCACTTAGCAACCATTAGGGTTCTTTTTGCTATTTCGGCCATTGAGAACTTTGTTGTTCATCAAATGGATGTTAAGACTGCGTTCTTGAACGGAGATCTGACCGAAGAGATCTACATGAGTCAACCTGAAGGTTTCATTGTAGACGGTCACGAAAATAAGGTCTGTAAGCTTTTAAAGTCGCTATACGGATTGAAGCAAGCGCCGAAATTATGGCATGAGAAGTTTGACTATACTGTAAAGAACATGGGATTCACGTCGAGTCTCTCGAATAAATGTCTTTACATACATCATAGATCAGACAACATCGCCATAATATGCTTGTATGTGGATGATATGCTAATTCTTGGATCTGATCAATCCGAAGTGGATGACATAAAGTCAGGTCTAATTAAAGAATTTAGCGTGACGGACCTAGGTGTAGCTGACACTATACTAGGTATGCAAGTGAGCTTTGGGAAACATGACATTTCTTTAAGTCAAAGCCACTACATCCAGTCCTTGTTGGACACGTGGGGATATAGTGAACGTAAAGCGGCTGAGACACCATACGACTATTCTAACCGCTTAAAGCCCAATGAAGGGGCTGCGGTTCGACAGTTAGATTATTCTAAACTGCTTGGTAGCCTCATATACGCTATGGTCTGTACGAGACCTGACATAGCCTTCACGGTCGGCATGTTAAGTAGGTTCACTAGCAATCCAGGCCAAGACCATTGGGATGCCCTCGATAAGCTGATGCGTTACTTAAATCACACCCGAAAGTATGATTTATGTTATAATGGTCATCCTCTCGTTCTGGAAGGATATTCTGATGCATCATGGTGCTCAGAAATAAATGACAGCAAGTCCACTAGTGGATTCCTCTTTACACTATGAGGAGCAGTTGTAGCCTGGAAGTCCAAGAGACAGTCATGCATTGCACTCTCATCTATGAAATCCGAACTCTATGCTCTAGCTTCGGCTGGTGAAGAAGCAGAGTGGTTAAGAGATTTGTTGATGGACATTCCATTGTCGGGCCTGAAACTGAGTTCTGTTGCAGTTTACTGCGATAATCAGGCTACTAAAACGGTTGCCATAAACACTTTGTTCAATGTCAAAAGAAAGCAACTCAGGATGAAACAGGCCTTGTTGACCTCTCTCACAATTCAAGGGATCATGACCTTGGTTGATGTGAGAACGAAAGATAATGTTGCAAACGCCCTTACTAAAGGATTAAATAGAGCTTTCACAATCAAAACATCGGGGGAAATGAGATTAAAGTTCATAGAAATATGAAACTTTCCTCCAACGATTATGTTTTGATATGCACGAGCGTATAGCTGCCAACATTCAAGCATCTAATAAGTGACAGACTGAAAACCCCAAATAATTTCTTGATGAAAACCTAAGATGGTTGGATGCGGGTTACTCCACATTTGATAACCTAACGTCCTTTCATTGTAAGTTGATTCAAGAGTTATTCAATTGGGAATTGAAAGTCGTTGTATATGTTAATCTAAACATTATTGGTCACGGCACATTATTCCACATTTGATAATGTTGCACGTGATGTGTGCTCACATGTGTTGGTGAGGCACATAGTGATCAATAATGAGTAAGATAACGTGACTAGTCCTAGTTAGACTGAATGAGATGCTGACAGAGTTACTTCACCGTTGCTAGAAGTGCTAAGCTCATTTAGTAAGAGCTAGTTTACTTTAAATGTTACTGCATATGTTTATGAATTCATTGAGTCTGACTCATGAAATTCCTTGCAGACTACGATGGAGATTATGAAGGAGCTGTAGACCTGGACATAGATGATGATGATCTACTAGATGAGTAGAATCATCAAACGTTTAATTCATGTCTCTGTTTTCGTTTTGTAATAATTCAGACTATGTTTGAGATAACATCTGTGTGGTGGTTTGTCGTATAGGCAAAACCTTGTTTTGATTTATTAGTATGATCTGTCCTGATTACTTTTGTTTAGTTTGGATTATTATTTTGTCTACACTCCAGCACCCCGAAACGTCACCGTTATTTGTCACGAATATAGGAGGAGATTGTAAGTGTATATTCGGACGAATAACGGGCTCGGGGGCTTTGCGGGTCTAAACCCTAGGTTTGTTCTATATAACCTAGCTAGAGGCAACTGAGAGAGGGTTCCACCTAGACCCTCCTCCAAATGTTTCGAGCACCAACTCTCACAAGTGAGTGCAATGGCGGGCTACGCCTGCATGCAGAGGGATTCCAGCCATTGAGAGGGAGAGCTTATAACAATATATTTCCTAGTGTCAATGAGACAACTAATTATCATAATGTTAGACAAATGAATTCGCCTAAAGTTGATAGCTGAGACACTTTGACATGAGTTGAGAATCAAAATTATTCTTAGTTGAAATTCGACCAATTTATTGTATTTTGGGGGCTTATCAATTTCCTTCAGTCCAGGTGTTCTACATTTTGGGCATCTTCTTTGTGGAAAAGATCAAACCAGATTAATGAATGATTAAGGCTTCGTCTTGCTTTCTTCATGTGTTTATCAATGGAATTCGACGAATTAAACCGAATAAAAAAAGGGGAATATAATTTTAATATGAGCTGCATAATCACAGTTAGATAATATACCTTGTAAAGACTAATTTTATAATTTAGAACTAGCACTGAAGGGTGGAGAAAATAAATTCAAAACGAAGAATAAAAAAGGTAAGATAAAATTGGGAATGCAATTTTAATGTGCAGATCGCTGGAGCACTCCCAAGCCCCTTGAAGCCGGCACTCCAATAGATTGGATTCCTCCTCGGCGGGCCGGTTGGCGAGATAGTCGTTGTCTCCTGGCACCATCTTCAGCCTCTCCTCAATTGTGGAGAATCTGTCGATCCATGCGAGCTCGACATCCTGCAAGAAAGAATGATTAGAAGAGGACACCATGGGAGTATAGGATGAAAAGCAATAAAGGACATGTACCTCATTTTGAGGAGGCGGGTTAGCACCCCTGGAGGCAAGTTCTTTCACGACCTCTACCAGGTTGGCCTCAACCTCGTGGTGAGGCTCGGTCTCTACGTGAAGCTTCCCGTTTAAGGTAAGACTGTGCCTCGTGGTCTGGCGGAACAGCTAAGCGGAGAGTAGGAGGGACTGGCTTCCGCGATTTGCCAGTTCGCGGATGGGTGTAGGAGGTACCAAACTTGCCTCGCAAGAATAAGATTTTTTGGGTCCAGTGATGTACTATATTAAGGGTCTCGAAGACCTTCAAAAAGGCATTGGAGGCAAAGACAACACCTTCACTAGTCACCGTCAACTTCAGAATCTTGCGAAAGACGACTAGATCAAATTTGATTTTCTCCTCGCGCATATAACATATGAATGTGATCAGGGTACTAAATGCATTGGAGTTGACATGCGGGTGGATCAACCCAAAATATTTGAAAAATGTCAGACCTCGGGCCATGGAGGAGCCTTTGCCCGACTTGGAAGTGCGTTATGGGCAAGGCGAGCTCATCTTGAAAATATGTGTTGATCTGCTAGCCTGGCGCAAGGCACCTTGCCATGAAGCCATCAGGACTGAAGAAGACTTTGAGGGTGGAGAACTCAGCAGTAAAGGTAAGAGAGAAAATTGTATTCTCCAATCTATATTCGATTAATGCAAGTGTACCTATCGATATTATATTTTTTGGATTTTTTTTTTATGATTTTTCATATTTTTTGGGATTTTAGAATATGATCGTTTTTAAAATTGTTTTATATTAATTATAAAACTAATAAAAAAATAAGTTTATAAATTTTTTTTTTTGAAATTTTACTTTTTTCAATTTTTTGTGCTTTTTAAATTTTGCTAAGAGATAAAAAAATAAAAATAAAAGCAAAATTTTTTTTTTGAAATTTTGTTGTTTTATAAATTTTTTTGTAAATTTTTAAAGATTTAAAATGAAAGAGAAAACTCTCCCTCATACTTAAATTTCAACATTATCCCCAATGTTTAAAACTAAGTTTTGAAGGAGCAAAAACACAAACATGAACATAAAAGGGGGAGGGAGAAAACACGTCCCGGATTTGGAGACGGAGCGACCACCACGAACACCTGCAAAAATACATTTAAAAAACAACAAACAATATAGAATGAAAACAAACACAAAGAACTATTGTTGGGTCAATTGAACTCAATGTCCTAGATTTGTAAGAAGTCAAATAGATCAATGGTATACACATAATTGTATTTGATGTATGTTTAAGTTCATGCATACAGGTTGGTCTTTGTCATAATGATTGGACATATAGTTCAAGAGATAATGACAGGTGGACTCAAAGTGTAGGCTGGATATTCAAGAAAATGCCTAAGTTCATAAGCATTGAGTGAGGCAAGCTCACTCAACGCCATACAACTAATAGCGCTGAGAGAAGGCTGGTAGTCAAAGCTTACAGTATTGAAAAGGCAGAAATATGACTAAGTCTACAGGCGTTGAATGAGCTCAACTCACTCAACGCCATATGATCATCATCGTTGAGTTAAGGATATCATGTTAAAGCCTAAGCAGTGGAAGCCAGAAAATCGACTAAGTCCAAAAGCGTTGAGTGAAGCTTCATCACTCAACGCCATGCTGAGTCTGTCAACGCCAAACTTCAGCAAGTAGGCAAGATTGCAGAAAATCTTGCTAAGTATAAAAGCGTTGAGTGAAGCTTATATACTCAATGCTCTCAACGTCATCAGGCAGAAAGCTGAAGAATATGACTAAGGCAAAAAGCGTTGAGTGAGGCATATACACTCAACGCTCTCAACGCCTAGCAGAGCTGAAATATTTCTAAGTACAGATTCGTTGAGTATGGCCTATTCACTCAACGTCACTCAATGCCTAGTAGAGCTGAAGAAAATTCTAAGCCCAAAATCGTCGAGTATTGCTTATCCATTTTTCGTCGAGCTGAGCTTTGATTTCGTCGAATTGAGTTCAGAGTTCGTTGAACTCAACTTTCACTTATTTGTCGACCTGAGAATTTCTGGAATGATGCTTGATTTCGTCCAGCTGAGCTCTGGGTTCGTCGAACTGAGTTTTGGGTTCGTCAAACTGAGGATTTCTGAAATGATGCTTAATTTCATCGAGCTAAGCTCTGGGTTCGTCGAGCTGAGTTTTGAGTTCGTCGAACTGAGGATTTCTGAAAAATTGCTTGATTTTGCTAAGTCCAGAATGATGCTGACATCAACAAAGTCAAGAAGTCAACGATTTTCTGATTCGTTCTTTAAATGCTGCAAATCGACATTAATGTTGCCATCAGTCTATATCGTATCTCAATTTGATTAAGCTAAGGTTTTAACCACCGTTAAAACTGGGACACATGTCAATCATCCCACAAATCGATGGGATTATAAATAACAGCTGAGATCAAGATCAAACAAGTTTTTTTGTTTAACATTCTGAAAACGAGAATCGGGAGTTCGTCGTCTTCATCCGCCATTGGTACAGAACCAAGAACTTTAATTGATAAATCTGAAGGGTTTTTGAGTTCGCTGGTGCAATCAACATCTGCTACAGAAAGAACAGAGGATCTTTCTGAGGAAGACGAATCAGTCTAGGGAGGCCCTAGCTGAAGTTGATTCATGATCCAAGCCGAGCCAAATCTGAAGATCTTTCTCTGGATCATTGAAGAAGAAGAAGATATATGTACAGAGTTTTCTCTTGACAGAAGGATAGGCAGAGCAATTCATTTCCTGCCAATAAAGGTTAGCTGATTGAAGACATTCATTCTTAATCTTCCCCATTCATCAGCAAGAACAGGATCAAGGTCCTGAGGAACTTCCAACACAAGCGTAGATAGTCGAAGATTGTCATTCTTGTTGTTGGGAAGCAGATAGGGCTGAGATTTACTTAGCCCAGGAGGAAATTGACTCAGAGAATAATTTCTCTTGAGTCAAATCAACAACTCTTTCAAAATCAGTGGATCTGTGAAAGATCTGTGTTGTGGTCTAGATTGATTAGGTTGTGTGAGAGATCTGTGAGATCTTATTGTAAAGCCTAAATTATAAAGTCTGTGAGAAAAATTTGTGAGATCTGTGTTAGGGTCGTGGGCCTGTGATTGGATTCCTGTGTGGATCAGTGTGGGGCTGTTTCTCCCAGCCTGCGTAAAGGGAATTTGTGCCTGTGTGTGGTTATCAAGAGATTACTGTGTGGAGGGCTGTGAGACAGTGTTGTAAGTCTCAGTGGAGACTGACTGGTCCGTTTGAATTGTGCTGTAATCTCAGAGGAGCCATTGGTTTTGGATAAGAGACTTGTCTAATGTCTTGTTAAAAAGGCAGAGAGGGACAGTGGATGTACCAATACACTGGGGAACCACTATAAAAATCTGGTGTGTTGTGTATTGTGTTTTGTTGTGCTGAGTATTGTGTTCTTGAAAGCTGAATTAAATATACACAGTAGGACTTAAGTCATAGAATATTTTAAAGAATCTTAAAAAGACTGCAATAACCTATTCACCTCCCCTCTAGTTGATTAGCTACCCTTGTAATCAAAGACTTTCAAGTGGTATCAGAGGGTGGTTACTCAAGAAAAGACTTAATAGTCTTAGGAGATCTCTAAGGTAGTTGTCAGAAGATTAAGATGGGTTCAGGATGGAATCATAAAGAGCTTGGATCCATGAAACTTCCTCTCTGTAGGAAGGAGAATTTTGGCATACAGAAAGAAATGGTCAGATTGTTCATGGAATCATCTGATCCTAGGATCTATATCACAGTTCAAGAAGGGCCCTTTATCCCAATGAAGATATTTATCCTGGCTATGTCATTTCTTTCCACAAAGATAAGTGCCATATAAGAATATCAAGCTACCAAGAGGTCACTTTGACTTGCACTAGGAGTAGGAATGTCTATTGTCTTAATTTTGTTTATTTATTATCAGACTCTCCCATTTTATCTAGTTGCAAATGAGAAAGCCTTATATTGTGTCAAATGGCACAAGAGGCTAGTGAAGGAAATTTTGGGAGAATTTCGATTCAAAATCGGAAACTTTCCCAATAATGGAAACGGTTCGAAGGCTATGTTACAGTCATAACAGGGCAAGTACAATACAATAAGAACTATGATATCAACATATATAACAAAAAATCATATATAAAAAATCATCACATTCGATAGATTGTTATACCTTCGCGACGCTTTTATCAAGGGTTGTCGTGAACGGCGTCAAGCTCCGATGTTTCTCTGGTTGAAGATCATTTGTTGAGATATTAACAGAGCTCCACAAATGGTAGAGACTCTAAATGAGACACCACCAACGAGGTAGGCAAACTTTGCCAATAATGGACTATGCTAGCACACTTCCTTTCTCAAATGAGTGAGAAGGAGACAAGAGGGTTGAAGGAGAAACTTTCTTTCACTTCCTTGGCCGAAATTATCATTTCATCAATTGATGATGGTCAAGTCTTTATCCAAAAAGACCTCTCTTTCTCTCTTCAAATTTCCCTCCAAAAAGATCTCATTTGGCATAAAGCAAAAGAAAACTTCTAAAGTGCTTTTTTCCATATAAGCAAAAATCATAAAGCATAAAGCATTTGCTTTATATTTTATTCTTTATGCTTTATGATTAAATGGACATCATCCATTTAATTAACCAAACATGACATGACAAATTGATCTCATCAATTCATTATGTCATGTCCAAGATTAAAACTTAATGAAATTAATTAATGATATTAATCAACTTTAATAAAGTAAATTAAATAATCATATTAATTAATATACTTTTTTTAGTCTTGCCAAATACTAAAGAGATATAATCCTTATTACATGTTTGTTTAGTTTTGTTGGGTATTGTATCCACAATGGACCTGATTTAAAGAAGCCCCTGAACAAGCTAAGTTGAATTGACAATGTATTTGACGATCTTCTATCAAGTTGTGCTTGCAGCTATTCCATGCTAAGTACACACCAATGTCAGGGTGCAGTGGGTCAATATACACGGGTCTGCGCAATGTAATCCCTCGTTGAGCAGATCAGTGTGTTGACTCACGTGTGCTCTCTCTATTGGAGTGTACTTATTTTCAAGTACAGGGTTAAGGCAGATCAAGAGCAGAAGAAGGAGCAAAGATGGGTCAAAGACCAAGTCATCAAGGGAAGGAAGAGAAAATTCTTCTAAGTTAAAATCGACGGGAATCACTAAGTGATTCTCGCCGACTTCGACGAGAATCGTTTGTGATTCCTGCCGATTCGATGAGAATCAGTCTGCATTCCCGCCTACTTCTTCCAGCTATCAGTTTTCCAAATAGAAATTCTGCCAAGGCAGAATCGAAGGGAATCACTAAGTGATTCTCGCCGACTTCGACGGGAATCGTTAGTGATTCCCGCCGATTCGACGAGAATCTGTCTGCATTCTCGCCGATTTCCTCCGGCTGATAAGGTTTCCAACTGGATTTCTGCCAAGGCAGAATCGACGGGAATCGTGAGTGATTCCCGCCGACTTCGACGGGAATCACCAACGATTCTCGCCGATTTTGCCTTAGGCAATTTTCCTCGTTTGCTGGACCGAACCAAGATGCCTTGCGCTGTTTCGGCCAGGGCTAGGGCTTTTCCTTGTGGGCCCCACAACGGTCTTTTAGGGTTGGATCAGGGTATATATACACACGTATTTCGAACTTCTACAGTAACTCATTCACACGAAATCAAAAGCAGCCGACGCCATGCCCTAGCCGATCGCGGAAACCGCCAATCGCCTGTAGCCGCTCGCAAGTTCGTCGTCTCCATTGATCGTTGATCTCAGTGCTTCTTTGATCTTCCGACGACAGTACCGAGGCAAGCCGAGAGTCTCACGCATCTCTCTTGAGATCTCTTGTCTCTTGATTCATTGAACAAGACTAGTTCTTCATTCCGAATCGATGGAGACGATTGATCCAACTGAGATCGTTTGTAGACCTTGCGTGTCTCGTAAAGAAGTTTGGATCTACAAAGTATCGCCGCCGCAATCACTTGCCGCCGTCGATCTTGACAAGATCCTCTCCAAGAGCGAAATCCGTTTGTGGATTCTTCGTAATCTTCAAACAAGCTTCAAAGAACGAAGAAGGACATCAGGATCTCTAAAAGCGTTGTTTGTATTTTATTTTACATTCTTTTTTGTTTATTGTAAAGGAATTTTTATTCCTAGGTGTAAGGGTTCGGTGCAACCCATGGTGGTGGAGTTGTGACTCCTTTGTTAGAAGGGTTCCTTCCGTAGTGTGAGGATTGGATTTCAATCTGTTTAAAGAAGTGACCGAGTCGTCCCTTGGTGGGAGATAGGTCGAAGGGGGAAAGTGGACGTACCCAAATCGGGGAACCACTATAACTCTTTATGTGTTTTCTTTGCTGTGTTTGTTAATTTGTGCAGGTACATTTAATTCCGCAAAAGACTGCACGACACCTATTCCCCCCCCCCATAAGTGGATTTAGTCGACACTAGAAACTTTCAAGTGGTATCAGAGGGAGGTTACTCGTCAATAAGGTTAACACCTTGAGTAAGATCCTGCATCTAGTGTCAAGAAGAAAGAAGATCTCTGAAATGGACGGACTCAAGTATTCAGGAAAGATTCCAGTATGCACCAAGCTGAACTTTCCCATCTTAAAGGAAAGGATCAGGTTCTACATGGAAGCAGTCGACCCCCGACTCTTCTTGATAGTAGAGGAGGGACCTTATATCCCCACTAAGGCCTCCACCATTGATCCGACCAAGATGGTGCCCAAGAAGCTCTCCAAAATGGATAAAGATGAGATGGTGCTTGTCAGTTTAGACAAGAAAGCTCAGAACATTCTAGTAAGCGCCGTCGATGATTCCACGATGCAGAATTTCTGCAACTGCAGGACTGCCAAGGACATATGGCACTGCCTGATCATTCTGATGAAAGGCACAGATGAAGTAAGGGATGCTCGAAGATCCCTTCTGAACCAGAAGTATGAGGCCTTAAGGCAAGGTCCCAAGGAAGAAATCGGAGTGACTTTCGAGAACTTCCTGAAGATCGTCAATGCCCTGAAGGGTTATGGCAGAGTGTTCACTGATGGTGTTGGGAATTGTCTTCACAATACCCCAGATTTGTGGGAAGTCAGACCTGAAACTAAGATGAATTAAGTTGTATTTGATGTTGTGTTTAAGTTGTGCATGCAGGACTCTATTGCCAAGTGTAAACCAATGTCAGTCTATAGTGGATCATCAAATACAGGACCATATAATGTAATTCCTCATTGTGTTATCCAAGGTGTTGACTCATGTATAGCCTCTCTATTAGGGTACACTTTGTTTCCATGCACTTGGACTACTGGACTCTGGAGTATTGAAGACTTTCCCAGAAGAAATTTTTTTTCTCTAAGTCCACATACTCGAGTAGTATCTTCTATATACTCGAGTAAGTGACTTAGTACTCGAGTAGATTGGATTACATACTCGAGTAGTTCTCAAGTTACTCGAGTAAGTGTTCTGATCGTACTCGAGTTGATCTGGACTTCTCATCTCAGAAAGTTTTTAAGTCCTTATACTCGAGTAAATCCTTTCATATACTCGAGTACCTCTTTTCCTTACTCGAGTAGGTGTTTGTGTACTCGAGTAGAGCCTTAGTCATACTCGAGTAGTCTCTTAATTATACTCGAGTAGGGCTAGCTGTTCAGTCTAAATTTTTCTAAGTCCACATACTTGAGTAACTTCGCTCATATACTCGATTAAGTGGCTTAGCACTCGAGTAGATCCTTCTTATACTCGAGTAAACTGGCTTAGCACTCGAGTAGATTATTCTTATACTCGAGTAGTTTGGATTAGTACTCGAGTAGATGTTTCTACTTACTCGAGTAATCTGTCTAGAGTAACTCATGTAGTTTTTCCAAGGCACTCGAGTAGTCATTTCTATTACTCGAGTACATGTTTCTCTTATCTACTCGAGTAGCAGACCTTATACTCGAGTATCTTATCTAACCCGAGTGTGTTGGCTCAGAATTCCAAAAATCGTTAAGTCCAGAATTGACGGAGATTTGAAAATAACCTTTTTCTGATTGGTCCATGTATCAATCTTAATTACGATTATGACCGTTGGAGATAGCCTATAAATAGGTCCTTTCAGATTTGACTAAATATGTTTTTACAGAGACTATCTTTTTAAGAAAGAGAAATCCCGAAAAACCCTAATCCTTCTGTCCGCCGCCATTACCGTTTTCGGGAGAAGCTCTGGATCGTCATTCTCACGCCGCTGCTATCGATCTTAGTTTTTCTAGAGATCCAGACTCAAGAAGAATCATCCGATCTCTACGTGCTTCATCGTCTCTGATTTACTTTCTTGATCGTGGTGATTCCAGATCTCAGAATCGTGGTTCTCAGTCAAGTCTTCTTCGACTATTTCTGTTCAAACCGAAAAGCTCTCAAGAAGAAGATTACGTCAAAGATCCAGATCTGTGATATTCTTGTTGTAAATTTTATTCAAACAAATTTCATTGTAGGAGATCTTTCTCCGAGTGGTAGGAAGTTTTATCTTCCGAGTGTAGATCCATTTGGGATCGAGTTTTTGTAGGAACGTGGTTCCGAGGTGTAGGATTGTTTTTGCAATCCGAGATAGTGGAGTAGCCGAGTCTAGTGATTTGCTAGATCGGTGAGGAAAGTGGACGTACCCAAGATTGGGGAACCACTATAAATCTCTTGTCGTCTGTGTGATTGCTTGATTACGGATCTGTGCTGTGTTATATTTTTTATTCTGCGTTTGACACGAAATTCACCTATTCACCCCCCTCTAGGTGATTTAGGTTGACAACTTAGCGCTCTCAGATGGTATCAGAGGGAGGTTGATCGTTAAAAGGTTAACACCTTGATATAATCCTCACCAAGTTATCTCAAGAGAAGTATCAAGCATGAGTAAGACCAAGGATTTTGCTAAGCTCCCTATCTGCACCAAGAACAATTTTCCTATGTGGAAGGAAAGAGTTAAGCTCTTCATGGAAGCAGTAGATCCCCGGATCTTCATGATTGTGGAAGAAGGTCCGCATGTTCCTATGACTGCATCAAGAATAGACCCAACCAAAAAGGTCCCAAAGAAGTTGATGGACTTGGATAAGGACGAGATTGCACTTGTCTCCCTGGACAAGAAAGCTAAAAATATTATTGCAAGTGCAGTCGATGACTCAATGCTGCAAAATCTTATACATTGCCAATCTGCCAAGGAGATGTGGCAATCCCTGGTGACTTTGATGGAAGGGACTGAGGAAGTTAGGGATGATCGGAGATCCCTCTTAAATCAGAAGTATGAAGCCTTCCGACAAGGTCACAAGGAACCCATAGCTGACACATTTGAAAACTTCTTTAAGATAGTCAATGGACTGAGAGTTTATGGCTGAGTCTTTACTAATGGGGAGCTGAATGATAAGTTTCTGAGATCTCTCACCAAAGAATGGGACAATAAAGTTTGTGCCATCCGAGAGTTTGGCAGACTAGCAGAGACAGATCCACAGAATTTATTTGGCAAGCTGATGTCCTATGAACTGCAAATCAACTCCAGAAAAGCCGAAGAAGAGATAAGTCGTCTCTCCTCAAAAGAGAAGTCGGTTGCTTTAAAGGCTGACAGTTCAAGGAAGGGCAAAGCTGCCTCACCAGCACCTCCTCAAGAAGTAAGTGAAGAAGAAGGCTCTGAGCCAAGCACCTCAGGCTCAGAACTATCTGAAGGAGAGTTCTCATTGCTCTCGCGGCAGTTCAAGAAGTTCCTGAATAAGAAGAAGCAATGGAGAGGCAAAGATACCTCATATAGAACATCACGACATAACGGTGATCAGCGAAAGAATGGCTCGAGCAGCCATGACAGGTATAACTCCAAACAGAACAAACAAATTTCAACTGACATCGTTTGTTATTATTGTAATAAACCAGGTCACGTCATCGCGGACTGCCCTCACAAGAAGAAAGAGGGTGGAAGAAGAGAGGAAAAGAAATCCTTATACCACAAGAAGAGGACAAAGAAGAGCTTATTAGCCAAGAAGAGCAAAACTCTCAGCGACTCCGACTCATCTGAGTCGAGTGAAGAAGAGGAAGCTTACTTCGGGCTCATGGCTCACTCTGATGATGAACAAGTCCCCCAGTTCACTGGGGAGGTAAAATCTCACACTCCTCTCTCTGAATCTGATGATGATAATGAGCAAGAGGGCTATTCCTCTGAAGATGAATCTGAACTCATGGGACAGTATAAGGAGTTACTCACGGATTATGAAAAATGTCGCAGAGTCGTGAAAACTCAAGCCAAAGAGATAAAATCTCTACAGGCTATTGAGAGCAGCTTGAGAGAAGAAGTCACCAAGACTAATTCTCTTCAAGAGAACTTCAATGCTGCTATGGAAGAATATAATCAATCTCTCAAGCACCTCGGCCTTAAAGATGAAATCATCAAAGAATTGGAACAACTACTCGAGGCTGAGAAGAAACTTGTTGAGAGTTTCTCCAAGCCTAAGACAGTTCTTCCACTCGTTGCTGAGTTCTCAGCTAAGGCCAAGGGTGCTGGTATAGGCCACATTGGTGCTTCTAGTAAATCTTCTAGGAGAAACAAGGCCAAGAGAAAGAATAAGGCTGCCCAGAAGGCTCTCGCTGAAGAAAAGGGGAAAGCTCCCTTGGAACCGGTTTTGTTCAAGAAAGTTATCTTTCCTACGAACGAATACGACTATGAGTCCACCTATGGACACTTCTCTAGGCCGATCCCCGAGAAGCCTAAGTCAAGATACCAAGGTTGGACTCATCCTCGTAACTTTGGCGAGAGTGTCTTTAAGGCACCTTATGAAGAGATTCAACTTCAGAACTATGGACCATATGCTCATGGTCATAACATCAAGAAGACACCAAAGGTAAAACCTATTGTGGAAAGGCCTATGAAGGAGAAGACGTCATGTAGCTGCCATCATCATGAAGCTTCTTCCTCCAAGAGTGAAGTTCCTGCTAGACCATCACTTAAGAAAATCAAGCAGGAATACACTAGGCAAAGATACAACAGGTTCAACTGTTGGTGCTGTGGCAAAATTGGTCATTTTGGCATCGATTGTTGGTTCAATCCTAGAAATATTGCAACCCCTCAAGTTAGCAACGTGAGAATGACCACTCATGAGGCTAATGCTCGTAGGGGGAGTATTCTAACTCGAGACCAAGGACCCAAACTTGTTTGGGTTCCTAAGGCTAAATGATTGTAATTGCAGGTATGTCCAAAGACCACCAAAATGCCAATCTGGTACTTGGACAGTGGATGCTCTCGGCATATGACCGGGACAAGAAGCCTACTCCAAAATTTCACCTTAGTCTGCAACGGACCAAAGGTCATCTTTGGAGGTTCAGATCGAGGAATAACTAAAGGCTACGGTATGATTACTAACGGTAGCGTATCCTTTTTGGATGTAGCTTATGTTGAAGGATTGGAACACAATCTCATCAGCATAAGCCAACTATGCGACAAAGGATACGTGGTTGAATTTCATGCTGACAAGTATTTGATAAAATCGGTTGACAACATGGAAACTGTTTTATCAGGCACTTGAAGCAGAAATATTTTCTGTTTAAACTTCATTTGTATAGACTCGTCTACACCAGTGTGTCTTTTAGCAAAAAGTAGTGCATCTCTTGCTGACCAATGGCACAAGAGACTAGCACATATAAATTTCAAAACTGTTAATAAACTATTCTCTCAAAACTTAGTACGTGATGCACCAAGCGTCAAGTGCGTTATGGACAGTCTTTGTCACGCTTGTATCAAAGGCAAGCAAACAAGGAGTTCATTTAAAAGCATAATAGGCAAGGATTCCAATAGAAGCTTACAACTTCTTCATATGAACTTGTTTGGTCCACTGCAAGTTAGAAGTTTGGGAGGTAAGGAATATACGTTGGTTATTGTGGATGATTAATCGCACTTTGCGTGGGTGTTCTTTCTGAAACACAAGTCAGACACCTTCAGTACTTTCACTAGTTTTGTTAGGCAAATCCAGAATGAATACAACTGTTCCGTAGTCAAAATTAGAAGTGACAATGGAACGGAATTCAAGTCTGGAGCCATGACAGAATTCTGCGAAAGTCAAGGTATCTTTCATGAGTTTTCCTCTCCGCGCACTCCACAGCAAAATGGAGTAGCTAAGAGAAGGAACAGAACACTCATAGAGGCTTGCCAGACTATGTTGAGTGATGTCTCACTTCCAGAGTATTTCTGGGCTAAAGCCGTCAACACCGCTTGTCACGTGCAAAATCGAGCTCTCATCAACAAGAACCATGATAAGACTCCTTACGAACTTCTAAAAGGCAGGAAACCAACCATTTCATATTTTAGAATCTTTGGCTGTAAGTGCTTCGTACTTAACAACGGCAAGTATCACACTACCAAGTTTAGCGAGAAAAGCTTTGAAGGTATTTTTGTAGGTTATAGTAGCCATAGTAAGGCCTATAGAGTATTTAATAGAAAAACTCTGGTGGTAGAAGAGTCGATACACCTTGTATTTGATGAGACGAGTTTGCTGCAAAGCAACTCTTCTAGTGTGCTCATTGAAGATGCAGGTACCAAGATGAAAGAACTTAGCTTGGATGAGCCTACTCAAGATAAAGATGAGACGTTCATCAAGATCACCTCTACTACCCCTATTAGAGAGGTAGATGATCAAGATGAAGAACACATCTCAGCTAAAGATGCAACACCAGTGGCTGAAGAGATCCCAGATGCAAGAACTCTAGAGTTCAGACACTTGAAGGATCATCCCTTAGATCAAATCATCGGAGATCCTCAGGATGGTGTCAGAACCCGGAGAGGTACAACTAACGAGAATTTATTCTTGAGCTTTCTATCACAGGTTGAACCTAAGAAGTTCGAGGAAGCAAACTCGGATGCATCCTGGATACTAGCCATGGAAGAAGAGTTGAATCAGTTCAAACGTTACAAAGTTTGGACACTTGTTCCTAGACCCAAGAGTAAGAATGTCATCGGGACAAAATGGGTCTACCGGAATAAGTTGGACGAAGATGGAACAATTATAAAGAATAAAGCCAGACTTGTCGCCAAGGGCTATCGTCAAGAAGAAGGAATCGACTTTGACCAAACATATGCTCTAGTGGCAAGACTGGAGGCGATCAGGTTATTTCTTGCCTATGCTGCACTTAAGGGCTTTACCGTCTATCAGATGGACGTCAAGTCCGCCTTCCTGAATGGTGACATAAAGGAAGAAGTGCATGTAGAGCAACCGCCAGGTTTTGTTAATTCAAACTTTCCTAATCATGTTTATTTACTGCAAAAAGCTTTATATGGTCTTAAACAAGCTTCCCGAGCTTGGTATGAGACGCTGTCTAGCTTCCTTCTTGAGAGCAAGTTCACAAGAGGAAAGATAGACAAGACATTATTTCTTAGGGAAATAAAAGGCAAGATTTTGCTGGTACAAATATATGTTGACGACATTATTTTTGGCTCTACGGATGACAACCTCTGCAAGAAGTTTTCTAAACTTATGCAAGGGAAGTTTGAAATGAGCAGTATGGGAGAGCTGAAGTATTTCTTAGGGCTTCAGGTGAAACAATCTGAGGATGGAATTTTCATCTCACAGACTAAATTCACCAAAGAGCTACTTAAGAAATTCGGAATAGAGAACGCAACCTCTATGAGGACTCCAATGGCCTCAGCTATGTCTCTGGACAAGGATGAGAAAGGGAAACCTTTTGATGAAACCAAGTACAGAAGCATAATTGGGTCCTTGCTCTACCTTACCGCAAGTAGACCAGATATAATGTTTTCAACATGTGTATGTGCTAGATTTCAGGTGAACTCTAAGGAATCTCACTACATTGCTGCAAAGCGAATCTTGAGATACCTCAAAGGTACACCAAATCTTGGCTTATGGTACCCAAGAAGTAATGATAGTGAACTAATTGGATTTTCAGATGCAGATTTTACAGGAAGCAAAGACGACAGGAAAAGTACTTCCGGGACTTGCCAATTTCTCGGAAGGAGACTTATTTCCTGGAGCAGTAAGAAGCAGAACTGTGTAGCCATCTCAACGGCTGAATCAGAGTACATCTCTGCAGGCAGCTGTTGTGCACAGCTTCTATGGATCAAGAATCAATTTGAAGACTATAACATGAAGTTCCAGAGCATCCCTCTGCTCTGCGACTCTTCCAGTGCTATAGCAATCGCCAACAACCCAGTCTCCCACAGCCGGACAAAGCACATAGAGCTTCGCTATCACTTCATCCGGGAGCATGTGGAGAATGGAGACATAGATCTACAATACGTCTCCACAGATAGACAAGTTGCAGATATATTCACGAAGCCGCTAGATGAGACCAAGTTCTCATTCTTCAAAACTGAACTTGGGATGCTCAACAAAGAAGATTAGTGGTCTCTATCAAAGTCTCAGAGTTAAAAGGTGGTGGAGGTAAAGATCAGTGCATCGAGAAAAATAGTTTGTCAAAGTGACATACTCGAGTAAGTGTACTCACATACTCGAGTACTTGGAAACAATCACAAGTGGTTACATGAATACACTCGAGTACATTACTATATACTCGAGTAACTCAAAGTATCTACTCGTGTAAGTAAAAATTCACTCGAGTACATATTCTTCATACTCGAGTTCTGAGTAACTCACTCGAGTACTTCATGATCTACTTGGTCTTCGACTTACTCGTGTAGGTTACAACAGACTACTCATGTATGCCGATATATACTCGAGTACCTTGAAATTCCAGAACTTTGAAACTCTCATTTTTCTCTTTTCGCACACCTCGATTTTTGCCGCCCCCCATAAGGTATGTTTATTTTAAAACCCAATCTTAAACCTAATTAGGGTTATGTATATAAATAGAATGATCCCATAATCCATTCCACGAAACCTTTCTCGCATACTCGCCGACGCTTCGTCTTCCAGAACCGCAGAGCGCTGTCTTCTCCAGAATCCGTTACTCTAGAACTCGATGGCTCCTCCATCCAGTATAGGAATTGGGTTCGAATTGGTTATAGATGGAATCGCCGAACTCTCTGACGACTTCCGGAACCTTCTCATTCTCCTCGACACAGCAGGGATGTCGTTCCTGTTACAGACGCCGTGTAAGATACTATTTTCTGCAGTGGAAGAGTTCTACAAGAATCTGAAGATCAAGCGAAATGGTACAGTTCTCAAATCCAAGGTCAGTGGGATAAAGATCCGTCTGGACAAAACTTCATTAGCTACTCTGTTACAGTTGCCCGTGGTGGATGAGGAAGATGATCTGACTTTCGAAGATTCTGAGAGAACCAGTTTCTTCTGTAGAATAGACCTGTATGAAGGATATTCGTTCCAACGTGCAGATTTTAATTTAGAGGGCAAATTCCTTGTTGATGTCATTGCCAAAGTTCTTCTCTACAAAACCTATTCCCTAAGAGAAATCTCCCAAAACTTTTTTGATGTTATGCAAGCCATCGTATGTCGGAAGAAATTCCAGTTCGGAATGATGATACTGGATAAGATCAAAGAAAGTGTGAAAAAACCCAGCTATGCCAGGATTATCTCCCTCCTCCTTCATGAGATAAATCCTACAGTGTTTGATTTCTCCAAATGAACTCCCCTCCATCACATGAAAAAGGTATCCATCTCTTCCATCCAAAGATATGAAATCCAACTCAAGAACACTGCCCAAGCCTCCAAAGTCATTTTGGATGAAGATGTCCCCAGTCCTCAGCATGTTGCTGATGACAGGACTCCATCTCCTCCTCTACATCAAGCTACTGACACCCTGGGTGCAGTTGTTGAGGGGGAGCCTGCCTCATCTAGCTCTCAGGTTCTGATGACAGAAGTTCCCTCCCAGACAGTCAGAGATTCTTCTTCTCCTCCTCCTCCTCCTCCTCCTCCAGAAGATATTCCAACAGATGTACAAAGTCCAACAGATAATCAAGTTTCCCAAGAGATTCAAGTTCACCAAGACCTTCTGTCCACAGCTGTAGAGATTGATAAACTCATTGAAGAACTAAGGTCAGACAGTCCCCTACCTCCTGCAGATCTAGTTGTTGATACTCCTGAAGTTCAGGTACAAGATGAACAGATCCCTCTTAAGGAACCCTCTTCATCCTCAGCTCAGTCTCCCATTTAAGAAGCAGAACAACATGATAGTATCATCCTGTCCGATGAAGAGGAGTTATCTCCAGAACCTGTTGAACCTTCTCTAAGGACATTAGCCTTCACTCTCCCCTCCTTCACAGATCCCCTGGATTCAGTAGAAATCACTCACACCAAGAGAACTGCAAGCTCAGTGGTTGTGAAAGAAATCCCTCCTTGGACTCCCTCAGTCTCCCAGCTCCCTCCGGTCTCTACTTCTGTCAGTGCTCCATCTTCTGCTTCTCTCAGCTCCTCAGACATCATCAGTAAGATTGAGAAGATGCTCCAAGAACAGAGACATTACTTTGATGAGTCTCTGAAATCAGTTACCAACAAGGTCTCTGCTCTTGAAACTGAGATGAGCAGAGGCTTTGCAGAAATTCAAGCCAACACTGATGAACTTAAGCAATTCTTCCAAATAGGTGGAAAAGCGATAGATCACACCATCACCAGCATGGGTGAAGTCAGAAATCAATCTGAAACAGTGGCACATAACCAGATTCTGCTAGACAAAAGAGCTGAAGCCAATGTGATGAAAGTTTGTGAAGAAGTAGGCACATTCAGAGATGAAGCTATCGAAAAGCTATCTGTAGAAATTAGCAAGGGGGAGAAAATCGTGAAAGAACAAGTTGCAAAAATTTCTGCTGAAATCTCTACCAAGTCTAAAGAGACCCTGGATGGATTAGTTAACACCATGAAAGCAGATATTCTAGCACAGCTATAGTCTGTCAAATTCTACATTTATGACACTGCAGTTTGGGTACATAATCAGAATTTTCCAGAATTCCAACTCGACCCCTCCATCATTCCTAAAAGCTTAGATCCTCTTGAGGAACATCCTCCATCTAATGCCCAGGTTCCTGCTACCTTTCCAGAGGCAGTGCCAGCCTTCTCTCCCAGACCTGCTGGAGAGATGTCTGAGCCTCCTCTTTCATATTCTGATGTGTGGAAAGAGGATGTCCCTACTAGCTCTCAGGGGCACTTTGATCGAGGTGCTTCCTCCTCTAGAAGACCTGCTGATCAAGGTGGCCCCAGCAAGAAAAGAAAATATGGTGACGGCGCTTCTGCTAGCCGTTCTGCACCTAAGAGAGAGCAAGCTCAAGCTTCAGAAGGAAAATCAGAGTCATTACATTCAGAAGTTTGGAGTCCAACCTCCAAATATTTAATCTTTGACACTCTAAAGCTGGTAACTGATTTTGGGGAAAATAAAGACAAATTCTACAGCTACTCAGAATGGAAAGCCTATAATGCATCTCAAATCAAGATCAGATTACATGACAGGCAATGGGGATTTAACAATCCAGCAGCTCCTCCAAGGACAAGGACTTATTTTCCTAAACCCTTCAGTTACTTGGAAAGGCAAGAGCTGAAGAAAGCTAAGCTTCACAGAGAAAATTACCCCTGAAAGTGTTTTGTGGAACTAGAAAATCTTTCTATTTAATATATCTAATTCTGATTATGGTTTCCTTATTTGCTATTATTCTCTGTTTTAGTCATTTTCTATTGCTTGTTGTTATAGATGATCATTTCTTTTCTAGAAATTCATCTTAGTGCAAAGGGTGCTGACTTCTACAAATAGGGGGAGATTTTTGGGAATTGTCTTCACAATACCCCAGATTTGTGGAAGTCAGACCTGAAACTAAGATGAATTAAGTTGTATTTGATGTTGTGTTTAAGTTGTGCATGCAGGACTCTATTGCCAAGTGTAAACCAATGTCAGTCTATAGTGGGTCATCAAACACAGGACCATACAATGTAATTCCTCATTGTGTTATCCAAGGTGTTGACTCATGTATAGCCTCTCTATTGGGGTACACTTTGTTTCCATGCACTTGGACTACTGGACTCTGGAGTATTGAAGACTTTCCCAGAAGAAATTTTTTTTCTCTAAGTCCGCATACTCGAGTGGTATCTTCTATATACTCGAGTAAGTGACTTAGTACTCGAGTAGATTGGATTACATACTCGAGTAGTTCTCAAGTTACTCGAGTAAGTGTTCTGATCGTACTCGAGTTGATCTGGACTTCTCATCTCAGAAAGTTTCTAAGTCCTTATACTCGAGTAAATCCTTTCATATACTCGAGTACCTCTTTTCCTTACTCGAGTAGGTGTTTGTGTACTCGAGTAGAGCCTTAGTCATACTCGAGTAGTCTCTTAATTATACTCGAGTAGGGCTAGCTGTTCAGTCTAAATTTTTCTAAGTCCACATACTTGAGTAACTTCGCTCATATACTCGAGTAAGTGGCTTAGCACTCGAGTAGATCCTTCTTATACTCGAGTAGACTGGCTTAGCACTCGAGTAGATTATTCTTATACTCGAGTAGTTTGGATTAGTACTCGAGTAGATGTTTCTACTTACTCGAGTAATCTGTCTAGAGTAACTCATGTAGTTTTTCCAAGGCACTCGAGTAGTCATTTCTATTACTCGAGTACATGTTTCTCTTATCTACTCGAGTAGCAGACCTTATACTCGAGTATCTTATCTAACCCGAGTATGTTGGCTCAGAATTCCAGAAATCGTTAAGTCCAGAATTGACGGAGATTTGAAATTAACCTTTTTCTGATTGGTCCACGTATCAATCTTAATTACGATTATGACCGTTGGAGATAGCCTATAAATAGGTCCTTTCAGATTTGACTAAATATGTTTTTACAGAGACTATCTTTTTAAGAAAGAGAAAATCCCGAAAACCCCTAATCCTTTTGTCCGCCGCCATTACCGTTTTCGGGAGAAGCTCTGGATCGTCGTTCTCACGCCGCTGCTATCGATCTTAGTTTTTCTAGCGATCCAGACTCAAGAAGAATCATCTGATCTCTACGTGCTTCATCGTCTCTGATTTACTTTCTTGATCGTGGTGATTCCAGATCTCAGAATCGTGGATCTCAGTCAACTCTTCTTCAACTATTTCTGTTCAAACCGAAAAGCTCTCAAGAAGAAGATTGCGTCAAAGATCCAGATCTGTGATATTCTTGTTGTAAATTTTATTCAAACAAATTTCATTGTAGGATATCTTTCTCCGAGTGGTAGGAAGTTTTATCTTCCGAGTGTAGATCCATTTGGGATCGAGTTTTTGTAGGAACGTGGTTCCGAGGTGTAGGATTGTTTTTGCAATCCGAGATAGTGGAGTATCCGAGTCCAGTAATTTGCTAGATCGGTGAGGAAAGTGGACGTACCCAAGATTGGGGAACCACTATAAATCTCTTGTCGTCTATGTGATTGCTTGATTACGGATCTGTGTTGTGTTATATTTTTTATTCTGCGTTTGACACGAAATTCACCTATTCACCCCCCTCTAGGTGATTTAGGTTGACAACTTAGCGCTCTCAGATGGTATCAGAGGGAGGTTGATCGTTAAAAGGTTAACACCTTGATCTAATCCTCACCAAGTTGTCTCAAGAGAAGTATCAAGCATGAGTAAGACCAAGGATTTTGCTAAGCTCCCTATCTGCACCAAGAACAATTTTCCTATGTGGAAGGAAAGAGTTAAGCTATTCATGGAAGCAGTAGATCCCCGGATCTTCATGATTGTGGAAGAAGGTCCGCATGTTCCTATGACTGCTTCAACAATAGACCCAACCAAAAAGGTCCCAAAGAAGTTGATGGACTTGGATAAGGATGAGATTGCACTTGTCTACCTGGACAAGAAAGCTAAAAATATTATTGCAAGTGCAGTCGATGACTCAATGCTGCAAAATCTTATACATTGCCAATCTGCCAAGGAGATGTGGCAATCCCTGGCGACTTTGATGGAAGGGACTGAGGAAGTTAGGGATGATCGGAGATCCCTCTTAAATCAGAAGTATGAAGCCTTCCGACAAGGTCACAAGGAACCCATAGCTGACACATTTGAAAACTTCTTTAAGATAGTCAATGTACTGAGAGTGTATGGCCGAGTATTTACTAATGGGGAGCTGAATGATAAGTTTCTGAGATCTCTCACCAAAGAATGGGACAATAAAGTCTGTGCCATCCGAGAGTTTGGCAGACTAGCAGAGACAGATCCACAGAATTTATTTGGCAAGCTGATGTCCTATGAACTGCAAATCAACTCCAGAAAAGCCGAAGAAGAGATAAGTCGCCTCTCCTCAAAAGAGAAGTCGGTTGCTTTAAAGGCTGACAGTTCAAGGAAGGGCAAAACTGCCTCACCAGCACCTCCTCAAGAAATAAGTGAAGAAGAAGGCTCCGAGCAAAGCACCTCAGGCTCAGAAATGGGGTAAGAAGTCCAGACGTTCTGGGCAATCACACAGACGCGGAATAAAAAATATAAAGGACCTTTGAAGCGAGGACAATCTAAAGGACCTTTGACTGTTGCAAAACCGGAGTTCAAACCGCCGCGTCCGGAGAGAAGTTGATTTCGAAAGAAATGGGGTAAGAAGTCTAGACGTTCTGGGCAAACTCCTTCATCAGTTACTTCGGAAGCATCGTCGGGCTATGAATCCCGCACTTGCTATACGTGTGGCAAGCCGGGACATCTTGCTCGGGACTGTTGGGTTGGTCCTCCGAAAGGTGACAAGAAGCCGGGCGCGTCCTATGCGGATAAAGGGAAGGCGGTGGCAGAGTCTTCTGCTTCGCAAGTGCAGCCTCGAGTTTTCAATCTGCGACAACAGGAGGCCATTAAGCAGGCCGACGTCGTCATAGGTGCGCGTGATCTCTGAGTTCTTTTCCCTTTGTGTAGTGCTACTATGTGTTTGGTGTTTATTATGCTGTTTCTATGTTAGGCTTCGTCCTAATTTGGGATCATCCGGCACGAGCACTGTTTGATACTGGTGCGTCACATTCGTTTCTGTCAAAGGATTTCGTATTGCGCATTGGCGCGCCGATACGAGGCACGACAGAAAGTTTGAAGGTACTCTTACCTAACGGATGTGTTTTGTGCGCGGATCAGTCTGGGTGTGTAGAAGGGAAAATAGGAAGTTGGGACTTCAGATTGGAAGCACTTGTGTTGCCGATTTCGGAATTTGACATAATCTTCGGTATGGATTGGTTGTCAAAGCAGCATGCTCGCATTGATTGTCAATCTAAGGAAGTTGTGTTGGGGCAGAACACCGAACAAGAAATAAGGTTTAGCGGCATGCAGGGGATAAATGAGATGTTGATATCCGCTCTGCAAGTTCGGAAGGCTGTTAGAAAGGGTGCCGAGTTGTTCTTCACGCTAGTAGCAGCGGTAGAGCCAAAGGCTAGTGTGAATAAGGTACCTGTTGTGTCGGAATTCCTGGATGTGTTTCCAAAAGACCTTCCGGGGTTACCACCCCAAAGAGAAATCGACTTCACGATAGAACTGGTACTGGGTGCAAAACCTGTGGCCCGTTCCCCCTATCGTGTAGCGCCAAAGGAAATGGCGGAGCTGAAGGTTCAGTTGCAAGAATTGCTAGATCAAGGTGTTATAAGGCCAAGTCAGTCACCTTGGTGTGCGCCGGTTCTCTTTGTGAAAAAGAAGGACGGCAGCTTGCGTCTATGCATCGATTATCGAGAACTGAACAAGCTGACAGAGAAGAATAAATATTCGATCCCACGGATCGATGATTTGTTTGATCAGCTAGTGGGCTCTTCAGTGTATTCTAAGCTGGATTTGAAATCAGGTTATTACCAGCTGAGGGTTCGGGAAAGTGACATACCCAAAATAGCATTTGGCACACGCTACGGGCATTATGAGTTCACGGTGATGCCCTTTGGATTATCTAATGCACCTTCGGTGTTTATGGATTTAATGCACCGAACGTTTAAGCAATATTTGGATCTCTTTGTGATCGTCTTTATTGACGATATCCTGGTGTATTCCCGATCTAGAGAAGAGCATACAAATCATTTCAAGATGGTATTGCAAACCCTGAGGGAAAAGAAGCTCTATGCCAAGTTTGCTAAGTGTGATTTTTGGTTGTCATCCGTGGCTTTTCTGGGCCATATAGTTAGTGGAGAAGGCATTGCCGTGGATCCTGTAAAGATTGTTGTTGTACAGGAGTGGCCTGTTCCTTTGTCGGTAGCCGAAGTCAGGAGTTTCCTTGGACTTGCGGGCTACTACAGGCGTTTTGTGGAAAATTTCTCAAGAATAGCATTGCCTCTCACGACCTTGACGCGTAAAGAACAAAGGTTCATTTGGTCGCCCGAGTGTGCAGGAGCTTTTGAAGCGTTAAAGAGTCGGTTGACTACGGCCCCAATTTTGACAACACCTTGTGGCATAGATGATTTTGAGGTGTACAGTGATGCATCGGGTAGCGTCTTAGGCTGCGTTCTCCTTCAGCGTGGTAAGGTGATAGCATATGGTTCGCGCCAATTGAAAGCCCATGAGCGTAACTATCCAGTCCATGATTTGGAATTGGCCGCAGTCATCTTTGCACTTAAGTTGTGGCGTCATTATTTATATGGTGTAAAGGTGGATATCTATACAGACCACAAGAGTCTGAAATATCTTTTAGATCAAAAAGACCTAAATATGCGACAGAGAAGGTGGATGGAATTTCTTGGTGATTATACCTTCCAAATTCATTACACCCCAGGTAAAGGGAATGTAATCGCAGATGCCCTGAGTCGTAGGAATCCGGCAAGGGTGAATTGGTTGTCATACCATGATGAACGGTTGATCCAAGAGCTAGAACGGATGGATATTACTTGTGTGGAGAGAAACACTGCTGCGACCATGTGTTTGAATTGGACAGAGGTACAGTATGACCTAATGGATAGGGTCCGCCAGGCGACGAAATTGGATGATAGTTTGCAGCGTTATGCAGCGGAAGATAAGAGCTCTCAGTTTTCTTTTGACAATGGACTTTGGAGAAAAGACGACCGAGAAATCATGTACGAAGCCCATTTTTCAAGGTATTCGATTCATCCTGGAAGTTCAAAAATGTATAAGGATTTGAAAAAGAACTTCTGGTGGCCGGGTATGAAGAAAGATATAGCACGTTATGTTGCTAAGTGCCATACATGTGCTCTGGTGAAAGCGGAATGCCAAAGGCCAGGAGGATTCCTGAAGTCATTACCGGTCCCAGTGTGGAAATTTGATGATATTTCCATGGACTTCGTGCATGGATTGCCGAGATCTCAGCGGGGTAATGATGCGATTTGGGTGATTGTGGATCGATTAACAAAAGTTGCTCATTTTATTCCAAATCGAAGAGATGATCCAGTCGACAAGTTGGCTAAAATGTACGTAGATTCGATCGTCCGATTGCACGGGATTCCCCGTAGCATTGTTAGCGATCGAGATGGACGCTTCACATCAGGAGATTGGAGGTTAATTCATCAGCTGTTGGGCACAAAGTTGCATTTCAGTACGGCCTTTCATCCCCAGACAGACGGTCAAACTGAAAGAACCAACAGGACGTTGGAAGATATGCTCCGGATGTGTACGCTAGATTTTGGGAGTCGCTGGGAAGATCATTTGTTCATGATTGAATTTGCCTATAACAATAGTTACCAGGCCAGCATTCAGATGACTCCTTTCGAAGCTTTGTACGACAGGAAGTGCCGCACACCGTTATCTTGGGCGGAGACGGGTGAAACGAAGCTTTTCAAGCGGCAAGATGTGACTGATATGCATGAAACGGTACGTACAATTCGTGAAAGGTTGTTAATTGCTCAAGATAGGCAGGCCAAATATTATAATGCCAAGCACCGGGACGTAAAGTTTGCGGTGGGTGATTGGTCATATCTAAAAATTAAGCCTTTTAAAGGTGTGTCCAGGATACGGCGTCTGAAAAAGTTGAGCCCGAGGTATCTAGGACCTTTTGAGGTGATTGAATGCATCGGTGAGGTAGCCTATCGGTTACTGCTATCGCCTGAGTTAAGTAGTTTACATGATGTGTTTCATGTATCGGTGCTGCGGAGAGCAATAAAAGAGTCGTCGCAAGTGATAGTTGCAGATCGAGTATCAGTCGATAGTGGGCTAACTACAAAGGTTAGGCCCATTCGAATTGAAGATGTCATCGAGAAACAATTGAGGAACAAAACAATCGGGATGGTCAAAGTCCGGTGGGATAATTGTGGCCAAGAAGAGCTTACTTGGGAGCGTGAGCAAACCATGCAAACAGAATTTCCCGAGTTATTTTTGTAAGTGGTTGTGTTTTAGCCCTTGTAATAATCAATAGATATGGACTTTATTGAGTTTTTCAGTCATTCAAATTTCGGGACGAAATTTTCTGCAAGGAGAGGAGGATTGTAATACCCCAAAACCCAGTTTTGGTTTTCAGGCCAAGTGACGCGGCCTGGGACACGGGCGTGTCCCAGGGCGTGTCCCAGGGCGTGTCGAGCAAATACTCGAGCTGGTCTCGAGTAAGTTTCAAAGTTGGGTTTCGGGTGTTTTTGGAGTGACACGGCCTGAGACACGGGCGTGTCATCCTCGGGTTGCTGCAGGTCGCGCGTTCGACGATCATTGAGCATTGTGATCGACGATCGACGAGAAGAGGAGACACGGCCTGTGACACGGGCGTGCCACAGGGCGTGTCCTTCTCGACGATCGGCAAGATCATATCGACGATCGGCGAGAATAATCTCGGCGATCGACGAGATTCGTCGAGAGAGGCGACACGGCCAGAGACACGGACGTGTCTTAGGCCGTGTCAGATTAGGCGGTGGTAACGGGCGTGTTCAACCCGTGTGGTGAGGCGGTTCTTTAACGCTTAAGGGCCGCTTAAGGGACACAGCCTGTGACACGGGCATGTCACAGGGCGTGTCAGGGCCGAAAAAGTTATTTTCTGCAGATCTCGGCTGTTTGTTTCCCTCTTTCCAGATCTGGTGGTCTTCAGTTTTTCCAGCCCCTTTAAGACCCCGAACCAGCAAACTTTTCCTCACTTTATCTTCTTAAGTGAGAGAAGGAAAGAGGAAGAAGGAAGGAAGAAGAAGAAGGAGGAAGGAGAGGGAGATCCAGCTAGTCCAAGCTCGGATTCGCGATCGGAGGCCATATTCGGGAAGGCAGAGCTCCAAGCAGTGCTTGTCGTGGCTCCAAAACGTCCTCCAAGGGTAACGACTTCCTCCTTGGATTTGTGAAATCCTTCCTTTTTGCATATGCATGAATCCTCTACAAAGGTAGAGTTGAATTCTCTTAGGATGTTGAACTCCATCCCTTGATTCTTGTTGGAGTAGTCCCGGAAGCGAGAAGTACGGGTAGGCATGCTGTGTGAAGCCCATCTGGATAGGTTAATCCAGATTGGTGATGATTGTATGCATATCAGAGCAAGACTCTGTATTATTGTGATGCGTGTGATGTTCTTAGTGGACACCTGCAGCTTGGTGCAGCAGGATATTATGTGGATGGGTTGATGCTGTGTGAACTCAACCCTTGTAGTTGTGAATGCTACTTGTTGAGCCGGTGGGGCTGCAACTGTGGAAAAGCCTGTGTGGCGAACGGGCATGGTGAAGCTGTACCCGTATCAGTCCTGATCGACGTCTGACGTATGTGAGCTACGGGCAAGGCTGATCTGTACCCGTGTTCTGGTTGTCTAACCGTGGGGGTGCTTAAGGCCCTGTTAGGATCACAGAATGAGAATCGCTCCAGCTATTTGAGCCAAGTAGGATTGGAATGCTCACGAATTGCCGTCATGTCTGGAACCTCTGAACGGTGGTGGGACCCTGGTTTTTCGGTACACCGATAATGTGCCCTGAGAGCACAGAACGTCGGGCCGTCGTGCCGACGTTTGTGGTGGATGATGACTTGTACGGGCGTACAAGTGTGATGTGCTAAAGCATACTCTTTTGATTGTTTATAAGTGCTATGCAGAGAAGGAATTCCGCTGTCCCGTGCCAGGGACAGGGTCGTTATAAATGGTCAGCCAAATGCTGATCGTTGCCTTGTTTGCCACTACTTGGTGGATCTTTTGCGTGCAGGTCAAGAAGGGCCAAGCAGGGATGAGGGTGGAAGACCCTAAGCCGCTGCTGCTGAGTGCCAGCCCTCGAAGGCTATTTTTGTACCTTGTGTAAGAACTCATGTGTGGCCGGCCTACGTGCCGATGTATGGAAGACACCTTCTTGTATAAAGAGTAACACTTGTAATAGGCCATAAGGCTGTACTTGTGGTTTTATATTATGGCATGTTTGGTTTAGCTGTGGACTTCTGTGTTGATGTTTGAGTTCATTCTTGCAACCCTTTAATCTTCCGCTAGAATGCTCTTTGATAGGATGCGTATTTGGTATTACTTAGTAACGTCTCCGCCTGTTTGTAAGACATGGTGTGGGGCCCCGGCCGGACCTTCTACTTTGTTGCACGTAACGGGTAGGGGTGTTACACGGACCATATCCAATAAGGTCTGATTTCTTCTTTCAAAGACTCCATTATGCTCAGGAGTGCGAGGTGGTGTCCATTGGGATAATATTCCATTATCTTTAAGATAACTAAGAAAATCAGAGCTAAGATATTCACCTCCTCGATCTGATTGAAGAGCCTTAATGCTCATACCTTTGTAATACGATCAATAAATCCTTCTTTTCCTAACTTTGTAATGCGATCTTTTCCAATATGACCAAGCCTTAAATGCCAGAGATAAAAGGGATTAAGGTCATCTCTAAGTCTCTTAGACACTATTAGATTTGATTTATGCTCAATATTAGTAATTTCATTACTAGTTCTTATCATAAATAGATTGTCAATCATATTTCCATAACCTACACGTTTAGATTTGAAATATATGCAACAACAATTGTCTTTAAAAGAAAATTCATAATTCTACTTCAAAAGTTTTGGAATGGAAATGAGATTCTTAAAGACATTCTTAAAGACTAAACAATCTCGCAAAATGATAACATGCCCAGATGCTAAATGAAGATGATAGTCTCCTATAGCAATAGCAGCAACCCTTGCTCTATTTTCGACAGTGAGGAATACTTCATTTGGCTCCAGCATCCGACTTCTCTCCAGATCCTGCGCATTCATACAAATATAAGTAGTTTCACCAGATTCTATAACCCAAGTGTCAGATTCTAACCTAACATTTAGATTAATATGAGAGAGCAAAAGTATTGTACCTTCAGAAGGTGTAGTCTTGGGTTTATCCTTCAAACTAGCAAGGTACTTTCTGTAGTTCCTTTTCCAGTGTCCAGGGAAATCACAGAAAAAAATTCTTTCCTTTTTCATCTTTCTTAATATCCACTTTCCTTTTACCTGGCTTTTTCATCAATCTTTTTGTAGCCCTTGAAAGATGATTTTCCTCCTTTCACTACTAGTATAGTTGCACTACCATTCTTCTTCAGATCCTTTTTGGCCACAACAAGCATGTTTAGTAACTCCGGAAGAGTTCCCTCCAACTTGTTCATGTGGAAGTTTAGGAAAAAGTGAGAAAAAGAATCAGGTAGTGATTGTAGCATAAGATTTATACTCAATTCGGGATCCATGGCTAGAACCAATCTACCTAGTTCTTCAATATACCCAATCATCTTTATGACATGATCATGGACAGATGCTCCATCTATCATTCTGCAATGAAATAGATCCTTGGACACATCATATCTGATGGCCCTACCACTCTTGTCATACAATTCTTGCAAATGCAAGATGATGGTTCTAGCATTTTCCATCTCATAGTGTTGCCTTTGAAGGTCCACATTCATAGAAGCGAGCATGCATGATCTAACTTTTAAATCATCATCTTTCCACTTCTCAAATGTTTCCTTCTCATCTTCTGTTGACTCAAAGGGCAGTTATGCAGGGGGTTGCTCATTAAGAACATATGTCAATTTTTCATAATTGAGAACTATATTTATGTTTATTAACCAGTCTAGAAAGTTAGGCTCATTAAGAGTGCGTTTCTCAAGCATAGAAGACAGGGGATTTTTACTACCCATTTTGAAAAAACATTTAATAAATCTATTCAGAAATAGAAATTTGTATTAGATTTTGCAAAAAGAATCAAAACCTTATCATTAAGGGCTTAAAATAATAAGGTGTACTTCCACTAAAAAGTCTTTAAATCCCATACTCCTAAAATGGGAGACAGAGAATATCAAATTCCCTTAGTGGGGATGGAAGTCTCATTAACTTATGTAATCACCTCACCTAACAGTTATTGATGACCACATATATTGGTGACTGAATCTCATTCATTACATCTTATGCAAATATCCATGAAATTATGGCCTCTAAAACATATTTCCTCACCTAACAGTTGTTGGAAATATATTGATAGTTAAGTGACGACCCTTTACCATCAAGTAGCATTGAGAGATTGAACATCCCATCACCTAATAGTTATTGGAAATGAACAATTCTCAACCCACAACATCTTATGCATGACATCCTCACATCACCACCACAATGATCAAACCCCAATTAACCATGAAGGTATGTCAAAAGTGTGTAGATGGACTCTATCACGGTAAAGGATTGCCACGGGTCGGAAAACCCATTTGCACTTAATAATAAAATAAATAGGAGATTTCAAATAAGGATTAAAGTATACACATATATCATATATATGCATATATAAAATCATAAAATATGTTTTCATATTTATAAATAGATCTAATACATAAGAAGAGTTTTATAAGAAATCATTTAACATTATATCTAATATAAAAAATAAATGACTTGGATAAAAAAAAACTCACAACATTCATCCCATGAAAAAAGCACAAAAATATGAAGCTAATGGCCAAGGTGCAATTAAGAGATTGTATTGCCCAAAGAAATTCTCTTAATTGCTCTAAGAAAAGTGACAAACCATGAAGAATAGAAAATGCAACCATCGCATGGATCAAGCACTGAACGAAAATGCCATCAACAATGGTCCTCAAAGTTCATCTTCACGCCTCTCCAAATTGAAGGTGCCGAGAATGTAGTCTTCAAGGGCTCCATCAAAAATAAAACCCTTGAACTTAAATACCCTTATGGGTAATTACAAATTATAACAAGTAAAACTAGTGGATACATACCCACGTTTATTACATCATAAATTTCTCAGATACAACAATAAAAGGAGAAAACCTAATGGCCATTAACTCATACAAAACTAATCATCACAAGAAAAAAAAAGTGTATTGACTTAAAGAGAACATTTCTCTAAAGAGAACCATTCTCAAAGAAATGCAACATAGCCATACAACCTCCCTCTGATACCAATTGAAGGAAATTTTGGGAGAAATTCGATTCAAAGTGGGAAACTTTCCCAAAAATGGAAACGGTTTGAAGGCTATGTTACTGCCATAATAGGGCATGTACAATACAATAAGAACTATGATATCAACAGATCATAGCAAAAGCATATAAAAAAATCATCACATTCGATATATTATTATACCTTCGCGATGCTTTTATCAATAGTCGTCGTGAACGGATTCAAGCTCCGATGTTTCTCTGGTTCAAGATCGTTTGATGAGATATTAACGGAGCTCTACAAATGGTAGAGCCTCTAAATGAGACACACCACCAATGAGGTAGGCAACCTTTGCCAACAATGGACTATGCTAGCACACTTCCTTTCTCAAATGAGTGAGAAGGAGACAAGAGGGGTGAAGGAGAAACTTTCTTTCACTTCCTTGGCCAAAATTATCATTTCATCATGTGATGAGATGGTCAAGTCTTTATCCAAAAAGACCTCTCTTTCTCTCTTCAAATTTTCCTCCAAAAAGATCTCATTTGGCATAAAGCAAAAGATAAATTCTAAAGTGCTTTTTCCATATAATAAAAAAGCATAAAGCATAAAGCATTTGCTTTATACTTTATACTTTATGCTTTATGATTAAATGGACATTCCCCATTTAATTAACCAAGCATGACATGACAAATTGATCTCATCAATTAATTATGTCATGACCAATATTAAAAATTAATTAAATTAATTAATCATATTAATCAACTTTAATAAAGTAAATTAAATAATCATATTAATTAATATACTTTATTTAGTCTTACCAAATACTGAAGAGATATAATCCTTATTACATGTTTATTTAGTTTAATGGGCCTTAAGGAACTAATGAAGGATGTTAGTCCCTCCCATAGTCCTACAGCTCATTAGTGCCTAACACTTAGACATAGAACATGACTACTAATCCTTAGTAGTTAATATAGTTCAATTGCAATTCTCGTATATAGGTATAGGTGTGTAACCTATTTAGGTCCCCACTAAACTGGCAGCAAAGTGGATGACTACACTAATCATTCATTGATGGCTAACAACTTAACACATCAGATGATATTGATGTCCCCATCAATGATCACTTATGTAGATCATAGTTGATATCTAACAATGTATCATGGCCCCCATATAGTGGTGAATGACATGCCAAAAATGCTCATCATCTAATAGAACCTAATTCAGTATGTGACAAAGAATATAGTAAGATCCTAACATCCTTACATGTCCTGGTCAAGCAAAAGGTAACAGAAAGAGTCAATACCCTCACGCTTGATGACTATGTCAATCTAGTAAAAATAAGCATTAAGAAGATGAAACCCTTTTCATCTCTATTATCTACCTTAGACAAGGATTTATGCTTGTCTCAATTTGGATCTCATAGGACATCAAATCTGTTGCATAGATAGACGGATGTATTCCCATATCTGGCATACATCTCACTCCATGGTTTAGTGACCATGACCATTTGAACTGGATCCTCCTCATGGCTAGAGGAAGTACCATATGGTCTCTTGAGTACAAAGTAATTTAGTCATGAGTGATGATTGTGATTCAGATAATAAGGATCAATCTATATAGTCACAACTAGGTAATCAATCGATTGACAATAAGAAGCTTCCATGTCGATGATCACCAAAATGGTTACTTCTAGTGAACTTTTCCAACAAGTACTTGTCCTCTTTGTTTAGACATCTCATGTCACTGACTTGTGACTCGTCATCCCTAAGAAGGGAAACAAAGGACACACTAGTCTTAACTAGACTATTGATGTCCCGTCAATAGTCCATTTACTAGGGATATTTAAGAAACATGGTATAATCAAAAACTCATCACAATATATTTGACTTATCAAGAATATGTTATAATCACCATTGTTCCTATGGACCCAATCATGCATTATCTTACAATAATGTATGGATATAATAAATGCATAATCAAATAATTCTTGCCTTTAGAAGATAAATTATTTTTACAAAATAATCATAATACAAAAGATTGCTTTAAGGGCACATATTTAACAGTTAGCTCATTTTAATTATAAGACTATAGGAAAGCTCTATAGTCAAGAGTTAGTTAGGAATGGTCCTAACATGAAATGCTCTAAGAAAGGTATTTGCTCCGTATGCCAAAAGGGTAAGCAAACAAAAGCTTCCTTCAAAAGAATTGAGACTAAAGATTCTATGAGGTGTTTATACCTCTTGCATATGGACTTGTTTGGTCCAATGCCAGTTTATAGTCTAGGTAGGAAGGTCTACACTTTTGTGATGGTTGATGACTTTTCCAGATTTGTTTGGGTATTCTTTTTAAGGAAAAAGTCTGAAACCCCAAATGTCTTTAAGACATTTGTCATGCAAATACAAAATGAGCTGAATAGTACTGTGGTCAAAATCAGAAGTGATCATGAGACTGAGTTTCAGTATGAATGCATGACAAGAATCTGTTAACATCATGAGATTCAGCAAGAGTTTTCCTCTCGAAGAACACCCCAGCAAAATGAGATAGCTGAGAGGAAGAATAGAACTCTCATAGAGGCTAGTAGAACACTACTAAATGACACTTCTCTCCAAGAATATTTTTGGGTTGAGGCTGTAAGTACAGCTTGTCATGTCCTTAACAGAGCTTATATCACCAAGAGCTACAATAAGACTCCCTATGAGATTATGAAGTGTAGGAAACCAAACCTTGCATATCTCAGAAGTTTTGGGAGCAAGTGCTTTGTAATCAACAATGGGAAATCCTATAAAACTAAGTTTGCTGCCAAAGCCTATGAGGGGATATTTGTTGGGTACATCAATCATAGTAAGGCTTATAGGATCTATAACTTGATAATTCAAGTTATAGAGGAGTCAGTTAATGTAGTGTTTGATGAAACTAATATAATTAACAATGAGCTGTCAAGCTCTCCTTCCAGTCCTACATGTACTGAACTAGTGTTGAAAAAGCTCACTCTCAAGAGAAATGAAGAAGATGCTCCAACAATGTAGGACCAAGAAGAGGGTGTGTGCATTCTAGAGGAAGCGCAAGGATCACAGGAAGTGGATGAAGATAAACATCATGAAGAACATGATGTTAAAGCAATACTGCCTCCAGCAGTAAGACATCCGAGGGATCATCCAGACCATCAAATTATTGGTGATGCAAGATATTGAGTAGTGATAAAGAGCAGATGTCTCAACACATCAATGTACTTTTGCTTCCTATCATAGGTAAAACCTAAGAAATTTGAAGAGGCTAACCAAGACTAGTTTTGGTTTGGATCTATGCAAGAGGAATTGAACCAGTTTAAAAGATGTAAGGTTTGGAAGCTGGTTCCCAGACCTCAAGGACATAATATCATTGGAACTAAGTGGATCTACAGGAATAGACTTGATGAAAATGGCATTATAGTTAAGAATAAAGCTAGACTGGTGGCTCATGGGTACAAACAAGAGGAAGGTGTTGACTTTGATCAAACATTTGCCCCTATAGCAATACTAGAAGCTATAAGGTTATTCCTTTCATATGTTGCATTCCAAGGGTTCAAATTCTATCAGATGGATGTGAAATCAGCATTTCTGAATGGAGATTTGAAATAAGAATTCTATGTGGAACAATCTCTAGGTTTTGTTGTTCCTTACCATGCTGATTTTGTTTATAAACTAAGGAAAGCTCTATATGGGATAAAGCAAGCCCATGAGCTTGGTATGAAACATTGTCTAGCTTCCTCATTGAAAATAAATTCTCAAGGGAGAAGATAGACAAGACACTATTCCTTAGGGAATCTAAGGGCAAGATCATCCTAGTCCAAATTTATGTTGATGACATTATCTTTGGGTCTACTGATGATAATTTTTGCAGGAAGTTTGCCAAACTTATGTAAGGAAAGTTTGAGATGAGTAGCTTGGGTGAACTTAAGTTCTTCTTGGGTCTTCAAGTAAGACAGACTAACAATGGAATATCCATATCACAGTCTAAGTTTACTAGGGAGTTACTTAAGAAATTTGGGATGGATAATGCTTCCTCCATGAAAACTCCAATGGGAGTAAATATGTCTTTAGACAAAGATGAGGCAGGGAAACCTATTGATCAAACTTTGTATGGAGGTATAATTGGTTTTCTTTTATACCTCACTGCTAGTAGGCCAGACATCATGTCTGTTACATGTGTCTGTGCTAGATATTAAGCATGCCTTAAAGAGACTTATTTCTCGGCTGTTAAGAGAATTTTGAGATATCTAAAGGGCACACCAGACCTTGGCCTATGGTATTCTAGGAATAGGGATTTTGAGCTAATTAGTTATTCAGATGCAGACTTTGCAGGCTGCAGAGAGGAAATAAAAAGTACATTAAGTTCCTATCAGTTTTTGGGTAGAAGACTAGTGTCCTGGAGCAGCAAGAAGTAGACTTGTGTATTTATTTCTACTGTAGAATCATAATACATAGCTGCAGGAAGCTGTTGTACACAGTTGTTGTTGATTCAGCATCAACTCCATGATTATAACCTCCAAATAAGTAAAAGCCCTTTGTTATGTGACTATACAAGTGCAATCTCTATAGCTAGGAATCCTATATCACATAATAGGACTAAGCATATAGAGATTAGATATCATTTTATAAGAGAGCATGTGGAATGTGAGGATATTAGTCTTGAGTTTGTCCCAACAAATAGCAAGTGGCTGATATTTTCACCAAGTCACTTGATGAAGCAAAGTTAAACACCTTCAAATTTGAATTGGGTATGTTGAATTTGGTATAGCTTCAGTTTTTCTTATTGAGGGGAAGCAAGTTCTACTATAGGTGTTTCTCTGCTCTCAAATAGGGGGAGTAGATAGCATGCTGCTCCTAAGCTATTTCAAAGAAGTCATAGGGGGAAGAAGTAGTACAAGAACAAAGTATCAAGGGGGAGTAGCAACTACAGGAAAGGCTTCACAGGTGAAGTAGCTTGTAGCAGTAGGATGCAACAAAGTAAGGGGAGCACAAGGGAAAATGTGGTAACTCAATGTGGTAACTCTTGTTGCTCTTAAATTAATTCAATATTAATATTTTTGCTGCTTATGTTAGTGTATATATTTTTGTTGCTTATGTTAGTGTATATCATTGACAAAGAATTCTCAAGTGATGTTTTGACTTCTTCAAATAGGGGGAGATTGTTGGGTCCATTGCTCCCAATGTCCTAGATTTGTAAGAAGTCAAACAGGTCAATGGTATACACATAGTTGTATTTGATGTATGTTTAAGTTCATGCATATAATTTGGTTTTTGTTATAATGATTGGACATATAATTCAAGAGACAATGACAGGTTGACTCAAAGTGATAGACTGTAAATTCAGGAAAATGCCCAAGTCCAGAAGCGTTGAGTGAGGCAAGATCACTCAACGCCATACAACTAATAGCGCATAGAGGAGGTTGGCAGTCAAAGCTTAAAGTATTGAAAAGACAGAAATATGGCTCTAAGTCCACAGACATTGAATGAGCTCAACTCACTCAATGTCATATGCCCAGCATCGTTGAGTCAAGGATATCATGTCAAAGCCTAAGCAGTAGAAGCCAGAAAATCGACTAAGTCTAGAAGCGTTGAGTGAAGCTTCATCACTCAACGCCAAGCTGAGTTTGCCAACGCCAAACTTTAGCAAGAAGGCAAGATTGCAGAAAACCAGGCTAAGTATACAAGCATTGAGTGAAGTTTATACACTCAACGCTCTCAACGTCATCAGGCAGAAAGCTGAAGAATATGGCTAAGGAAAAAAGAATTGAGTGAGGCATATACACTCAATTCTCTCAACGCCTAGCAGAGCTGAAATATTTCTAAGTCTAGATTCGTTGAGTATGGCCTATTCACTCAACGCCACTCAATGCCTAACAGAGCTGAAGAAAATTTTAAGTACGGAATCATTGAGTATTGCTTATCCATTTTTTGTCGAGCTAAGTTTTGAGTTCGTCAAACTGAGTGCAGAGTTCGTTGAACTAAACTTTCACTTATTCAACGACCTGAGGATTTCTAGAATGATTCTTGATTTCGTCGAGCTGAGCTCTGGGTTTGTCGAACTGAGTTTTTAGTTCGTCGGACTGCAGATTTCTTAAATGATGCTTGATTTCATCGAGCTAAGCTCTGGGTTTGTCGAACTGAGTTTTGAGTTCGTCGAACTGAGGATTTCTAAAATATTTCTTGATTTTGCTAAGTCTAAAATGATGCTGACGTTAGTAAAATCAAGAAGTCAACGATTTTCTTATTCGTTATTTAAATGCTACAAATCGAAATTAACGTCGTCGTCAGTCTATAGTGTATTTCAATTTGATTAAGCTGAGGTTTTAACCACCGTTAAAACTGGGACACGTGTTAATCATTCCACAAATTGACGGGATTATAAATAACAGTTGAGATCAAGATCAAACAAATTTTTCTGATTAACATTCTGAAAACGAGAAGCGGGAGTTCGTTGTCTTCATCCTCCATTGTTACAGAACCATGAACTTCAATTGATAAATCTGAAAGGTTTCTGAGTTCGCTGGTGCAATCAACATCTATTATAACAAGAACAGAGGATCTCTCTGAGGAAGACGAATCAGTCTAGGCAAGCCCTAGCTAAAGTTGATTCACGATCCAAGCCAAGCCAAATCTGAAGATGTTTCTCTGGATCGTTGAAGAAGAAGAAGATATCTGTACAGAGTTTTCTCTGGACAAAAGGAGAGGCAGAGCAATTTATTTCCTGCCAATAAAGGTTAGGTGATTGAAGACATTCATTCTTAATCTTCCCCCTTCATGAGTAAGAATAAGATCAAGGTCCTTAGGAACTTCCAGTACAAGCCGCAGTGTAACACCCCAAAATGTTGTAGGAGCGACGGGGATCGAATTTGGCCAAGTAAGATTTTTGGTGCAGGTGACACGGGCCCCGACACGGGCGTGTCGGAGGCCGTGTCGGGCGTGTCGAGCTCGAGCCGTCGAGCTGGCCGTGTCGTCGACCAGTGCAGGTCGACGATGGTCGTGTGGTGGAACACGGCCTAGGACACGGGCGTGTCCCAGGCCGTGTCACACCTGTGCTGTGCGGTTGGGTACACGGGTAATGATACGGGCACGAACACGGGCATGTCTAGCTTGACACGGGCGTGTCTGATGCCGTGTCACCAAGCTGTGTACCTCTCTGACTGCGAAGTGTGGATATATTGCACACGGGGGGCGTGACACGGGTCCCGACACGGGCGTGTCGCAGGCGACACGGGCGTGTCGGAGGCCGTGTCACATGCCATGTTGCTGGTTTTCAATTTTGGTCGAGACGGCGAATGAGCTACACGGCCAGGCACACGGCCGTGTGTGAACCCGTGTTCGGCCCAGTTTTTGGGATTTCAGATCTAATCTCGACCGTTCGTTTCCTTGGCTTTGGATCCGACGGTGGGGGGCTGCTCCTGGGTGGTTTTAGCCGGGAATAGGGTTTTGAAACCCTTATTTCTCTTGGATACTCTCTCTCTAAAACCTAGAGAGAAGGGAGAGCTTGGAGGAGGAAGAAGGAGGTCAACTCCGGCGGCCGGTGGAGATTCGGGCTCCAAATCGCGAGCCGTCTTCGGATCTGTGGAGGCCAGGAGATTGCGGTGCTTTTCATCCGCATAGATTTTCATGGCACCGCGGAGGAACGCAAGGGTAACGATTCTCTTCTTGAGCATGTGAAGCTCTTCTTCTTTTGCATGGGAAAACCCCTCTCCCGCGAGTGTGCGGCGAGATCGTGGTATTCCTTGGGGTAGATATGTAAAGTCCCCCTTGTTAGAGTCCGGAATCGTAGTACGGACATAGGCATGTTGTGTGAAGCCTACTCGGACGTGTTTTCCGTATCGGTGATGTTTTGCTATGCATATTTTAGTCGGAGAAGACTCTGAGCGTTGTGGTTGTTTTCGGGTTGCTATGCGGTAGAATGCATCAGGGAATCTTGGGGATTAACCCCGAGGTGCACCCGGAAATCTGGGCGGAAACGAAGTTCTGCCATCTCGGTGGCCTGGGTGCCAGCCGGAAACATAGCGGGGCTATGTATCATGTTTTGATTGCAGTAGGGAGCCTTGGGGATGAAACCCGAGGTGCACCCGGAAATTTTGGACGGAAATGTAGTTCTGTCATATCGGTGGCCTGGGAGCCAACCGGGTACTTAGCGGGGCTATGTACCGTGTTTGATCGTTATTTGGGACTGGGGAAAGCTTAGTCCGCGCCAAAGGGCCGAATGGCAGTGGCGGAGTGAGCAACAGACTAGTCGCCCCCTACCCGCTCCACCTACTCGGTTAAAGCGACCTAAAGTTTTACGTGGGACTTACCGAGGTTTGGAGATCGAGTCTAGGCTGTGACTGAGAAGACTAAATGCTCACAAAGATTGCCACCCTGGGGGTGGTGGTGGAGTCGAGGACCGGACGGGGTTCGGACTGGCTTCGCCGAGTAAGTGCCCTGAGAGCACGGGGTGTACGGCCGTGAGAGCGTGCACCTATGTTGAGATGCTTGTTTTGCTGTGTTGCTTGTTTTGCTAACAAGTGCAGGGAAGAAGCTTTGCCGCCCCGGTTTGGGGGCGGAATCATTATAATTTGGTCAGCATTGCTGACCGTTGCTATTGTTCGCCACCGGGCGGTGGTTTGTGGCTTGCAGGTGCTGCGGAGCAGAGCGGGAAATAGCGGGCTAAAGCCCTTGTTGCTGTGCCGGCCCTCGAAGGCCTAATTGCTTATGTTTCTTTCCCGTTTTTCATGTATGGCCGGCCTGCGAGCCGAAGTATGAAAACACTACTTTTGTTAAGTGAACAGTGTAAGGCCTTAAGGCCATTTCTCTTTTGGTGTATGTATATATTCCTGAGTTTGTAGTGTACATTCATGCTGTTGTGGCTGGGTTCTTATTTCTTTTGCAACCTAATAAATTGCTTCCGCTAGGTGTTGTGTAGGACGTGTGATTGGTTGAATGGTTTCAACGCGTAACCAACCGGTCTGTCCGTAGTATATGGCGTCGGGCCCCGGCCGGACCTACTGTTATATGCTATGCGACGGATAGGGGTGTTACAAATTGGTATCAGACTACTGGTTTCGGTCAAGCTTAAATGAATTCGTGGGCGAATTCAATTTAAGGGGTGGTGAGCCCATGTATGTGCGTCATCGTTATAACATGAAAAGAACCCATGAATGTCCACTTAGGAATGAAAATACACAAGTTTGGGGAACCTGCGTGTTCCTATAATTGTTTTTTGCAATTTTGTTCGGTCCCTTATTGGTGTTCTGTACGATTGTAGGTGTCCGAGAGTGGCGCGTGGCAGTCTGAATGCGCACTTTCTGAGAAAAGTAATGCACCCAGCGACGTGCTGGAGACCCCTACGTCTTTGGAAACCATAAAAAGGGTGGTTGAAGTGGTGTTCACTGTGACCAACGCACATCATGGGAGTAATGTGCAACCATTTGTCCCTGAGATGGCCCCAACATCGGGTGGTATGTTGGAGCAAAGGGCATTTGGGGGTCAAGTAGAGCAGCAGAGGAGCATGACTGTGGCGCAGGGAGCGCATTCGGTGGATGCATATTTGCAGACGTTCCTTAGGGTAAGGCGCTACCCAGGCTTTGAATGGGAAAGCGAGCAATCTATAGTGGATAGATTTTATAACGGTCTGTGCAGCGAGTTGCGTATCCTACTGCTAGGACCAAAGTTATTGGGATTCCGAGCTTTGGTGGAATCGGCCAGAGCGTTGGAAGTGGAGTTGGGGGAAACTCACCGAGTACCGGTGAATAGGGTACCAAACCTTACAGATCCTATAAGGACTGCTTATCAAAAGATGCCGAGAGAAGAGGCTGGGTCATCTACTACCCAAACTACCGTCAAATGTTATTCTTGTGGAAAAAAAGGGCACCTCGCCAGAGAGTGTTGGGAGAGTGCTCAGAAGACAAGGAAAGTTTTGGCAGGAACAGTCAGAGATTCTATGGCAAAAGATTCGGTGGTCAAGCGGACAACCTCAAAATATGGGTACCGTAGGTGGTACAAGAAGGCTAGGAGGTCGGGTCTAGTCCCTTCCTCTAGCACATCCGGAGCGACTACAGTCCAAACCCTGGATGAATGCTTTGTTTGTGCAAAGCCGGGGCACTATGCCCGGGATTGTTGGTTTGGACGCCCAATGTCCAAAAAGAAGTCGGGGGCAATGTTTGAGGAGAAAGGAAAGGCGGTGGCATCTACCGCACCGCTATTTACTCCGGCACAACTGGGAATGGACATCCTTGGTCAGCAGGAGGCCTTGTGACCGACTGTCGGGAAGACAGGTATGATTTAATTGATAGCAATTTAGCTTCTTATACCTGCTACCTTTTGCGTGTTAGCTTAGGACTGGATGTTCTAGGCTTTGTTTGGATTATGGGCAATCCGGCGAGAGCATTGTTCGATACGGGAGCTTTGCGCACCTTTTGTCCAAGGGGTTTATATCATGTATTGAAGTACCTTCTTCGATGGTAAAGGAAAAATTGGATGCGTTGTGGCGTTACGGATGTTCAATGCGCGCGAAAAGAGTTTCTGTGTTGCAAGGTTACGGTTTAGGGGTCGGGGATTCGACGTGCAAGCGTCGTTACTGCCACCATGGGAGGCTTTGAAGCCTAAGCCTACATTGGGTAGTATTTCGGGTGTATCCGAATATCCCGATGTGTTTCCCTGGAGTCCCTCCGTAGCGAGCGATCGATTTCGCGAGTGAGCTGGCGCCAGGTGCCAAATCTGGGTCATGCTCTCCTTATAGGCTAACGCCTAATGAGTTGGCAGAACTTAAAGTTCAATTTGAAGAGCGTATGGATCAAGGTCGTGTGCGTCCAAGTTTGTCGTCTTGGAGCACACCGGCCCTCTTCGTGTAGAAGAAAGACGGGAGTTTGCGGCTCTGAATCGTTTATGAAAAACTGAGCAAGTCGATAAAAGAGATCAAGTACCCGATCCCAAGGAATGGCGATCTGTTTGATCAGTTGGGTGGGTCATCGGTGTACTTAAAGTTGGAACTTAAGTCTGGTTACTATCAGATGAGAATCAAGGAAAGTGTTATCCCAAAGACGGCGTTTAACGCAAGATATGGGCATTTTGAGTTTACGGTCATGTCGTTCGGGCTGACTAATGCGTCATCGGTGTTCATGGACCCGATGAACAGAACGTTCAGGGAATACTTAGGCCATGTTGTGATCGTCTTTATAGACAACCTATCGGTGTGTTCGCAGTGCGAAGAAGATCACTTCAAGCATCTGCGTTTGGTTTTGGGGACGCTAAGGAGGAACGAGCTATACGCAAAGTTCTCCAAAGGTGAGCCTTGGTTATCTTCAGTGACGTTCCTTGGTCACTTAGTCAGTAGGGAAGAGTTGCGGTGGATCCGGCGTAGAGTGTTACAATACGAAAGTGGCCTGTGTTGTCTTCGATAGCGGAAGTCCAGAGTTTGCTGGGGCTTGCCGGCTTTTACAGGCACTTCGTGGAGAACTTCTCGCGGTTAGCGCTACCTCTCACGACTTTGATAAGGAAAGTTCAGAGTTTTGTATGGGCGCATGAGGGTGCGCAAGCTTTTGAAGAGCTGAAGAGTCGGTTGACCACGGCGCCAGTGCTTAGTTCGCCGAGTGGGACCGAGGGCTTCGAGGTTTTTAGTGACGCTTCGGGTAGTGGTTTGGGTTGCGTGCTGGTGCAGTATGGGAACTTGATAGCCTATGGTTCGTGTCAGCTAAAAGTGCATGAAAGGAATTATCCGGTCCGCGACTGGGAGTTGGCGGCCGTGATATTTGCGCTTAAGCTGTGGAGGCGCTACTCGTACGACGTTCGGTCGATATTCATACCGACCTTAAGAGCCTGAAATATCTGTTGGATCAATAGGACTTGAACTTGAGGCAGCGGAGGTGAAAGGAGTTCCTGGGGGACTATACGTTCAAGATTTATCATGCACCCGGCGAGGGCAACGCAGTGTGGATGCGTTGAGTCGCAGGGCTCCCGCCCAAGCCAAATGGTTGTTGGTACATGTTGGGAGGCTAGTGCAGGAATTGGAAGCGTTAGAGATCCGTTGTGTTGACAAGCAGACTAGCGCCGAAGCATTGTTGCACTGGTCGGAGGTTCAGTATGACCTGGCTGATCGTATTTGGCAGGCCATGGTTTGTGTAACTGCATGAAGGAAATCATGGGTGCGGCTCGATGGGTCAAAATCCCAAATCGACGGTGGTAGGTGGGCTACCAAGGAAAGACAATCATTTGTGCGGCCCAAGCATGGGTAATCTATGGGTGGAGTTGTGATACGTTATATCAAGTACTCAACTCGCTTAGGAGGCACGAAGTTGTGCCGATATCTGAAGAAGTGCTCTGGTGGCCAGAACTCTAGAAGGTCATGGCACCATATGTAGCAAAGTATCAGCCTTGCGCCTTAGTGAAGGCAGAGTGCCAAGTGCCGGGGGATTCTTGAATCCATGCCTAGTTCAGAATAGAAGTTCGACTAGACTGTGGGCATGGTTTGCCAAAGTCACAGTGAATTAACGACGCCGTTTGGGTGATCGTAGTTGTGTTGACACTAGTGTCGCACTTCATTCCGCATAGGAAGGATGACTCGGTGGAGAAGTTGGCAAAATTGTATGTTGACAATATCGTTAGGCTGCATGGTGTGCCCCGTAGCATTGTGAGTGATCGCGATGGGCGGTTCACGACAAATGATTGGAAGTGGTTGCAGAAAGTGCTGGAGGTTAAAGTGAAGTTTAGTCCAGTCTTACAACCGCGGACGGATGAGCAGACCGAGAGAGTCAATAGAACAATGGAGGACATGCTCCGCATGTGTGTTCTAGACTTCGGGAAGCTTTGGGAGGACCACCTGTTTTGGTGGAGTTCGCGTACAACAACAGCTACCAAGCAAGTATACAAATGGCGCCCTTCGAGGCCCGGTATGGTAGGAAGTGTCGCACGCCGTTATCGTGGCTTGAAACGGGTGAGGCAAGGTTGTACAAGAAGAGGGAGGTGGAGAGTGCTACCTCGTTAGTGCGGATCATTCGGGAGCGCTTGTTGATCGCTCAGGACCGGCAGGCGAAGTATTACAATGCCAAGCACCGGAACGTGGAGTTCGCGGTAGGCGATTGGGTATACCTGAAAGTGAAGCCGTTCAAGGGGGGTTTCGCGGGTGAGACGCTTGAAGAAGCTGAGCCCAAGATACCTTGGACCTTTTGAGGTTCTGGAGCGAGTCGGCGAAGCTGCATACCGTTTGAAGCTATCAGTGGAGTTGAGTGGGTTACACGATGTGTTCCACATTTCTGTGTTGCGGAAGGCGGTGTTAGAGCCTTCGCAGGTGATCGCAGTTGACCAAGTGCCGGTGGACAAGGGCTTGACGACTAGGGTCAAGCCCATTCGTATCGAAGATGTTGAGGTCAAGAGACTCCGTAACAAGGAGATCCGGATGGTTAAGGTCCGGTGGGATAATTGCGGGCGTGAGGAGCTCTCTTGGGATCGGGAGCAGACTATGCTCGAGGAGTACCCGGAATTGTTCCGCTCAGGTGTTGTTTTACGTTAAGCCCTGTTTTTCCTTTAATAATTTCGTGGGCGAAATTCTTTAAGGGGGGTAGAATTGTAACACCCCAAAATGTTGTAGGAGCGACGGGGATCGAATTTGGCCAAGTCAGATTTTTGGTGCAGGTGACACGGGCCCCGACACGGGCGTGTCGGAGGCCGTGTCGGGCGTGTAGAGCTCGAGTCGTCGAGTTGGCCGTGTCGTCGACCAGTGCAGGTCGACGATGGTCGTGTGGTGGAACACGGCCTAGGACATGGGCGTGTCTCAGGCCGTGTCACACCTGTGTTGTGCGGTTGGGTACACGGGTAATGACACAGGCACGAACACGGGCACGAACACGGGCGTGTCTAGCTTGACACGGGCGTGTCTGATGCCGTGTCACCAAGCCGTGTACCTCTCTGACTGCAAAGTGTGGATATATTGCACACGGGGGGCGTGACACGGGTCCCGACACGGGCGTGTCGCAGGCGACACGGGCGTGTCGGAGGCCGTGTCATATGCCGTGTTGCTGGTTTTCAATTTTGGTCGAGACGGCGAATGAGCTACACGGCCGTGTGTGAACCCGTGTTCGGCCCAGTTTTTGGGATTTCAGATCTAATCTCGACCGTTCGTTTCCTTGGCTTTGGATCCGACGGTGGGGGGCTGCACCTGGGTGGTTTTAGCCGGGAATAGGGTTTTGAAACCCTTATTTCTCTTGGATACTCTCTCTCTAAAACCTAGAGAGAAGGGAGAGCTTGGAGGAGGAAGAAGGAGGTCAACTCCGGCGGCCGGTGGAGATTCGGGGCTCCAAATCGCAAGCCGTCTTTGGATCTGCGGAGGCAAGGAGATTGCGGTGCTTTTCATCCGCATAGATTTTCATGGCGCCGCGGAGGAACGCAAGGGTAACGATTCTCTTCTTGAGCATGTGAAGCTCTTCTTCCTTTGCATGGGAAAACCCCTCTCCCGCGAGTGTGCGGCGAGATCGTGGTATTCCTTGGGGTAGATATGTAAAGTCCCCCTTGTTAGAGTACAGAATCGTAGTACGGACATAGACATGGTGTGTGAAGCCTACCCGGACGTGTTTTCCGGATCGGTGATGTTTTGCTATGCATATTTTAGCCGGAGAAGACTCCGAGCGTTGTGGTTGTTTTCGGGTTGCTATGCGGTAGAATGCATCAGGGAATCTTGGGGATTAACCCCGAGGTGCACCCGGAAATCTGGGCGGAAATGAAGTTCTGCCATCTTGGTGGCCTGGGTGCCAGCCGGGAACATAACGGGGCTATGTATCATGTTTTGATTGTAGCAGGGAGCCTTGGGGATGAAACCCGAGGTGCACCCGGAAATTTTGGACGGAAATTCAGTTCTGTCATATCGGTGGCCTGAGAGCCAACCGGGTACTTAGCGGGGCTATGTACCGTATTTGATCGTTATTTGGGACTGGGGAAAGCTTAGTCTGCGCCAAAGGGCCGAATGGCAGTGGCGGAGTGAGCAACGGACTAGTAGCCCCCTACCCGCTCCACCTGCTCGGTTAAAGCGACCTAAAGTTTTGCGTGGGACTTACCGAGGTTTGGAGATCGAGTCTAGGCTGCGACTGAGAAGACTAAATGCTCACAAAGATTGCCACCCTGGGGGTGGTGGTGGAGTCGAGGACCGGATGGGGTTCAGACTGGCTTCGCCGAGTAAGTGCCCTGAGAGCACGGGGTGTACGGCCGTGAGAGCGTGCACCTATGTTGAGATGCTTGTTTTGTTGTGTTGCTTGTTTTGCTAACAAGTGCAGGGAAGAAGCTTTGCCGCCCCGGTTTGGGGGCGGAATCGTTATAATTTGGTCAACATTGCTGACCGTTGCTATTGTTCGCCACCGGGCGGTGGTTTGTGGCTTGCAGGTGCTGCGGAGCAGAGCGGGATATAGCGGGCTAAAGCCCTTGTTGCTGTGCCGGCCCTCGAAGGCCTAATTGCTTATGTTTCTTTCCCGTTTTTCATGTATGGCCGGCCTGCGAGCCGAAGTATGAAAACACTACTTTTGTTAAGTGAACAGTGTAAGGCCTTAAGGCCATTTCTCTTTTGGTGTATGTATACATTCCTGAGTTTGTAGTGGACATTCATGCTGTTGTGGCTGGGTTCTTATTTCTTTTGCAACCTAATAAATTGCTTCCGCTAGGTGTTGTGTAGGACGTGTGATTGGTTGAATGGTTTTAGCGCGTAACCAACCGGTCTGTCCGTTGTATATGGCGTCGGGCCCCGGCCGGACCTACTGCTATATGCTATGCGACGGATAGGGGTGTTACACGCAGATAGTCGAAGATTGTCATTGTTGTTGTTGGGAAGCAGATAGGGCTGAGATTTACTTAGCCCAGGAAGAAATTGACTCAGATAATAATTTCTTTTGAGTCAAATGAATAACTATTTCAAAATCAGTAGATATGTGAAAGATCTGTGTTGAGGCCTAAATTGATTAGGCTGTGTGAGAGATCTGTGAGATCATATTGTAAAGCCTAAATTATAAAGGTTGTGAGAAAAATCTGTGAGATCTGTATTAGGGTCGTGGGCTTGTGATTGGATTCCTGTGTGGATCAGTGTGTGGATGTTTCTCCCAGCCTGTGTAAAGGGCATTTGTGCCTGTGTGTGGTTGTCAGGAGATTACTGTGTGGAGGGATGTAAGACAGTGTTGTAAGTCTAAGTGGAGACTGACTGATCCGGTGGGATCATGCTGTAATCTCTGAGGAGCCATGATTTTTGGAAAAGAGCATTGTTTAACATACTATTAGAAAGGCGGAGAGAGACAGTGGATGTACCATACACTGGGAAATCACTATAGAAATATGATGTGTTGTGTATTGTGTTTTGTTGTGCTGAGTATTGTGTTCTTGAAAGTTGAACTTAAGTCATAGAAGATTTTAAAGAATCTTAAAAAGACTGCAATAACCTATTCACCCCCATATAGGTGATTAGCTACCCTTGTAATCAAAGATTTTCAAATATTTTTGTAATTTTTTTTAATTCTATAATTTTTAAAAAGTTTTAAAATTTGTTTGTTATTTTTGAAGTTTTAAAATGTTTTGGTTTTTTTAAACTTCCTAGAAACAACAAAAGGAGTAAAAACAAAAGGAGGGAAAAAAATTTGCGACTTAATTTAGTCTTGGACTTCCCAAGGGCTACCCGGTGAAGTGTTCGCAAGGTATTAAAAGATACGATGGGATGACACCACAAATCTTTCTTTCAAAGAATTTAGTTACAATTTTAATTTTTTTTGTGGGGGGGGGGGGAGATAAAAGTAATAACAACATCTCTTTTAAAAATATCGTTTCCTCGACAACGACGTCAATAACTTAATAAAGAAAATTGTATTCTCCAATCTATACTTGATTGATACAAGTGTACCTAACAAAATATAGTATAAGATATAAAAATATCAATATCGTTTTAAAACTCGGTTCTGTCGTGTACTTCTACTTCGAGAAAACAACTATTATTTTATCGGAAAAAATTATATTAAAATTAAAATGTGAAATAAGAAATCTATTCTTGAACAAAACGCACTTGAATGAAATGTAAAATATATTTTATAAACGTCTAATCCGATCCTTGACCGTGGAGATTCCCAACATATGAACGTACCTCTCTCGAGGAATACATCCAACTGAGATTAAGAATATTGACCGAACTCTCTTTCTAATCGATAACTTAATACTCATTTTACCGAAGTGAATCTCGCTATAGGATTTGACTCATATCCAAAAGATTTTCATTATCCTCTCTCGAGGGTTGCGATCAACTCTTTTTATTTTTGAGCGATCAATTCGTACCCACGATCCTTTCGACTACTAGAGTACGAAAACAAATATCAAAATTCATGATCAGCGTATGAATTGGATGCGTGATAAATCAAAAATAAATCGAAGCTAGAAGAACAATTATAAAGAGACATATTTAATTCATAACGAAGATTGTAATGATCAAAGCTAAATTTTAATCCTACTTGACAAGAAATAAAAAATGCATAAAAAGGAAGGAACTAAATTTTCATTGCATAAAATAAAAATGCATAGCATAAAAAATTTGCATGAAAGAAAGGTACATGTAAAGAAATGCTAACATTAAGAAAAAAATGAAAATACTAGAAATAAAATGCGTACTCTGGCCAAACGGGCAGAGGAAGAGAGCGCACATCAGAGCGAAGATGTATGCTTGGAATATGACCTCTTTATATAGGAAAATGAGAGAATGAAACACTACAACAAAGTCGCTATATGGTGCCGTTTTTTATAACTTTTGTGACGATTTTAAAGCGTCACGATAGTTTTTGTGACGTTTATAAAAACGTCACTAAACCATCACGATTGCGGCCGTCATCGTAGCTCATTGTGACGCTTTCAAAAAAAACGTCGTGATTGGAATGTACTATATCGTGTCATTTTTTTCCAAAAAATGTCATGCTTGGCAATTGCTCTATAGTGGCATTTTTCAAAAAAACTTCATAATTGATAGTTGTTCTATCGCGACACTTTTTCAAAAAAATGTCATGATTGATTGCTCTATCGTGACACTTTCAAAAAATATCAAAAAATAATAATTCTTCCACGATTTTTTTTTATAAAACGTCGACGCAATTAAAAATCTATTATAATATTTTTAAAATTTTAAGGAAAGAAATTTTAAAAAATAGAAATTTATGATAATTTAAACTCTACAAATTAATTTAGCATCTAAAATGTTAATTAAAATTATAAAGATTATTTTTAATATATTATTTTTCATATTTTAAATATTTTTGAGAGTAATACTAAGATATATTGAGAGAGATTTGCAACATGTTGTCCAAATAATGAGAGCTTGAGTTCTACAAAACAAAATAATTAAAATACCTACATATTACATCATCATTATGATTGAATTGTATAAACACGCAAAAGATCATATTAATGATAAACAAACTTGTTCCAAGTAGCATAACTTGCAAAAAAACATAATCATTCAATATATACATTGTTTTCAATACAAAAAAAAATAACTGCAACAAAACTTTAAGCACTATGAGCCTTCAAAATTTTATTCATCATTAACTTCATTGACATTGAAACAAGCATGATGAGCATTCAACTTCATTTGTACACCATCTCCCACATCATCTTTTCAAAGTTTAAGCATAACAAATATAATTGATCAATTGCCTGCAAAAATAACAAAATTGAAACACAAGATTAAATATTTATTCTAATTGCATGTAAAGTTAACATAAATAACTTGAAAAAATAGTATAATAATGTGAAGAAGAAAATATAAAGAGCCCACAATATGTATCCATAAAATGCTGGCAGCAGTTTTAACCAAATTGGTGGCAACAGCGCCAGCAGTTTGTGCCAAACTGCTGGCAGCAGTTTGTGCTAAACTGGGCACAAACTACTGGCAGCAGTTTGTGCAAGCTGCTGGCAGCAGTTTGTGCAAGCTGCTGGCAGCAGTTTGTGCAAGCTGCTGGCAGCAGTTTGTGCAAGCTGCTGGCAGCAGTTTGTGCAAGCTGCTGGCAGCAGTTTGTGCAAGCTGCTGGCAGCAGTTTGTGCAAGCTGCTGGCAGCAGTTTGTGCAAGCTGCTGGCAGCAGTTTGTGCAAGCTGCTGGCAGCCGTTTGTGCAAGATGCTGGCAGCCGTTTGTGCAAGCTGCTGGCAGCCGTTTGTGCAAGCTGCTGGCAGCCGTTTGTGCAAGCTGCTGGCAGCCCTTTGTGCAAGCTGCTGACAGCCGTTTGTGCAAGCTGTTGGCAGCCGCTTGTGCAAGCTGCTGGCAGCCGCTTGTGCAAACAGCTGGCAGACGCTTGTGCAAACTGCTGGCAGCCGCTTGTGCAAACTGCTGGCAGCCGCTTGTGCAAACTGCTGGCAGCGGCTTGTGCAAACTACTGGAAGCCGCTTGTGCAAACTGCTGGCAGCCGCTTGTGCAAACAGCTGGCAGCCGCTTGTGCAAACAGCTGGCACCCGCTTGTGCAAACAGCTGGCAGCCGCTTGTGCAAACTGCTGGCAGCCGCTTGTGCAAACTGCTGGCAGCCGCTTGTGCAAACTGCTTGCAGCCGCTTGTGCAAATAGCTGGCAGCCGCTTGTGCAAACAGCTGGCAGCCGCTTGTGCAAACTGCTGGCAGCCGCTTGTGCAAACTTCTGGCAGCCGCTTGTGCAAACTACTGCCAGCCTCTTGTGCAAACTGCTGCCAGCCGCTTGTGCAAACTGCTGCCAGCCGCTTGTTCAAACTGCTGGTGCAGCAGTTTGTGCTAGCAAGCCAAACTGTTTGCACAAACTGCTACTAGCAGTTTGTGCCAAACTCCTGCCAGCTGTTTGTGCCAAACTGCTGCCAGCAGTTTGTGCCAAATTGCTGGTCCAGTAGTTTGTGCCAGCAAGCCAAATTGCTCCACTTCAATGTGAAGTTGGACTTGAAATCTTTATTTCTAGCAAGCTACTAAGATTAGTTTTGGGTTGTTTGAATATGTATTATTAGGCAATATCTTTTTTAAGTTTGTATGAATTCTTGATTATTTCATTCACCATGAGCATGTGGTTTAGTGAATGATTTTTGTGAGGTTGCTAGTTCTTGCAAGTGCTGGTGATGAATTATGTTCACATATTGATAGTTAGCGGTTAATCTTGGGATTCTATTATTTTCCATGGGGCTCTAGAATTATAGCAGATAAGAGGATTGTAGCTTGCAGTTTTTTCAGTTCCTATACTCTTGATTCTTGAAGAATCAAACTTGTAGCTTGTGGATTTTCCAAAAGAACAGATCTGTAATAATGATGTAATAACAAACAACTTATTACCATTCTTTTGTTAGTAGATTATGCTACTTATGTTACTTATGGATTCCTTCCAGTTCTTTTGTCAGTAATGTGAATTTGTTTGGTGATTATGAATATATGTCTAAAACAAGTAAAAGACACATTGAAGTGGAGCAATTGTGAAGCCATGAAGCCAGAATTGTAACAGATTATGTTCCATGAGCAAGTGTGAAGCTTACACACTTCGGAAAATATCAGACTCGGAGGGAGTCGGTGCAGCAATAAAGATGAAGAAAATGAACCAAAAGAAATTGGCTATAGAAGATACATGAAGCATGAACCAAAAGTAATTGGCTATAAAAGAAACTTGAAGCTTAAATCAGAATAATAACTGGTGGAAGAGGAAATGTTTTAGGAGACCGTGAAGAAGAGGAAGCCCATACAGCTACAACAAATGAAAATAAATTGGTATCATGTTAAAATAACTGTTTCTTGTCTTGTCAAAAGGGTGGAGGGGGGAGGGATCAGAAACAAAATGAGCAACTAGTACCAGTAGAAATGAAAATCTTCCTATATTTTTTTGTTGAACAAAAAGGTGAAGTACAAAGAGTGAAAGGAAGGAAGGTCATCCTTCTTTTAGAACAAAAAGAGGGAGAAAATTGTGCAAGAAAATGATTAAGGGGAATAAGACTTTGTACAGATTATGAAGCATCTATACATAGAAAATAGGGGAAGGTAGAATGATGATCAACAAAGCAATGATTCAGGTGGAGAAGCCACTGAAGCTGAAATTTGTTGGGAAAACCCTATTTATCTAACTTAAGTGATTTTACAACCTAGAATTATTACTCATGTTGCATAGAGAGGGTAATGTGGTCATAAATGTCCTAGGAAGTCAGTTGAGTCAAAAACATTGAGTAGGCACACTAAAATAGGAAGAAAATCAAGTTTATTCAACATGTGGTGACTAGAAGTCGACGCAACGCAGACTCGAAGTCGACGTCACTTTGATTAGAAGTCAGAGCAACCTCAGAAGTAAAGTCGATGTAACTTTAAACTAGAAGACAACACATGCATCGATAGGATATCAACGAAATGTCGATAGGATATCGACGCAACGTCGATTACAGAGTAAATTTGACTGAACTTTATTTTAAAGAGAGAAATCAACACGTCTTCTATTTGAAGTCGACGTAGCGTCGAGTAAATCTTGATTTAGAAATTACAAAGGATCTGTCCAGGCCTTTTTTTGGACGAGCTTCATGCATCTTCTCTAAAATTGGTGCTACTCCTGTCTTATCCTTGATACTTTCATTCCTAATTTTATCCAATCTCGTGTGTCCAAGCATCCACCTAAGCATTCTCATCTCCGCAACTCCCATTTTTTGCTTATGTACACAATTCACTGCCCAACAATCAGAACCTAGGGCATCACAGGTCTAATTGCAGTACGATAGAAATTGAGATTTAGTATTATCAAATTTGTATAAATACGAGTTTCCTTCTTTTTACAAGAGATTTCAATTGTGCAGGTATTTCCATTGTCCCTATATTTCTTGTCATTATTATCTAACTGAAGTCATGAGTTTTTCCTCAAGTGGATTTAATTGTTACCCAATTTCCATTCAAACTAATGACTAATTCTTTAAGATTAATAGTTATTTTCCTAAGATATTCATGATTATTACAGTTTTTCTTCAAGGCATGTTAGATCTCCACTAGACAGCCAAAATCTTATCCTGTTCTAAAGATGATTTGGTATCAAAGCTTATGTTTTCATCACAATATCTTCAAATCATAAATAAAAGGAAGATGCAATTTAAAGAAAAACTAATTTGATGCTATTAAAGACAATTTAAGCACCACAACTATCAAGTTGAGGACTTGCTTTGATCGTAGGTATGGTAATTAGACATTTTCAAGTTGGATAGATAAAAAAGGCAGCCCTGTGGACAAAGCATCCCCGCATAGCAAGGGTTCGGGGAAGGCCCCCCTCCAAGAGGGCGAAATGTAGCAAACCTTACACCACATTTTTGCAAGAAGCTGCTTCTAGGACTCGAACCTATGACCTCAAGGTCACACAACAACACCCCAACCGGTGCGCCAAGGCTCCCCTTCAAGTTGGATGGATAAATAGAAAAATTATTTGAAAATATAATTTCAAGTCCAAATATCTTGATTAATAAAACAAAATTATAGGACTTGCTATAATATTTTGGTCAAGTGGTCTCGCCAAAACAAAATGTCTTCAGAATGATATGAAGCATAAATTTATAAAGCATACTTGTTATTCTTATATTATAAAGACTAATTATAAAGCTATATTGTGTTAGAATTGTCGTCTTTTCCATGACTGAAGATATTGCAAAATATCAATTAAGCCAGCAAAGTTATATGGATCTCATTCAGTGTAGGATGATGTACTAAGGGAGTTAAAGGAACCAATCATAACCTATTACAACATCACTAACCTCCATTATTCCCCAACATCTGCTCAGAGGAATGAAGTGTCAACTACTCCTGCTGGCTTTGAAGAGAAGGTAGTGGATTGTTTTCATGAGTTTCATGCCAGGTAAATCTATGGTTTCCGAGAGGTCAGCTAACCCACTTCGCTAGCATGAAGAAAAGGTTGTGTGAAATCGACACTTAAATCTAAAATTGGTTCCTTGTGAATCCTTGTGGGTGTCATGAGCGTTCATCAAACGCAAGAAGAGGCTGGGTCGACGGAGCTTGACCATGTTGCAATTCTATCTTTTTTCATTGATTTTATTTGTTACTTTTTTGTCAATTTAATTAATCTACAGCTATTTACAGCACGGGTTGGTCTGAAACACGCACACTTGATTTACATTGGGCTTTGTATTTATATTTGGGCTCTCGTTGAGATCGGGCTTGTAATAATTATTTCAGTTCTTAGTTCATTGAGGTTTAGGGCTCCCACTCTTTCCCGCTTCATCCCAAGCACGACAGGCACCCATTAGAGCCGAGCACCTCTCCCACTTGTGCCAACATCAGGCTTCTTCCACTGTTGTGTTTATAAGATGCACATATGAATCTAACAAGAAGAAGACTGCTCAGATGCACGTGAGCTGAAAAACAGTGAAGGGAGTTCTACGCACAGGATGCAGCCGCATCCCATGAGTCTGCATACAGACGCACCGAGGACCACCAAATTTAGTTGTTGCAACTTGCCTTTAGCCTATGTGACGGGTACATTCCTCCGTCTTTATTCTTCCATCGATGCCCCCACTTCAAATGTTGTAAAAACGCTCCAATACCTCAACCCATTGGTCGACACCAAGATCTCGGGAAAAACATCTGATGTAGGGATGTCCGGAATCGGAAATCTCTACGGAAATAATTCACTCCTCGCCCAATATCGTCTTAGAACTATCGCACCTACACAGCACCTATCACTCACAATATTTCCTCGTCACAAACGCAGCGCATAAAAATAACAAGGAGGATTGGTCGACTCGAAAATAGCGATCAAAATTTGAGTCGGATCGTTCCCCAAATTAACATAAAGATTGCCAACCTTTTTGGGAGCAAAACCAAGGCTATAGGCCAAGATCCGCTCCGGCAAATAGGATCCACCCGATCCGGAAATAAAAAGCCTAGCAACGGCGATTTCGAAATGAAAAGTGCAGCGATTGATTTAACAAAGCGGATAAAACGATTTGCGATCCACCACAACTAATTAGAAGAAATCACACAAGGAGGGATGAGAAATTTTACCCAACCGGAGAACGTTCACACAAGATAATTGTGGGAGATTCACTCTCTCCACGGATCCACCGGCGTCACACCGAAGGGCTTGCAACCTTCTTCCACAGAGTCGCACCGAAGGAAGCCGCGCCGGAGTCGCACCGAACCGGATGGAGGGAGCAAAGGGGGGCCGGCGGCTTCACACCACTAGAGGGGGGGCGGCGGCAATGAGAGGCAACCTCCTTGGCCGAAATTCTCAAAGAGAGGAATAGGGTTTCAAACTTTCACTAATGATCTCATAACATGGCCTCCTTAAATAGGAGTTACAAACAAGCCTTAACCATTCATGATGGAGATGTAATCTCATCCATCCAAATGGTTAAATGCACACCAAATAAAAATATTGTCCAAATGCAAAAATAAAAAGTGCAATATTGAATATAAAATTATCACTTCAAACTTGGATAATTTTATATTCCTAAAATAGAAATAATAAAGCATGAAAGGGAAATGTTTTAATGCGGTGCGGCGAATGTTGCGCGCCGCGGGCGGAGGTTGTAACGTAGCCTTCCGCTAGCATCATCGTGACGCCTCACGTCCTTCAGTTGAATCGCCTCAGCAACCGGGTCAACCTCATCATCGTCAGCATCGTCTCCAAGTAGAGGTGGAGGGGGTGCGCCATCAATCCTCCCCCGCTCAAAATCACGCATCTCTGTTGCGTGGTCCAAGAGGTAGCGGCGAAGAAGATCGGCATCCAAACTTTGCAGCTCCAACTCGAGCACCCAAGAGTCATCCGAAGGGGGGCGGTCACGCCAACGGATGAGGAAGCGGCGGGTATCGCCATCAGCAGTGGTAACATGCTCAGCAGCAAGTATCATCTCTGGAGTGGAAAATGTCCGTGGGAACCTGGGGAACATATTAGCAGTAGGCAAGAAAGAAGGCAACGTACCATCCGATGATATACCTGTGGGGACCGTAAGAGAGAGATCATCCGTTCTACCACTCCCCAACCCATGAGAATTTAAAGTGGGAGAAGAAGACGACAAAGAAATCAACTCTTGTGGTGGCGACACAAATATCGTTAAATCCGAAACGTTAAAAATGGGGGAGATACCCCAATCAGCAGGCAAATCCAAAACGAAAGCGTTGTCACCTAACTTCTTAATAATCCGAAAAGGGCCGGCGCGCTTTGGTGCTAACTTTTTAACGGTGCCAGTTGGCAAGCGTTCGGGAACTAAACGGACTAAAACCAGATCGCTAATTTTAAAGTTTGATATTCTCCTATGTAAATTAGCGTGCGCCTGATAAGAGTCGTATTGTGACGTCAAAGTGGCCCGTATACGTGCATGTAGATCATGGATGTGTTGGGCAAAGGATTGTGCAAATTGACTTGCTTTGTACGTTGGAGGCAACGGTACCAAGTCAAGCGGCACAGGAGCTTTATAACCGTGGACAATCTCATTCGGAGACATACCCGTAGACCTATTTTTGGAATTATTGTAGGCTAATTGGGCGTGGGGTAAGAGAAGATCCCAAGTGCCTAAATGATCGCTCACGAGGCATCTTAACAAATTCCCTAAACTCCGATTAACTACTTCCGTCTGCCCATCCGTTTGGGGATGATAGGCGGAGGAAAACAATAACTTTGTTCCCATTAATATCCATAACGTTTTCCAAAAATAACTAGTGAATTTTACGTCTCTATCCGAAACTATGGTCTTTGGCACTCCGCGGTGACTAACGACTTCTTTAAAATATAGTTTAGCGACATGAGACGCATCGTTTGTTCTACTGCACGGGATGAAATAAGCCATCTTGGAAAATCTATCCACAACTACAAAAACGGAATCATGACGGCGTTGGGTAGGGGGAAGGCCTAATACAAAGTCCATACTAACATCCACCCAAGGCATGGAGGGAATAAGCAAGGGTGTATATAATCCTACATTGGTTTTACCACCCTTAGAAACCTGACACGTTCGGCAGCTACTCACGACTCTTCCTACCATAGTCTTAAGTTTGGGCCAATAAAACTTTTCCTCGACTAACGTAACCGTCTTATCCCTACCGAAGTGACCACTCAACCCTCCGCTATGCAATTCCCAAATGATATGTAGACGCAACGATGACTGTGGAATACATAGCTTTCCGTGCCTAAACAGGTAACCGTCCTTAATGACGTATGCAGATATCGTCGTGGGGGAACTATCCTGGGCTGATAAATAGACGTCTTGGAAGTCAGGACACGTAGCATACTCATCCTTAACCCGCTCAAATCCTATAACATGTACTTCCATAGAAGTGAGTAAAAGCGTAAGACGACTAAGGGCGTCGGCGACTCGGTTATCAGCTCCTTTAAGATGTTTGAGGTTAAATGTATAACCTTGTAGGAATGCTACCCACTTAGCGTGTCTTGGGCTGATTTTATGCTGTCCGTTAATGAAACGCAAGGCCTCATGATCGGAGAGGATCACGAACTCCTTAGAGAGGAGATAGTGCCTCCAATGGTGTAGACATCGGACTACAGCATAGAACTCCCTATCGTAATTGGAATAATTCAACTTGGGGCCCAACAACTTCTCGCTGAAATAGCTAACGGGATGGCCCTCCTGGCTCAGGACACCTCCAATTCCTACTCCAGACGCATCACATGTGAGCTCAAAGACTTTAGAAAAGTCAGGTAGACGTAAGACAGGTGCCTCAGTCATAAGCTCCTTTATTCGTTCAAAAGCATAGGTGGCGGACTTCGTCCATGTAAACTCTCCCTTCTTCATACAGTCGGTGATAGGCGCCATAATACTACTGAAGTCTCGTATGAAACGACGATAAAACGTGGCTAACCCATGGAAACTACGTACCTCACGTAGGGTGGTTGGCACGGGCCAGTCCTTAATGACCTGAACCTTACCCGGATCAACTCGAATACCATGTGACCCGACTATATAACCTAAGAACTCTACCTCCGAGGCATTGAAAGTGCATTTCTTAAGATTGAGAAATAAGGTCTCTTTCCGCAGGGTGGAAAGGATCACTCTCATGTGGGAGATGTGCTCGGTAGTAGAGGTGCTATAAATCAGTATATCGTCAAAGTAGACGACAACGAACTTCCCCATGAATGGCTGAAAGACATGTGTCATCATCCGGGAGAAGGTACTAGGGGCATTGGATAACCCAAAGGGCATCACAAGCCATTCGTACAGTCCATCCTTCGACTTAAATGCTGTCTTCCACTCATCGCCCTCTCGTATCCTAATCTGGTGATAGCCACTCCGAAGATCTAATTTGGAGAATACGGTGGCCCCAGACAAGACATCCAACAAATCATCCAGGCGGGGAATGGGAAACCTATACTTGATGGTGATCTTGTTGATAGCCCGGCTATCAACGCACATCCTCCACGTACCATCCTTCTTGGGGGCAAGAAGGGCTGGTACCGCGCATGGGCTCATACTAGTCCTAATGAAACCTTTCTCTAGCAAGCCCTCTATCTGGGACTGCAACTCCAGGTGAGCTGCGGGGTGGAGTCGATAATGGGGCTGATTTGGCAAGGAAGACCCCGGGATGAGGTCTATCGCATGCTGAATATTTCTAAGCGGGGGCAACGTGGACGGTAGCTCATCCGGGTACACGTCCCTATATTCTTCCAATAGTACCCGTAACTCACTAGGTAACTCATCCAAAACGCTAGAATCGGGCTTCGCACTTAGGAGGACTAGCGCATACATAATTCCATCAAGGAACGGATCTCTCTCAAACTCTTTCTTACCAACTAGATTCAATGCTTTCCGTTCTACCGGGATAGTGGTGTCCTTAGCCAAGACTACGGGCTCCTTTGGGATGGTCGGTCTCAAGGTGACGGTTTTGCCATTGAATTTGAATTCATATGTGTTGGCTCTACCAAAATGAGTAACATCACGGTCATATAGCCAAGGGCGGCCTAACAACACATGACAAGCGTCCATCGGAAGGACATCACACCACACCTCATCAACGTAGGATTTGAATGAGAGTGGGACCAGGCATCGCTTGGTAACGGGTACGGAGATCTTGTTGATCCAAGCGACCTTATATGGGGTCGGGTGTGGTTCCGTGGTCAAGGACATACGTGCTATGGCGTTCTCAGATACAACGTTCACACAGCTACCACTATCAACAATCTGCTTGCAGAGTTTCTCGCCACTCTTAAAAATCAGGGAAAATATGCTCGACCTTTTCCATTCATCTAATGGTCGAGGGGTGGCCAAGATACAACACATCACCATAAGGGGGTGATCGTCCTCTAAGTCACTTCGGACCCCTTCCGGGTCGCTCTCCTCAGCAGCCTCATAAACATAATCCGCAAGATCGGTCGTCGACTCTAATAGGGCTATGGCTTTAGTCTTCGTTGGGCATTCGAAGGCATAATGACCTTGAATGCTGCAAGAATAGCATGTGGCGTTAGTCTTGCTCACCTTTCCGATTGGAATGCGTTCACTCGCGGGGTTCTTAGTGTTCCTAGCCGTGATCACGACAGACTTGGACTCGGCCGACCGGTACTTCCCCTTATCTTGATAGGTGGAGGAAGATGCTCCGGTAGAGGATTTTCCTTTCGCATGAGAATAACGGGAGTGAGCCTTAGAGGCTAAGTGTTTTTCAATGTCGAGGGCGGCATTGAATGTGGTGTTCAAATCAGTGTGGCCATAACGCAAGAGCTTCCGCTGAATATCGGGTTGAAGCCCCTTACGAAACCTAGAAAGGGTGACTTCGGGGATCTCCCTCAGGTTACAACGCACCAACCGGTCCTTTAATTCTCCCATGTACTCTGATACGGAATTGGAGCCTTGCCGTAGGGAGGCGAGTTCGTCAAACATTTGTGTCCGATGGTACGCGGGGACGTACTGATCGGTCAGCAAATTCTTCATGACGGTCCATCCAATAATCGGGTCTCCGTCCCCAGTCCCTAGTCTACGCTCTTCATTCAGCCAATAAGTTTTGGCGCGACCGGTTAGCTTCATCCTGGCAACTTGGACCTTTTGGGGGTCCGTAAGATGGTGCCAATCATAATAGCATTCCATGTCCACTATCCATGTGAGAAAATTCTGTGGATCTCCCATACCATCGAAAGTGGGGGCATCAATTTTGATGGCCCTTGTAATATCGAACTCTCGCCCGTGGCGATTGCCTCGAGGGGGCACCCGTGGGGAGTCGCCATCCGAATCCGAATCGGAAATATGTTGGCGCCGGTGGGGCAACTCAACATTAGCGGGAGGTGGGGGTGGCCTAGCTTGATTTTGTAAAATCTGTGCTAAGGTGGCCCTAAGTTCCGCCATATCGTTACGAAGGCCTGCTATCGCTTCAGTGTTACGAATTTCGTGTTCGTTCTCAGCCATCCTAGACGTAGACGGTGCCGAATACTCCGTGCCTAGTCTTGTGCGCATGCAAGACCCAGAAAATTATGAAAGATAATTTTTCCTAGGGCTGTAGCTAGAATGAAAATAATTTTTTTTTTTGACAAGCGTGATGTGAGAAACACGTAGATCGTTAAATTTTTTTTTTTTTTGAAATTTTGCTGAAGAATAAAAATTTCAGCCTGCTATTTGCAGACCAACTGGACAGATTTGGACAGAATTACGATGTTCTAATTTGCAGGCAGACTTAACGCGGCCGAATCAAAAAATTTGCTGTTTTAATGTTACTGGAAATAAGGTTAGGAAGCTACAGAAATTTTTTCAGATTTTTTTGACAAGTTTTAAAATTCCGAAGGATTTACTAAATGCAGACCAACCCGAAAATTTCAGATTTTTGAAAGTTCATATCAACCAACGAAGAACGCAGAGAGGATGTTTGCAACTTGGGAGTTGAAACGACCGCCTCTGATACCAAATTGATGTAGGGATGTCCGGAATCGGAAATCTCTACGGAAATAATTCACTCCTCGCCCAATATCGTCTTAGAACTATCGCACCTACACAGCATCTATCACTCACAATATTTCCTCGTCACAAACGCAGCGCATAAAAATAACAAGGAGGATTGGTCGACTCGAAAATAGCGATCAAAATTTGAGTCGGATCGTTCCCCAAATTAACATAAAGATTGCCAACCTTTTTGGGAGCAAAACCAAGGCTATAGGCCAAGATCCGCTCCGGCAAATAGGATCCACCCGATCCGGAAATAAAAAGCCTAGCAACGGCGATTTCGAAATGAAAAGTGCAGCGATTGATTTAACAAAGCGGATAAAACGATTTGCGATCCACCACAACTAATTAGAAGAAATCACACAAGGAGGGATGAGAAATTTTACCCAACCGGAGAACGTTCACACAAGATAATTGTGGGAGATTCACTCTCTCCACGGATCCACCGGCGTCACACCGAAGGGCTTGCAACCTTCTTCCACGGAGTCGCACCGAAGGAAGCCGCGCCGGAGTCGCACCGAACCGGATGGAGGGAGCAAAGGGGGGCCGGCGGCTTCACACCACTAGAGGGGGGGCGGCGGCAATGAGAGGCAACCTCCTTGGCCGAAATTCTCAAAGAGAGGAATAGGGTTTCAAACTTTCACTAATGATCTCATAACATGGCCTCCTTAAATAGGAGTTACAAACAAGCCTTAACCATTCATGATGGAGATGTAATCTCATCCATCCAAATGGTTAAATGCACACCAAATAAAAATATTGTCCAAATGCAAAAATAAAAAGTGCAATATTGAATATAAAATTATCACTTCAAACTTGGATAATTTTATATTCCTAAAATAGAAATAATAAAGCATGAAAGGGAAATGTTTTAATGCGGTGCGGCGAATGTTGCGCGCCGCGGGCGGAGGTTGTAACGTAGCCTTCCGCTAGCATTATCGTGATGCCTCACGTCCTTCAGTTGAATCGCCTCAGCAACCGGGTCAACCTCATCATCGTCAGTATCGTCTCCAAGTAGAGGTGGAGGGGGTGCGCCATCAACATCACACTTTGCCTTCCTCATCTCCTTCCTCCATTGCATCCCACCCTATGACCCAATCCTATGCACGATCTGTGATAACTTGATATCAGAGATACTTGAACTATTTCCTTGATATTAACCACTTAATAATATCCTTGCAAGTTTGTAGAGTCTTATCATCTTGGAGTGTGCTACATAAAATGTTAACATAGGCTTCCAGAGCCTCTTTATACGGACTCAGCTTGGAGAGTATAACACCTTTACGATGATAAGCATGATCATCTTTAGAATCTCGATCAATAACTTCATGGAAATCAGATGATCCAGCATATCCTAGAATTGATGTATATGGTTCAATACAAGAATTAGAAGAAGATTTTGGAGTAAAAATAATTGATTTACATAGGTCCTATATCAATCAATTAGCTCCCAAAAATCCTTCTGATCCAACCGGTAAATCAATGATGAGGAGAATTGAAGATGTATTTGATTGCTGGTTTGAAAGTGGATCTATGCCTTATGGGCATGCCCATTATCCATTTGAAAATAAAGAATGGTTTGATGTAATCTAAATTCTTAAACTCAGTGGCGACGATGAACAGATTCCATCGCAGTTCATTACACTCTCAATCTCTAAGTAGATTACCGTCTTAAAGTTATTAACCAAGTTTCAAGAGGGAATTTCTATATGCACAGGCTTATTTAAGAGACCCAATAAAAATTTCATGATTGTTACACCTTTCAATGTAAAGTCATTACAAAGTGTAAAAGTGAATATCATAATCATTTTCTATTCAATTGAATCTCAAAAATAAATAAAAGAAGAGAGAAACCAAACCTTGATTCGAATTGATATTTGTAGTAGGAGATGGTGTTGGGGTGTTGTTAGGGGTAGTCACATTTATATTTTATCTTTGAATAGAAGCCATCATTCTCAAAAACTGCACACATAATAAATATTTATAAAACAATTCTAATTAATCCAAGCATTATTAACTTGATTTAAACACAATTATTACTTGGTCTGGTGATAGATGTATCCCTTTACCCACTGATGTTCCAAATGAATCATCCCTAGAATTTTGCTGTGACCTGTCATCCATAAGACGATCTATGGTCTTTTGCATGATAGACATTTGTAATTTCAATTATTCAATCTCCCGGAACTCTTCTTGATTTGTATGTTTCAAGCTAGTTGTTCTTGCGCGACATGATAAATAAGGGTATACCTGAATCGCAGTGACACCCATTTCCATACCACGACATCGGCCATAATATTCTGGTCCAAATGTAGATCTAAAAGAGAAATAAAAATTTATTGTACAATACTCTAAATTGAAATAAAGTGTTATGTTTTTTACCTAAACGCACCTTCATGAATTTCATTTATTGGTGTGTTAGGAGGATGCTGCGATATTTGTTCCTCTATAGCCTTGTCCATGGCAACCTAGAAAAAATTACACAAATGAAATCTTCAGTAAACAATTTGGATATTATTTAAATGTTTAAATAATTAAGCTAAAGAATGAAACACTTACTTTTTTTTTATATTGCATCATCATTCACCAAAGTTTTCCCATTTTTCTTGCTTGTGCGACTATCTAAGAATAATTCAATGCGAGTTGGCTCTCTGCCCAATTCAATTTCCTTATAAAAATAAACTATTTAGCTTTATGCAATAAAGTAAGAAACAAAAAAGATATATATTATATATATGTATACCAAGTCTTTCTTTTGATTTGCAAGGGTCATCTGTCCAAGAGTATGTGCACCAGTATTTTTTTGGCGACATACTTTATTTTTTTCACTTATAATCTGGGACATCAGAAAAGTTATACTCTCGAACTTTTAATATGTTTGAAATTTATACAAAAAGTCAGAAGAATAAATAAATAAAGTTATAATACCCTTCCTTTTGCAGAATACCAATATTTCACAATGTCAACAAATTGGCTCTCCGACATATCTGTAGGACCACCTCGTGCAATAAGTGCTTCTAGAGTACCCAATGGATCATAATATTGCTTTTTAAAAGTTGACTTCCAATTCCTAAAACTTTCTCTTATAATTTCCATGATAAGTTTTCTGTCTGTCTTAAATACGAGAAATCTTTGCTGCATGAATAAAACATTAAGCTTATACATTTATTATTATATTCAATGAAATCATGTTTTTTTGCTTATGTGCACACACTTACCTTAACCATACTCCATGCAGTTTCCTTGCTATACTGGGACACATGAGTCCAAGATAGAGGGGTCATTGGAAATAATGATGTATTTCGTGTAAGTGTCCCTAAGAATGATGAAAGTTGAGGTGCGCCACTTCCAACAAATTGCCCATGTTTGTTTCTCTCCAATAGGATAACTTTATCAGATGGCATAAGATGAATATCCTTACATGTTGTTACTCCTCGTAACTTTTTTACTTCTATTTATACCTACAAATACAAAAACTTTGATTATTCTACTTGCATTTATTGAAAATCATATAAAGAAAAACAGGTATTGTTTACCTGGGGTCTCTAGGAATTTATTACTAAGATTGACAGCTTCTTGATTACTATGTTGATTCTCATCAGAGCTTTCATCTGTTGAAAAATAATGTGTAGTTGTTGGATCATGTAGTGGTTCCTTGTGGGCATTTGAAGTGCTCACATGAGGGCCACCACTAACACCTTTGTGTTGATCTTTAGCTAGAGAGTTATCCTTTGAAATAAATAATTTTCTTGGAGCAAATGTTCTCTTAGGAGCCATCAAATATTTGCATGATAATAAAATCAAATATTTGCAAAACAACAAGATATGTCCATTGTTATACACTAGTAATACAACTAATACAAAAAAAATTACTCCTCAGGTAGATCAAAATGAAAAATCACTCAAAATTTTTTAAGATTGAAATTAAAATAACAGATACACAAAAGATGCACAAATCAATCATAATAGCAACACAGAATTGAAAAATAAGAAGTTACATTGATAGGATAAAACTCCAACAATGACAAGAGGATGCAAAAAGAGCTTTATTATGTTGGTAGTCATGGAATGGACATAATCAGCCCACTTGGAGATTATAAATTGGCTTCTCTTTGCACAACTGTAGGCTCAACATCTGTTCTAACCATCTCGGTGTATTCATCATCATCTTGATATAAATTTTGAATATTGTGTATGTCATCACTAATACATTGAATGAAGTTTCCATGATCATCAACACTTCCATATTCAAATTCTCCCATTTCATACTCATCTCGTGGTAACATCCTCATGACCAATTCCCAATTTGATTGTTTAGGATCACGAATATAATATACCATTCTTGCTTGAGAAGGAAAAATATATGGGTCATGTTCAAGTGCTGCTCCTATATGTATCAAATTTATGAAATTAACCAATGTGAACCCATATAAATCTTTCTTCACACCCACATTCTTTGCACGATTAACCTAATCACATTTAAAAAGCATCACTTTAGCAAAGTCAAAGTAATCCAGCTCTATGATCGTAGATGCTTTCGCTATATGGAAGAATCCTAAATGCTGGACTTGGAGACATAGAATTTGCACTATTACGACTTGGTCGATTAAATTGAGTCTCTATCCCTTCTAAGAACTGAGAACAAAATGTCAAAGTCTCTTCCGCTATATAACCCTCTGCTATAGATTTTTCTGGTTTTGCTCTATTTCGTACATATTTTTTATAATGTCCAAGTTCCCTCTCGATGGGATATATCGATCTAAATTGTACTGGGCCACCCAAAATAGCTTCTTATGAAAGATGAACCATGAGATGAATCATTACAGTGAAGAATGAAGGGGGAAAAATTATTTCGAGTTGATATAAATGTACAACCCCGTGTTCGTCGAAGGGGCTCAGGTAGCCAGGCGGACCGCCCCCGACCCGCGCATTGAGGGGTTACCCTAGCGAGCCAGCCTGGCCCGCACCCTTCTAGACGGGCCAGCTCGCACCCCCTTGGCGGGCCATCCCCCGGCCCGTGCCTTCCCAGCTAGCCAACCATGCCCGTACCTATCTTGGCGGGCCCGCCCCTCCCGCCTCTCCTAGGCGGGTCGGCCCGCGCCTTCCTTACGTCTTCTCGACAAGACGGCTCCGGCCCGCCCCTCAAGCCGAGTGGAGGCATTGAAGGGCTGCTCACTTGATTCCCAACAGGGAGGACCTCTTACTGTCTTACCCCATTGGTCTGCCCCTAGCCGGTCAATACAGCGGGGTCTCGCTGTTGGCAGACCCAAGTGGGCTGCACATAGCTGTTTAGAACAGCGGAGTTCAGCTGTTGGCAGGCCAGCTCGAGGAGCTTTTGGTAATTTTAAGGCGGCAGAGGTTCGTTATTTACAGACCATCCTCAAAATCCTATAAATAGGACCCAAGGGGTACCTCAGAAAGCAGGGCTTACTTGCTCCCCAGTCTTCTAGCGCTCTCTGAGGTACCTTAGCCCAGCATTTGGCTAAGGAGGGGAAGCGCTCAGTGATCTTCTGGGTTTGTAGTGGGACCTCCGAGCCGGGCCCTTGGTCTAGTCCTTCGCTCTCCTTTCCTTTGTTGTTTTTCTTGCAGGAGCGAAGTAGGAGCGCGACCACCCCTTCCCCAAGAGTGAACTCCACAAGAGACCGATTTTCCGGTTTCAACATTTTGGTGCGGTGAGCGTGGATCGTGGTCAGCACAGAAAACCTTCAGCGAGCTCGATGACGGGAGGAGAAGGGCAAGGATCGGACAGGACCGACTCACCGCCCCCTCCCCCTCTCGCCACCATGGGGATGTTTGAGGACTTCAGGCAGGAGGTACTTGGCCTGGTTCGGTTCGCACTCGGTACGCGCGCTGAGTGCTTGACTCCAGCAATCCCGGTCCTCGCGGATCCGATACTCAGCAAGGCCGCTCCCGCCCGGCGAGCGGGGAAGGAAGTAGCCGAAGAGAACCGGGGTGCCGAGCTCCCCGGGCGAGTACTCTTCCCTGGGTCAGGGAGCAGCGGCGGACTCGGCGAGTTGGGGGCGCGAGATCCTCCCGCTCAGACAGTGGGGGGAGAGAGCCCCTTCGGCGAGCTGGTCTCCTCAGCGCCAGTTCCAGATGGGTTCAGGGAGCCCGAGATGTCCTACTACACCGGGAAGGGAGACCCGGTCCATCATGTCCAATGGTTCGAGCATGTGGTCTCGATCCGGCAGATGTCGGACGGCTTTAAATGAAGGCTCTTTGCCATCACCCGAAAGGAGAAGGCCAAGGAATGGTTTCACCAGCTGCTAGCCAGTTCTATCTACTGCTTCGAGGACCTCCGCCGGGGGTTCATGTTGAGGTTTACAACCTCGAAGAAGAGGAAGAGGGAGTCAGAGTCCCTATTCCGCATCAAGCAGGGGGTGAATGAGTCCCTGGGGAGCTATGTTGATCGCTTCCAGGAGGAAGTCACCCAGGTTCAGGAGATGCCAGGCCACACTCTGATGATGGCCTTCACCCTAGGATTGTAGTAAGGTTTTTTCCGGATGGAATTGAAGAGGATCTCCCCCTCACATTCGAAGAGTTGATGGAGAGGGCGGCGAGGGAGGTCGACGGGGAGGCGTCGAATCCGGAGTTTGCCCGGAGGCTGGCCAGGTGGGCCATGGAAGAGGAGAGACTCAGAGGAGGAAGTGGCCAGGAGGAGAAAAGGGCCAAGCCCCGGTAGAGGGAGCAGCAACAATAGTAGCCCAGGTGGGGGCGCCAGGAGCCTAATCATCGGCTGGGGTGGAGGCCTGAATGGCAGGAGCAGGGGGCGAGGAGAGGGTTCTGCGGAGGGGACTACCGCCAGGGAGGCCAGGGCCAGTTTTACCCTCCAGGTGGGAGGCAGGGCAAGAGGCCCCCCCTCCCCGACCAAGAGGAGGCTATGGCCATAGCCCTAGGGGAGAGGATAAGAGCAGCGCGGAGGAGAAGAAGGGAGGTTAGGGTTGAGTTACCCTACTGTGACTTCCATCAGGAGGAAGGGCATGCCACGACCACGTGCCCGAAGTTCCTCGAGATGAGGAGAAATAGGGAGCAGCAGCAGCAGCAGCGAGACCGCCAAGGGGTGCGAATTGAGGAGGTCCTGCCTCGGGCATAGGAGGACAGGTGCGAAGACCGGGCAGATGTGGGGACTCGGGGAGGGATCAAAGCGATCTATGGAGGGGAGGGGATTGAGGCTTCTGTTGGTACCCCAGTTTGATTTGAGTTTAGTCTTGTCCTTTTAGTCCCTTGACCCAAGAAATATCTATGGTCAATGGTTAGTAGTCTAGCTGTAGAGTCCTCGCTTTTCCAGATGAAGAATTTGGTTAAGTAGTTTGTTCGTTCGACTATCGTCGAACGCCGCTCGACTATCGTCGACTAACTGTTCGACGATCGTCTATCAGTTGTTCGACTTTCAGTCTGCGTGGATAGTTCGACTATCGGTTGATAGCTCGACTATCTGTGTGCTTTGATAGTTCGACTATCTGCTTGGATAGGTCGACTATCTGATAGTTCGACTATCTGTTGATAGGTTGACTGTCTGTTTGGTTTTGATAGTTCGACTATCTGTTGATAGGTCGACTATCTGATAGCTCAACTATCTGTTGATAGTTCGACTATCTGTTTGTCTTTGATAGTTCGACTATCTGTTGATAGGTCGACTATCTGTTCTCGCTTGGTAGTTTGACTATCTGTTTTGATAGTTCGACTATCTGATAGCTCGACTATCTGTTGATAGTTCGACTATCTGTTTGTTTTTGATAGTTCGACTATCTGTAGATAGGTCGACTATCTTTTGATAGGTCGACTATCTGATAGCTCGACTATCTGTTGATAGGTCGACTATCTGTGTGTTCTTGATAGTTCGACTATCTGTTGATAGGTCGACTATCTGATAGCTCGACTATCTGTTGATAGCTCGACTATCTGTTTTGCCCTGATAGTTCGACTATCTGTTGATAGGTCGACTATCTGATAGTTCGACTATCTTCTGGTAGTTCGACTATCTGCTGTGATAGTTCGACTATCTCCTTTGATAGTTCGACTATCTGGATCGTTCGACTATCTGTCCGATAGTTCGACGATCTCCGTGCGTCGGTCGACGATCTCCGAAGGTCGTTCGACGCTTTCTGTCTGCCTTTAATATTTTGTATTTATTTATTATATTTAATTAATTAATACATTATCTGGCATATCTTTTCAAATGTTTTATGATAATATTTCCAGGCATATCTGCTCTATTCTTTTTGCCTGTGTAAAATCTTTTTAGATAAAGTTGTTTGTCTTATTAGCTAACATTATAATTTACTTTATCTGCTGTCAGCCCTTTATAGCCGTTAGACTGAAAAGTCTTCTTTTTGCTATAAAGAGTTTGTTTCTGATATGACTTTATTTAGTACTTTATTATCAAATTGCTTCCTGCAGCTTCCTAGAAAAAGGGTTATTCCTTTTATAGAATATTTCTGCTGCAGAGATTGTTTTGTCTTCTTGATATTTACAGCCCAGGTCTCAAGTCTCAGAAGAAGACAAGTAATTCAAACTGAAGAGAGCTGTTGCTTATTGCTGCTATATAAAGGACCCCTTGAAGAAGGATTCAAGCTAGCTAACTAGTTACCCAAATATTTTCAAGCATTCAAGCCTTCATCAAGATCTAGTCTTCTGCTCTCAGCAATTTCCATCTAACTGAGAAGTGTTAAGATCTTCCACTCTTCTTCAACTTGAGTTCTCCTGCTTTCAGGAAGTCCAAACTCAGAGTTCTTTTGAAGAAGAAGAAGAAGAAGATAGCTGCTTGAAGATCTTTAATTTTATTATTTTTTATCTTCTTGTAGTTTTTCCTTCAGAGCTTTCTGAAGAGTTTTCTGCACTGAAGCAAGACTTCACCTGGATATCTTTGAGCCAGGGGGAGCCTTGATTCTTTAGAGCTTTCTAGCTCAGTGCAAGTTTTTGTGCTTCTCTAATCTTTGTAAAATAGAGAAGACATCTTAACCTTCTTCCCCCTCCTGTACAGGGTTATTACTCCCTTCAAAAGTATCCCTTGGTGGCAGGGCACCTGATCAAAAACCTGTGCTTGATTTTTAGACACCTGATCAAAAGTCTAAAGGGTTTCTGGATCTACCTGAAGCAGATCCTGTTGGTGGCAGGGCACCTGATCAAAAACCTGAGTGGATTCCTACCGTGTGGGTAGAAGAGTAGACGTACCCAAGTTGTTTGAGGAACCACTATAAATTTCCTTGTGTCGTCTGGATTCACTTGTTTAATTCCTGCATTGTGGCTGTGAATAGATATAACTAGGATTGCTAGTTGCTGATTAGGTTTTCCAAGCCTTAACTGTAATTACAGTTAGCATGAGTTTGTGCACATCACTCATGTTAGGCTATAGGGTTAAATCTATATCTATAATCTTTTCATTCCATACTTCACTCCAAGGGAGTTGGGTAGACCATTAAGTTTTGTCTAGTGCAAAATTTGATAACTCTATTCACCCCCCCCTCTAGAGTAGTATTTATCCCTTCACTTTCAATTGGTATCAGAGGGAGGTTGACTGACTGAATAGGCTAACACCTAAGTCACAAGATCCTGATAGATACCAAAGCTTATAGATATTCACTATCATGGCCCAGTCCAAGGATTATTCTAGCACCAGACCTCCAGCATGCAACTTAGTTAAGTTTGGCATCTGGAAGGCAAGGATAAAATTATATATGAATTCTATTGATGAAAGCATCTTTGCTTCTATTTTGTCAGGTCCCCCAAGAGCACCTGCTGCTGCTACTGCCTCATCATCTGATATGAGTGCAGTGCCTCCTCCAGATTATAACGATGAATACAAGAAGGCCAAAATAGCAGATGCCAAGGCAATGAACATACTGGCTCAGACAATGTCAGATGAGGTATTCCAGAAGGTAGCTGACTGCTCTTCAGCAAAAGCTATGTGGGATACACTGAACCAGATTGTGGCTGGTTCAGCTGATGAAAGGAAGGACAGAAGGTCCAACCTGATCTCACAGTATGAGAACTTCAAGAAAACTGATGCTGAATCAGTTGAAGCCATGTACACCAGGCTCAGCTCAATCATCAATGAGCTAAGGACCCTTGACAAGGACATATCATTGACAGAGGTCAATGATAAAATTCTTATATGCTTCCCTAGCACATGGGATCTAAGGATCTGGCCCATCAAGGAAGCCAGAAGTACAAATGAGATCTCCACTGAAGCTCTTCTCGGCAAGCTCAAGTCTTTTGAGCAAGTGCTGAAGACAAGGGAGGAAGAAGCAGAAGCAAAGACCCCTACTCCAACAAGAAAAGAGCAATCTCTAGCTCTTAAGGCTGCTGATGCCTCTGAAGGCAGCCAATCAAATGAGGAACTAATGGCATTGTTTGCCAAGAGGTTTCTCAAGATGGGGAGAAAGGAGTTCAGAAAGAAGTCTTCACGCTATGAAGACAAACCAAGGTATGATCGTTCACCTGCTAAAGAAATTATTTGTTATGGTTGCAGGAAGCCTGGACACATCTTACCAGAGTGTCCAGAGGAGAAGAACAAAGACAAGAGAAAAGAAAAGGAACAGCACAGGAAGCACTCCAAGCCATCCTCCTACAAGAACAAGAAAAAGGAGAGAGGTTTCATTGCTGAAACCTGGAGTGATTCTGATGAAGAATCCTCCTCCTCAAGCTCCAGTGAGGATGAGGAAGAGAAGAAGGCAAAAGAAGTTTGCCTGATGGCAATAGATGCCTGCAGCAACCACTCTGCTGCAGAGAGTTCAGATTCTGATGAAGAGATGCCTACAGAAGATGAGGTACTCTCTTCTTATGATTTTACCTCAGCTGAATTTAAATTAGAATTTAAATCTTTATGCTTAGATTTGATTAGCTCAGAAAAGGAGATAAAAGAACTTAGAAATAAGTTAGCTGACTCAGAATCAATAGCTACTGAAAATGTTAGGTTAAAGGAAGATCTCACTACTTGTAGTGAAGAAATTAAATTTCTTAAAATAGAGTTAGCTAAGTCTAAGAAGTTAGAAGAATCACTTAATGGTAGAAGCCTTAAGTTGTTAGAAATTACCAGCATGACTAACACTAGGTCAGGCAATGACAAACTAGGCTTAGGAGCTTCTCCCAGTGAACCCCCAGTACTACTTAAAAATAATCTTTCAACTCCAGTAAACTTCATTTCAGCTAGTGGAATGAAGAACACTGAGCAAGTAAACCTAGTTAATAAAACTTTAAATAAAGCTAAGAGAGAAAAGAGAAAGAAATTTTTTAAAGAAATGCAAAGAGCGTCGAACGCCGCTCGACGATCGGAAGCTCAATGGTCGAACGAAGCTCGACGATCTGAGCGCCCATCGTCGAACGTCGATCGACGTTTTCAACATGATTTTCAAAATCATAATCAATACCATAGAAACCTAAATGAAAATAGAAACCCTAGGTTTGTTGACCCATCATCTGCATGGAGAATCCCACCTAGGAGATCTCACCCACTAGGTTATCACCCTTAGCCTGCATTTTCATATATTTCCAGTTTTTCTTATGTGAAAAACAAGGGACCCAAGGTTACCTGGGTCCACACTGTCTAAATAAATGTCTTGCAGGTGAAGGCCTATCCAATCACTCAAAATAAGTGGTATTTGGATAGTGGATGCTCTAAGCATATGACAGGAAATAAAGATCTTCTGTCAAAGTTCAAAGCTAAGCTCGGCCCAAAGGTTATCTTTGGAGACTCCAGCTGTGGTCAGACAGAAGGCTATGGCAAGATCACAATTGGAGCAGTTACTTTCAAGAGAGTTGCATATGTCAATGGACTGAAGCATAATTTGATTTCAGTCAGCCAACTATGTGATGCTGGCTACCAGGTTTCATTTTCTAACTCCTCTTGCAATATTACTTTAAATAATAATGTTGTTTTAGTAGGTATTAGAATAGGTAATATTTATTTAGTAGATTTCAATTCATCTCATTCTGAAATCTGTCTGTTTAATGAAGTAACAATTAATAATAATTCTTTGTGGCATAAGAGGCTCAGTCATGTTAACCTTAAAAATATATCTAGGTTATCTAAACACAACCTTGTTAGAGGTTTACCTTCTTGCCCCTACAAGAAGGAGAGCCTATGCAAGGCTTGTCAGCTAGGCAAGCAAACCAAAAATTCTTTTAAATCTGTAAATAAGAGTGATTCTCCTAGAATCCTGTATCTATTACACTTGGACCTTTTTGGCCCAATAAATGTACAGAGTTTAGGAGGGAAGTATTACACCTTAGTAATTGTAGATGACTTCTCTAGGTTCAGTTGGGTTTTCTTTTTGAGAACTAAGTCTGATAACTTCAAAGCCCTTACAGACTTTCTACTATGTGTGCAGACTGAGTACTCTACTCATGTGGCCTTGATCAGAAGTGATCATGGTACTGAGTTTGACTCTCTTCTCATGCAAGAATTCTGTGAGAGAGAAGGTATCAAACATAGCTTCTCAGCTCCTAGAACTCCTCAACAAAATGTGGTAGTTGAAAGGAAGAATAGAACACTCATTGAAGCTGCTAGCACATTGTTGGCAGATGTTAACATGCCTCTCTCTTATTGGTCAGAAGCTGTTAGTACAGCCAATTATGTCTTAAATAGAAGTTTGATACACAAGCTTAAGTGTAAAACTCCCTATGAGTTGCTTAAAGGAAAGAAACCTAAAATTAATTATTTTAGAGTTTTTGGTTGTGTTGTTTATATTCATAATAACAATAAAGAATATCTTAGGAAATTTAAAGCAAAAGCTTCAATGGGAATCATGCTTGGATATTCCCAAGTAAGCAAAGCTTATAGGGTTTATAACAAATCAACCTGTAAGATTGAAGAATCTGTGCATGTGTCTTTTGATGAGTCTCAGATGTTTTACAAGGAGAAAGAAAATTCTCCTTCCTCTAGTTCATTACAGGTACCTGATGCTCCTCAAGAAATTCTTCAACTATCAACTCTTCAGATCACTGAATCAGACAGTGATGAAGACATTGCTGAAGCAGTTGTTGTTCCACCAACAGTAGATCAAATTCCTCCTGAAGAATTAATCCCAACTGTTGCTGAAGATCACATCCCACCTGCTGATATTATCACACTTAGAGATCACCCCACATCTCAAGTGATTGGAGACATATCAGCTGGTGTGCAAACAAGACACCAATTAAGACAGGATGTGATGCATGCTTGTTTCCTCTCATTGGTTGAGCCCCTCACCTTTAAAGATGCAGAGCTAGATCCCCACTGGATCATTGCTATGCAAGAGGAACTCAATCAGTTTGAGAGATGTAAAGTTTGGACTTTGGTTCCAAGACCTAAAGGCCAACTGATCATAGGCACCAAGTGGGTGTATAGAAACAAGTTGGATGCAAATGGAATTATAGTAAGGAATAAAGCTAGGCTTGTAGCTCAGGGCTACAGACAGGAGGAAGGTATAGATTATGACCAAACCTTTGCTCCTGTTGCAAGGCTAGAAGCAATAAGGATCTTCTTGGCCTATGCAGCCTACATGAAGTTTAAGGTGTTCCAAATGGATGTCAAAAGTGCATTCCTGAATGGTGAGCTTAAGGAAGAGGTGTTTGTTGAACAACCACCAGGGTTTGTTTCTTCAACTCAGCCCTCACATGTGTTTAAGTTACAGAAAGCTCTATATGGACTAAAGCAAGCTCCCAGAGCCTGGTATGAGACTCTAGCTAGTTTCCTTTTAGAGCATAACTTTACTAGGGGAGTAGTTGATAGAACCCTTTTCGTCAAGCATCACAAGGACACAATCCTGTTAGTTCAGGTGTATGTAGATGATATTATATTTGGCTCCACTGATCCTAAACTTTGCAAAAGGTTCTCTGACCTGATGCACTCTAAGTTTGAGATGAGTAGTATGGGTGTGCTATCTTACTTTCTTGGTCTCCAAGTTAAGCAAGATGCTGATGGTATCTTCATCTCCCAATCCAAATATGCCAAGGAATTGGTAAAGAAATTTGGGATGGCTGATGCTTCAGCAATGCCTACACCTATGGCTACTAATGTAGTTATTGATTCTGATGATCACGACAAGCCAGTTGATCAAAAGAATTATAGGGCCATTGTTGGTTCCCTATTATATCTAACTGCAAGTAGGCTTGATATAATGTTTGCTACATGCCTTTGTGCTAGATTCCAGGTCAACCCCAAGGAATCTCATCTGATTCTTCTAAAGAGAATCCTGAGATACCTGAAGGGATGTCCAGATCTAGGACTTTGGTACCCAGTTGAGTCAGAATTTGAATTAATTGGATATTCTGATTCTGATTATGCTGGTTGCAGAGTTGACAGGAAGAGCACCTCAGGAACTTGCCAGTTTCTGGGAGAGAGATTGGTCTCTTGGTTCTGTAAGAAGCAGGCTTCTGTCTCAACTTCAACTGCAGAGGCTGAATATATAGCAGCTGCTAGTTGTTGTTCACAGATCCTGTGGATTCAAAACCAGCTTGTGGATTATGGTTACTCACACAAGAACACCAAAATCATGTGTGATAGTACCAGTGCTATTTCAATTGCACAAAATCCAGTGCACCACTCTAGAACGAAGCACATTGAGATTCGGCACCATTTCCTGAGAGATTGTGTGGAAAAGAACAAGATTTGTCTTGAGTTCATATCCACTGAATTTCAGAGAGGTGATATATTCACCAAGCCTTTAGATGAACAGAAGCATCTGTTCTTTTTAGTTCAATTAGGCATGATCAATGGACGAGACTAAGTGTGACTATATCTGTCTATGTTGAAACCTGCTTGAAGATCGTCGAACGATGATCGAAGATCGTCGAACGGATTAAGCCTATCGTCGACCTCTGGTTAATGATAGCTTATCTGTTTGAAGATCGTCGAACGACGTTCGAAGATCGTCGAACAGGTCGAGCTTATCGTCGATCTCTGAACGACGACAGCTTGTTGTTTGAGAAGCCAGAAATAGTCGAACGATGGCTCGACTACTCTGCTTCTGAGCCGATCGTCGAACGGCCGTTCGACTATCGGGTCTAGTATCTTTTTAATAGATTGACTATTTCCGGTCTAATATAAAGCCGATAGTCGACCTAGGGTAAAAGATCTTTTGTTTTATCGTCGACGGAGCGTGACTTTTCGCATTCTGCCTTCCCGCTTGCGATTTTCTGCTGTTTCGCCTCCTTCGTCTTCTCCATCTTTCTCCAGCGATTCTCCAGCGATTCAATGGCGATTTCTCCCGCAGTGTTGGCCGTCGTGAAGTTTGACGCAGGTTTCAGCGTCGACTTTGATGCTTTCAGTAGCTGCGAAGCAGGGATCGTGGAAGTTCTTCAGCTTTGCCGGGATCAAGGACTAGAGAGATTAATGTCGTCAAGAATAAAGATAAACATCCCAGAGATCAAGGAATGGGCCTTCACGTCGTCATCTACTGACGATTCGATGACTGGCACCATCGGCGGAGAAGAGGTAATCCTAACTCCGGTCGTTCTGACTGATATTTTTGGTTTGATAAATGGTGAAGAGGATTATGAGCAAGATGCTCAAGAATTTGGAAGAATGTTAGTTGAGCTGGGACATGCGGAGGGCATTCCCACGAAGCTGCTCAAAGTAAATTTCCCCTTCAAAATTAAGTTTCTTGCTGAGTTGGTCGAAAAAGTGCTCCTCGGTAAGCACTCCGCTCATGATAATATAACAAGGCAACAATTCGCACTGATGTGTGCGATTGTTAATCAGAAAAGGATAGATTGGGCGGGAGTAATGTTTGATCTGATCAGGAAAAAGAACAGCAAGAAGGAAGTTACCCTCGGCAGGGTTATTGGAATCTTCATGAAGGAAAAGTACCCCCAGCTGCTGAGTTCAACCGCAACAACAATAAATGCAAGCAAGAAGATGGATCCAAACCTGTTCTCCAAGTGGAAGAGAACCTTTGTGAAACCCGCTCTCACAGGGGTTGCTTCAGCAACATCTGAGAGCACCAGGACTAATTCGGTCGCTCCTCACCCTGTTGAAGCTGGCTCAGCTCTTTCCCTTCCCTCTTCTTCTGCTATGATGTCTGCTTCAGTTGAAGTTCCATCAACTTCAACTGAAGTAAGACTTTCCCCTTCTCCTGTTAGAGAAACAACTACGGTTGCTCTTCCTTCCCCTCCAACATCTCCTCTTCCTTCTCATCAGACTAGGATATCTGCTCCTAGTTTTGATTTGTTAGGATCTGAGAGGATTCCAACTCCTCCTCTGTCTCCCATTCATTCTCCAGTTAACTCTCCTATTAACTCTCCAGCTCCTTCTCCAATTCAATCACCAGTCCACACCATTCTTCATCCCAGCACTACAACCATATCTGCTGCAGCTCCATACACTACACTTCCATCATCTTTTGAGATTACTCCTGAACTTATCTCCCGCATTGTGGAGTTGATTACCCCTTCAATCAAAATTATGATTGAAGAGGCAATCGCTCCACTTGCATCATCCATTGATACCTTAACCGCTACCATCAAATCTCTTTCCAAATCTGCTGAGCCCTCTTCCTCAAGGGGCCTGGTTTCAGTTTCCACTGAAATCAGGCAGGGGGAGATGCTCTGTGAAGATGCCTCAGATCCTCCTGCCTCCCTTCCAGCAGTAACAGATACTGTAATGACAGCTCTGGAAGAGTCTGCTCCAGCTGAAAAAGAAGTAGTTCCAGTGTTATCTGACAAGGAAATAGCTGATGGAATAATGCTATCTGAAATTGCTGTAAAAGTCTGCTTAGAAGATCTCACCACTCCTGTGGTTGCTCGATTCCTAGAAGGTATTATAACTTCATATCTAGATGAATCATGGGAGATGGTCAAATATGAAGGTAATTCACTCATTCGATTTATTGACGAGTCAATTAATTTGCTAGCTAGTGAATACCTAGAAGGAATGATTATTGCTTATTTAGCAGATCTGTGTTCATAATTCTACAGATTTTATTAGAGAAGATTTAGCTGCTCAGATCATAGTAATTGTCTCAGAGGCTGCCCCAAATGTTCCTGATATCCAAATAGATCCAGAATTGGATTCTTTTTTAGATGATAGAGAAGATGAGTCTGAAAAACAAGATGAAATCAAAGATGACACTCCTGTTCTGAGTATGGAAGAAGAAAAAGCAAGAGCTGCCTGGAATCAAAGAGTACAAGATTCTTTAAAAGAGAAAGAAAAAGAGTTGCAAGTTGAAAAGTCAACTCTTTGGGATGATTCACCAGGATTGGATTTAGATTACCTTCTGGCTCAGGATGCCATGGAAGAGGAAAGAGAGAAATCTGATCTGAAGTTAAAAGAAAAGGCTGTTTCTGAAGCCTATGATCCTTATGATAATCTTCCATCATCTCACTCTGATGATGAAGATGATTCTGATGTATCTGAGAAATCAACGAAAAAGAAAGCTGCTCAAAAGAAAAGGAAAGCTGCTGCTCCTCCTCCTCCCAGTAAAGACAATGATACTCCTTATTATATTCTGAAGGGCATTGACCCTGAGTCAAAGGAATTTCAGCACTGGATGTGGTTCTCCAAGAACCAGCAGAAAGAAAGGAAAAGATCTAAGAGGTATGATAGTCCTGTTTCAAGATGGACTCCCAGAGGTCCTCCTCCTCCACCTCCCAGTGCAGGAGCCTCTGGGAACCTATCTGCTAATCCATCTGCCTCTTCTGGAAAATCTGCATCTTTTCAGCCTCAGCCAAGGAAAAGCTATCAAAGTTCGCAAGGCAGATCGTATTCTGGCTCTCAAAGACTAGTGAAGGAGGTTTTGGTTCAAAGACCAACTTTTTCCCCTCCTCCTTCTCCAAAGAAAAGAGTTCCATCTCTAATACCAGTTCAGTCTGAGAAAGTTGATTCAAAAGGTAAGTAGTTTATTTTGTTTTAAAATTCTAGCAAGAACCTTTTGCTAAGTCTGCTCCAATGTCTTATCTAGTTAATCAAGATAAAGAATCAGATGCTGCTCCTTCTGAGTCTGTTTATGAAAGTCCTGAGCTTGATCCTAACTTTAGGATGGCTCGTTTTCACGAACTGGTTGGAGCAGCTCAAATAAGAAAATCAAAAGCAGAAGGAAAAGATACCACTGGTTTAACCACCATGTCTGCTTTCAGAAAGAAAGTGTTTGAAAAGTTCCAGGTTAATCCTGATGTTTTTGATCCCTCAAAATATATGGAAAAGCACCCTGAAGCAGTTGTCCCTAGGGCTGCAGAATTGAAGATCATTGGTGTGCAGGACTTGAAGCTGTCAAAGAAAGAAGCTGATGATCCTCTAAGGAAAATTTCTTTTGTTCCTAGTTCCTCTGACCCTCTGCCAGATTCTGTAGACTCTTAATAGTTTGATTGACTGCTGTGTTATATTTGTCTATTATCTATCTGTTTGATATCTGCTAGTTAATTGCTATCTATTTCCTGTATTGTTTATAGTGTTCTATAGCTAGCTCTGTGTTTTAGTTTTTAAGAGACTTAACTCAAATAGGGGGAGATTGTTGGTACCCCAGTTTGATTTGAGTTTAGTCTTGTCCTTTTAGTCCCTTGACCCAAGAAATATCTATGGTCAATGGTTAGTAGTCTAGCTGTAGAGTCCTCGCTTTTCCAGATGAAGAATTTGGTTAAGAAGTTTGTTCGTTCGACTATCGTCGAACGCCGCTCGACTATCGTCGAACGCCGCTCGACTATCGTCGACTAACTGTTCGACGATCGTCTATCAGTTGTTCGACTTTCAGTCTGCATGGATAGTTCGACTATCGGTTGATAGCTCGACTATCTGTGTGCTTTGATAGTTCGACTATCTGCTTGGATAGGTCGACTATCTGATAGTTCGACTATCTGTTGATAGGTCGACTGTCTGTTTGGTTTTGATAGTTCGACTATCTGTTGATAGGTCGACTATCTGATAGCTCAACTATCTGTTGATAGTTCGACTATCTGTTTGTCTTTGATAGTTCGACTATCTGTTGATAGGTCGACTATCTGTTCTCGCTTGGTAGTTCGACTATCTATTTTGATAGTTCGACTATCTGATAGCTCGACTATCTGTTGATAGTTCGACTATCTGTTTGTTTTTGATAGTTCGACTATCTGTTGATAGGTCGACTATCTGATAGCTCGACTATCTGTTGATAGGTCGACTATCTGTGTGTTCTTGATAGTTCGACTATCTGTTGATAGGTCGACTATCTGATAGCTCGACTATCTGTTGATAGCTCGACTATCTGTTTTGCCCTGATAGTTCGACTATCTGTTGATAGGTCGACTATCTGATAGTTCGACTATCTTCTGGTAGTTCGACTATCTGCTGTGATAGTTCGACTATCTCCTTTGATAGTTCGACTATCTGGATCGTTCGACTATCTGTCCGATAGTTCGACGATCTCCGTGCGTCGGTCGACGATCTCCGAAGGTCGTTCGACGCTTTCTGTCTGCCTTTAATATTTTGTATTTATTTATTATATTTAATTAATTAATACATTATCTGGCATATCTTTTCAAATGTTTTATGATAATATTTCCAGGCATATCTGCTCTATTCTTTTTACCTGTGTAAAATCTTTTTAGATAAAGTTGTTTGTCTTATTAGCTGACATTATAATTTACTTTATCTGTTGTCAGCCCTTTATAGCCGTTAGACTGAAAAGTCTTCTTTTTGCTATAAAGAGTTTGTTTCTGATATGACTTTATTTAGTACTTTATTATCAAATTGCTTCCTGCAGCTTCCTAGAAAAAGGGTTATTCCTTTTATAGAATGTTTCTGCTGCAGAGATTGTTTTGTCTTCTTGATATTTACAGCACAGGTCTCAAGTCTCAGAAGAAGACAAGTAATTCAAACTGAAGAGAGCCGTTGCTTGTTGCTGCTATATAAAGGACCCCTTGAAGAAGGATTCAAGCTAGCTAACTAGTTACCCAGATATTTTCAAGCATTCAAGCCTTCATCAAGATCTAGTCTTCTGCTCTCAGCAATTTCCATCTAACTGAGAAGTGTTAAGATCTTCCACTCTTCTTCAACCTGAGTTCTCCTGCTTTCAGGAAGTCCAAACTCAGAGTTCTTTTGAAGAAGAAGAAGAAGAAGATAGCTGCTTGAAGATCTTTAATTTTATTATTTTTTATCTTCTTGTAGTTTTTCCTTCAGAGCTTTCTGAAGAGTTTTTCTGCACTGAAGCAAGACTTCACCTGGACATCTTTGAGCCAGGGGGAGCCTTGATTCTTTAGAGCTTTCTAGCTCAGTGCAAGTTTTTGTGCTTCTCTAATCTTTGTAAAATAGAGAAGACATCTTAACCTTCTTCCCCTCCTGTACAGGGTTATTACTCCCTTCAAAAGTATCCCTTGGTGGCAGGGCACCTGATCAAAAACCTGTGCTTGGTTTTTAGACACCTGATCAAAAGTCTAAAGGGTTTCTGGATCTACCTGAAGCAGATCCTGTTGGTGGCAGGGCACCTGATCAAAAACCTGAGTGGATTCCTACCGTGTGGGTAGAAGAGTGGACGTACCCAAGTTGTTTGGGGAACCACTATAAATTTCCTTGTGTCATCTGGATTCACTTGTTTAATTCCTGCATTGTGGCTGTGAATAGATATAACTAGGATTGCTAGTTGCTGATTAGGTTTTCCAAGCCTTAACTGTAATTACAGTTAGCTTGAGTTTGTGCACATCACTCGTGTTAGGCTATAGGGTTAAATCTATATCTATAATCTTTTCATTCCGTACTTCACTCCAAGCGAGTTGGGTAGACCATTAAGTTTTGTCTAGTGCAAAATTTGATAACTCTATTCACCCCCCCTCTAGAGTAGTATATATCCCTTCACTTTCAGCTTCCCGCAAGGCGAGCCTCCACACCATGTACCGAAGGAGCGTTGGCTCCACGTCCCCGGAAGAAAGAATCACCTTCACGGTCCAAGATATGCCGGGTCACGAGGACCCCTTCTTCGACGCGTTGTCATCCAGACGACCATCGAAGATTTCACCGTCTCCCGGATCCTCGTCGACAACGGGAGCTCTGTCAACGTCATCTTCAAGAAGGCGTTTGACATGATGAAGGTGGAGGCCAGGAGGGTGTTAGCCTCAGATGGGCCCCTGTTCGGCTTCTTGAGGGAGAGGAAGGAGGTCGAAGGAGGGGTAGGACTCCATGTCTCCCTAGGAGGGCAGTCCCGCAATTGCAAGTTTTTCATTGTGGACGCTCCCAGCAGCTACAGCGCCATCTTCTGGAGGCCCCTCATCAGCACTTTCTGCTACGTCCCTTCATCCTTCCACCAATGCTTAAAGTTCAATGTCGAGGGGGTCCAGATCTGGGTTCGTGGAGACCCCAGGATGGCGAGGGAGTGCAATGTCACTGTCGTAAACTCCATCTCGTGGCAGGAGGGTGCTGAAGAGATGGGACGGAGGATGGAAGAGGCAGAGCAGAGGGTCGGTCCAGTGGAGATGTAGGTGGAAGGGAGCCTCGCCCAGACGGAGGAGGTGAAGGAAGTTCGGGAGCCGGCCGAGGCAATGGTCGCGGAGGAAGCTGAGGAAGAGACCTTCGCCCCTGGAGGAGGGGAGGTTGAAGAATGGGGGGAGTGGCCTCACCTGGAAGCGGCGGAAGAGGTGGTGGAGATAGAGGTCCTCACCTTCAGAGGCAAGGTGGAGAAGGTTCGCGTTTGTAGAGGGCTGACCCCGGAGGCCCAAGGCAGGATGCTGGAGTGCATCCAAAAAAATGTGGACATCTTTTCCTAGAGCGCTGCAGAGATGCCTGAGATCGACGCCGACGTGGCCTGCCATCGCCTCAACCTTGATTTGGAGGCCCGCCCCATCCAGCAGAAGAAGAGGCCTATCACGGATAGGCTGGCCGAGCCAATTCGAGAAGAGGTGGCCAAGCTCCTTAAGGCCGGTTTTGTATCCGAGATCCATTACCCCGGCTGGGTCTCCAATGTTGTAATGGTTAAAAAAGGAGACGGCCGGTGGCGTATGTGTGTAGATTTTTCGCTTCTTAATAAATCATGCCCTAAGGATTGTTACCCCTTGCCTCGGATCGACACGCTGGTTGACTCAGCCGTCGGTTTCCCTGTAATGAGTTTTTTAGATGCATTTTCAGGTTACCACCAGATCAGGATGCACCCTCCTGACATCAAAGATGTCTTCTTCATCACCGGGGATGGATGTACTGTTATAAGATGACGCCCTTCGGGCTAAAGAACGCAGGGGCGACTTATCAAAAAATGATGGACAGGGTCTTTCGAGAGCAGAAGGGAAGGAACTTGGAGGTGTATGTTGACGACCTTATGATCAAGAGTCGAGATGACGACTCTCACCTCCAGGATCTAGAGGAAACCTTCACCACCCTGCGCAAGTACAAGATGAGGCTGAATCCCTTGAAGTTCATCTTCGGGGCGAGCAGGGGCAAATTTATGGGCCACCTCCTCACCCCCGCTGGATTAGAACCCAACCCCGACAAGGTCCGGGCGATTATGGAGTTGGGGTCGCCTCGGGATGCAAAGGAGGTGCAACAATTGACAGGGAAGCTGGCGGGGTTGAGAAGGTTCCTCTCCCGGGCCGGGGAGAAGTGTTCTCCCTTCTTCAAGACCTTGAGAGGAGGCCGAAGGTTCGAATGGACCTCGGAGTGCGAGGAGGCGTTCCAGGCCTTGAAGAGGCAGTTGACTCAGGCCCCCTTGCTTCAGGGGCCGAAGGAGGGGGAGAACTTATTCTTGTACTTGGGGGTTGGGGCGGAGACCATTAGTTCTGTCTTAGTTCGGGAAGAAGGGAGGAAATAACTCCCGGTTTATTATGTGAGCAGGGTGCTGAGGAAGGCCGAGCTCCGCTATCCTATCCTGAAGAAGCTGGCTTTCGCCCTCATCATCTCGGCCCGGAGCTCCGGCCTTACTTCTAGGCACACTCAATTCAAGTGGTGACTGACCACCCCCTCCGCAGCATCTTCGAAGGGGTGGAGCATTCAGGCAGATTAGCTAAGTGGTCGGTAGAGTTGAGCGAGTTCGACGTCTCCTTCGTCCCTTGCCTCTCGATCAAGGCCCAAGCTATGGCTGACTTCTTGGCTGACTATGTGGTCAAGGTGGCGGAGGAAGAACTCACTCGCCCGGTTCCTTGGAGGGTTATGGTGGACGGTGCTTCAGGTAGGCATTCCCTTGGGGCGGGAATCATCTTGGAGAGCCCCCAGGGAACGAGGATCGAGAAGATAGTGGTGATACACTTCCCCATCACCAACAATCAGGCCGAGTACGAGGCCGTGATTGCTGGTCTGCGTTTGTCCAGGGAACTAGGCGTGCATGATGTGGAGGTCCTCACTGACTCCATGGTGGTGGCTTCCCAGATTAACGGGGAGTTTGAGGCAAGGGAACCGACTCTGCAACTCTACTTGGCCAAGGTAAAGGGATTCATCGGCATCTTCCAGACCTTTTCCATTCGACACGTTCCCAGGGAAGAGAGCGAGCAAGTAGATCAGCTGGCGAAGCATGGTCCCCGGGTGGGGGGTACCCTCACAGATCTCTTCAGCCCATCCATCGAAGAGGGGGAGCTGATGGAGGTGGAGCAGCATCCCTCGTGGATGGATCCCTTCACAACGTATCTGTCCACTAGGTAGTATCCAGAAGGGATGGACATGAAAAGGCTCAAGTACAAGTCGGCATATTATATCATGCGAGACGGCCAGCTGTACCGAAAGACCCTCTCCGGGATGTTGGCACGCTGCGTGGCCGAAGGGGAGGTCCTGAGGATCTTGGAAGAAACTCACTCCGGGGAGTGCGGGAGCCATTCCGGGAGTCGAACCTTGGAGGGTCGTATCATCAGACAAGGGTATTTTTGGCCGACCCTGAGCTGGGACGCGACGAAGTTTGCGAAGGAATGCCACAAGTGCCAATTGTTCGCCCCCTCTAGCTACAGCCGACCCAACGCCTCAGTAGTATCACGGCCCCCTTGCCATTTACCATCTGGGGAATGGACTTGGTTGGGCCCTTCCCCCAGGCCAGCGGCCAGAGAAAGTTCCTGCTCGTGATGATTGATTACTTCTCTAAGTGGTTGGAAGTTAAGGCGTTGGCCAAGGTAACCTACCAGGTCATCAGGAACTTTGTATGGGGGGAGATAATCTGCCTTCATGGGTTGCCTCAGGCCATCGTCACGGACAACGGCCCTCAGTTCGCCAGCGCCGAGTTCGTCAGCTTCTGCGAACAGCTTGGGATCAACCTTAGGTTCGCCTCGATTCATCACCCTAGGAGCAACGGACAGGTAGAGGCGGCGAACAAGGTCATTGTTAACCTCCTCAAAAAGAAGGTAGAGAATCTGAGAGGAAGCTGGGTGGAGCAACTCCCTTCGGTCCTCAGGGCCCTTAGAACCACACCTAATACAGCGACAGGAGAGACTCCTTTCAAGCTCTCTCATGGGTGCGAGGCGGTGCTTCCAGCAGAGTTCGAGGTTCGAACCCCCCCCCCCCCCCCCCGGGGTGGTCGAGGCCGGAGAGGGCAGAGAGGAATGGAGGACCGAGAACGAGGAGGAACTGCGGCTCTCACTCGACATGGTTAAGGAATCGCGAGATCTCTCAGCCATCAGGCAAGAGGAAGTGAAGAGGAGAATGACCAAATACTTCGACAAGCACGTCAGAGTCAAACAATTCGTGGAAGGGGACTTGGTCTTGAGAAAGGTGGATGCCGCAGGGAGGTCAGCCACCGTGGGGAAGCTCAATCCAAACTGGGAGGGACCGTACATCGTACATGAGGCATTGAAGTCAGGAGGGTACCGCCTCCGTAATGTGGAAGGCGAGACCCTGAGTCTCACCTGGAATGGTGATGACTTGAAGCATTTTTTCCCCTGAGTAATGTAAACGTCGCTTCAATTTCCTAATAAAGCTTCTGTTGATGAACTTGTGCCCCGACGATGAAAAGCGCAAAGGCAAGTTCGCCTCAGACCCTGATCAGATCCCACTGCCAGGCTCCCATTAAGCTGGCAGGGCTGGATGTCCTCGGAGGTGTCCGCCTCAGACCCCGAGCAGATCCCGCTGCCAGGCTCCCATCGAGCTGGCAGGGCTGGATGTCACTCGGAGGTGTCTGCCTCAGACCCCGAGCAGATCCCGCTGCCAGTCTCCCATCAAGCTGTCAGGGCTGGATGTCACTCAGAGGAGTCCGCCTCAGACCCCGAGCAGATCCCGCTACCAGGCTCCCATCAAGCTGGCAGGGCTGGATGTCACTCGGAGGTGTTTGCCTCAGACCCCGAGAAGATCCCGCTGCCAGGCTCCCATCAAGCCGACAGGGCCGGATGTCACTCGGAGGTGTCTGCCTCAGACCTCGAGCAGATCCTGCTGCCAGGCTCCCATCAAGCTGGCAGGGTTGGATGTCACTCGGAGGTGTCTGCCTCATACCCCGAGCAGATCCCGCTGCCAAGCTCCCATCAAGCTGGCAGGGCTGGATGTCACTCGGAGGTGTCTGCCTCAGACCCCGAGCAGATCCCGCTGTCAGGCTCCCATCAAGCTGGCAGGGCTGGATGTCACTCGGAGGAGTCCGCCTCAGACCCCGAGCAGATCCCGCTGCCAGGCTCCCATCAAGCTGGCAGGGCTAGATGTCACTCGGAGGAGTCCACCTCAGACCCCGAGCAGATCCCGCTGCCAGGCTCCCATCAAGCTGGCAGGGCTGGATGTCCCTCGGAGGTGTCTGCCTCAGACCCCGAGCAGATCTCGCTGCCAGGCTCCAATCAAGCTGGCAGGGCTGGATGTCACTCAGAGGGTCCGCCTCAGACCCCGAGCAGATCCCGCTGCCAGGCTCCCATTAAGCTGGCAGGGATGGATGTCACTCAGAGGAGTCCGCCTCAGACCCCGAGCAGATCCCGCTGCCAGGCTCCCATCAAGCTGGCAGGGCTGGATGTCATTCGGAGGAGTCCGCCTCAGACCCCGAGCAGATCCCGCTGCAAGGCTCCAATCAAGCTGGTAGGGCTGGATGTCACTCGGAGGAGTCTGCCTCAGACCCCGAGCAGATTCCGCTGCCAGGCTCCCATCAAGCTGGCAGGGCTGGATGTCACTCGGAGGAGTCTTCCTTGGACCCCGAGCGGATTCTCTATCTCGGCAGAGAGCCTCGAATGAATCGGCGGGTTGACAAGGGGACCCCGGCACGATGGGGGGTAAGGGGAGCCGGCTCTGGCCTTGAGAACGGCGAGCCTCCAGGGAAGATGGCCTGGACGGTGACGACCCGACCGCGCCAATGCCCCGGAAGCCGGCTCGCCAAAGGTCCAAGCGCGCTCCAGGCTTCTCTCGCCCACCCAATGACGTGGATGGGTTAGCGAGCCTGAATGGAATCAGCAAGTCACTCTCTCGCGCCGTGACCACTCAACCTACCCCTCGCTCCTAAGCCTAAGTTCAGAGTTCAAAGTGAGCAGACGACCTAACTCGCTCGCTCATTGTCGCGGAGTCCATGAGAACGTTCAAGAATAAAAGAAATCATGATTAGCGCGAGAATCAAAAGGCGAGTGCAAGAAATAGGGGTATTAGCGTTTCTACTCAAAGAAGAGTTCTGTACATTGACAAAATTCAAAAAAGATAAAGTTATTACAAAAACTGGGCTCTGGCCCGCGTCACCGCCACAGCAAGAATAGGACGAATGCAAGCTCTCGGCGAGGCGACCCCTGAGCGGCGGGCCCTTAAATAGGGAGCAATGGCCTCTCGCCCGGCTCCGGTACCGGAAGGAACAGCTCCGGAACATCCTCGCTCGCCAAAAGCTTGGCACCGTCGTCCTTGATAAGGTTGGCCCTCTGAAGCGTCCGGAAGGTGTACTTTGCAGCGTTGGCCGCGTTCTTCTGCATCATCACTTCGATCTCGTGATCGCTGTAATGAGCGAGCTGGCAGCCGCTTGTAGATGGCGGGGGGGGGGGGGGGGGGGGGGGGCTGCTACGGCCTTCAGCGCGTCCACTCGCTTCTGCAGCGCCTGCTTCTCCTGTTGGAGGGTGGCGATCTCAGAACCCAGCCGGCTGGCAGTCGCCGCGTCCTGTGAGAAGGAGAAAAACTGAGTTTGGTTATGCGGGAGGGAATGGAGGTTGAGGCGAGTCAAGGGACCTACCGCTCCACCTAAGTATTGAGCGAGAGCGGCCTCCGCCGCATCAGCCTGCTTCCGCTGCTCGTCCGCCTCTTCCCGAGCTAGTCGGTGGGCCGCCTCCTTCTCGTCGATGAGCTTGGTGAGGGATAGAGCGTTCTTTTCCAACCGAAGACATCGCCGGCCGACCATATAGGCCAGCTCGAGGCTGAGAAACTGGGCCCGCGCGCTTTCATAAATCAGCACCCGAGTTGCCTCCTCGTCGTAAATGGCGGCGTCCTCTCGCCCGTAGACACCGAAGGCGAGGTTATAGGCATTCCCGCTGCTGGAGTCATCTTCCAACCAGCTCGGCAACAGCGAGGATACGTAGACCCTGTTGGTCTCCTTATCCCACTGAAGTAGCGAGACTTCGTCCTCATCGGCGGGCCCCTCGCCGTAACCAAAGTTACGATGGCCCCGAGGGATTGCCTTCCCGGCGGGCCGAACCTCCTCCGGCGGTTGCGACGTGCCCGCCTCTTCACCTGAAGATCTGACGGCCGGAGAGGCCGCGGGGGCGGGAACGGTGGACGGCTGGCTCGCGGGGGCCTTACCCTTGTCTCGAGCCGGGGGAAGCGAGCCACCCGCCTTCTTCGACTTCTTAGGCGGCGGCGGATCCTGAGGCTATTCGCGGCTGGGCCTCTTCGCGGGGGCAGGAGTCGAGAACTCGCGATGGGCGGCAGCCGCTGCCTCGGCCCACGCTAGCTCGTCGGCGGCGAGTAGCGCGCTCTCATACGACGGATGGATAGGGATGTCGCGCTCGCCAACAGGAAATGGAACTTAGAAAAAATTCGAAGAATTCAAGGATGCGTAGATGGGGCGAGCCGCTTACCTTCACTGGGCGGGACAGGGACGAGGTCGTTCAGGTTCCTACGGAGGTAGGCCACCTCGAAGTTCTTCCCAGCGAAGAACTCGAACAGTCCCGCTTCGTGACCCCCTAGGGCCCGGGGGGCGGTAGCTCGCCTCGCTGAGCTGGACCGGTGAAAAGGGGACGTTGCCGAAGTCCCCCTTGACGAAGATAAACTTCTTAAGCCAGTTGTGGCTCTTATTGACGGTTTCCCGCACTTTGACGTGGCTGCTGGCGAAGCAGGCGGTCCCGTCCTTATTCGCCCGAAAAGAGAACAGCTTGCGGAATACAATGAGGCTGAACTCTATTTTCTCCTCTCGCAGATAGCAGGCGAACCCTACGATCACTGCGATGGAGTTCGGGGTCATTTTCCCGGGAACCACCCCGTAATACTTGAAGATTTGGCGGACCTCCGGCCATAGGGGTAGACGAAGGCCCGCCTCAAAATGGGCCACCGGGAACGCGAGCTCGCCAGCGAATAGCTCGTTCATTCGTTCCTCCTTCCTGGGCCGCCTCGCCTCAAAACCTGGCGGGACGAAGTGGCCGACTGCATCTACAAATTCCCCCTCCGTAAGGACGGCGGGAGGGAAATCATGCTCGGAGAAGGTCCAACCGCATTTGGCCCTCCCCTCTGCCTCGCCACTACCTCCACCCATCTTGCAGATATCTCGCTGAGTGGGACAGAGGGGTTTTTGCAAAGAGCTAGGGGGAAAGAAGAAGCCTTAAATACAGTAGGTGTGAAAGGGCCGCCATGGTCTATTTATAGGGTGAGAAAGGGCGGGAAAAAGCCTTCTTGGGCGGTAAAGTGCGGATAGCAATAAGGCCCTAACGTTTCGACTTCCGAACCCAAGCCGGGTTCTCGCCAACCCGCCAGTCCGCTGCAAACCGCCCGCACTCGCGCCTGCATGATTAACCGGCAGCCGCCGAGCGGGCCAGTTCTGACCTGCGCGCGAGTCACCTGTCACGTGACTCGCGAACAACCGGCTCGCCCCCGCCAGTACAAGAAAAGGGCTCGGCGAGGAGACTCGGCAAGGCCGAGCCCGCGCGTTGGAAGGTCGGTCGAGTCAGGGCATCTCGCCCGCATAATCCGCAGAGGTCTGAACGATGGCGCAACCCAGATAAAATTGCAATAAATGTTAGCCCGCGACGGGCGAAAGTAGTCCTGAATTATTATAAATATCTAGACTAACAGAAGGAGATTAACACCCTGAGCATTACCGCCGCATGCGGGGCGACCCGGACCTGGCGGGTAACAACCGGCGAGGGAGGGTGAACTCAACGCGGGATCCATTTCCACCTACCTCCCCTCCCCGTGCCGGTTCGGGGAGGTACGCGAGGATAATGATACTCGCGGTCCGCTGATAACTCCCGTTGGGTCCTATTGATCTGCTCCGAGGCACGCCTCAGTCGCCCCTCGGCTCGCGTGATATGCACACCCGAAGTAGTCGCCTCATCCTCGTCAGAAGAAAGTCTCGCTCCATCCAAAGCCGCGAGTCGCTCCTCTGTCTCGGCCTTATCTTTCTCCACTCTGTCGAAAACCTCCCGTAGCAGTAGAGTGTGCTTTTTAAACAGTTGCTTCACCTGCTTCTTCATCCTCTCAGCATCACGCGGGTCTCCTAGGTACTCGGAGATGCTGTCCACGTCTGGGGGGGGGGGGGGAGAGTACCCTCCACTCATCTCGGCGTCAGGCGAAGAGACCACGTTATAACCTGCAGAGGTAAGATAAGAAGGAGCGATGACCGCACGCAGGCCAAAGTCAGAGGGTTTACCTGGCATCGGCACGCCGCCCACATCATCAGTAGGCCTAGAGTTGCCAGGCCGACCCTGGAAGGGTTCTCCTCCAAGAGTAACGAAGGGTTTTCCCAGGTCGTGGGATCTTGGAGACGGAGGCACCACGGGTGGGATAGGTTCCCGCGGCAAGGGACTAGCCACCCGATCGGCCTCCGCCAGAGCGGAACACCCAGGATCTCCCTCGTCTGCCCTGGCTCCCCGAGGCATCTCCTACCAAAAGGAAAGAAAATTCAAGGAGCGGGGAGGTAAGGATCGAGCAAGGGAAGTGGATATACCTCAGGGATGACCTCGGCACCACCGACCGAGCTGGAGGTAGGGTCGTCGTGCCCTGAAGACCGTCGGACGATCTTCGCTTTCTTTGGCTTAAAAAGGGGGCCAGGCGACCCGCGCGCTAGCCACGGGGCGGCTTCGAGAGCCGCATCCCGGACACTCTCCCTCACAGCCGCCAAACGAGTCTGCATCTCCTCAGACATAGACATCTCGCGGTTATAGATCGCAGAAAGGGGAAAAGAAGAGGAATTACCCCAGAGGTCGGACAGCTTATTTATAGCGAGGAGGTGGGTCCCACCAAAAGATTCCCTCCAGCTCAGCAAGGTTTTCGCCGAACACATGAGGGTTGGATGTTTCTTTCTGAGCCTTCTTCGAAAGCTCGCAAAGAGCGGGGTTTATGTACAATCTCGTGTTCGCCGAAGGGGCTCAGGTAGCCAGGCGGACTGCCCCCGACCCGCGCATCGATGGGTTACCCTAGCGAGCCAGCCTGGCCCGCACCCTCCTAGGCGGGCCAGCTCGTACCCCCTTGGCGGGCCATCCCCCGGCCCGTGCCCTCCCAGCGAGCCAGCCCTGCCCGCGCCTATCTTGGAGGGCCCGCCCCGCCCGCCTCTCCTAGGCGGGTCGGCCCGCGCCTTCCCCGCGCCTTCTCGGCGAGCCGGCTCCGGCCCGCGCCTCACGCCAAGTGGAGGCATTGAAGGGCTGCTCACTCGATTCCCAACAGGGAGGACCTCTTACTGTCTTACCCTATTGGTTTGCCCCTAGCCGGTCAATACAGCGGGGTCACGCTGTTGGCAGACCCAGGTGGGCTGCACATAGATATTTAGAACAACGGAGTTCAGCTGTTGGTAGGCCAGCCCGAGGAGCTTTTGGTAATTTTAAGGCGGCAGAGGTTTGTTATTTACAGACCATCCTCAAAATCCTATAAAAAGGACCCAAGGGGTACCTCAGAAGGCAGGGCTTACTTGCTCCTCAGTCTTCTAGCGCTCTCTGAGGTACCTTAACCCGGCATTTGGCTAAGGAGGGGAAGCGCTCAGTGATCTTCCGAGTTTGTGGTGGGACCTCCGAGCCGGGCCCTTGGTCTAGTCCTTCGCTCTCCTTTCCTTTGTTGTTTTTCTTGCAGGAGCGAAGTAGGTGCGCGACCACCCCTTCCCCAAGGGTGAACTCCACAAGAAACCGATTTTCCGGTTTCAATAATAAAGCCACTATAATGCGATCTTCAATCTTTAACAAATCAAAAACATTTAGTTTTTTGGAACATAATTCTCTAAAGAACATGGAAACCTCCATCAATGGTGTCACTATATGCCTTGGTAACACTGATCGTAAACCAATCGTCAACAATTGTTGCCTTATAATGTGATTATCATGGCTCTTTAAGCCTTGTATTATGCATTGCTTCAGTTTAACATAGCGTGATATATTGGAGGCATATGCATCAGGAACTCGTAATGACTTTATCATTCCTAAAAAAATATCTTTCTCCATCTTACTACTGGTGAAGCAAGCCGGAGGAATAATCTCGGTGTCATCATCTCTTTCTTGGATCCATGGATGTTTTAGAATCCCGAGATCCTTGCAATCCCTTCTAGCGCGCAAATTATCCTTGGATTTGATCGAGCCACCCAATATAGTGTTCAAAATATTATCACACACATTTTTTTCTATATGCATTGTATCAAGATAATGACGGAGTAAATTTGTCTTCCAATAGGGAAGTTCAAAAAATATACTTCTTTTTTCCCAATACTTAGTAGGTCCTCCCGAATTATTTTCTCTACCAAACACAACATGAAGATGTTGGGTTTCCTTAGATACTCTTCGTCCATTATAAGGTTTTTTTACTACAAATACGCATTTCATGTTGACCAAACTTTCTTGCTTTCCGATATGAATGATCAACTGGCAAGAATCGACGATGAGCCTGATAAATAGTTTTTTGACTATTCTTTAGCCAACATGATTGAGTGTCCAACCCGCTTGATGGACATCCAAGTTTGGAATGTGTGTTCCATCCCGATAGATTACCAAGCACGGGAAAATCGCTAATAGTCCATAATAGTGCTGCATGTAGTGTAATTTTTTCCCATATAAAACATCAAGCACTTATACCCCCACTTCTCATAACTCATTCAACTCTTTTATTAATGGTTGTAGATACACATCGATGTTATTCCCTGACATCTTTGGACCGGGTATCAAACCCGACATGATAATAGATCTTTTCTTCATGCACTCCCAAGGTGGCACATTGTATATCACTAGCATAATTGGCCACGTACTATGTGTGCTGCTAAGATCACCAAATGGATTGAATCCATCAGTAGCAAGTCCTAAATGAATATTTCGAGGATCATTTGAGAATTCTTTGTGGCTTGATCAAATTCTTTCCATGCCAAGCCATCTCTAGGGTGATGCATTAAACTGTCATGATTAAGATCTTTTGCATGCTACTGCATCATCTCGGCAGTTTCCTTGCAAAGAAATAGTCCCTCCAAACGTTCTTTTAATGGAAAATACCGAAAAACTTTTTTGTGTGTCTTCCTCATAATGATCACATCTTGTTGCTTACGTTTTCTCGATCGGTGAGTCAATTGATCGTCTTGTACATCAACCCATCGTGATTGTCAACATATATGACAAGAATTGTTATTTTTGTGTATGTCCCAAAATAATGAACAATCATTTTCACATGCATCAATCTTAATATATTTGTGGCCCAATTTAGATGTGACTTTCTTGGCCTCATGATAGTTAGCAGGCACTGATTTATATCCGTCTAGCACTGCACCTTGTAGAACTTTCAACAACATATAAAAATGTACATTACTCCAATTTCCAAGTGTCTTAATATGCAAGAGATTCAATAAGAAGGATAATTTTGTGCACTCTTGACATCCTTCCCACAATGGCTTATTTTCCTCTAAGAGAGTCGTGTATAGATTATCCGCATCTGCATTAATGGGAGCTTGAGGATTCTCAAAATGTGTGTTTATGCTGATATCATCATAAAGTAATTCTTATTCATACAAACTCTCATTGTTTGTTAAATTAGGAATAACAGCATGCAGGAAGTTCATTCATCGGATCACTAGAGTTGTTAGTATGATTCAAAGATCCTATAATTAAAGGACTATTATTATTTTGTAAGACTCCATTATTAATTAAACGTCCATCATGGTATATCCATTCTGTGTAGTTTTCCATAATACCATTCCATACAAGATGTCCTTCTACCACATCTCTATTCCACTTCTTTAGATTTACACACTTTTTACAAGGGCATGGGCACTTCTCACTAATTGGTGTATATGATTAGTATGAATCTAGCAAATATTTTATGCCATCTAAATAAGTTTTCGAATGTCGTAACTCTCTCATCCATCTTCTGTCCATTAATAAATCGGATTGGCACCTATATAAAAAAAATAACACAATTAATAAAGATTATAAATCAGACATGGAGATTGTGTTTTACAAAATTAAATGATTCACTCTACTACTTACAAAGAAAAATTGTTGGTCACACCTGAATTAAAAAATGATAATAGAAAAATGAATATAAAATGAAAATGAAAAATACAACAGAAAACAAAAAAGCTACTTGAGGGACGGGTTGGTGATAATAAATGTGTTATTTCAGCGACTGATAGCGACAATCTTCTTGACAAGGGTAGAAAGAAAAATATTAAAAGTTTGAAATCTGATGGTGCTTCGGATATAGTGCCAATAATATAGGTCTTGTAGAGCCTGAAAGGGAGAATAAATTTCAGCCACTTTTGAGGGATAGGTTGGTGATAGTACATGTGTTATTTCAGCTTCCACTAGTAAGGATCTTCCTGGTACCCTCCTTTCTAAAAGGGACAATGTTGGAACCTTAGGTTCTGATTTGGGTTAGGATCACTATTAGGATGATTAGTTTGACCCAAAATGTATAGTCTAAGGGTCATAGGTCTGTCCAGGTATTCCTCAGAAAGAATCCCAGAAGAAGTGCAGAAGAATTCCAGAGAAAAATCAGTTTTGAAGTTCAGAAATTTCAGTCCAGAAATAGTCGAACGGAGTTCAAATATTGCAGTCCAGAAATAGTTGAACGCAGAATCTCTGAACGCAGAATCTCTGAACGCAGAATCTCTAAACGCAGAAATCTCTGAACGCAGAATCTTTGAACGCAGAATCTCTGAACGCAGAAATCTCTGAATGCAGAAATCTCTGAACGCAGAATCTCTGAATGCAGAAATCTTTGAACGCAGAAATCTCTGAACACAGAATCTCTGAACGCAGAATCTCTGAACGCAGAATCTCTGAACACAGGTCTCTGAACGCAGAATCTCTAAACGAAGAATCTCTGAGCTCAGCTCAACGATCTCCGAGCTGAGCTCAACGATCTTCGAACGCAGTTTGAAGAAGCTTAAAAAATTTAGTTTTGCGATTTCCTGTGCCGTTTTTCAAACAGATTTATTTACAGCTGGCAGATTTAATTAAGGCTATTGAGGCGATTACAGCTATCAGACTTAATGCTATATATTCTTAAGAATATAGCCGTTTGGAGGCTGCATTAATTATGGATTAAATCATAGATTTAATGACAATTGATTCCCAAAAGAAATTACCATTCTTGGGAAAAGGCTTCAGCCGTTTCAAGGCAAGAATTCAAATGTTTGAATTAGTCCAAGGGATATATATATATATATATGATATACAGAAGATTGAAAATATATATAATATATATCATAAAGTGACAGAGAAAAAGAAGCAGGCATATACAGATCATCTTCATCTTCTTCATCTGCTCCAAGCTTTCAAGAGACACAAAATCAACATCAGTCTAAAAGCTTGCTGGAGAGCAACATCAACTTGAAGGCCTACACCCTGAAGCAAAGCTTCCACTCCTGAACTATTCAACATCTCAGGGGGAGCTTTGACAACAACAATCCACTTGTGCTTCTCTTTGCTTGTTGAACAGAGAAGACAACATCAACTCTTCCTTCCTCCTGTACAAAGGGTTCTTGAACTCCCTTCAAAAGTTCTGCTTGGTTTCTGAGACCTTATCAAAACTCAGTGGTGGCAAGACACCTGATCAAAAAATCCAGTTTGGTTTTTGAGGACCTTATCAAAAGCTCATTGGTGCCCAGGACACCTGATCAACTCATCCTGCAGTGGATTCCTACCAGGGTGGTAGAAGAGTAGATGTACCCAGATTTGGGGAACCACTATAATCCTTGTGTTGTCTGGAGTGCTTGCTCAGTTTTCTTCCTTATGTGATGTGAATTTAATTGTGCATTTTATTTTCTAAAAACTCTTAAGCATATCAGATCTATCACCTAACTTTCAATTGGTATCAGAGCCAGGTTGATTGTTTGTACAGGCTAACACCTGAATCAAAAGATTTTTGATAGATCTTATTGTTTTTAAGAGTTTTTCATGGCACAAAATGAAGAATGGTCAAGCACTGGACCTCCTAAGTGCAATCTGGACAAGCTTGCACTATGGAAGGCAAGGATTAGGCTTTTTATGAACTCTATTGATGAAGCTATTTATAATTCTATTTTGTCAGGTCCCTTTACACCATCTGCAGCTATAGAAGCTCAAAAACAGCTTAAGATGGCTGATGCACAAGCAATGAACATTCTTGCAGAATCAATGTCTGATGACATTTTTCAAGAGATTGCTGAATGTTCATCTGCAAAGGAAATTTGGGACTCTCTCTCAGTAATGGCTGCTGCATCAGCAAAAGAAAGAACATCAAATGCTGATTCCTGGAGTAACTCTGAAGCTTCATCTTGCACAACTGAGGATGAAGAAGAAGCAAGAGCAAGAGAATTTTACCTAATGGCAATAGATGCATCTTGCAAAAGGTATGATGAAGATAAAGAATCTAAATCAGATGATGATGAAGATCAGGTTATCTCTACCCTTGACTTTTCATCAGAAGAACTTAAAACAGATTTTAAATTATTATGTAAAGATCTGATTCAATCTAAGAAGGAAATTAAACTTCTTAGAGAGAAAGTAAATAAACTTTCTTCTAAAAACATAAAATTCAATGAAGATTTAGAAATTGCTTTAAATCATATAGCCTCATTAAAATCAGTTAAAGATTTTCAGAAAATCTGTGTTCAACATAATTCGTCGAATTCAGGTCGACGAACTCTGAATAAAGGTCAACGAAATTAGAACAGAGAAAACAACCTATATTATTCTCTGAACCGAGATCGACGATCTCACTATAAATCGTCGAGCTCAGGTCGACGAAAATACTCTTCGTTGAGCTCAGATTTTCATAGCAAAGATTTTAAATCATTTCATAATCAAAAATTTAAAAATCCTTATACCCAATGGTTCATCCCTTCTAGGAAACTTCATCCACTTGGCTATAAAGATTTCCCTGGATATTACTTTACTTCAAATTATTATTGTGAAAGAAAAATAAGACCCAAGGCAAATCTGGGTCCAGAATTCCTAACATCTCCTTTCAGGAAAATTGTTCAGAAGGCTACAACTACAGGGGGAGATTATCAGAATCTCAGAATGAAAATGAACAGAAGTGCAGCTGTCACTTTATTAGATTCTATGCAGCTGCCCCTTAGTTTCTGTTTGTATTTCTTTTATTTTGAATCCCTTTTTAACAAAGCACCCATGTACATCTGCTATCATATTATAATTCAGGCAGATCTTTTTGCTTTGTATTTTGTTTTTATGTAAATAGTATCCTCACCCAAATAAGTGGAGATTGTTGGAACCTTAGGTTCTGATTTGGGTTAGGATCACTATTAGGATGATTAGTTTGACCCAAAATGTATAGTCTAAGGGTCATAGGTCTGTCCAGGTATTCCTCAGAAAGAATCCCAGATGAAGTGCAGAAGAATTCCTGAGAAAATCAGTTTTGAAGTTCAGAAATTTCAGTCCAGAAATAGTCAAACGGAGTTCAACTATTGCAGTCCAGAAATAGCTGAACGCAGAATCTCTGAACGCAGAATCTCTGAACGCAGAAATCTCTGAACGCAGAATCTCTGAACGCAGAATCTCTGAACGCAGAAATCTCTGAATGCAGAAATCTCTGAACGCAGAATCTCTGAACGCAGAAATCTCTGAACGCAGAAATCTCTGAACACAGAATCTCTGAACGCAGAATATCTGAACGCAGAATCTCTGAATGCAGGTCTCTGAACGCAGAATCTCTGAACGAAGAATCTCTGAGCTCAGCTCAACGATCTCCGAGCTGAGCTCAACGATCTTCGAACGCAGTTTGAAGAAGCTTAAAAAATTCAGTTTTGCGATTTCCTGTGCCGTTTTTCAGACAGATTTATTTACAGCTGTCAGATTTAATTAAGGATATTGAGGCGATTACAGCTATCAGAATTAATGCTATATATTCTTAAGAATATAGCCGTTTGGAGGCTGCATTAATTATGGATTAAATCATAGATTTAATGACAATTGATTCCCAAAAGAAATTACCATTCTTGGGAAAAGGCTTCAGCCGTTTCAAGGCAAGAATTCAAATGTTTGAATTAGTCCAAGAGAGATATATATATATATATATATGATATACAGAAGATTGAAAATATATATAATATATATCATAAAGTGACAGAGAAAAAGAAGCAGGCATATACAGATCATCTTCATCTTCTTCATCTTCTCCAGGCTTTCAAGAGACACAAAATCAACATCAGTCTAAAAGCTTGCTGGAGAGCAACATCAACTTGAAGGCCTACACCCTGAAGCAAAGCTTCCACTCCTGAACTATTCTACATCTCAGGGGGAGCTTTGACAACAACAATCCACTTGTGCTTCTCTTTGCTTGTTGAATAGAGAAGACAACATCAACTCTTCCTTCCTCATGTACAAAGGGTTCTTGAACTCCCTTCAAAAGTTCTGCTTGGTTTCTGAGACCTTATCAAAACTCAGTGGTGGCAAGACACCTGATCAAAAAATCTAGTTTGGTTTTTGAGCACCTTATCAAAAGCTCATTGGTGCCCAGGACACCTGATCAACTCATCCTGCAGTGGATTCCTACCAGGGTGGTAGAAGAGTGGATGTACCCAGATTTGGGGAACCACTATAATCCTTATGTTGTCTGGAGTGCTTGCTCTGTTTTCTTCCTTATGTGCTGTGAATTTAATTGTGCATTTTATTTTCTAAAAACTCTTAAGCATATCAGATCTATCACCTAACTTTCAGACAAATTTACTAAATCACAGCTTAGTGCAAAGATAAGCACACCACAAAAAACGGCTCTGTCTCCAGGTAAGAAAAGAAAGTTTGAAAACACTCCAATGGAGAAGGAACACTCACTTGCTATAGTTTCAGAACATAAGGTGGATCATTGTGCTGTTAGTAATTTTGACAAAAAACCCTCACTTGACTCTGCTAAAAATCACTCGAAGACAATGCAACTGCTAATGTTTCTACAATTGTGGTTAGTGGCGGAATGTCTTTGAAAGAAGAACAAAAGGAGCCTGTAAAGAATGTGACCGAGGGTATTAGTTTTTGAAAGCAATGGAAGTCCAATATCAAGCAGCGAACGTTTAAAGATGCTAGGGGGAATATATCTGTAGAACCATGTTTGAAGGTACCTGGTTGATTTAAATTACTGCAGGGTGCTCAAGTTTCTAAAATTCCTTTCATATGCAGAAATCTTACTCATGTTGTATTAACATGCACTTATTTTTTTTCTCCAATTCTCCATTTGTTTCCTGCGAGCTATATTTGGACATCTAGACGTGCTCATTTCAAATTAGGTAATTTCTAGCTATTTCTACAGATACAACTAATTCCACCTAAAGTGCACAAAATCTCCGTTAGCGAAGCAACATATTCTAAAAAAATTGTGCTTACAGATATTTTTTGCTTTTGACTTTTATAAACATACAACATCTTATTAGAATTGTGGGTGCTTTGGAGGCATATGTTTTCGAGTAAATTGATCGGAGCAATGAAATTGAATAAACAATGAAATGGTGTGACGGGTGTTTTGGAGGCATATATTTTCAATTAAATTCCCTAAAGTAAGGAAATAGATTACCAAAAAGATTTAGTAAATACAGGAGGCACTCACCTGACATTGATAGCAAGGTAAATTGTTCAATTCAGGAGTGAATGAGTATCATATTTGAACACAACTCCCTAGATTATGAAAATATGTATACAGAAGCACATTTACAACACATAAATAGATAACAAAGTTTTCTAAGCATCAGAGCAACCTCGATGAAATCCAAGCACATTAACACTCAACTTTTGGATTGCTAGGTAATCTTATAGGCATAAAATAAAAAATGCAAAGTAATCCGGGTTTAAAGTTTACTTTATAGCCGGTCAAAGGAGAAAGAATCCCAAAGAAGAAAACTAGAAGCTGGACCACCTCGATGAAATCCAAGCATCAGAGCAACGAGAACACCTCGATTCACACTTACGGTAGAGGACGACGGAAGGATCACGTACGATTAGGACAATGAGAGCAGTTGGTAGACAGAGCAGCTTACCGCCGGGAGCAGCTTACCGCCGGGGGCAGCTGGCCGACGGGGAGAAATTTTAGGTCGGGACGGGCGGGCGACGGGAGGGCAACGAGAGGGCAACGGGAGGGCGACAGGGAGAAATTTCAAATAGGAAAATTTTTTAGGTCGGGTGGGAATGGGAAGGAGATGGGAGGGCGACTGGAAGAGGCAGAGTGTTTAGAACCGATGGAAATAAATCTTGGGGATTTGTGGGAATTATAAAAGGCAGGGAGAAAAAATAACATTTGGGGAGGAGATTTTTCGTTTTCCCTCCATTTATTTGGGAGGGGAGAGATTAATTAGCAACAAATATTAAATACAAATTATTTCTTTTCAAATCAATTAGGGATATTTTGCAATAAAATTATTTGATTTTAAATCTTAAACAAATTATTTCGTTGATAATTTTATATCAAAACATATAAGTATTATACTTAGCTAAATTTGTTCTTAATTGACAACAAATTATAGTGTCTTACTAATTTTTGTTCCTAAAAGACATTTTTGTTGTAGTGGTAGCAACATTGTAGATCTTGAAAATATGCCTGAGCTTTTCACCGTCCCATCGCATGATTGAGCCCGACAATGAATTTTTTTAGGTTGACATGGATGGAGAGAGAACTTTATAAAAGTTTCTGGTGTTTTTTTCGTGGATAGACATGGTTGATTTTCACTTCTAATCGTGTGGATGATATTGAAAGTTCGTCCCAAAATTGATTTTGTTTCTGGGGCGTTGCCCCCGAGTCCCCACCGGCGAGGCTGTCCCCTGGACCCCTGCCCGCTGTCCACCTCAGCCGGGGGCTGCTGCCCCCGGACCCCCGCTGTCGTCGGCGCCAGATATGTCGGAGGAATTCACATTTCGATTTCTCTAAGCTCACGTGGACGAACCCGATGTGAGAAACAAGAGGATCGAAAGTGTTCCACAACTCCAACACGGCCTTCTTCGCACGGGCTTCGCTCAACGATTAAAATTTCTTGAGATTAGTTGTCTAATTCACAGATTTAGTTGTCTTTCTACTAAACATGTATTGAATAAAATTTCTTTAGATTATTTATCTAAAAGTAAATATGATGTCATGTATGCACTTCATGCTGAGTTAGTAAATGACATGATTGTAAGGAAAACATTTTAAATTTTTTGATAACAGTTTTGTTTTTTTTTACAAAAATCTTATGTTTTGATGACGTTTTAAAAAAAATCGTCACAAAAACTGAACATTTATATTGACGTTTTTTCATGAAAACATGGATAAATATTATTTTTGTAGTAGCGACGTTTTTTTATAAAAAAACGTCGCTAGATAGAAATTAAACGGCGACGCTTTTCAAAACGTCGCAAAAAAATGTCACTATAAAGTGCATATCTTATAGTGAAAGTGGAGGAAGAAGAAGGGTTGGAAGGCCAAGAAGAGAGAGAAATGATGGCAGCAAATAATAATGAGGAAGTGGAGGGGGTGTTGGTTTTCACGGTTTGAACAAGGGAGGTGAATAATTTAGCTATAAAGAGGAGAAAATAATGATTTTAAGTGGCTTGAATTGGTGATGACTTGGCATGCATATAGGAGATGAGGTGGAAGAGGAGGCGGCAATTTGATGTGGCAGAAGATGAAGAAGAAAGGGTTGTTTAATGAAAGGTGGTGGTTAATTAAGAGATTAATCAGTTTTAATATTAATTAAGAGGAGTGAGAGAGTTGGCGGTTTAGAAAGATAAGTGGCGGGTTAGTTGAGAGGTGGTTGGAGCTTAATTAGATTGAGGAGAGAGAGAGAGAGTAATTAAAAATGTGGCTATTGGGTTTTTAGAGAGAGAAAGTGAATGGCCAGTTAGAGGAAGATGAGAGGATGTGTTATTAAATAATGGGTGGCTGACAATAATAGTGGCAGGTTGCATGCATTAAGAGGAGTAAGAGATTAAGGCTCCGTTTGGAGGGACTTATTTTCACCGGTCAAACGGTTACGATCGCATGAACCAGACCATAATTAAGGCCCGATTCATGCGGTCGTAACCGCTTGACCGGTGAAAATAAGTCCCCCCAAACGGAGCCTAAGATGGTTGTAATTAAATTAGGAGTGGAGGATTAATTAAAAAGGTGGGAGCTTTATATGAGTGGTCGGTTGCAGGCATGAAATTATTTGCATGGAATATGTGGTCGGGCTGCAACATTAATTGTTTTCATGGATTTTAATTGGATGGCGGCAATGACGCGGCGAAGCGAACGATTTGAACTTGTGCGGCATGAGATCGCGAAGTTGGCGGCGTCAGTGGCGGATCCAGAAAATTAATAATGGGGGTGCACAAATTGATAATGGGGGTGCACAAATTGATAATGGGGGTGTTCTAAAAATTTTAATATGAGAGGTCTGTCATCAACTTCAAAAAAAAATTTGAACGTTTCAATCTTTTCGGAGCTGTATCTCCCTCATCTGACCACCGTTTTTGACGTATAAGTAGTCAAAATCCATTGCCTCGACGAGAGGAATTCAAATACACTAACTATTTTGAAAAATAATGGGGGTGTTAGTGTCCCTCGGGCCCCCCTCTGGATCCGCCCCTGGGCGGCGTGATATATATCCGATCGGCCCGAATGCGGTGGCATGCATGAAACCCAGGTTACGACTCGATCAATGCGATGTCTTCAATAAAATCTACATCTTCATGGTCGAGAGCGTGACATCAACACTAAACCTACAAAGGTAAAATAAAACTTAAATTAGCAAAATAAACTTAAAACATGCGATTTATTATCTACAAAAGAAATAATATTAATAAATTTATATTAAATATTATATTAAAAATATATATAAATCATACTCATCAAGAGGTATCTGAGCTAGGGAAGCCATGCTCCTTGAAGTTCGCAACATAGTTGGCATGCTCTTCCTCACCTTTGTTCTTGCTCCTCATAACAAGAGCAGAAGGCGAGTATAAGAGTCAAAGAAAAGGAAAAAAGAGGGGGTCAAAGTGGAGCAAGCATACCCTTCACTCATTGTATCCCCCTATTTGTAGCTTATGGTCCTTGGGCGAACTCACGAGTAAGTTTGCATACCCGGATGCGAATTTGCCAACCCACATATCAACATTAAAATAAAGTAAATTATAAATAAAAGGCACGACTATAGAGATACCAAGATTTTCATTAAAGTGAATACATGATTGTGCGAGTATAATAACGAAACAAAAAAATGCAACTGTTATTCGCGGTGCACTGAACCGCGACCACAATGACTTAGGCGAGGAGGATGGTGAGCCCTCCATGTAATATACCTGGCGGTGTGGAGGACATCTTTAGATTTTTAAAGATGCTCCTCATTTCTCCTAATGAGCTTCTCATGTCTGGAGGCCTCGTCAACGGTGCCAGTCACTTGGCCGAACTGGTGCAGTTTATCTTCAGTGCATTGTCATATAACCTCTCTTGCACATCTTGAATTCGCACGCGCTTATAGTCCCGGCGCCCGTCATTCTCAACCTGATCTTGAATCACTTATGCTTGGCCGAGGCGAGCCCGCACATCGGTAAATCCTTACTGTACCACAGCCTGTGTCATGGCCAAGTGGAAGAAGTCATGAGCCACAAGGATGACGAGTATGCGAGTCCTAAATTCGACGTCCGTAACTTGTGGATTCGCCAAAATCTCCCACATAGGAGTCATTACTGTGAGACAAGTGATGCAATTTTGCGGGCAAGTGCACCACGGTTGTTCAAGTAATAATAAAACGAAGAGTTACCCCTCTAGTATCGATCTCACGTGGAATAGGGCGGGGTGGAATAATCTTTAGAGATGAGACTTGAGATAGAAGTATTTACGTCGAAGTTATCGTGGGAGTCTGTATTTGTGTACTAAGAACTAATTGCGATAAAAAAACTAATTAACAATGCGCTCGCCAGCACCGCTTCGCTCCTTCACGGGTCGCTGGCCTCAGCATCGCACCTCTGTGGGTCGCTGGTCTCTGCTTTTCTTGTTGCCGTAGCAACACAACACAACCACCACCACAGTTTTATTGGTCTTTGTTTGCGCATCAACAACAAAAGAGTTTTTGGAAAAAGAAGTTTTCATGGTTTTTTCAAAAGCAGGGGTCTCTCTACTTTTCATAAAATTTTTTTAAAAAACATACTTTTCATAAGGGTCCGTTTGTTTGGACTATATTGATATTCAAGAATTGACTTTTAGATTACAAAAATCAATAATGTTATTTACGAAAAACAATAATGTTATTTAGGTCATGTCGTCGTTTTGAGATTAAGCATTCTGGAACTGCGAACACACTCTGGCGCGCGTTATTGCAGAAGCCCGTGTTTTTGCATCGGCGCGCATATTTTCTCGGACACGCATTTTTCGCTCGGGCGCGCATTATTCGTCACGACACGTATTTTTCGCTCGAGCGGACAATTTTTGACCGGGCACAAAATATTCGCCTTTCTTTTCAATACCAATTCCAATATCAATTTGTTTAAATAAGAACTTAAAAGGAAGATTTTTCAAACAGTACATAACATTATTTTTAAAACATATTTTTGACACTTTATTGTCACCATTGGTTTTCCACCACTGCTTTTTCAACAATCACCACTGTCCCAAAGAGAGCCCACGACAAAAAAACTTTCCATGCTTCATGCAGGCAAGCATCATAAATAATGCAGGCTTCTCCACCCGCCAAAACAAATTAATGTAAACCTCCAAAATCCATTTCATGGGGATTTGGAAATCCCATTCCATGGGAATTTGAAAATCCAGTTCCATAGGGATCTGAAAAATCTTTATTGAAGTCGTAGTTGGTGTCAAGTGCGTCTTCGGAAGGGCAAATCACACATATGCAGTGTGTTCCTCTCCTGTTGAAGCAGAAGGTTCTATCAAGCCTGAAACCTGCAGTTATCTCTGTCCGACATTCAGTTCTGCAGCTCACCCGCCTGGTCATTGGTTGCATACGACAAGAAGTACCAACCCCAAGTACCACTGTTACAGGAACGCAACCCGGAGGAATTGTATAATGTACGGCCATCACTGCAACAAATATCAGCACATTATTAGTGTAGTTACGTGCAAAATTAATTCAAGCTATTAACACACACACACACTTGTATTTTGATCTATATATATTCGGACAAATTTCCCAAACAGCCTCCATATATATAAAGTAAAAGGATGAGAATGACCCCCTTTTAATAATCCTTCCAATAATAACCTCCTTTTGCAGGTCAGGTATAGCGGACAGAATTATAGGTCAGGACAAACTATATATCCCTTGTCCTATATTATAACCTGGCCTATATAAAATTTTTAATATCATATAAGTAAATAACAGTTGGATCCTACAATTGATTAAGCTTGGGAGAAAGAAAGAGAGAGAAAGAGGGAGAGAGAGACAGAAATTAATCCCCAAAGCTTGAAAGACGGATTAGGAGGATGTGGGCTACTGAAATTATTTTTCCCCATAACTCCAAAAGTATTTCTGATCTAGTTGAGAGAATTATTAGTAACAAAATATATTTCCTGTAACAGGGCTTGTTTAAAGTTTGATGCAAATAGAATTTCTTCTTTAAATTACTTGAAAATGAGTGTCTGTGTGAGAGAGAATGGGAGAAAGAGAGAAAAAGAGAAAAAGAGAAAAAACCTAAATTTGGAAGAATTATGAGTGCTGCCACAAAAATCATTCTTTGATAGAAGAACTTCATGACTGATTATGATTGACGGATACAATTAAATTGTGGTGTGTGGTTGAAAAAATACAATTAAGGATGCATGACTCTTATAAACCTAACGTCATTTATATATAGTTGAAGCTCTAAGACTTAGCTAGGGGGACTTGTTCTAACCTCACCTCATCTGCATTTGGAGGGCAGATTTTTTATGCGAATTTTTCCATAGCAATACTAATTCTTATATGTCCTAATTTTATAGTTGTATATCATGATTAGAAAATACTATTTGCGGAAGATCTATTCTTTTGCCGATTTTATTTAAAATATTCATACGCCTTACAAACACTTCATTAGGCATCATCTAATTAATCTGTTCATATTTAGCATTACTCATCTTGTCCTAATTTTTGTTTTATTTTTCCCTTAATCTTATCTCTCCCCCCTTCCCTTTTTCTCTCTCTTTGTCCACGTCAATATTTCTTTTGGGAAAAGTGGATGGATGTTTAACTCTTATCCTATTCGCCTCATCATATTGATGTTTTGGTGGTGGATGATGGCTCTGGAGCTTCATGACAATTCACTGGTTTCTATGATCTCCAGTTTGTTTCTCAATGGTGCTGTACATTAGATCTTCGGCATCGGGCATCAGCCTCGTCGCTGCCTTGGGTGTCTGGTGGGGGCTTCAATGAGCTTCTTGTTCAATATGAATTTGACGGTCGATTGCGGCGACCTCATTGGAAGTTGGAGGTGTTTCGGTTTACTTTGGCATATTGCCAACATTCTGACATGGGATTCGCGGGCAATCAGTATACTTGGATGAACTGTTGGATGGCCCCCTTCACTGTTGGCGCTGGCCCAATCGGTGCCTTCTCATAGGCATCGTCCAATCAGTTTCATGGCGTGGTGGGGCCAGTTTGCGAAAATGGTGAGGGTGGACTCGACTGCGTTGAATGGCATTTTGGGGGCCGAGCCGCACCTCCATTGGGTTCGGACTGTGCGGCATTACTTCTCTTCGATTGTGGGTTGTAGTCATGGAAGGTTTGGGCTTATCCCTATGAGTATTAAGCAGGTAGAGATGGATATTGCGGCAATTCAGAGGATTTTCCGTACTCCGGCGTCGTGTTCTTGGGAGGCCTCCCTTCGGGCTACACTTGAGGGCATCATTGTTTAGGAGGACATGTTGTGGCTGCAACGTGCCAAGGTGGATTGGTTGCAGGACGGGGACCGAAACACTTCCTACTTTCATTCACGGCCCTCTTCTTAGCGTAGGATAAATCACATTGAATGACATCTTGATGGGTCTGGGAATCAGGTTGACTCTCAAGGGGGGTATTCAATGGTTGATATCGTCACACTTTGTGGAGCTCTTTGCCACTTCCTCCCCTCCGGGTTCTAATATTGCTAATGTGATCCTTGGTTGGGATAAATTGGTTTCAGACAAGATGAATGCAGATCTATGTCTACCATATACTCCAATTGAGGTATATTTCGCTCTCTTTTCTATTTATCCTCTCAAATCCCCTTGATGCCCGACCACCTATCTTTTTTCAAAAAATTGGCCAATGTGGGCCTAAGGTTACTGCTATGATTTTAAATTTCTTAAACAATGCTGTCTCCACTCCTGTTTTTCATGCTACAAATATGGTTTTGATTCCAAAGCATGATATGTCGATGTACTTAAATTATTTTTGGCCTATTAGTTTATGCAATGTTGTTTTTCGGATTGCTTCTGATTGTATTGCTAATTGGTTAAAGTCATAGAATCCCTCATATCTCACCCCCAATCGCCTTTTACTCCTTGGCGACTTATTACAGATAACATTTTAGTGGCTTTTGAGGTTAATCTTTTCCTTTCTACTTCCCAAAGTGCTAGTGAATCTTGTTTCATGCTGCTTGATCTCTCAAAGACGGGTGATCAGGTTGAATGAGATTTTCTTGCTAGGGCCTTGGCCTATTTGGGGTTGCATGACTCCTTCATTTCTCTTATTATACCATATATATTTTCCGCTCGATATTAATTCAAAAGGGGAGATTTTTGGGAATCTCACTTCAAGTCATGGTGTTTGGCAAGATGAACCTCTCTCCCCATATTTGTTTTTGATCTGCTCAGAATTTCATAGCAGGCATTTGGAGCACGACGAGCGGGAAGGGGTACTTCGTGGGGCGTTGGCCGCGCAACCTCCACCGCACGGCCGCCCCAGTCATGCGGTCGCCGTTGTATCGCCCGCTCCTGCCATGCGGCCACCAACACCTGGCCTCCCTTGTCGTGTGTCCCCCGGTGCACGAATTGCTCTGTCATTATGGATATAGCTGCACAGCCCCTCCGCCCTTACGACCACCGCCGTGCTGACACCATGATCATGAGGCCCCGCATGGCCTCCTCCGCATGACCTCCTTGGCCATGCGACATCGTGCAGATGTCGTCGCGCCTCCATGCATATGTCGCCACACCTCTGTGCGGTCGTCGCCTCCGTCGCGTTTCCTTGCAACCTCCACCGCGCCTCGGTGCAACCGCCATTACTCCTCCGCACGTCCGCCATCAGGCCTCCTTGCGACTGCCACCATACCTTCGTGTGATCGTTGTCGCACCTCCGTGTTGCCTTTTACTGTACTACTGCTGCAGCACAATGAAATCCCCATCATGGTGGTGTGCATAGAGAAATCCCCCATCATAGATGTGTGCATAGAGAAATCCTCCATCATGGGGGTGCGCATAGTGAAATCCCCCATCATGGAGGTGCACATAGTAAAATCAATTATCATGGGAGTGTAGATAACCCCACCCATAATGACATAATTAACAGAATGCCTCTCTTAGAAACTATAGAAGGGGCTCAAAGCCCTCATTTGGTGATACCTTGCCTTCTATGCCTGAGAGAGATCCATAGTCTTCCTTTGAATATCTCCTAGAGTTCTTCTTTGGTGCTTGAAGATCCCTTCAGAGATCTCCTTTTGCACTCGAAGATCTCCTTCGGTGCTCGAAGATCTCCTTCAGAGCTTTGAACATTCCTTCAAAGATCTCCAACGCTCAAAGGTCTCCTTCGACGCTCGAAGATCTCCTTTAGAGTTCAAAGATTCCTTGAAAATTGCTCGAAGATCTCCTTTGAACTTTGAAGATTCCTTCGGATCCTCGAAGATCTCCTTCGCTACTCAAAGGTCCACACGAAGATAGCTTGAAGACCTCATTCAGCTCTGCCTTTCGAGTCTAGAGCCATGCTGCCACATTCATCATTTCAGATTGCTTTCTAGCATGCTCCTCAGCACTCTTCCCCAAACGACCTCCACAATCCAGAAGAATTATTGTAACGAGCGTTGGTCTATCACCCTCAATAGATAACTTTTGTAACACACCAAAGGATAGTGCATCTTGTTTAGCATCAATCCAGCCTAGTATTTTTTTCACCATTTCTGGGTTTTCGACTTTAAAAGTCTCCTTGCCAGCTGTTAGTCTTCTCTATGACTGTTTCTGCACTTGGCTTACTCTCGAGTAGAGAAGGTTTAATTCAACCAGTTCATAAGAGCATTGAGCGATCCGCAACAGTTTGGCACCATTAGTAGAACACTGTTCCCCAAAGCAATCCAAAGATACTCAAAAGACATTATCCGCCAAACGTTCATACTCGTGACTAGCAGTAATTATCAAGAAGTACCCATACTATTGAAGGGTCCTTTCATTGGGTGAATGTTGATCAAGCTCCCTCTCATTCACTTATCAATGCACCTCTTACAGAGAACGTGATTGCTCCTATAGTTGCATTGGAAGGGAGCATGCACCAAAAGTAAGAGCATAATACTAAGGTGTTCACACTCTTAAGGAACATAGGAGTGCCATGAGCTCCTAATCCTACCACCAAGCAAGACAGTACGCATCTGACAGCTCTGGATCGTGCTTAGGTCGAACACTTTGCTCGTGAGCATCACAATCCTGAATAAAAAAATTCTTAGACGCGGCTAGCTCGACATGCCTAGTCTAGACGACCAGAGAACCAAAAGTTTATCGCCACCAACGCCCAGAAGCAGCAGACTTCAGGAACCCAATTGGAAGGCTCACTCGCGAAGAAATTTGTTACATGGTCATCAAAGAGTACAGACAGGTCGGACGATAGGTCACTTTTGCCCGCCCTCCACTCCTCCACAACTTGCCATTAGCACACGATGTACAAACACATCTGTTGGGTACATTGGAAAATGTGTACCTGATTTGAAGAAGCCTAACTTAGCTTTATGATATACATCAAGGTGTATTTGATGTTATTTTGAGTTGACATGTGCAGATTAAGAAAGTACTAAAAGTACAGGAAATTATTCTAAGTCCATGTGTCGACACCAGAAAAAGCTATGTCGACACTTCAGAAGAATTGTGTCGACACTTGAAGAAGACTGGTTCAACACAGAGAAAAATAGTCGACCACATTTGTGTCGACACTGGGAAGCAGTGTCGACTTACAGAAGTAGAGTCGACAACAGCTGTATCAACACTGGGAAGCTGTGTCGACATATTGAGGCAGAGTAGACACCAGAAGGCAGTGTCGACACATACTATGTTCTGAATCTATAACAACTGTGTCGACACACAGAACTTGTGTCGACACACTGCAAGTCTAGACCAAGTCATTTCCTGAAGAATGATGAAGTGCTTGAGTCGACACAAATTCTCAGTGTCGACTCATCCTCAAGATGAAGGTCTGAAGAAGCTGTGTCGACACCAAAGTAACTTGTGTCGACACATATAGACAGATGGTCTCTACACTTTCTGACAGTCAGTCTCGACACTTTGCTGATCAAGACAAAGGCTAAGGATCTGTTTGAAGACTTGACAGCTGTGGGTTGCAACAGTTTATCTGAAACTGTCAGACTTGTCAGAAGATAGTTAGAAACCAGATCAGCCGGTTACCATGAAGAAGGTCTATAAATAGACAGATTCAGAAGACAAATAAAAAAAAGAGATTAAAAAAAAGAAAAAAACACACATACAAACTGATCAAGAAAGTGCATGGCACGGAAGAAGATCTTCATCAGAAGATCTAAGAAGACATTCTGAAGGGTTCAACCTATCAGGATCTGTCTAAGGAGAATTCGTTCAAGAATTCTGAAGAAGTATCAAAGGGATTGGATAGAGAGGGATCCAGCCATTTGAAGATCAAGAAGGAAGCTGTTACAAGTTTCTCAAGAAGCTGTTTGGAAATCAACTCAGCTAGTTCAGATTCAAGAAGCTTTGAAGAAAGCTAAGATTCAGTTGATTTCATCCATCAGCTAATCAAGTATTGTCCTATCCTTACTGTCTCATCTAGGACAAAATTCTGTAAAACTCTTTTCTAATTTCTGTAGGATCTATTAAGGTAGATCTGAGTTGTAAGCCTAAATTATAAAGGCTGAGTGTAGGAGAGTTGATCTCTGAGTGGTAGGGCTGTGTTGCCTGAGTGTAGGAGAAAGTTTTTTCTCTGAGTTGTAGGCCTTGTGGCAAGGCTGAGGTAGGGCTGATTAGCCTGAGTTGTAGGAACCATTCTGGGTTCTGAGTTGTAGGAACCTTTCCAGGTTCTGAGCTGTAGAATCTGCTGATCTGAGTTAAAGAGGAAGTTTGGCCGAATCTAGCACACTGCTAGATAGGTGAAGGGGGAAAGTGGATGTACCCAGACCTTGGGGAACTACTATAAAACTATATGCAATCTGTGTTGTATGAATTTCTGTGATTGCTGTTGTTGAAACCGGAAAACCGGTCTCTTGTGGAGTTCGACCCTTGGGGAAGGGGTGGCCGCGCACCTACTTCACTCCTGCAAGAAAATGACAAAGAAAAGAAGAAACAAGGACTAGACCAAGGGCCCGGCGTGGAGGTCCCACCACACACCCGGAAGATCTCAGAGCGCTTCCCCTCCTTAGCCTAATGCCGGGCTAAGGTACCTCAGAAAGCGCTAGTAGGCCAGGGAATTCGTAAGCGTCTCTTCTGAGGTACCCCTTGGGTCCTATTTATAGGAAAAGACGGCCTGCAAATATACAACCTTCACTGTTTTCGAGGAATACAGGCAAACCAAAAGGGGGCCTCATAGTAAAAGTATGCCATGGCCAGGACGCGAGCTGGACCTAAGGGGGCACCCGCTCGGCTGGAGGCCTGACTCGCCTCGCCTTGGGCCTAGGCGGGCAGGTACTCGGCAGACTTGTGCTCGAATACCGCTGAGCTCGGCTTGACTATTGCCGAGCTCGGGCTCGGTATGACGATCCACCGAGCTCGGACTCGGCACGGAGATCGTCGAACTTGGCTCGACTATCGTCGAGCCCTGTCTCCGCATCCGAGCTCGGTCTCGGCATGCCGGGCTTCGTTCGGCCATCGCCGAGCTCAGCTCGACTATTGCCGAGCTCGGGCTCGGCGAGCTGGGTCCAAGTTGATCTGAGCCGGCCGGTTCGACCCCTGTCGACCACTCGCGGGATACGGGGTTGTACATAATCCCCGCTCTTTGCGAGGTTGGGACAAGCTTGGAAAGAAACATCCAACCCCATAGGATCCGGCGAGTGCGACAGGGGCAAAAAGGAATCTTCTGGTAGGCCCCACAGGTAGCTATATATATGTACCCCTGCGCATCTGACTGACCTTTGCCCTTCCCCAAATTCCGACAAGATGCCGCTCCCCAAGGAAGTCTTAGAGCGACTCGCACGTTCCCGCGAGGAGATCGCTGCCCAAGCCGCGGGGCTGACCAACCTTGAAGCCCCTGCTCGTCGTTTTGTCGATTTCGGCTCGGCCAAGCGGGCGAAGCCCTTTCCCCCGGGGGCCGAACCCATTCTGGCCGACTTTACTGCCGCTTTGGGGAACGGGGCCGGTTCCTCCAACCAGCCAGTTCTTGGCTCCTCCACCAAAAATCTCGTGGAATTGTCTTCCGACCGGGAGAACAGCGGCGAAGCATCCACCCCTCGGGCCGAAAGTGTTCCTGTTAACTCGCCCCGGCAGGATCCCGAGGTTAAGGAGCCGGGCTCGCGAGAACTGGCGTCGCCGAGTCGCCTCCCTTCCCGGCAACCCTCCCCTGGATCCCTGGTCGTGGGGAGAGGCGCCGGGATTATCCCTGTTCCCGGCTACCAACTCGCTCCTCAAGAACTGCTGGGGCGTGGCAAGGACCTGCGCCACTTCTCTCCTCGCGCCAACCTGGAGGAGCCAGGCTCGCGCGGTAAGTTTCCGGCATTGTTTTTCTGTTCCGTGGATATTTGCTTTTCTGACCGTCTTTCAACTCTTCACCCAGAACTTCCCGGGCGGACGGAGGACGGCGAGTCCGTGGATCGACCTCCTTACTCGCCCCTCCCTTCTCCAAGCGCCCTGGACGCCTTTCTGGACTCCGAGGTGGGCAGCCCTGAACGCGCAAGACGGGAGCGGAAGGTTCTCAAGAAACTGGTGTGCGAGCTCCACGACCTGCGGAAGGACAACAACAGACTGCAGTGGGAGTGCTCGCGTCTCGCGGACGGTGCTGGAGTCAGCCTGGCGTTCGAGGAGGCGTCTTCCCTGGTGCTGATGGACGAAATCGACGAGAACCTGCGGGTGATAAATAGGAACATGGGGCGGCTTCGCGAACTTCATGCGCGGCGGCCTGCGACGGCGGGCCGGCGAGACCGGGGAGAATGAAACGGCTCTTCTGTCAGTCGGCCGGTACTCGCCCCCGCCCTCGCATGGTCCTCGCGCCCCTATTTGTATTTTTCCTTTTATTTACTCTGAATGGTCTGCATGTAATAATCTTGGAACAATTTTTCAACCACTTTGTATATGTAGACGCTTTTTCAATATTTTGGCGAGTCTTTTCGAATTCCCCCTTCGGGGGCCTGGCCGGCTCGCAAGACTTGCGAGGAGAGGGTGGCGAGGTGGCGCGGCGAGACCGGACCGATCGGCCGACTCGCCCTCCCTCTCGCCCTTCTTTACCTTCTTCTATAAATAGACCTTCTCACCTACCCCCGAGGCACGCCTTTATTGCTTTCGAATTTTGCTTCGTCTCTGTCTTCCCGAGCTCGCGATTTCCCTTTTCTCTGTGACCATGGTCAAGACCAACCCTGATGCGGACGGTCGGTCTAAGTGCGCCCAGCACTTCGTTGATCATTGCTTCTTCGAGGGGCACATTACAGAGGAGGAGCTCGCCGAGTTCACGGCGGCGTTTGTCCCCCCCGGCTTCCAGGCTCGCAGGCCCGCCGAGCATGAGGCCATCAATTCCTTCCCGGAGGGTGAGCTCGCCTTCCCCATCTCGCACTTCGAGGTGGGACTGCGCCTTCCCCTCTGGCCAGAAATCCGCCAGATCCTGAAGTACTACGGCGCGGTGCCCGCGCAGTTGAATTCCAACGCCATCGCTATGATGGTGGCGTTCGCCTGCTTCCTTCGCCGAGAGCGAATTGAGTTCAACCTCGCGGTGTTCCGCAAGTTGTTCTCTTACAAGGCTACTCCCGACGGGGTCGCCTACTTCGGCGGGTCCTTCATCAAGGTTCGCGAGCTGGCGAACAAGAATCACAATTGGATGACCCGGCTCGTCTTCATCAAGGGCGAGCTCGGCAACATCCCCTTTCGCCCCCTGCAGAAGAGCGAGGACATATATCGTCCTCCTTCCCTTTCCGGTAGCGACGCCGACCTCCACAAGTTCTTCCTCCACAAGGACTTCGAGGTCGCTTTCCTCCGCCGCGGCCTTGACTCGCTTCAGCCCGTTCTCCCCGGCGAAGGTATATCTCGCTCAGCCCTCTTGCGAACTTCTTCAAGGTGGATCCCATATAATTTTTCTCTCTCTCTTTTTTTGACTAAGTCTTTCTCTGCAGGGGAACAGGTTCTGCCGGAGCATCCGCCGTTCGCCGACCCGGGGATATTCTCAGACCCTCTGGAGCTGGCCCGGGCGGCGGCACTGGCTTGTCGCGAGGAGCAGGCGCAAGTCCAACCCCCCGGCAAGAAGCGCTTGGAGTCCGGGGGGTCGAGCTCGCGCCCCGATTCTTCGCTCCCCAAGAAGAAGAGGGCGAAGGTGGTCTCGCGCGGACGGCTGCACCTTCCCTCGTCGCCTACCAAATTCATGAGCTCGCCGGAGGCTCTGTCCGACGAGCCGCCCTTGAGTCCGCTGAAAGAAGCCTCCTCCCCCCGAAAGGGGAAGAAGAAGAGCGGGCCGTCCTCCGATTCTACCGGGGAGGACACCGTCCGCGAGCCCAGTCTGCCGAAGGATCACCCCAACTTCGGCAAGGGGTGCAAGAGCAAGGATGCGGCTGGCGAGCCCATCTTGAAGTGGGACGAGGGAGCTCACCGAGTTTCCGTCTCTACTCGCGCCCCCTCCTGGGGAGCTCGCCGGCCGCCCACCGCCCATGCCTTCGCTTTCGGCTTCGGCCACTACAGCCGCGACAGCGCCGAGTCGTACAAGAAGCTTACCCCCAGTCAGCTCGGCTAAGAGGGGATGCAGGCCCACCTGCGGGCCTTCGAGCTCCATCACATGATGGTCCGCCGCGGCTTCCAGCTCAGCAACGCCCTGCTGACCGCCGAGCAGGAGCGCGACCTGGCGAAGGAGAGCGCGGTCGACGCGGAAAGGCGGTTCGGCCTCGCGGACGCTCTACTCGCGAAGTCTGTTGGCGGCCTAGTAATCACTGGATACCTCTATTTACCTTGCTTAAGATTATTCCTGCGCGTGTTCTGAACTCTTAATCTCACAGGACGCTGAAGCCGCTAACGCGATGCGAGACGAGGTAGCTCAGTTGCGGGCTCGGCTCGCTGAGCGGGAAGCCCAGCTCGCCGAGCAAAGGACATATTCCCAGGAGCAGGAGGCTGTTGCCGCCCGGCTAGGGGCGTAGGTGGAGGAATTGAAAGAGAAGAATAAGGGGCTCCTGGGAGAGGTCCTTCGCCAAGCCGACGCTCTCCTTCCCCCGGACGCCAGCGAGCCGGCCTTCCCCTTCAAGAGGCCTCGGGTGTTTGGCGAGGCTGACGTCGCGGAGCGGCTGCGAGTCAACTCCATCGAGGCTGCCGAGTGTCTTCTACAGGCCATGAGGGGGACGGGGATCTTGGCGGAAGGCTGCGAGGAGGTCACCGTCCGGGAGCTCCTGCCAACCCTGTTCCCGCCCAGCCCGCTCAGCGAGAAGGAAGATAGCTTTGACTCGCTCTTTGCTGGGGTGAGGGAGAAGGACGCTCGGCTTGGTGACGAGGAGGACCGCCACTCGAGGGGGGAGGGCGAGAGTTAACCTTTGTTTTCTTCTTTCTGTTTTTTTTGTACCCTGCCGAGGCGGGCCCTGTAAACTTGTAATGATGAATCAAAGATATTTTTGCACAATTTTGCTATCTTCTTTTTGAGCTCACTTGCGATGTTATTCCCGCGCGCTAGGTAGAGCGACCTCGCCTGTTAGAATGTCTTTGAGTTAGGACCAGCCTCCGCGGTGCTCGCGGCGAATCCCTAGGACACGTGCTCGCGCCATATCCTACTCGCGCCTTACCTTCCCCTGCCACGTCTCGCCTTAGTTTTTCGAAAACTCAGACAAGTGAAAATACGCTTGGGTCAAGAGGTTGCCGGCATCCTCCTTAGACATCAGGGCGTGTCTTTCGCCGAGTTAGCCGGAGCGAGGCTAGGCTCGCTGGAGAGAGCCGCTCTCCTTCCCCTGAGTCTGGGACAGGACCAGGGCTTCCTTAGTAGCGAGCCTGAGGGAGAGAGGAGGGGGGTAGGATATTCCGAGCTCGCCGTCTTAACTGGCGAGCTCGCACCCTGGTATTTTCCTCGGGCCAACTCCCAGTCTCAACTCCAGGGTCGTAGCGATGTCCATCGAGACTCGGCCGTGCCAGCTAGGTGGGAGCCTGGCAGGGGAGTGACTAGACCTAACCCCAGAGCGAGAAGACTTAGAAACTTTTGCCTCTCCTGGGTGCTACCACCGGGCCAGTCAGCTAGATGAGAGCCTGAGGGCGGGTGTTGAACATCCTCCGGGCTCAGCCCCCGGGTCATGGCGATGTCCATCGAGACTCGGCCGTGCCAGCTAGGTGAGAGCCTGGCAGGGGAGTGACGAGACCTAACCCCAGAGCGAGAAGACTTAGAAACTTTTGCCTCTCCCGGGTGCTACCACCGTGCCAGTCAGCTAGATGAGAGCCTGAGGGTGGGTGTTGAACATCCTCCGGGCTCAGCCCCAGGGTCATAGCGATGTCCATCGAGACTCGGCCGTGCCAGCTAGGTGGGAGCCTGGCAGGGGAGTGACGAGACCTAACCCCAGAGCGAGAAGACTTAGAAACTTTTGCCTCTCCCGGGTGCTACCACCGGGCCAGTCAGCTAGATGAGAGCCTGAGGGCGGGTGTTGAACATCCTCCGGGCTCAGCCCCAGGGTCATGGCGATGTCCATCGAGACTCGGCCGTGCCAGCTAGGTGGGAGCCTGGCAGGGGAGTGACGAGACCTAACCCCAGAGCGAGAAGACTTAGAAACTTTTGCCTCTCCCGGGTGCTACCACCGTGCCAGTCAGCTAGATGAGAGCCTGAGGGTGGGTGTTGAACATCCTCCGGGCTCAGCCCCAGGGTCATAGCAATGTCCATCGAGACTCGGCCGTGCCAGCTAGGTGGGAGCCTGGCAGGGGAGTGACGAGACTTAACCCCAGAGCGAGAAGACTTAGAAACTTTTGCCTCTCCCGGGTGCTACCACCGGGCCAGTCAGCTAGATGAGAGCCTGAGGGCGGGTGTTGAACATCCTCCGGGCTCAGCCCCAGGGTCATGGCGATGTCCATCGAGACTCGGCCGTGCCAGCTAGGTGGGAGCCTGGCAGGGGAGTGACGAGACCTAACCCCAGAGCGAGAAGACTTAGAAACTTTTGCCTCTCCCGGGTGCTACCACCGTGCCAGTCAGCTAGATGAGAGCCTGAGGGTGGGTGTTGAACATCCTTCGGGCTCAGCCCCAGGGTCATAGCGATGTCCATCGAGACTCGGCCGTGCCAGCTAGGTGGGTGCCTGGCAGGGGAGTGACGAGACCTAACCCCAGAGCGAGAAGACTTAGAAACTTTTGCCTCTCCCGGGTGCTACCACCGGGCCAGTCAGCTAGATGAGAGCCTGAGGGCGGGTGTTGAACATCCTCCGGGCTCAGCCCCAGGGTCATGGCGATGTCCATCGAGACTCGGCCGTGCCAGCTAGGTGGGAGCCTGGCAGGGGAGTGACGAGACCTAACCCCAGAGCGAGAAGACTTAGAAACTTTTGCCTCTCCCGGGTGCTACCACCGTGCCAGTCAGCTAGATGAGAGCCTGAGGGCGGGTGTTGAACATCCTCCGGGCTCAGCCCCAGGGTCATAGCGATGTCCATCGAGACTCGGCCGTGCCAGCTAGGTGGGAGCCTGGCAGGGGAGTGACGAGACTTAACCCCAGAGCGAGAAGACTTAGAAACTTTTGCCTCTCCCGGGTGCTACCACCGGGCCAGTCAGCTAGATGAGAGCCTGAGGGAGGGTGTTGAACATCCTCCGGGCTCAGCCCCAGGGTCATGGCGATGTCCATCGAGACTCGGCCGTGCCAGCTAGGTGAGAGCCTGGCAGGGGAGTGACGAGACCTAACCCCAGAGCGAGAAGACTTAGAAACTTTTGCCTCTCCCGGGTGCTACCACCGTGCCAGTCAGCTAGATGAGAGCCTGAGGGCGGGTGTTGAACATCCTCCGGGCTCAGCCCCAGGGTCATAGCGATGTCCATCGAGACTCGGCCGTGCCAGCTAGGTGGGAGCCTGGCAGGGGAGTGACGAGACTTAACCCCAGAGCGAGAAGACTTAGAAACTTTTGCCTCTCCCGGGTGCTACCACCGGGCCAGTCAGCTAGATGAGAGCCTGAGGGCGGGTGTTGAACATCCTCCGGGCTCAGCCCCAGGGTCATGGCGATGTCCATCGAGACTCGGCCGTGCCAGCTAGGTGGGAGCCTGGCAGGGGAGTGACGAGACCTAACCCCAGAGCGAGAAGACTTAGAAACTTTTGCCTCTCCCGGGTGCTACCACCAGGCCAGTCAGCTAGATGAGAGCCTGAGGGCGGGTGTTGAACATCCTCCGGGCTCAGCCCCAGGGTCATAGCGATGTCCATCGAGACTCGGCCGTGCCAGCTAGGTGGGAGCCTGGCAGGGGAGTGACGAGACCTAACCCCAGAGCGAGAAGACTTAGAAACTTTTGCCTCTCCCGGGTGCTACCACCAGGCCAGTCAGCTAGATGAGAGCCTGAGGGCGGGTGTTGAACATCCTCCGGGCTCAGCCCCAGGGTCATAGCGATGTCCATCGAGACTCGGCCGTGCCAGCTAGGTGGGAGCCTGGCAGGGGAGTGACGAGAACTAACCCCAGAGCGAGAAGACTTAGAAACTTTTGCCTCTTGGGGGTTCAAGCCGAGAACCCCTTTACCCTCATTATTTTGACAGAGCATAAAATACGACAATGGGATTTGTTTTCATTCTTAAGGCCAAGATATTTACAGTATTTTCAAGGGTAGAAACGTTTCAGATCGTCGCCACTCCAAGTGTGGCTGAGGGTATCCCCTCTTACATCTTGGAGGCGATACCCCCCCGATTTCAAGACCTCCTGCACAATGTAGGGGCCCTCCCAATTGGGGTGGAGTTTTCCCACGGCAGCCGATCTCCCTGCCGCGTCCACTTTCTTCAAGACAAGGTCCCCCTCCACGAACTGCTTGACACGGACGTGTTTGTCGAAATACTTGGCCATCCTTCGCTTGGCCTCTTCCTGCCTGACGACGGACAAGTCGCGTAGTTCTTCCACCATATCGAGGGAGAGTCGAAGCTCCTCCTCATTCTCTGACCTCCACTCTTCCCTTCCGGCTCCTGCCTCGACGACCCGGGGCGTCTGGACCTCGAACTCGATAGGTAGGACGGCCTCGCAGCCGTGAGAGAGTTTGAAAGGTGTCTCCCCTGTGGCCGTATTGGGGGTGGTCCTCAAGGCCCAGAGGACGGATGGAAGCTGTTCCACCCAGCTTCCCCTCAAATTTTCCACCTTCTTCTTTAAGAGGTTCACGATGATTTTGTTGGCCGCTTCCACCTGCCCGTTGCTCCTGGGGTGATGGACAGAAGCAAACCGAAGGTCAATTCCTAGCTGCTCGCAGAAACGAATGAACTCCGTGCTGGCGAACTGAGGTCCGTTGTCCGTGACGATAGCCTGTGGCAGCCCGTGCCTGCAGATGATCTCTCCCCAGATAAAGTTCCTGATTACCTGAGAGGTCACCTTGGCTAGAGCCTTCACCTCCATCCACTTAGAAAAATAATCAACCATGACCAACAAAAACCTCCTCTGCCCGCTGGCCTGAGGGAAAGGTCCTACGAGGTCCAACCCCCATATGGCGAAGGGCCATGGTGCCATGATGCTTCTTAACCTCTGAGCCGGCTGGAGCTGAAGCGGGGCATATAGTTGGCACTTATGACATTTTTTCGCGAATTCAGCTGCATCCTGACCGAGGGTGGGCCAGAAGTACCCTTGCCTGACAATTCTCCCTTCTAGGGTCCGACTCCCCGAATGACTCCCACATTCTCCGGAATGGACTTCCTCCAAAATTTTGTGCACCTCTCTTTCGGCCACACAACGGGCCAACATCCCTGAGAGGGTCTTGCGGTACAACTGTCCCTCACGTAGGAGGTAGTATGCCGCCTTGTGCTTGAGCCCTCTTCGGTCCATTCCCTCCGGGTATTCTCCGGTGGACAAGAAGGTGACGAAGGGATCCATCCATGAGGGGTGCTGTTCTACTTCCATTAGCTCCCCCTCCTCGATGGAAGGTCGGAAGAGATCCGTAATGGTGCCTCCCATCCAGGGACCGTGCTTTGCTAGCTGGTCGACTGGCTCGTTTTCCCCTCTTGGCACGTGCTTGATTGAGAAGGTCTGGAAGGTTCCAATGACTCCCCTTACCTTCATCAAATAGAGCTGCAGGGTGGGCTCCCTTGCCTCAAACTCCCCCTTGATCTGGGAAGCCACCACCAGGGAGTCAGTGAGGACCTCCACGTCATGCACCCCCAAGTCTCTTGCCAGGCGCAGACCTGCGATTACAGCTTCGTATTCGGCTTGGTTGTTGGTGATAGGAAAGTGCACTACCACAGTCTGCTCGATCTTTATCCCTTGGGGGCTTTCTAAGATGACCCCAACCCCTAAAGAATGCTTCCCCGAGGCACCGTCCACCCTGACTTTCCAGGGGAGGGGGCGAGTGAGTCTCTCCTCCGCCACCTCGACCACATACTCTGCCAGGAAGTCAGCCATAGCTTGGGCCTTGATTGAGAGGCGAGGGACGAAGGAGATGTCGAACTCGCTCAGCTCCACTGACCACTTGGCCAACCTTCCTGAATGCTCTACCCCCTTGAAGATGTTACGCAGGGGGTGGTCAGTCACTACTCGGATTGAATGTGCCTGGAAATAAGGCCGAAGCCTCCGGGCTGAGATGATTAAGGCGAAGGCCAGCTTTTCCAGGATGGGGTAACGGAGCTCGGCCCTCTTCAATATCCGACTCACATAATAGACGGGGAGTTGCCTCTTTCCTTCTTCCCGAACCAAAACCAAACTCAAGGCTTCAGCCCCGACCCCCAGATATAGGAATAAGTCTTCCCCCTCCTTGGGCCCTTGGAGCAGGGGGGCCTGAGTCAGCTGTTTCTTTAAAGCCTGGAATGCCTCCTCGCACTCCGAGGTCCATTCAAACCTTCGACCCCCTCTCAAAGTTTTGAAAAACGAGGAGCACCTCTCTCCGGCCCGGGAGAGGAATCTACTCAGCCCTGCCAACTTCCCTGTCAGTTGCTGTACTTCCTTGGTGTTTTGCGGCGACCTTAGCTCCAAGATTGCCCTTACCTTATCTGGATTAGGTTCTACCCCAGCGGGGGTGAGGAGATGCCCTAGGAACTTTCCCCGGCTTGCCCCGAAGACACACTTCAAAGGGTTCAACCTCATCTTAAACTTGCGAATAGTGGCGAAAGTTTCTTCCAAGTCCTGGATGTGGGAGTCGACATCCAAGCTCTTGACCATGAGATCATCCACGTACACTTCGAGATTCCTCCCCTTCTGCTCTCGAAAGACCCTATCCATCATTTTTTGATAGGTAGCCCCTGCATTCTTTAGCCCGAAGGGCATCATTCTGTAACAATAACATCCGTCCCCCGTGATGAACGAGACGTCTTTGACGTCAGGGGGGTGCATCCTGATTTGGTGATAACCTGAAAAAGCATCCAGAAAACACATTACAGGGAAACCGACGGCTGAGTCAACCAGCGCGTCGATCCGAGGCAAGGGATAACAATCTTTCGGGCATGATTTATTAAGAAGAGAAAAGTCGATACACATCCTCCACCGCCCGTCTCCTTTTTTAACCATTACAACGTTGGAGACCCAGCCGGGGTATTGGATTTCGGATATGAAGCCAGCCTCGAGGAGCTTGGCGACTTCCTCTCTGATTGGCTCGGCGAGCTTGTCCGTGATGGATCTCTTTTTCTGCTGGATGGGGGGAGCCTCCGGGTCCAGGTTGAGGCGGTGGCAGGCCACGTCGGGGTCGATCCCTGGCATCTCCGCTGCGCTCCAGGAGAAGATGTCCACGTTCCTCTGGATGCACTCCAGCATCCTGCCTTGAGCTTCCGGGGTCAGGCCTCCGCTGACGCGGACCTTCTCCACCCTGCCTCCAATGGTGAGGACCTCCATCTCCTCCACCTCTTCCGCTGCCTCCAGACGGGACTGCTCCTCCCATTCCTCGATTCCTCCCCTTCCGGGGGCGAGGACCTCTTCCTCAGCCTCCTCGACGGCCATGGCTTCGGCCGACCCCCGAGTCTCTTCCGCGACCTCCTCCCGAGCGCGGCACTCCACCTCCATTTCTTTGTCAGCTTCCTGCTCCTCCTCCAGCCTCCGCCCCATCTCCTCGGCCCCCTCCAACCAAGAGATGGAGTTTACCGCCGAGACGTAGCACTCCCTTGCCTCCTTAGGGTCTCCTCGAACCCGGATCTGGACCCCCTCGACGTTGAGCTTTAGACACTGGTGGAAGGACGAGGGGACGCAGCGGAAGGCGCTGATGAGGGGTCTCCCGAAGATGGCGCTGTAACTGCTAGGGGCGTCCACGATAACAAACTTGCAGTTGCGCGACTGCCCCCCTAGAGTGACATGGAGTCCCACTCCTCCCTCGACTTCTTTCCTCTCCCCTAAAAAGCCAAACAGAGGCCCGTCCGAGGCCAACACCCTCCTGGCCTCTACCTTCATCGCATCAAACGCCTTCTTGAAGATGACGTTGACCGAACTCCCATTGTCCACGAGGATCCGGGAGACAGTGAAATCCTCGATGGCTGTCTGGATAACCAGCGCATCGCAGAAGGGGTCCTCGTGACCCGGCAAGTCCTCTCTGGAGAAGGTGATTTTCTCCTCCGGGGGAGGGGATTGGGATGTGGAGCCAACGCTCCTCCGGTACATAGTGTGGAGGCTTGACTTACGGGAGGCCTCGATCCCGGCCCCCCCGTGGATCGCTCCGATCCTTCCCCGGGTGCCCACATCAACCCGGTCTTCACACCGATCCCCCTCCTCCCGAGGCCGGATCTCCTCTATCCGAACTTCCTGATGGTCTTGTTGTTGCTGTTCCCTTCTCCCTCTCATCTCGAGGAACTCCGGGCACGCGGATGTGAGGTGCCCCTCTTCCTGATGAAAGTCACAATAGGGCAGGTCCACCCTGACCTCCCTCCTTCTCCTCGGCTGTCCTCTCCTCCTCCCCCTCATGGCAATTGCCATTGCCTCCTCCTGGTCGGGGAGAGGGGGTCTCTGACCCTGCCTACCCCCCTGGGGGTTGTACTGCCCTCGGCCACCCTGGCGGTTATCTCCTCCCTGATAACCCCTTCGTGGTGCCTGGTCTTGCCACTCGGGCCTCCATCCCAAACGGTGGGTCTGCTCCGGACGCACCCACCTGGGTTGCGGCTGCTGCTGCGGCTGCTCCCTTTGCCGAGGTTCAGCCCTCCTCTCCTCCTGAATTCGGCCACCCCTTGGCCTTTCCTCTTCCACGGCCCACTTGGCCAACCTTCGCGCAAACTCTGGATGCGCTGCCTCCATTTCGGCTTCCCTGGCCGCCCTCTCCAGATGTGCCTCAAAAGACACTGGAGGTGACCTCTTCAGTTCCATTGCGAAGAACCCGGACTGGAGACCCAGAGTGAAGGCCACCATCATGGTCTGCCCTGGAATCTCCTGAACTTGGGACAGTTCCTCTTGGAACCTGTCCAGATAGCTTCCCAGAGTCTCTCCCACCCTCTGCTTGATGCGGAACAAAGACTCCGCCTCCCTCTTCCTCTTCTTAGAAGTGGTGAACCTCAGCATGAAACCCCGTCGCAGATCCTCAAAGCAGTAGATGGACCCGGTCGGGAGTTGATGGAACCACTCTCTCGCCTTTTCCCTGAGGGTAATGGCGAAGAGTCGGCACTTGAAGCCGTCTGACATCTGTCGAATGGAGACCATGTCCTCGAACCACTGGATGTGGTGGACCGGGTCTCCTCTCCCGGAGTAGTAAGTCATCTCCGGCTCGCGAAACCCCTCGGGAACTGGGGCTGAAGAAACGAACTCGCTGAAGGGGCTCCCCCCTTCAGCCGGGCGAGTCGGGAACTCCCTCCCTGCAGTCTCGCCGAAGTGGTACTCGGCGGCCGAGCCGGGGAACAGGACTCGCCCATGGAACTCGCGCTCGCCCCTCTCGGCAGGTTCTTTCCCTGGTCGCCTGAGCGGCGCGTCGTCGCCGAGTGCGGGAGCGGCGACCACCGGGACGGCCGGCGTCGCACTCTCAGCTCGCATGCCGAGGGCGGTCCTGACGAGCCCGAGGATCTCCTCCCTAAGCTCCGCCGGCATGCTCGCCGCTGGGGGTGGGGGAGGGGGTGGCGAGTTGCCCCTGCCTGATCCTTGTCCTTCATCTCCAGTCATCGAGCCTGTAGGAGGTTTTCTCTGCTGACCACAGTCCACGCTCACCGCACCAAAATGTTGAAACCGGAAAACCGGTCTCTTGTGGAGTTCGACCCTTGGGGAAGGGGTGGCCGCGCACCTACTTCACTCCTGCAAGAAAACGACAAAGAAAAGAAGAAACAAGGACTAGACCAAGGGCCCGGCGTGGAGGTCCCACCACACACCCGGAAGATCTCAGAGCGCTTCCCCTCCTTAGCCTAATGCCGGGCTAAGGTACCTCAGAAAGCGCTAGTAGGCCGGGGAATTCGTAAGCGTCTCTTCTGAGGTACCCCTTGGGTCCTATTTATAGGAACAGACGGCCTGCAAATATACAACCTTCACTGTTTTCGAGGAATACAGGCAAACCAAAAGGGGGCCTCATAGTAAAAGTATGCCATGGCCAGGACGCGAGCTGGACCTAAGGGGGCACCCGCTCGGCTGGAGGCCTGACTCGCCTCGCCTTGGGCCTAGGCGGGCAGGTACTCGGCAGACTTGTGCTCGAATACCGCTGAGCTCGGCTTGACTATTGCCGAGCTCGGGCTCGGTATGACGATCCACCGAGCTCGGACTCGGCACGGAGATCGTCGAACTTGGCTCGACTATCGTCGAGCCCTGTCTCCGCATCCGAGCTCGGTCTCGGCATGCCGGGCTTCGTTCGGCCATCGCCGAGCTCAGCTCGACTATTGCCGAGCTCGGGCTCGGCGAGCTGGGTCCAAGTTGATCTGAGCCGGCCGGTTCGACCCCTGTCGACCACTCGCGGGATACGGGGTTGTACAGCTGTGCTGTGTGATTTAATTCAGTTATTATATTCTGCCTAAAAGTGAAAACAAGCATTAGAACCTATTCACCCCCTATAGGTGTTTAGGTAGTCTTGAAAGTAAAACTATCAAGTGGTATCAGAGGGAGGTTACTCAAATAAGGACTTAACAGTCTGAGTAAGATCCCTAAGGCAGAATCAAGATTCAAGAAAATGGGTTCTGGAGAGAATCACAAGGAGTTAGGGTCAATGAAATTACCAATCTGTAGAAAAGAAATCTTTGGAATTTGGAAAGAAAGGGTGAGATTGTTCATGGAGGCTTCTGACCCAAGGATATACATTACAATACAGGAAGACCCCTTCATTCCAATGAAGGTATCAGTTCTTGATGCAAATATCCAAACTCCAAAGAGTTATTCAGAAATGACAAAGGATGAAATCATTTTGGCAACCATGGATAAAAGAGCACAGAACATTATTGTAAGTGCCATAGATGATTCCACATTCCAAAATTTGATTCACTGCAAAACCTCCAAAGAAATGTGGGACACCTTGATTGTCTACATGGAGGGTTCTGAAGAAGTAAGATAGGATAGGAAGTCTATGCTCAACCAAGAGTATGAAAGTTTCAGACAAGGAAAATCTGATAGCATAACTGAATGCTATAAGAAATTCTACAGAATAGTGAATGAATTAATGTCCTATGGAAGAGTCTTCAGTACCTATGAACTGAATGACAAATTCTTAAGATCCTTGACAAAGGATTGGGACACCAAGATCTGTGCCATAAGAGAAGTGGCTAAACTGGCAGAAATTTCTTCTCCAACCTTGTTTGGAAAGTTGCTATCTTATGAAATGCAACTAATGGTGAGGAAGGAGGAAGAAAAGAATTCAAAAGGTGAGCATAGAGAAAAATCTGTGGCCTTCAAGGCTGAAGCCAATAGAAAGAATAGGAGGATATTTTCATCTCCTCCTAAGAAAGTTGTAGAAGTTAATTCTGAAAATTCAAACAGTCAGAGTTCAGAGAGGAGTGATTCAGATGCAGACTTTGCTGCATTCACAAGGCAATTCCAGAGGTTCTTGAAGAAGAAGCAGTGGAAGTCTAGGCCCTCCACATCACAGCAAGTTGATGACTATTATGAAAGTGTGGGTAAGATCTATCTCAACTCTAGAGGGGGGTGAATAGAGTTTATTCAAATAAGTTTCACAGTTTTGAGAATATCAGCACATATAAAATTTAATTTACACTATAGTGTAGAGTGCTAGAAAGAAATTTAAGAAGCAAGAAATTAAGAACACAGCACACAACAATAATCACACAAACAATCCAGCAGACACAAGGAAATATAGTGGTTCCCCAAAAACCTGGGTACATCCACTCTTCTACCACCCTTGGTAGGAATCCACTCAGGATGAGTTGATCAGGTGTCCTGACACCAATGAGCTTTTGATAAGGTGCTCAAAAACCAAAACTGGATTTTTTGATAAGGTGTCTTGCCACCACTGAGTTTTGACAAGGGTCTCAGAACCAGACAGAACTTTTGAAGGGAGTTCAAGAACCCTTTTACAGCAGGAAAATAAAAAGGAAAAGGAAATGAAGTTGTCTTCTCTGTTCTCAAATCAAATGAGAGAAGACTTAGTGGATCTTTTGTCAAAGCTCCCCCTGAGATGTAGACTGGTTCAAGAAAGGAAGCTTTGATCTAGGGTGATAGGTCTTCAGAACTTTGATCTCCAGCAAAAGATTGTTTCAGCAAGAAGGCTGAGAGATGAGGTGTCTGGAGTTCTTGAGATGAAGTTGTGAACACTTTTTAGTAAGCAAGAAGATTGTTCTTCTAATTCTTGATCACTTGTTATCTGTCACCGCTTTTTCTTATTGTTCTCTGAGTGTTGTATATTCTCTCTATATTTCTGAAGACAAGAAGAAGGATCTTATTCTCTGAAAAGAATTCTTGTCAAGGATAGCCGTTGGCAGTCATAAATGTCTTCCATAAAGTGTCTTGTCTTTTAGAGGAAGGTCCAATAAAATATTTCCTGAAAAATTCTTTGAAACTTGCTCCAGAATAAAGACAAACGGCTGGCAGATCTTCTTGTCATAAATGCTGATAGCATTCAAAAACATTCCAAAGAATAACAGCATTTGAATCCTTATAAGCGTCGATCTCTCAGAATAATCGTCGATCTGAGCTCTACGATCGTCGAACTGAGCTCAGAGATGGAATGAGATCAAGCAGACAGAAAATGTCGAACTGAGCTCGAAGATCGTCGAACCGAGCTCAGCGACCTGAAGAATAACTGAAGAGTGATCGTCGATCTGAGCTCGAAGATCGTCGACCGGAGTTTGACGATTTATCAAGTTGAGCTCAGAGAGCGTCGAACCGAGTTCGACGTTTCGTCGACCTGAGCTCGACGAGAATTGCCTTAGACTTGGCTCTATATCCTTGACATTGGAATGGTCCTGGGGGCAGCTTCAAACCTAAGTTTTAAGCCCTAGACTCATTCTAATGTTGACCTTTACAACTATACAACTAGGTCAACCTGGTTTCCTAAGACAAACATAGTGATCCTTACCCAAATTAGTAATAGGGTGTTCCAACAATCTCCCCCTATTTGGGTTAGGATTACTATTTACAAACAAAATCAGGAAAAGAATAAGCATACATTCAAAACAAGAGCTAACCAAGCAAAGATATAGCAGCAAGCAGATCACAGATAAAATAGCAGCAATTATCCAGAGGAGGATGAATGTTCAGCTTACACAATTTACTTCTTCTCTGTTGAAGTTGAGACCGGGCGGTCTGTCGGTCTGGCTTGGCGGGTTATTGACCGGGCGGTCTGGCGGTTTGCCTCCAGCGGGTTGGTTGCTGCGTTGAGGTCTGAGGTCCAAGCGGTCTAGCGGTCTGTTACTGGCGACTAGGAGACCGGGCGGTCTAACGGTCTCACTTGGCGGCTTGTCTCTCTCTCTGGCAGTGGCCGAGCGGTTAGCCCTTCTGTCTAACCACGCGGCTTGTTCCGGTCTGTTGTTCTAGCCGCCCAGATTCTTTTGTATAGTTTTAGTCCCACATCTCTTATTTGTTTTCTCTCTTCTCTCCTCCATTCTATATAAGGGAGGCCATACCTTTGTAATAGACACCTTTTTCTGATAATAAAATTTCAGTTATACCATTTCCGGCTTGTTTTAGTTCGCTTCTCACATGGTATCAGAGGGAGGTTGTCTTGCTGCGGGGGTGTGTTGGAATAATTTGCCAGTAGGACGCGTGTGTGTGGGACCGACCCCGTGGCTTTCCCCATCGCGTTCCTGGTCTGGGTGTTGACCCCGGTGGGCCCCCTATGACGGAATACCCCCGCAGTCCTGTGGTTGGGATTAGTCCCACATCGCTCGCAGCGCTCGCTCCTCCGTGTTTATGTACCCCGCCACCCTTCATCTCAACACCTGGGTTTTGAGATGCGATATGGTTGGGCGGGTTCTCACATGGTATCAGAGGAATCGATCCTTTCCTCCTGATTCTGTACTTCTCTCTGTCCGCGCGGCTTGCTTCTCCGGCTTGCGCCCTGTCCGCGCGGTCTCCTTGTCGTTGCCCTCTGTGTGCGCGACCTGTTGCCTTGTTCACTGCGATCTGTCGCCTTGTTCGCCGCGACCTATCGCCGTGTGCCTTGCCTCCTCCTGTTTGCTCTTGCTCTGGTCGTCGCGACCTGTTGCCTAGTTCGCCGCGACCTGTTGCCTAGTTCGCCGCGACCTATTGCCATGTGCCTTGCCCTCTCTTATGCTTCTGTTCGAGCGGACTGTCTGCTTGCCGCTTGACTTCTTCCCCTTTGCTTGTTACTGCGGCTTGGTCGTGGTCTCTCTGGCCGCTGGTGTCTGACATCCTGACCGCTGCAGTTCCTCTTCTGCCTATCCGCGCGGCCTGTTTTCTAACCGCGCGGCTTCGTGTTGTTTGCTCTTATGGCTCTTTCTGATGCTTCTACTGCCACCACTCCTGCCGCCACCCCTGTAGCCAATCCGGCTCCTCCTCCTACTCCTTCCGGGAACCTTGGCACCGTTTCCAAGCTTGTCGGCTCCAACTACCCGGATTGGAGCGTCTCTTTCACCTTTCTCCTTCGCTCGCAACGCAAACGCCACCATCTCGTTGATGACCCTCCTCCTACCACTTCCCCTCTCTTTGATGACTGGGATGCGAGTGACGCTCTTGTGCGTACTTGGCTCGCTAACAGTCTATCCGATGAATGCCTTCCCGTCATCCGTCATGATGAGACGGTGAAGGCCGCTTGGCTTCATCTTGCTGCTTTGTATTCCAAAGGGGCTCAGACGTCCCGCATCTATACGTTGTATGCGGACCTCTTTGCCCGGCCTACCTTGTCTCCTGCTGCTGCCTACCAACAAGTTCAAGCTCTTGGGGCTGAGATTCTTCAGAATCGCCCCTTTTCTGCGGATCTGGTTCAACAACACAAGCACTTCCAGGAGCTTCTGGTTGTGTGTTATCTGCTCCGTCTTCCTGACACTTATGACATGATCCGCCAACAAATTCTGGGTGAGGCGGAATCTCCTACCTTAGATGCCACCGCTGCTCGCATCGCCGCTGTCACCTCTCTCCTTCAGCGCCCGCTTCTACCCGCTCCTTCTCCTCCGGATAACTATGCTCATCAAACTCAGCGGAGTGGCTCTGGTAGCCGCAGTCATCAGTCTGGCGGACGTCCTTCTTCCCGCTATCTCTGCTCTCACTGCGGCCGCACCGGACACACTCTTGACCGCTGCTGGACAAAACATCCCCATCTTTGCCCCTCGGGTGACTCTTCCGCCTCTTCTTCCAAGCCGTCTGCTTCCGTGGTCACATCATCAGGTAGTGCCCATGTAGTCACTCAAGGTAAATGGCTTATCGACTCCGGTGCTACTAATCATATGACGGGCAATCCTCAGTGCTTCTCTCTCCTCGAACAGCATGATCGGTTGCCCCCGGTCCTCATTGCAGACGGTTCTCCCTCCCCGGTTCATGGGTCGGGAGTGGTTCATGTTACTCCGTCCCTTCGGCTAGAGGACACTCTCTATGTGCCCAAGTTTCCGTGCAATCTGTTATCGGTTACTTCTTTGTGCAAGCAGCTTCAATGTTCTGTAACGTTTACTCCATCTTCTTGCTCTTTTCAGGATCCGAGCTCCCAGCGGACGATTGCTACTGGGACTGAGAGCGGCGGCCTCTACTTCCTCGACAACGTTTCCGCTTTGTCCGCCTTCTCTTCTTCTTGTACGGATCTTCTCCAGTGGCATCTCCGTCTCGGTCATCCTCCACCACGGCTTCTGCATCAGCTTCTGCCCCACCTCCCTCCCTCCACTACTCCTCTCCACTGCGAAGCATGTCAACTTGGCAAGCATCATCGTTCCTCCTTCCCGCCGAAGCAAGGTCGGGGCTCTACCCGTCCGTTTGATCTAGTCCACTCCGATATCTGGGGACCTGCTCCTACCCTTACTATTGGTCGGGGTAGTTCTTATTTTGTAACTTTTATTGATGATTTTTCTAGATGTACTTGGGTGTATCTCTTACGAGATCGCTCTGAACTTTTTAATGTATGGACCTCCTTTTATCATTTAATCAAAAATCAGTTTGGTGTTAGTTTTAAAACTTTTCGCTCTGATAATGCAAAAGAATACTTAAGTCATGCTTTTACCTCTTTCTGTGTTCAACATGGCGTTATTCATCAGACAAGTTGTGTCTATACATCCCAACAAAATGGGGTGGCGGAGCGCAAAAACAGTCACCTCCTCGATGTTGCTCGCACATTAATGACTCAAATGCATGTTCCTCGCTCATATTGGGGCTATGCTGTTCTTCTTGCTTGCTATCTCATCAATCGCATTCCCTCCTCCGTTCTTCAGGGAAAAACCCCTTTTTCCATCCTTTATCCTGGCAAGGAGCCTTTTCCTCTCCCTCTTCGAATCTTTGGGTGCACTGCTTTTGTGCATGTCCCATCTGCCACCCGTGATAAGCTCTCCCCTCGCTCCACCAAATGTGTTTTTCTGGGGTACTCGGTCACTCAGAAAGGCTACTGCTGCTTTGATCCTGTTCTTCGTAAACAGTTTGTCTCCGCTGACGTTACCTTCTTCGAGAATGCCTCCTACTTCTCGGATGACTCCTCTTCTCTTCCTCCCACCTCGGATTCTCCCGTTATTCTATTCGTTCCCTCGTCTCCTACTGCGATATCCGCTCCTCCTCCGTCTCCGCCCACTCCTCTCCCTCCGCCTCTCTCTCCGCCTCCATCTCCCTCATCTCCACTGCCGTCGCTCTCTCCTCCCGGGCCAGCTCTCTCTGCCACGGATTCTCTGGATGCCGAGGAGCCCTCCGACCTGGATCTTCCTGTAGCTCTTCGCAAAGGGGTGCGGACGTGTACCCTACACCCCCTTGCTGCTGTTGTTTCATATGATTGTCTTACCCCTTCTCGCAGGGCCTTTGCGCTGGCTATCTCTGCTACTACCACACCTCGTTCCTACCAGGAGGCCCTTGCCATTCCTCACTGGAAGCTGGCCATGGATGAGGAAATGGCGACCCTCACAGAGCGGGGTACCTGGACTCTTGTCCCTCCTCCTCTTGATACAGATGTTGTTGGCTGTCGATGGGTCTTTGTAGTCAAGTTTGGCCCAGATGGCACTGTCAACCGTTACAAAGCTCGTCTGGTGGCTAAGGGCTTTACTCAAACCTATGGGGTTGATTACTTTGACACCTTCTCTCCCGTGGCTCGTCTCAGCACAATACGGGTCCTTCTCTCTGTGGCAGTCAACAAAGACTGGCCCCTTTCCCAGCTGGATATCAAGAATGCCTTCCTTTATGGTGATCTTCAGGAGGCCGTCTACATGGAGCAACCTCCAGGGTATGTTGCTCAGGGGGAGACACGAGTCTGCCGGCTACAGAAGGCAATCTATGGCCTCAAGCAGAGCCCTCGAGCTTGGTTTGACAAATTCAGCGGCATCGTGGCGGCCGTTGGTTTTGCTCGCAGCGCTGCTGATCACTCTCTATTTATTCGCAAAACCTCTTCGGGACTGGTGGTTCTTGCAGTATATGTGGATGATATTCTTCTCACTGGTGATGACCAGGAAGGGGTAGCCTTGACAAAGCGGCATCTTCGCCAACATCTAGTCACGAAAGATATGGGTTCTCCGAAGTACTTTTTGGGGATCGAAATCTCTCGGAAGCCCAACTCTTTAGTCCTCTCTCAGCGTAAGTATGCTCTTGATATTTTAAAAGAAGCAGGATTGACTGGGGCCAAACCTGCCCGATGTCCCATGGCTGTTGGAGAAGACAAAACCTGGACAGATGATTCGCCTCTTCTTTCAGATGCTTCGCGGTACAAGCGTCTAGTTGGTAAGCTCATATACCTCACTGTGACTAGGCCCGACATCTCCTATGCTGTGGGCAAGGTGAGTCAATTCATGCAAGCTCCCAGGGAGTGCCATCTACAGTCCGCCTTGCGGATCTTGGAGTACGTCAAAGCAGCCCCTGGGAAAGGATTGCTCTTTCAGAAGAATGATCATCTGAGGGTTGAAGCTTACTCAGATGCGAGTTACGCGGATGACAAAGGGGACCGCAAGTCTACCTCTGGTTTCTGTACCTTTGTTGGGGGCAATCTGGTAAGTTAGAAGAGCAAGAAGCAATCTGTTGTCTCCAGGTCCAGTGCTGAAGCTGAGTATCGGAGTATGGCATCGACCACTTGCGAGCTAAAGTGGCTACGGGCTCTCATGTTGGATTTAGGAGAGGTCTACAACCATCCTCTACCTATGTTCTGTGACAACAAGGCTGCTATATATATCTCCAAAAATCCAGTCTTCCATGAGAGAACCAAACACATTGAGGTCGACTGTCATTTCATTCGTGAAGAGATTCTGAAGGAACAAATTTGCACTCCCTTCGTCACGTCTGAAAAAGAGCTGGCTGACATCTTCACCAAGCCAGTATCCGCCTCATTTCTTCATATATGTGACAAGCTGGGCATGATCGACATATATGCTCCAACTTGAGGGGGAGTGTTGAAGTTGAGACCGGGCGGTCTGTCGGTCTGGCTTGGCGGGTTATTGACCGGGCGGTCTGGCGGTTTGCCTCCAGCGGGTTGGTTGCTGCGTTGAGGTCTGAGGTCCAAGCGGTCTAACGGTCTGTTACTGGCGACTAGGAGACCGGGCGGTCTAACGGTCTCACTTGGCGGCTTGTCTCTCTCTGGCAATGGCCGAGCGGTTAGCCCTTCTGTCTAACCGCGCGGCTTGTTCCGGTCTGTTGTTCTAGCCGCCCAGATTCTTTTGTATAGTTTTAGTCCCACATCTCTTATTTGTTTTCTCTCTTCTCTCCTCCATTCTATATAAGGGAGGCCATACCTTTGTAATAGACACCTTTTTCTGATAATAAAATTTCAGTTATACCATTTCCGGCTTGTTTTAGTTCGCTTCTCACATTCTCAGTTCCCTTTTTAAACATAATTTCTCTGTTGGGATTCAGGGTTTCTTTCTTGGATCTTCTATCATCTTCTACACCTAGAGAAGTTTGAGATCTGGGCCTTGGAACTACAGCCTCAGGGTGCAGCTTCATATAGTCTTCTGGGTTGAAAAATTTCCTTGATGTATATTTCTCCAATTCTTTCTTTCTCTAATCTGATAAAGTTGTTATATTGGAAGTGTCCTTGCCTTGCTTTCTGGCTTTCTTTATTTGATCAAGAGCAGCCAGCTCTTTCATTCTAGCTGTCCAGGATAGAGGATTGTTCTCAGGATCCTCAAAAGGAACAGGAGGTTCATACCTGTTGAAGGATTCAGAAGCAGTAGGAGGAGTCCTGGAGACAACTGTGTCTTTTAGCCTGTAGGGGAAAGGACCTGAAGTAGAGTCAGTATGGCCTTGTCCTTCCCTTTGATGAGATCTGTGTCCTCTCTAGCTTCCTCTATAATGACCCCTTCTAGATTGATATCCTCTTTGATGTTTCCCCCTTTGATAATATTTCTGATAAGACTGGGAGGAGCTTTGCCTTGAAGCTGGAGCTTGAGAGGCTGAGCCTGAACCAAAATCTGGAGGAGGAGGAGGAGGAGGCTGATACTGTGAAGATCCTTTCTCATACTTATCTAGCTTCCTTCTCTTCTTCATAGCCTTGAGTTGATTCTTGGAGAACTGCATCCAGGGCTCAGATATGGGGCAACCATGCAGAATATAATAGGGAATGTCATTTGAATTCTTTGCCTGAGCTGGGGGAACTGACATTATGGCTTTACTTCTGGCCTTCCTCTTCTTGGCAATGGTATTTGCAGAGTCATCTGATTCAGTTTGGAATTAATCACTATCTGAGCTTTGAGGTCTGTCATACAGATCATCAATGCTTTTCAAGTATTTCTCTTGTAACTTCAACTGATCAGCAGTCAGGGCAGGAGCAACATCAGAAATTTGAGCAGGAGCAGCAGTAGAAACTTGAGCAGGAGCAGCAGCAGGTGTAAGAGCTTCTAGATAGGAGGCAAGTTCTTTATCAGCAGTTTCATCAGCAGCAGTTACTGGAACCATTTCAATATCTTCAGCAGCAGCAGCAGTTTCAACAACAAGAGGCACAATGGCCTTAGTAGCAGCATCAAGAATATCCACAGCCTTCCAAGAATTTATGTAAGAGGCAATATGGCTGGGATCACAGACAGATATAGGAACAATGGCCTTAGACAAATCTTCAGCCTGAGGTACTGGCAGAAAACTGAAATGTACTGTATCAAACTTAGAGAGCAAGCTTTGAAGGTCCAGTACAAAAGCAGGAGCAGGAGCTGGAGCTGGTTGAGGCACATCCACTTCTTCATGAGGCATATCCCCCTGCCTTGGTTCAAGGTGAGCTGCAGCAAGGCACCCAGTAGAAGGGATTGCCTGGGAGGAGGAAAAGGAGGAAAGTTTGGTAGACAACTCCTGGACTTGTTTCAGGAGTGGAGCCAAAGAAGTCTCCAACAGAGATGTCAGCCTGGGAGCTAGCAACTCATAGAGTCTGTCTGCCAATCTTGGAAGATCTACATGCTCAAGAGGGGCTTGAGCAGAGGTAGTAGAGAAGGTTGATGGAGGGATGTGGGCTGGAGCTGGAGATGTGGAGGTAGGTGGAGTAGGAATGGATGGCTCTGAGGGTGGAATTGTGGAGATAGAAGAGGTTGAGGTGGAGATGGGTGAAGCAAGAGAGGGTGTGAAGGATGGTTGGGAAAGGATGTCATGAAGCATTTGTTGAAAAGAGGAGGTGGAGGGTGGCTCAGGAGGAGTGGAAGGAGAATCATCCATAAAGGAATCCTCTATGAGGGAGAATGATGGTGAGGTGAAGGTTGAATAAGAGAAGAGAGGGTGGAATTCCTCTGAAGTAGATGCTGGAGGGGATGAAACTGGTGAGGAAATGGTAATAGAGGATGATATGGTTATGGTGGTGACTGGAGGAGAGGAGGAAATGGCTGGGGTAGATGCAGCTGGAGGAGGAGGAGAGACAGGCAACACTTCTGCTGGAGCAGAGAGCAGAGGTGGAGTGACTGAAGCAGTCCTTGTGCCTGAAGAGAGTGGTGCAGCAGCTCTTGTAGGGTTGATAATTTGCCTGTCCCATTTGCTGTACAGGCACAGGAGAGCCTTTTGGATGCATTAATGTACATCCCAGAGGAGGTTAGCAAATCAGGGCATCTGGAGTGCAGATAGACCCCTAGGATTCTCCCAAAACTGACAGCAGTCTTATTTATCTTCTTCTTAATCAGGTTGAAGAAGATTGATCCCCAGTCAAGATGTTTTTTATCAATTAAGGCTGCCATCAAACAAAACTGATACCTAGAAATGGTATCATGGGCTGAGTGCTTGGCCAGAAGCACTTTCCCGACAACATCAGCCAAGAATTGAAATTCTATAGATAAATTTTTCTTCAGCAGTTTGTTGGGGTTTACAGCATTGTGCCCCATTCTATCAAGCATGGAATCATATTCTTCTCCAGATAATTCAATAGAATCGTTTCCAGAACTAAGATGAAAAACATCTGTTAAGAGAGTCGGGGACATTTGTACCTGGGTCCCTTTTATGATACCGACGACAGAGTTCTCAGTCTCATCTGTCGCTGTAAAACACCACTCTTTGATCTCTTCAGAAGCAATCTTTATCCGGGTAGTCATTATTTGGATCAGCTGTTGTTCTCTGAAAAGATTGAGAATATCCTTGAAGCGCTGATCGCTTCCATCAAACGAGTTTATATCAATGTCAAATCCTGTGTCAAATTTCATCTTAGAGATTGCAGCACTGGAATCAGCCATTTACACCTACAACACGAAAAACCAAACACGACCAAGCGTAGAGGATTTGGAGGGAAAAACGAAGAAAGTTGCAGAGAGTGAAAGCGTAAAAGGTGAACGACGGCCGCGGAAATGATTTTATATTAGGGTTCGACGGCGAAACGGAAAATCGTGGAGCTCGGTTCGACAGAACGTCGATCTCAGCTCGACGATTTGGGCTACAGAGGGAATCTGAAGAGACGTCAATATCGTCGATCTTCGTTCGACGATGTTGAAAAGCGTCGAGCTCCGCTCGACGGCCTCTGATAAGAAAGTGAAAAGGCCTAGAGCTAGCGAGGGCTCTGAACTCAGATCGACGACTTCGGAAGCGTCGATCTCTGGTCGACGATTTTTGGAAAATCGTCGATCTTCGTTCGACGATTTCTAGGAAAACGTCGAGCACAGTTCAGAGACAAAACCTATTCTACAGACACAAAAGGAACTGATTTTTTAGCCTAGTCTTGGTCTGTTTTATCTTTTCAAATATCTTGTAAGTTAGTTTAGGCTTCCTCCATCTAACATGCCTAGCTGATTTAGGAAGAAACTGTGTTTCTTTTCATCCAAGGGCTTGGTGAAAATATCTCCCCTTTGCAAATCAGTAGGTATATATTGAAGTTCTATTTTGTTTTTCTCTACATTATCCCTTAGAAAGTGATGCCTAATCTCTATATGTTTTGTCCTACTATGGAGGACTGGATTTTGTGCTATAGAGATAGCACTAGTATTGTCACAAAAAATTTTAGACTTCTCTAAGTTGTAGCCATAGTCTATGAGCTGATTTTGTATCCACAATATTTGTGAACAGCAACTGCCTGCAGCCATATATTCAGCTTCAGCAGTTGAAGTTGACACAGATATTTGCTTCTTACAAAACCAGGAGACAAGTCTGTCACCAAGGAACTGACATGTTCCACTGGTGCTTTTCCTGTCTATTCTGTATCCAGCATAATCAGCATCTGAGAATCCAGTTAATTCAAATCCTGAGTCTTTTGGATACCAGAGTCCTAGATTTGGACAACTTTTTACATACCTAAGAATCCTTTTAACTAGAGTTAGGTGTGACTCTCTAGGGCTAACTTGGAATCTAGCACATAGGTATGTAGCAAACATTAAATCTGGCCTATTGGCTGTAAGGTACAATAGAGAGCCAATCATTGCTCTATATGTTGTCTGATCAACTGGTTTCCCATGTTCATCAGCATCCAATACAGCATTGGTAGGCATGGGTGTTTTCATACAAGATGCCTCAGACATACCAAATCTCTTAACCAATTCTTTAGCATACTTGATTTGGGAAATAAATATGCCCTCAGCATGCTGTTTTACTTGCAATCCTAAGAAGAAGGAGAGCTCACCCATGCTACTTATTTCAAATTTGGAATGCATTAGGTTGGAAAACTTTCTGCACAAGTTTGAATCAGTAGATCCAAATATGATATCATCTACATAAATTTGTACTAGTAGGGTGTGGGACTTATGGGTTCTAATAAAAAGAGTTTGGTCTACTCTCCCCCTAAGAAAATCATTTTCTAGAAGAAAGCATGCTAGGTTCTCATACCATGCTCTAGGAGCTTGCTTGAGACTATATAATGCTTTATGCAATTTGAAAACATAATCAGGGTGAGTTAGAGAGATAAAACCTGGAGGTTGTCTAACATAGACTTCCTCTTTGATGTCCCCATTGAGAAATGCACTCTTCACATCCATCTGATAAACCTTGAAGCCTTTGTGAGCAGCATAAGCTAGAAATATTCTAATGGCCTCTAACCTTGCAACTGGTGCAAAGGTCTGGTCATAGTCTATTCCTTCTTGTTGAGAGTAGCCTTGAGCAACTAGCCTTGCCTTGTTTCTGACAATAATTCCTTGGTCATCCAGCTTGTTTTTGAAAACCCACTTTGTTCCAACAATGGAGTGATCCTTTGGCTTAGGCACTAGTTCCCAAACCTTATTCCTTTCAAATTGATGCAACTCCTCTTGCATTGCAATGATCTAGTGTGGATCTTGCTCTGCATCTTGAATGGATTGAGGCTCAACTTGAGATAAGAAGCAAGTGTGCATCAGGTTCTGGTTGACCTGATTTCTGGTTTGCACACTAGCTGAGATCTCTCCAATTACTTGGGTGATTGGATGATCTCTTGTTGTTACTAAATCAACAGGGGGTGTTGATTGTTCACCAGCTTGTGTTGTTGTTTCCTCTAGTGGAACAACAACTGGCTCTTCAGGATGATTTTCTTCAAGATGTTGTACTTCTTCATCATCACTGCTTTCATTCTTTTGCTGAATAGGTTGAGAGGTTGTATCCTCTTCTTTAACCTGTAATCTGTCCATATTTTCTGATATAGATTGTACCTGCAAGGGTTCTATGGTAGAAGTAGACTTCTCCTTATAACATATGTTAGTCTCATCAAAAGTAACATGAACAGATTCTTCAATTTTACAAGATGATTTATTATATACCCTATAGGCCTTGCTGATCATGGAGTATCCCAGAATCACTCCTTCATCAGCTTTAGCTTGGAATTTTGCTAGATGTTTCTTGTCATTATTATGAATATAACAAATACAGCCAAAAATTTTAAAATAATTTACTTTAGGTTTCTTCCCTTTGAGCAATTCATAGGGAGTCTTGCCCTTTAGTTTATGTATCAGGCTTCTATTTAATACATAGTTGGAGGTGTTCACTGCCTCAGCCCAAAAGGATAGAGGTAGGTGAGCATCTGTCAACAATGTAGTAGCAGATTCAATTAGGGTTCTATTTTTCCTTTCAGCTACCCCATTTTATTGAGGAGTTCTAGGAGCTGAGAAAGTATGCCTGATCCCTTCACTTTGACAGAACTCTTGTATGAGAAGAGAATCAAACTCTGTCCCATGATCACTTCTGATCAGGGCAATGTGAGTGTTGAACTCAATCTGAATGCATTTGAGAAAATCTGTCAAACACTTGAAGTTATCAGACTTCTTCCTCAGAAAGAATACCCAAGTAAATCTTGAGAAGTCATCTACAACCACTAAAGTATAGGACTTCCCTCCTAGGCTTTGTACTGATATGGGTCCAAAAAGATCCATGTGCAACAAATACAAAATCCTAGGTGAATCACTCTTATTAAGTGACTTAAAGCTATTTTTGGTTTGCTTGCCTAATTGACAAGCCTTGCAAAGTCCTTCCTTCTTGTAGGGACCAGAAGGTAGTCCTCTAACAAGGTTGTCCTTGGATAGCCTAGCAATAGTTCTAAGGTTTAGATGTCCTAGTCTCTTATGCCACAAAATATTAGGCTTAGATATGGAATTGAATAAACAGATATTTACTTTAGATGAAAGAAAGTCTACTAAGTAAATGTTACCTGTCCTTTTACCTGTTAACACAGTTGTGTTATTCTCTGACTTGATCTTGCATAGGGATTTGTTGAAAGTCACCTTGTATCCTTCATCACATAGTTGACTGATACTTATCAGATTGTGCTTCAGTCCTTCTACATATGCCACCTTCTTAAAAGTGACTGAGTTTATCTGAGCAGCACCATATCCTTTGGTTTGACCAAAATTTGAATCACCAAAAATCACCTTGGGTCCAAGTTTAGTTATGAAGGATGATAGGTTCTCCCTATTCCCTGTCACGTGCTTTGAGCACCCACTATCCAGATACCATTGTTGGTTAGATACTGGATAGGTCTTCACCTGCACATGAGCAACTTATTTGTTTTTGACCCAGTTAACCTTGGGCCTAGGTTGATACCCCTTGAATTCAGAAATAAAAGACATCCCAGGTTGACTCTTATAGCCTTCAGGATGGTATCTCCTAGGAGGTACTATCCATTCAGTATAGGGGTTAAAGCCTTAGGATGTGGGACCTCTAGGATTGAATCTAGATGTGCCATTGAAGGAATGTTCACAGACCTGATCTCTGTTCGACGATCGTCGAGCTGAGGTCGACGATCTTGGGTCAGATCGTTGATCTCTGTTCGAAGATCGATTATACTGAAGTTCAGAGTTTGGATATCATCGAGCTGAGGTCGACGATCTGTGGTTTGATCGTCGAGCTCTGTTCGACGATTGTCGAGCTCTACTCGACGCAATCTAATGAACTGAAGTTTTCTCTGACAGATCTGCATTCTTCCTAGCTACCTCTATTACTCCCTTTCCTTTGTCAGAGACAAATTTGATTGGAGTTGTTAATATTATAGGTTGGCTGGATGAAGCACCCAAGCCCAGTGTACTGTTGAATCTAGAGTTCACTGTGCTTGTAATGTCCATCAGTCTGATACTTCTCCCATTTAGGGATTCTTCAAACTTTTTGGCCCTTGATAGTTCACTTTTCAGTGAAGCTATCTCCTCCCTACAGCATTCTAACTCCTCAGAGAGTTTGAGGTTATTTGAGTTTAGGACATTGTATTCAGATAATTTATTTCTGAGAGAGATTATCTCTTTTTCAGATTTTAGTAAATCCAAGCACAATGTCTTAAATTCATTTTTGAAGTCCTCAGAATTAAAATCAAAAGAGCTAATTACCTGATCTTCCTCTGGTTGATTTTCTGGATCTGAATCTGATTCTTCATCAGAGTTTTGCTGTGAGGCATTGATAGCCATCATGCAGATTTCTTTCTCATCAGCATCATCTTCATCATCACTGGAGCTAGATGAAGTTTCAGAATCTTCTTCTGTCTCACTCCATGTCTCAGCAACAAAACTCTTCCTTGTATTTTTGTTCCTGCTAGAGGAGGCTTTGTCTGAGCTGTTCTTTTTGAAATCTTTTTCTTTTCTTCTTTCTCTTCTATCCTTTCTGTCCTTGTTCTTGTTCTCTGGACAGTCAGGCACAATGTGGCCTGGTTTCCTGCAACCAAAGCATATGATTTCTTTGTTATTATTATTTGACTTATCATACCTTGGTTTGTCATGTCCTTTGTATGACCTTTTTCTGAAGTCTTTTCTGGCTAGCTTGTAAAATCTTTTGGCCAGTAGGCTGACCAATTCCTCATTGCCTGTGAGTTTTTCTTCAGGCTGATCTTCAATAGCTTTGAAAGCTATTGACTTCTCTTTCCTTGAGGCTGGTGAAGCAACCTTCTGTTCTTCCTCTCTGTTCTTGATAAGCAGCTCATAAGATTTGAGCTTGCCTAGGAGAGTTTTAGTAGTGATTTCATTTAGACTTCTGACATCTTTGATTGGCCAGATTCTTGAATCCCAAGTACTGGGGAAGCACATTAGGATCTTGTCATTAAGCTCAGTCAATGAGATTTCTTTATCCAAGGTCCTTAGCTCATTGACAATCAGACTCAATCTGTTGTACATATCTGCTACTGACTCAGTCTCTCCTTTCTTGAAATTCTCATATTGGGTTATGAGGTGAGATCTCCTGTCTTTCCTTTCATCAGCAGACCCTGAGACAATTTCAGAGAGCTTGTCCCAAATTTCTTTGACTGAGTTGCAGTCAGCTACTTTCTGAAATATCTCATCAGACATTGTCTGAGCTAAGATGTTCATGGCCTTTGTATCTGCAGTTTTCCATTTCTTTATGTCTGCATCTGTTCCTGAGGGAGGTGGAACAGCATTTGTGCTTGAGCTTGCTGGTGGACTTGGATAAACTGTCAAGACAGAATTGAAAATATCTTCATCAATAGAGTTCATGTATAATTTAATCCTTGCCTTCCAGAGTGCAAACTTAGATAGATTGCACACTGGAGGTCTGGTGCTTGCATAATCCTTGTTCTGTGCCATATCTTTGAATAATATAAGATATAAAGAAAATAACCCTCTTAAGAGATTGATCTTATCAAGGATCTTTTGGTTCAGGTGTTAGCCTGTATGAGCAACAAACCTGGCTCTGATACCAATTGAAAGTGAGGGTAAGATCTATCTCAACTCTAGAGGGGGGGGGGGGTGAATAGAGTTTATTCAAATAAGTTTCACAGTTTTGAGAATATCAACACATATAAAATTTAATTTACACTATAATGTAGAGTGCTAGAAAGAAATTTAAGAAGCAAGAAATTAAGAACACAGCACACAGCAATAATCACACAAACAATCCAGCAGACACAAGGAAATATAGTGGTTCTCCAAAAACCTAGGTACATCCACTCTTCTACCACCCTTGGTAGGAATCCACTCAGGATGAGTTGATCAGGTGTCCTGACACCAATGAGCTTTTGATAAGGTGCTCAAAAACCAAAACTGGATTTTTTGATAAGGTGTCTTGCCACCACTGAGTTTTGACAAGGGTCTCAGAACCAGACAGAACTTTTGAAGGGAGTTCAAGAACCCTTTTACAGCAGGAAAATAAAAAGGAAAAGGAAATGAAGTTGTCTTCTCCGTTCTCAAATCAAATGAGAGAAGACTTAGTGAATCTTTTGTCAAAGCTCCCCCTGAGATGTAGACTGGTTCAGGAAAGGAAGCTTTGATCTAGGGTCATAGGTCTTCAGAACTTTGATCTCCAGCAAAAAATTGTTTCAGCAAGAAGACTGAGAGATGAGGTGTCTGGAGTTCTTGAGATGAAGTTGTGAACACTTTTTAGTAAGCAAGAAGATTGTTCTTCTAATTCTTGATCACTTGTTATCTGTCACCGCTTTTTCTTATTGTTCTCTGAGTGTTGTATATTCTCTCTATATTTCTGAAGACAAGAAGAAGGATCTTATTCTCTGAAAAGAATTCTTGTCAAGGATAGCCGTTGGCAGTCATAAAAGTCTTCCATAAAGTGTCTTGTCTTTTAGAGGAAGGTCCAATAAAATATTTCCTGAACAATTCCTTGAAACTTGCTCCAGAATAAAGACAAACGGCTGGCAGATCTTCTTGTCATAAATGCTGATAGCATTCAAAAACATTCCAAAGAATAACAGCATTTGAATCCTTATAAGCGTCGATCTCTCAGAATAATCGTCGATCTGAGCTCTACGATCGTCGAACTGAGCTCAGAGATGGAATGAGATCAAGCAGACAGAAAACGTCGAACTGAGCTCGAAGATCGTCGAACCGAGCTCAGCGACCTGAAGAATAACTGAAGAGTGATCGTCGATCTGAGCTCGAAGATCGTCGACCGGAGTTCGACGATTTATCAAGTTGAGCTCAGAGAGCGTCGAACCGAGTTCGACGTTTCGTCGACCTGAGCTCGACGAGAATTGCCTTAGACTTGGCTCTATATCCTTGACATTGGAATGGTCCTGGGGGCAGCTTCAAACCTAAGTTCTAAGCCCTAGACTCATTCTAATGTTGACCTTTACAACTATACAACTAGGTCAACCTGGTTTCCTAAGACAAATATAGTGATCCTTACCCAAATTAGTAATAGGGTGTTCCAACATATTTTCAGAAGAATAAGTCATCAAGGAAGGAAAGGAACAGAACTAAGCCCAGCAAAGCCACTACATCAAAGATTGTCTGCTATTGTTGTAATAGGCCTGGACATGTAGTGGCTGATTGTCCTGATAAGAGAAAGGAGTCATCAGACAAGAAGAAGACTCATCAGAAAGGCAAGAAGGAGAAATCCTTTGTTGCAAAGAAGGAAAAGAGTCTTACAGATCAATCAACTTCAGAGTCAGAATCTGAAGCTGAAGCATATATTGGACTGTATGCTGCTACTGAAGAAGAGGAGTTTATGCAATTACTAGACTCCATCTATGAACAAGAGGACCATCAGTGCATGGGACTGATGGCTGGATCAGAAGAAGACATGTGCCAGAATCAGTCTGGTCCTAATAAGGTATATTGTCCTTCTATAAATTCAGTTTGTAGTACTAGTGCAGAATCAGCTTCATCTGCATCAAGTGATGTAGATGGATCTGAATCTGAAGGAGATGTCTATCAGTTGATAGATAAGTATGGGGACTTGTTGCAGGCCCTTAAGAATAACAAGAACCTAGTCAAATCTCAGGCTCAGGAAATTGCTGATCTTAAGGTTGCTGCAACTGAGTTGGAAAAAGTAATAGATCAAAAGTTGAATGAGATTGCCAAACTGAAAAATATAACTATTATTCAGATGGGCACAATCAGATATACTAATGATCAAGTTAAGAGTCTGGAGGGCAGACTAAGAATAAAAAAAGATTTAGTGGCTAGTTACTCAAAGCCAAAATCTGTCTTACCCTTGATAGATGAGTTTGTGGCTCAAAAAGGTAAGGCAGGATTAGGCTTCAAAGGTAACCCCAGGGCTGCCCAATTCAAGGGAAAAGGCAAAGCTCCTGTCCAGCCACTAAACCTTTAAGTCCCTATTAAGTTTAGAAAGGTGCAAGTGCCTTCTAATAAATATGATCTTGAGAATATTCATGGTGATATTAAGACTAATGTTCTGATAAACAAAGGTGTAAATGCCAACAGGTCTACCCATGTTCATAAACCCCATGGTTATAAGAAACCTGTGGGTGAAGCTGCTGCAGCACCAGCACTGGACAGAAATTCTTCTGTCAAGGGTGTATCTAGATCTAGATATAACAAGTTTGAATGTTGGTGTTGTGGCAAGAGAGGCCAATTTGCCTTAGACTGCTGGCACAACACAAGTGTTAGGAAGAACAATAGTCTACCAGTTAGAAGAGCAGCTGGTAGTTTTGTTGGTGCTAACCTGAACCAAGGACCCAAGACTTACTTGGGTTCTAAGGGAAGGTAAATCTGTATTGCAGGAAAGTCCAAGTGGCCATGCCCCTATATGGTACTTGGACAGTGGTTGTTCCAGGCACATGACTGGAACAAAGGGGCTGCTGAAGGAGTACACATCTATCAAAGATGGACCTAAAGTAATCTTTGATGGATCTGAAAGAGGAGTCATCAAAGGGTTTGGTAACATTTCTTCTAACCTAATTACTATTACCTAAGTGGCTTATGTAAAAGGCTTGAAACACAATCTGATAAGCATAAGCCAGCTGAGTGATTTAGGATGTGACATTTCATTTGTTAAGGATGGATGTCATATCAAAAGGTCAAGTGATCAAGAGATCATTTTGATTGGGTATAGGAAGAGAAATGTATATTGTCTTAATTTTTTATGTGAGAACAAGGTTTCTCCCATCTGTCTTGTAGCTGATGATAATGCATCTCATTGTGTTAAGTGGCACAAGAGATTGGCTCATCTTAACTACAAGACAATTGGCCAACTCTTTAGCAAAGAGTTAGTGAGGAATGGTTCTCAAGTTAAGTGTATAAAGGATGGAATATGTTCTGCTTGTCAAAAGGGCAAGCAAACAAAATCCTCCTTTCATAGCCTTGAAAACAAGGATTCTGTGAGATGCCTATACCTCTTACATATGGATCTTTTTGGTCCTATGCCAGTTCATAGTCTAGGTAGGAAGGTCTACACTTTTGTGGTTGTAGATGACTATTCTAGATTTACATGGGTGTTCTTTCTGAGACAGAAATCAGAAACCCCAAGTTTCTTACTTAGTTTTGTGAAGCAAATTCAGAATGAACTGAATTGTACAGTGGTCAAAATCAGAAGTGACCATGGTACTGAGTTTCAATCTGAAAGCATGACAAAATTATGTGAAGACTTTGGGATTTTCCAAGAGTTCTGCTCACCTAGAACACCACAGTAAAATGGCATTGCTGAAAGAAAGAATAGAACATTAATTGAAGCTGGTAGAACTCTATTGAGTGACACCTCTCTTCCAGAATATTTCTGGGCTGAGGCAGTAAACACTGCATGTCATGTGATCAATAGGGCTTCTATCACCAAGAGCCATAAAATGACTCCCTATGAGATTATGAAAGGTAAAAAACCAAATCTATCCTACTTCAGGATCTTTGGTTGCAAGTGCTATATACTTAACAATGGCAAGTCATATTTGACTAAGTTTGCTGCCAAATCCCAAGATGGGATATTTTTTGGGTACAGCATAAATAGTAAGGCCTATAGGGTCTTCAACTTGACTACTCAAGTTGTTGAGGAGTCTGTACATGTTGTATTTGATGAAACAAGATTAATCAACTGTGAGTTGTCTTGTAGATCAAATGATTCAACAGGTATAAGCAAAAGGATGGACAAGCTTTCCATTGCAGAAGCTTCAAATGCAGATGAAGCATTGGAAAATGAAGGCTACTGTCTAGTGGGAGTACAAGACTCAATAGAAGCTGATGAAATCCAAGAGGTACAACATGATGAAGGAGCTGGAGATGTTCAACTAGAAGGGAATCTACCTCTAGCTACAAGACACTTAAGAGATCATCCAGCTAATCAGATTATAGGTGATCCAAGACAGGGAGTTCAGACAAGAAGCAAAAATCTGAGCACAGTTCTGCATTCAAGTTTCCTGTCTCAAATGGAGCCTAGGAAGTTTGAAGAAGCCATCCAAGACCAACACTGGATTGATGCTATGCAAGAGGAGCTGAATCAATTCAGAAGGTGCAATGTTTGGGAGCTTGTTCCTAAACCAAAAGGCCATAATATAATTGGCACAAAATGGATCTATAGGAACAAGTTGGATGAGAGTGGAATAATTGTGAAGAACAAAGCTAGGTTGGTTGCTAAAGGATACAGGCAGGAAGAAGGGATTGACTTTGATCAAACATTTGCCCCAGTAGCAAGGCTGAAGGCAATCAGAATATTCCTTGCCTATGCAGCATATCAAGACTTCAAAGTGTACCAGATGGATGTGAAATCAACATTCCTGAATGGTGATCTAAAAAAGGAAGTCTATGTAGAGCAGCCATCAGGTTTTGTAGATCCTCTTAAACCTGATTATGTTTATAGGCTTAGGAAAGCTTTGTATGGGTTAAAGTAAGCCCCAAGGGCTTGGTATGAAACCCTGTCTACTTTCTTTATTGAGAATAAATTCTCAAGAGGGAAAATAAATAAATCTCTATTCCTTTGGGAATCTAAAGGTAAGATCATCTTAGTACAGATCTATGTAGATGACATAATCTTTAGATCTACTGAGAACAACCTTTGCAAAAAGTTTGCCAAACTTATGCAAGGGAAGTTTGAGATGAGCAGTATGGGGGAACTTATGTTCTTCTTGGGACTCCAAGTAAGACAGACTGAAGATGGTTTGTCCATATCCCAGTCTAAGTTCACCAAGGAATTAATTAAGAAGTATGGTATGGAGTCATCCTCTACCATGAGAACTCCTATGGGAACAAGTATGCCTATATGCAAAGATGATGGAGGTAAACCTGTTGATGAATCTTTGTATAGAGGAATAGTTGGCTCTCTACTATATCTCACTGCTAGTAGACCAGATATTATGTATGCTACATATGTCTGTGCTAAGTACTAAGCCTGCCCTAAAGAATCTTATTATACCACTGTCAAAAGGATTCTGAGATATCTTAAGGGCACACCTAATCTAGGCCTTTGGTACCCTAGGAATAGAGATTTTCTACTAACAGGTTATTCAGATGCATATTTTGCAGGCTGTAGAGAGGATAAAAAGAGTACTACAGGTACTTGTCAATTCTTGGGAGGAAGTCTGATATCATGGAGCAGTAAGAAGCAGACCGGTGTGGCAATATCCACAGCTGAGTTAGAATATGTTGCTGCTGGAAGATGCTGTGCACAGCTATTGTGGATACAACATCAATTGAAGGATTATGGTATTCAAGTAAGTAGAACACCTTTATTGTGTGATTCTAAGAGTGCTATTTCTATTGCTAACAATCCTGTTTCTCATAGTAAAACTAAGCATATAGAAATCAAATATCATTTTCTTAGAGAGCATGTATAAAGAGAAGACATCTCATTGGAGTTTGTTAAAACAGATTATCAAATAGCAGATGTATTTACTAAGCCACTGGATGAAACAAAATTCAATAAATTTAAAATTGAATTAGGAATGCTGACCATTGACTAGTATATCAATAAACTTTCAAGTGGTATCAACAAACAAATATTGGCTAAGTAAAATGGTGTCGACACTTATAGTGATAAAGTGTCGACTCAGTGAAGTCTGGTCGACTAGTCAGAGAAATTGTGTCGACACAGAGAATATGTGTCGACACTTAAGTGTCAAATAGTCGATTCATCCAGAAATATAGTGTCGACTTCACCAGAACATTGGTGTCGACACTTACAGATTTTGTGTCGACACTTGAACAAAGAGTCGACACAGAATTTCTGATGCTCTACTATGTATCTCAGGTGTCGACATATCCTCAATTGGTGTCGACACATAGTAGACAGAATTGTTTGTCGAGACAATAGAAGTTTGTGTCGACACATTCCATCTGTGTCGACACATTTAGATTGTTTTTGCCCGACTTTTGATCTTTTTTCTTTAGAGGGTATAAATAGGTCAAGAACGTATTCTGTCGACACGCTCACAAGGTTTTCGAGACTAAAACCCTGTGTCGACATTCTCTCTCCTTCTCTCAAGCTTTCTCGACTGATTCAATGGCGCCTAAGGTTGAAGATAACGTGAATGAAGGATATGAGCTGGTTAGGGCTGCGTTCGACACCGCCGCACCAGAATTCAAACAAGTGATTTCCCTTATTGCTGAAAATGGATTGGAATTTCTGGTTTCTGAACCAACGAAGATCTGGAAGAAGGAGGTACTTGAATTTTACACTTCTGCATCAGTGGATTCTTCTGGACTCAAGATCAAATCCACAGTTCATGGCACCAAGGTCAAACTTACTCTACAGAGTTTAAGACAAATTCTTCAATTGCCAAGCATTGAGAATGAAGAAGAGGTTCCAGCCTCTAAGACAAGGGAGGCTCTCCAATGGTGTGGGTTGGATCCAACCATAAAGATTGGAGCAGCCATCAATAGAAAAGGAATGAATCACCAGGGCAAATTTCTATCTGAGATAGTTGGAAAGGTGATTTTGTGCAAACCTGGAGGACATGATAGGGTCTCAGCCTATATGTTCTGCCTTATGACAAGAATTGTTTTTAAAATTCCAACTGACTGGTCAGCAGTTGTATTTGATAAGATCAAGGAAGGACTTAAGAAGCCAAATCTGGCTAGGATTTTGAGTTTATACTTGGTTGGAGTGATTTCAGAAGTCCTGCAACAGATATCAGGGACTAAAATCAATCACATGAGAAAGATGGACATGAGATTATTCTCAAGGTGGGATATAGTACTATCCAAAGAGATGCCTGAAGAGGTCAGGCAAGACATAACTGAGATGTCACCTGGACATGAGCAAAGTACTAAACAACATCAAGGAGATCAAGTGAGAGAACAGGGTGAAGATCAGTCTGGATCAACTCTAGTCCAGAAAGAAACATTACCTGCACAGGAGCAGGGGGAGCAAGTTCATTCTCCTACTCAGGATATTACTGATCCAGCTCAGGTGCAGGGGGAGCAAGGTTATTCTCCTGCCCAGGACATTCCCAATACTGAACAGGTGCAGGGGGAGAAAATTTCATAACAAGTCCAAGAGGTAGAAAGGGAAAACCTACCAGAAGATCTGAATATAGCTGATCTAGATGTCTCATCTTCTGCTTCAGCTCAGCAGGAATTCACTCTAGATGAGTTGTTTCCTTATGATGGAATTGCTAATGATGGAATTGTTGGTGATGGAATTGCTGATGAAATAGAGGTAGAGCAAGAGGTTGAGAAAGAACAAGAGGTTGAGAAAGAGCTAGTTGTTGCTGAGGAGCAAGTTGTTGAGGGGGAGCCTGTGAATGTTGAGGTTGAACAACATGTCGCTGAGGCAGAAATTCCTGCTCCTTCTCATGAACAAGTTCAGATTGACAGCCCTTCAGAATCTGAGACTGCAAAAGCCAAAGAGGCAAAGAAAAGGAAGCTTATAGTCTTCAAGAGAAGAAGCCAAACCTATAAGCAAGCTCTCCAAACTGCAAGTCACCAAACTCCTGCTACTTTTGATTATAATAAGTTCATGGTGGACTTGCAAGTTAAGTTGGATGAACACAAATTGGCTGTGTAAAAATATGTTGATGAGAATAATAAGTCACTTCAGTTTGACTTAGCTTAGGATATTAAATCAATCAGATTTGAAGTTAACTTGAACAAAAAGGAAATGACAGATTGCTTCCATAAGGGAGGTAATGCTGTAGTATTTTTGGCTAAACAACAGCAGTCAATTCTTACCAAGGTAGATGATATTGCACTAAAGCAAGGTTATGTTCTAGAAAATCAGCTGAGAATGAATGAGAATCTGACTGAATCTCACCATGAAATTCTTGTTAAGTTGAAAAAGAGTGCTACAGGGATGACTGAAGCAAGAGCACAAGAGATGGTAGATTTTGATAAGAAACTCAAGGATGCCTTAGATTCAGTTCAAACTGCTATCACAACCTCTCAAATAGAGATATCTACTAAGCTTCAAAAGTTGAAACCATATTTTAAAGAGGATGTGAATTATCTTGATGGCCAGATCAGATTTCAGAAGGATGATCTCAGAGACCATATTGAAAGAGAAGTCCTAAAGGGGGAGAGATTATTAGTTCATGCTAGCTCAGAACACACCAAATGGGTGACTAATACTATTCGAGCCACATTGGGATATCCATCTTTATGTGATGATGATATGGTGGCTGAGTTAGGAATTCAACAAGGTTTACTTGAAGGCAATCAACCTAAGGTTGCCCAAGTCATTTACCCCCCCTGCAGATTTTGATATGATTAATCAGCAAGTACAGGCTATGTATAGTCCTCCACAGGAGGTTACAAATGTTGTTATTGAGAAAGTTGATAAGTCTGATGCAAGTTTGAAAGAACAACAAGATGCTCTACTGTCCAAGAAAAGATTTAGAGAGCAAGCTGAACTTAGGCCTGACTTTGAGCAATGAAGTCTCACTTCAAGAAACATTATACTGACAGCATGGAAGGCTGTAAAGGATCAAGTTCATGAAAGAGGAAATTGGTATAATGAGATTGAATGTCAAAAGTATGAAGCTAGGCAGGAGGCTATAGTTCAATATAGAAGAAAAGCCAAGATGGGGAGGCTACCACCAGATGCTCAGGAGCCAAGCAAATATTTTCCAAAGCCCTTTCACTACTTTGAAAGGCAAAGGCTCAAGGAAGAAGCTCAGAAGAAAGCTGATCTGAAAGGCAAGAAGCCTGCTGAGGTTGCTGAACCAGCTGTGAAGGCTCAAATTCAATCTGGCAAAGGAATTGTCATAAGAGAGCCTGATCAGTCTTAGCTTAAGCTTACCAGTCCTTTCAATTATTTTGTAATGTTTTGTTAAGTCATTCAATGTAAACATCTGTAACAAACATTTCCAAGTTATAAACAAAACATTGTTCTGTAATCATTTATTAATGTTCATCTTTATTCTATGATGAATTTGCTGTATGTTTTGTTTATTAAAGTATTCCTATAATGTCATGCTTATATACATCATCATATTATATTTTTTAAATGGTGTATATCATTAGCTAAAAGGGTTATGACTTCTCCAAATAGGGGGAGATTGTTGGGTACATTGGAAAATGTGTACCTGATTTGAAGAAGCCTAACTTAGCTTTATGATATACATCAAGGTGTATTTGATGTTATTTTGAGTTGACATGTGCAGATTAAGAAAGTACTAAAAGTACAGGAAATTATTCTAAGTCCATGTGTCGACACCAGAAAAAGCTATGTCGACACTTCAGAAGAATTGTGTCGACACTTGAAGAAGACTGGTTCAACACAGAGAAAAATAGTCGACCACATTTGTGTCGACACTGGGAAGCAGTGTCGACTTACAGAAGTAGAGTCGACAATAGCTGTATCAACACTGGGAAGCTGTGTCGACACATTGAGGCAGAGTCGACACCAGAAGGCAGTGTCGACACATACTATGTTCTGAATCTATAATAACTGTGTCGATACACAAGACTTGTGTCGACACACTGCAAGTCTAGACCAAGTCATTTCCTGAAGAATGATGAAGTGCTTGAGTCGACACAAATTCTCAGTGTCGACTCATCCTCAAGATGAAGGTCTGAAGAAGCTGTGTCGACACCAAAGTAACTTGTGTCGACACATATAGACAGATGGTCTCTACACTTTCTGACAGTCAGTCTCGACACTTTGCTGATCAAGACAAAGGCTAAGGATCTGTTTGAAGACTTGACAGCTGTGGGTTGCAATAGTTTATCTGAAGCTGTCAGACTTGTCAAAAGACAGTTAGAAACCGGATCAGCCGGTTACCATGAAGAAGGTCTATAAATAGACAGATTCAGAAGGCAAATAAAAAAAAGAGATTAAAAAAAAGAAAAAAACACACATACAAACTGATCAAGAAAGTGCAAGGCACGAAAGAAGATCTTCATCAGAAGATCTAAGAAGACATTCTGAAGGGTTCAACCTATCAGGATCTGTCTAAGGAGAATTCGTTCAAGAATTCTGAAGAAGTATCAAAGGGATTGGATAGAGAGGGATCCAGCCATTTGAAGATCAAGAAGGAAGCTGTTACAAGTTTCTCAAGAAGCTGTTTGGAAATCAACTCAGCTAGTTCAGATTCAAGAAGCTTTGAAGAAAGCTAAGATTCAGTTGATTTCATCCATCAGCTAATCAAGTATTGTCCTGTCCTTACTCTCTCATCTAGGACAAAATTCTGTAAAACTCTTTTCTAATTTCTGTAGGATCTATTAAGGTAGATCTGAGTTGTAAGCCTAAATTATAAAGGCTGAGTGTAGGAGAGTTGATCTCTGAGTGGTAGGGCTGTGTTGCCTGAGTGTAGGAGAAAGTTTTTTCTCTGAGTTGTAGGCCTTATGGCAAGGCTGAGGTAGGGCTGATTAGCCTGAGTTGTAGGAACCATTCTGGGTTCTGAGTTGTAGGAACCTTTCCAGGTTCTGAGCTGTAGGATCTGCTGATCTGAGTTAAAGAGGAAGTTTGGCCGAATCTAGCACACTGCTAGATAGGTGAAGGGGGAAAGTGGATGTACCCAGACCTTGGGGAACCACTATAAAACTGTGTGCAATCTGTGTTGTATGAATTTCTGTGATTGCTGTGCTGTGTGATTTAATTCAGTTATTATATTCTGCCTAAAAGTGAAAACAAGCATTAGAACCTATTCACCCCCCTCTAGGTGTTTAGGTAGTCTTGAAAGTAAAACAATCAACATCCAATCTCCCATGACTTAAAGCTTCCAAACATCAAGTTGTTCGATGAAATAGAAGATCCTTTGGAGCATGTCATCCACTTCACTACCATCATATAAATTTACAACTCCGCAGACAAACTTCTATGCCAAGTGTTCCCAGCAACACTAAATGGGAAAGCGTGAACCTGGTTCCACACTCTAAGAGAGGCAACCGTTGGCAACCTCACAGACTTGACCCATCAATTGATAGATCAATTCATATCCAATCACAAGATTGTCAAGGAACCCTCTCATCTATCAAAGATCCACCAAAATAAGGGTGAAAACCTCAAGGGCTTCTTTTATTAATTCATTATAGAGTTTGGACAAATCCTTGGGGTCAACCCTAAACTCATGTACGGAATCTTCCTGGGAGGACTGCGCCCAAGTAATTTTTACTCGGTGATGATGAAAGAAATGGTGCCTAGTTATCCCGACCTTATACACTGTGTTGAAACCAAAAACTTGGTCTCTCGTGGACTTCGGGGTCCCAAGAAAGGGGTGACCTCACATCTACTACACTCAGGAGAACGTCACAGGCCAAAGACTCAAGAAACTAGGAACAAGCCCTCGACTCTAGAGTGGAGGTCCAACCACACACCCGGAAGGTCACAAGGACACTTCCCCTCCCTCACCAATTGCTGAGCTGGGTACCTTGGAGAGCTCTCAAACTCTACCAAGGAGAAGCCTAAGGAGGGGGAAGCCAAAAAAAACCATCTCTCTAAAGGTACCCAAGGGGGTCTATTTATAATTTTCCAGGAATAACCTGCCAATAACCAACCTACGCTTCTCTGAAATTACTGAAATGCCCCCAAATTGGTCGAGCTGAGGCCGGACGAGTAAATGACTAGGGGAGAGCTCGGCGGCCTGGGGCGAGTAGGTGGCTAGGGGCGAGCTCGACAGCCTGGGGAAAGCTCGGCGGCTAGGGGCGAGCTTGGCGGCTAGAGGCGAGCTTGGCGGCTTGGGGCGAGTTTGGCGGCCTGGGGCGAGCTTGGCGGCCTGAGGCGAGCTCGGCGACCTGGGTGAGCTCGGCGGCATGGGATGAGCTTGGCGGCCTTGGGTGAGCTCGGCGGCCTGGGGAGAGCTCGGCGGCCTGGGGCGAGCTCGGCGGCCTAGGGCGAGCTCGGCAGCCTGGGGCGAGCTCGGCAGCCTGGGGTGAGCTCTGCGGCCTGGGGCAAGTAGGCGGCTAGGGGCGAGCTCGGCGGCCTGGGGCGAGCTCGGCGGCCTGGGGCGAGCTCGGCGGCCTAGGGTGAGCTCGACGGCCGAGGGCGAGCTCGACTACTTGGGGTGACGGGCCGGGGCGACCCCTCAAAGGGGTCGGGGGGGAGACAAATATTTTATCCCCCCTACTAGTGAATTCTAAGGGTTAAGCCTAAATTGGCCACCAAGAGTGCAAAAGCTCTCCAAAAGCTTAAAAACTACATAGCTAGCCCTGTGCCTGCTGGAGGACCCCCACTATGCGAATACGGGGATGTACACAATCTCCGCTCTTTTCGAGGTTGGCACAAGCTCTGAAAGAAATATCCAACCCAACGTATTTGCTGAGTATAATCCTCTTGCACGGTCGAAAAGATACTTAGCCTTTCCGGGGAGTTGACCTGTCATACCAGCTAATGGGAGCATGGGTGATAAGACAGCCTCGGGGCAAAAAACACTTGGCCTCCCCGAGGGGTAAACCTGCCCTGCCAGCTAGTGGGAGCCTAGTCAGCAGAATCGTCTCGGAGCTAAAAGGACTTAGCCTCCACGAGAGATCAACCTGCCCTGCCAGCTAGTGGGAGCCTGGTCAGCGGAATCATCTCGTAGCTAAAATGACTTAACCTCCACGAGAGATCAACCTGCCCGACCAGCTAGTGAGAGCCTGTTCAGCAGAATCATCTCGGAGCTAAAAGGACTTAGCCTCCACAAAAGATCAACCTGCCCTGCAAGCTAGTGGGAGCCTGGTCAGCGGAACCATCTTGGAGCTAAAAGGACTTTGCCTCCACGAGAGATCAACCTGCCCTGCCAGCTAGTAGGAGCCTAGTCAGCGGAATCATCTCAGAGTTAAAAGGACTTAGCCTCCACGAGAGACAACCTGCCCTGCCAGCTAGTGGGAGCCTGGTCAGCGGAATCATCTCGGAGCTAAAATGACTTAGCCTCCACGAGAGATCAACTTGCCCTGCCAGCTAGTGGGAGCCTTGTCAGCAAAATCATCTCGGTGCTAAAAGGACTTAGCCTCCACGAGAGATCAACCTGCCCTGCTAGCTAGTGGGAGCCTGGTCAGCTGAATCATCTCGGAGCTAAAAGGACTTAGCCTCCACGAGAGATCAACCTGCCCTGCAAACTAGTGGGAGCCTGGTCAGCGGAAGCATCTCGGATTTAAAAGGACTTAGCCTCTACGAGAGATCAACCCGCCCAACCAGCTAGTGGGATCCTGGTCAGTGGAATCATCTCGGAGCTAGAAGGACTTAGCCTCCATGATAGATCAACCTACCCTGCCAGCTAGTGAGAGCCTGGTCAGCAGAATCATCTCGGAGCTAAAAGGACTTAGCCTCCATGAGAGATCAACCTGCCCTGCAAGCTAGTGGAGTCTAGTCAGCGGAATCATCTGGAAGCTAAAAGGACTTAGCCTCCACGAGAGATCAACCTGCCCTGCCAGGTAGTGGGAGCCTAGTCAGCGGAATCATCTCGGAGCTAAAAGGACTTAGCCTCCACTAGAGATCAACCTGCCCTGCCGGCTAGTGGGAGCCTGGTCGGTGAAATCATATTGGAGCTAAAAGGACTTAGCCTCCACGAGAGATCAACCTGCCCTGCCAGCTAGTGGGAGCCTGGTCAGCGGAATCATCTCGGAGCTAAAGGACTTGGCCTCCACGAGAGATCAACCTGCCCTGCCAGCTAGTGGAAGCCTGGTCAGCGGAATCATTTCGGAGCTAAATGGACTTGGCCTCAACGAGAGATCAACCTGCCCTGCCAGCTAGTGGGAGCCCGGTCAGCGGAATCATCTTGGAGCTAAAAGGACTTAGCCTCCACGAGAGATCAACCTGCCCTGCCAGCTAGTGGGAGCCTGGTCAGCAGAATCATTTCGGAGCTAAAAGGGCTTAGCCTCCACTAGAGATCAACCTACCCTGCCAGCTAGTGGGAGCCTGCTCAGCAGAATCATCTCAGAGCTAAAAGGACTTAGCCTCCATGAGAGATCAACTTGCCCTGCCAGCTAGTGGGAGCCTGGTCAGCGGAATTATCTTAGAGCTAAAAGGACCTAGCCTCCACGAGAGATCAACCTGCCCTTCCAGCTAGTGAGAGCCTGGTCAGCGGAATCATCTCGGAGCTAAAAGGGCATAGCCTCCATTGGAGATCAACCTACCCTGCTAGCTAGTGGGAGTCTGGTCAGCGAAATCATCTCGTAGGTAAAAGGACTTAGCCTCCACGAGAGATTAACCTGCCCTGCCAGCTAGTGGGAGCCTGGTCAGCGGAATCATCTCGGAGCTAAAAGGACTTAACCTCAACGAGAGATCAACCTGACCTGCCAGCTAGTGGGAGCCAGGTCAGTGGAATCATCTCAGAGCTAAAGGACTTAGCCTCCACGAGAGATCAACCTGCTCTGCCAGCTAGTGGGAGCCTGGTCAGCAAAATCATCTTGGAGCTAAAAGGACTTAGCCTCCATGAGAGATCAACCTGCCATGCCAATTAGTGGGAGCCTGGTCAGTGAAATCATCTCGGAGCTAAAAAGACTTAGGCTCTACGAGAGATCAACCTGCCTTGCCAGCTTGTGGGAGCCTGGTCAGCGAAATCATCCCAGAGCTAAAAAGACTTAGCCTTCACGAGAGATCAACCTGCCCTGCCAGCTAGTTGGAGCCTTGTCAGTGGAATCATGTGGGAGCTAAAACGACTTAGCCTCCATGAGAGATCAACCTGCCCTACTAGCTAGTGGGAGCCTGGTTAGTAGAATCATCTCTCAGAGCTAAAAGGACTTAACCTCCACGAGAGATCAACCTGCCCTGCCAGCTAGTGGGAGCCGGGTCAGCAGAATCATCTCGGAGCTAAGGAACAGATCACAAATGTTTTCTAGCAGTCTTTTTCATCAACCATAGTTAATACAACGCAAGCAAGGTTCATTACAAGAGATGATCCACTTCACTACCTCCATCTTCCCTCGTGCATCATCGGATCCCTCCCCGGGTGCCCACATCAACCCTGTCCTCACACCTCTCCCATGCTGCCTCGGGTTGGACTTCTTCAATCTGTACCGGATCTTGCGATTGTTTAGGCTGTGGTACCAGAGCTCTTGTCCTTCTCAACTCCTAGAATTCGCGGTTCCTCCTCTCCTTTCGACCGATCGCCATCGCTTGTTGCGGTGGGGTTAGGAGCTTCCTAGGGTCTTGCCTTTGGAAGTATCTTCCTTGGCCTCCCTGAAAATTCCCCCCACCCTTGATAAGAGCTCTTCCTGGACCCTAGGCAGGTCCTCCCTGCTCCCTCCAACTGGCTCTGGACCCTCCTATCCTTGGAACCCAGAGCTCTCTACTCCTCTCTCCGTCTCCCCTCCTGATGCCTCGAGCCGCCTTGCTCCTTCGGCTCCTCCTCTATTAGCCTTACCAACTTCTTGACAAATGCTGGGTTGGCCGCCTCCATGGCTATCTCCTCAGCCGCTCTTTCCATCAGCTCCTCGAAGGAAAGGGGGCCTTTCAGGTCAGTCTCATCTTGAAGAACCCTCACGTAACCCCATCGTGAACGCTATCTGGAGGGCATACCCCGACCTCTTCTGGATATCAAGGATCTCCTCTTGGAACCTGTCAACGTAGTGGGACAGCGACTCCTCGGCCCCCTGTCTTATCAGGAAGATGGACTCAGGACTCTTCTTCCTCTTCTTGGAGGTGGAGAAGCGAATCTAAAAACTCCGGCTCAAGTCCTTGAACCTATAGATCGATTTCGGTGGGAGTTGGTGGAACCAGTATTTTGCCTTGTCCCTCAACGTGATCGCGAAGAGGCGACACTTAAAGGCATCCGTCATTGGCCTGATGGAGACGACATCCTCGAACCACTGCAGGTGCTGGACGGGGTCATCCTTCCCGGTATAGTAGGCCATGTCAGGCTCTCTAAACCCTTCACGAACGGGAGCCGAGATGATCAGCTCGCTGAAGGGTGATCCCCGCATTGGTGGTCTCGCGAGCTCTACTCACGCGACCTGGTCACCTGGGAGGCGAGTACTCGCCGGGCTGGGGAACAGCTCCCAGCTGGGGAGGTCTCGCTCGATCCCCTCTCCCATTATTTCCTTCCCAGGCCTTCTTCCTGGTGCACTCCCTTCTCCCCCTGTTGGGGTCATCTCGCTTATGCCCCTAGGAGGCAGCTCATCGAGACCACTGTGGGTCAGCTCGCCGAGAACCCTGGGAGCCAATCCCTAGGGGGTGGGAGTTGAGTTGTCAGCCTGAGAGGCAATACTTCGCAGCATCTCCATGATGCCTTGGATGGACTCCATGAACTCCTCCCTTCCTACGAAGGGTGACAGGTTTGGGAGCTTGTCGAGATCATTACTACCTCCCTGATCTCCAGCCATGACACTCTCCCAAGATCTTCTATACTGGTCACTCTCCACGCTCACCAAATCAAAATGTTGAAACCAAAAACTTGGTATCTCGTAGAGTTCGGGGTCCCATGAAAGGAGTGACCTCACACCTATTACACTCAGGATAATGCCACAGGCTAAAGACTCAGGAAACTACGAATAGACCCTCAGCTCTAGTGCGGAGGTCCTACCACACACCCGGAAGGTCACAATAACACTTCCCCTCCCTCACCAATGGCTGCGCTAGGTACCTTAGAGAGCTCTCAAACTCTACCAAGAAGAAGCCTAAGGAGGAGGAAGCCAAAAAAAACCCATCTCTCCAAAGGTACCTAAGGGGGTCTATTTATAGTTTTCCCGGAATGGCCTGCCAATAACCAACCTACGTTGCTCTCAAATTATTGAAATGCCCCCAAATTAGTTGAGCTGAGGCCGGGCGAGTAGACGGCCAGGGGTGAGCTCAGCAGCCTGGGGCGAGTAGGCGGCTAGGGACGAGCTCGGCGGCTAGGGGCGAGCTCGGTGGCTAGGGGCGAGCTCGGTAGCCTGGGGCGAGCTCGGCGTCCTGGGTGAGCTCGGCAGCCTGGGGTGAGCTCGGCGGCTTGGGGTGAGCTTAACGGCCTTGGATGAGCTCAGCAGCCTGGGGTGAGCTCGGCGGCTTGGGGTGATCTCGGAAGCCTGGGGCGAGCTCAGCGGCCTGGGGCAAGCTTGGCGACCTGGGGTGAGCTCGGTGGCCTGGGGCGAGTAGGCGGCTAGGGGCAAGCTCGATGGCCTGGGGCGATCTCGGCGGCCTAGGGTGAGCTCGACGGCCTAGGGCGAGCTCGGCGGCCTGGGGTGACGGGCCGGGGCGAGCCCTCAAAGGGGCTGGGGGGGAGACAAAAATTTAATCCCCCCTACTAGTGTATTCCAATGGTTAAGCCTAAATTGGCCACCAAGAGTGCAAAACCTCTCCAAAAGCTTAAAATTTGCATAGCTAGCCCTGCGCCTGCTGGAGGACCCCCACTCTGCGAATACGGGGTTGTACACACTGAGTCGAAGCTCAAATAGCTACCGACGAAGACATTAAGGCACATCAACAACAATTCGAAGGACGTCAGAAGAGGAAGAAGGGGGAAGAGAAGGATACTAGAAGACAGGATGAATGCCACAATAACTGGGGAACCACTATAAATCATTGTGTGCTTTCTGTGGTGTGTTTTGTTTTTGTTTTTCCAAGTCTAATATTTTACAAATAATTATATGCCTAAATGTAATCCTTACGTATGATTAGACATGAGGGTAGAAGTTGTTGGTTTAATAGAACATCACTCTTCCAACCTAAGGGGCATCATGAAAGGCCTTCTTACACTTTCATAACCTCATATTATGATAGAATCAACGAGCCCAAGGAACCTGGGTCCCATCAAAATTTTAAATTACCTATGTAGGTTGGGGATTGTCCATCCATAAACTAGATGTTGTATTTGAACAGTGAATGCTCCAGATATATGACTGGTAAAAAGGTACTACTAGAACACTATAAGGCCAAGGATGACCCTAAGGTAATTTTTGGTGACTCCAATTATGGTCAAACAAAAGGTTATGGTATGGTCATAATTAGAGATATATCTTTTCCCAAAATACCCTATGTTTAAGGGCTTCAACATAATCTTATTAGCATAAGTCAACTTTGTGATGGTGAATACAAAGTTGTATTCACTAACAATTTATGCCAAATCATCAACACTAAGGCTTCATTTGGTTCGGCGGTGGCGGGTCGATCCGGCGGGTGGAAACGGAGTGTTCGAACCGGAGGGGGGAGGGGGCTGCTCCAAACGGAGCTTTTTGGGGGCGTTTCTCAAGGCGGGCGGGTGGAAATGGAGCAAACGCCGCCGGAGGTTCATTTGTTTTCCCTCCTTCCGGCGGCGTTTGCTCAAAACGGAGGATCGAAACGCCCAAACAAATGAAGCCTAAGTCAGATGCAATAATATTATATAATTATAGAGAAGGCAATGTGTGTGTGGTTGACTTCATCTCTAACTCAAAGGATCTCTGTCTATTCAATTCAGATATAGAAATAAAAGAGCTTTGGCGTAGAAGATTTGATCATTTAAACCATAATACCATAGCCGAGCTGTTAAGAATAATCTAGTTAGGGGCTTACCAAAAGGTAAGTATGGAAAAATAAACCCATGTAGAGCTTGCCAAACGGGTAAACAAACCAAATCATCTTTTAAACCAATTGGTAAGAATGATTTACCTAAAAGCATGTACCTATTGCATCTGGTCATATTTGGTCCAATCTCCACTAATAACTTAGGAGGAAAGTCTTTTACCTTAGTCATAATAGATGACTTTTCTAGATTCAGCTGTGTGTTCTTTCTGAGAGCTAAGTCTGATACCTTCAAGACCCTCTCAAGATTCATTAGACATGTTCAATATGAATTCAACACTCAAGTTTCTATGATCAGAAGTGATCATGACGTAAAGTTTGAAAATCAATTAATTTGTACATTATATGAGGATGAAGGGATAAGGCAAAGATTTTCAGCTCTTAGAACTCCTCAACAAAATGATTTAGCTAATAGGAAAAAAAATTAACCCTAATTAAATCTAGAAGAACATTATTGGCTGATTCAAACTTGCCTAAGTTATACTGGGCTGAAGTAGTTAACACTTCCAACTATGTCTTGAATAGAAGTCTCATCCATAACACTAAGCAAAAGACTCCATATGAGCTCCTAAAGGGAAAGTCTCCTATAGTTTTATACTTTAGGATATTTGATTGCACTTACTACATACTAAATAATGAAAAGAGTCATCTTGCCAAATTTGACAAGAAAGTCGATGATGTTATCTTCCTGGGGTGTTCATCATCTAGCAAGACATATTAGTGTTACAATTAAGTACTCACAAAATTGAAGATTCAATGTATATAGTGTTTAATGAGGCTAAACCATTTTCCAAGGGGGAGAAAACTTCCACCGAGAATATTTTTCAAGAAGAAGACCCTCTTGTTGGTTATCTGAAGCAACTATGCATCAAGGAAAATGGAGAAGGATTATCAAAAGAGCATTATCTTCAGTTGAAGAGTACTAAAATTGGTTCTGATGATGAAGATTCAAATGAATATGCTGACAACATAGTCAAAGACTCACTTCAGAATCAAGTATGGGTTGTTAAGCCTGAGATTATTATTAAAGAACAAATATATGAAGAAATTGATCCTATACTTTATGCAGCTAGAATAGATCCTGAGAGAGCAATTATCAAGGATCACGATCAAGGATCACGCCCTAATCTCAAATAATAGTTAACATGACTCTTGGAGTTAGAACTAGGAAACAACTATAAATTGAGGTTATGCTACAATGCTTTCTCTCCCAATATGAACCTAAGAATATTGAGGAAGCAGACAATGATCCCCACTGAAATGTTGTCATGCAGAAAGAGCTAGCTACGCTTGAAAGGAACATGGTCTGGACCCTAGTTACCGGCCTAGAAATTACCTAATCATATGAATAAAATGAGTATATAAAAATAATTTGGATTCCAATAGAGTCATAGTCAGAAACAAAACAAGACTAGTTGTTAGATGATATAAGAAAGAAGAAGGAATAGACTACAACCAGACATTTGCACCAGTAGAAAAATTGGAGGCAATAATACTATTCCTTGCTTATGCTGCCTACAAGAAGATTAAAGTTTATTAAATGTGAAAGTGCGGAAGAGAGATCTACCTTCACTCTAGAGGGGGGGGGGGTGAATAGAGTATTTTAAAATAATTTTCAGTTTAAAAGAAATAAGGCAGATTAAGATTTAATTTATATTTAAGTGTATATGTGCTTGCTATGAAACAAAGATAAAACAAAAACTAAAGAAACACACAGCACAAAGCAAAGATAAACACACAGCAAACTAGACGACACAAGGAGCTATAGTGGTTCCCCAACAACTTGGGTACGTGCACTCTTCTACCACCCTTGGTAGGAATCCACTCAGGAAGAGTTGATCAGGTGTCCTGACACCAAAGAGCTTTTGACAAGGTGTTCAAAAACCAAAACTAGATTTTTTGATCAGGTGTCTTGCCACCACTGAGTTTTGACAAGGCTCTCAGAACCACACTCAAAACTTTTGAAGGGAGTCTTGATAACCTTTTACAGCAGTAAAATAAAAAGGAGTTGAAGGTGTCTTCTCTATTCTCAATCAAATGAGAGAAGCATAAGTGGATTTGATGAAGATGTCAAAGCTCCCCCTGAGATGTAGAATGGTTCAGGAGTGGAAGCTTTGCACAGGGTGATAGGCCTTCAATGAGACTTCTCCAGCAAATGATGATTTCAGCAAGGCTGAAATGTGAGTTGTCTTGGAGAGTTGAATGATGAAGCCTTTTAGCACTTGAAGCAGATCTTTTTGTCACAGAAGATGAAAACTTGATTAGAGAATTTTTGTTGTTCTTCTTTTGTAATGCAATTCTTGTGTCTCTTGGTGTTGGTGTTGAATGGTCTGTCTTCTTGTGTCTCTTGGTGTTGGTGTTGAATGGTCTGTCTTCTTGTGTCTCTTGGTGTTGGTGTTGAATGGTCTGTCTTCTTGTGTCTCTCTTTTCTTCAGCTCTAAAATCTCCAAGGGAACTGAGAGAATAACAATGAATTCTTGACTTGAATGGCCGAATAAACAATCTTGAATGATTTCCAAAAACATCATTGGTTTCTAGGGAAAGTCCATTAACAATATTCCATTTTTACCTTCCTTGACATTTGCATCAGATAGCTTGAAACGGCTAGGAAATCTTTTGCCATTAATGCAGCAATTAACTCTGAAAGAATTTGAAATAGTTCCATAACTGATATTGACTTGATAGCAGAAAACGTCGACCTCATCAAGAAATAGTCGATCGGAGATCGACTATGGTCGACCAGAGCTCAGAGTTAATGAAATTGAACTGGAACAGAAATAGTCGATCTGAGCTCGGAGAAAATGGAGATAAGCAACAGACAGAAGGCATCGACCTGATTTGGACATAAATCGTCGACCTTAGCTTCAACAGAAAACGTCGATCGGAACTCAGGGAAAAAGCGTCGACCTGAGCTCACCAGAAAACATCGACCTGGCTAAGGCAGAAATCGTCGACCTTGCTAAATCAGAAATAGTCGATCTTGAGCTTGGCAGAAATCGTCGACCTTCTCTTAGATAGAAATAGTCGACCGAAGCTTGACGACAAAGCGTCGATCTAAGCTTGATGACAAAGCGTCGATCTAAGCTCAACGATAGTCGACCTGAGCTCGACTATTTTTAACATTTGTCTCAGCTTTGATTCCTGATCTTGAATGGTCCTGGGGGCAGCTTCAAACCTAAGTTCTAAGCCCTAGACACATTCTAACTTGACCTTTTCAACTATACAACTAGGTCAAACAGATATCCTAAATACATAGTGATCCTTGCCCAAATTAGTAATAGGGTGTTCCAACAATCTCCCCCTATTTGGGTTAGGATTACTATTTACAGGACTTAGAATAAAATACAATCATCAAATGCAATCAAGCAATAAAAATTAAAGCAACAAACAGCATAGCAGCAATCTGATAGAACCTCAGCAAAAGATTTAAGAAATGAATAAGCCACCTGCATACAAAAATCATTCCTTTTTACTTCCTTTCTTGAACAGAATTTCCCTGTTGGGATTGAGGGATTCCTTCTTTGATCTCCTGTCATCTTCTGCACCTAAGGAGGTTTGAGCTTTTGCTCTAGGAACCACAGCCTCAAGATGCAGCTTCATATAATCTACATGATCAAAGAATTTCCTTGAAGAATACCTTTCCAACTCTTTCTTTCTTTGATCTGATAGGGTTGAAATGTTGGAAATGTCTTTGCCTTGCTCTCTGGCCTTTTTTATTTGATCTAGAGCAGCAAGATCTTTCATTCTGGCAGTCCAGGAATTAGGATTATTTTCAGGATCCTCAAAAGGAATAGGAGCTTCATATCTGTTGATGGTTTCAGGAGCAGCAACAGTTCTTGATTCAACAATTTCTCTGAACTTATATGGGTAAGGGCCTTGAGATGAGTCAAGTTGCCTTTGTCCTTCCCTTTGAGTTCTGTAGTCTCTTTGATTACCTCTATACTGTCCTCTTCTGGACTGATTGCCTCTTTGATAATGCCCTCTGGGAGGATATCTTTGAGATGGTTGAGAAGGGCTTTGCTTTGGGGCTGAAGGTAGAGAAGCTGAGCCTCCACCTGATCCAGAATCTGGAGGAGGAGGAGGAGGCTGAAACCTAGAGGAGCCTTTCTCATACCTGTCAAATTTTCTCTTTTTCTTTATTGCCTTCAATTGATTTTTGGAGTATTGCATCCACGGCTCAGTAATTTGGCAATCATGCAATATATAGTAGGGTACATCATTTGAATCCTTGGCTTTTTCGAGAGGAACTCTTTTCAGAGCTTTGCTTCTTGCTTTTCTTTTCCTTACAATAGTACCATAAGAGTCATCAGATTCTATTTGGAACTGATCACTTTCAGAACTTTGAGGTTGATCATATAGATCGTCGATCCTTCTGATATAATCTTCTTGATCTTTGAGCTTTTCAGAGACAGCAGGAGCAGGAGGAAAAGGTACAATAGTAGAACAAACAGTATCAGCAGGAGCAGAAACATCAACAATCATATCATCAGTAGCAGAAATCTCAGCAGACAAAATAACAGTCATAACTTCATCATCATCATCAGCAGCAGCACAAACAGAACCAACATCCACAGCTTTAAGAGAATTGACATAAGATTCAATTATACTGGGATCACATATTGAAAGAAGCATAATGGCCTTAGTAAAATCTTCAGCTTTCTGAACAGGAACTGGTGCAATTTGATGGTAGATAGAATCAAAACTACTCAGCAGTGACCTGAGGTCCACTGTAAATAAAAGCACTAGAGCAGCAGTATCAGCAGCAGGCAATATAGCTGGAGGAGCAGTAGCAGCTTCAATAGCTTCATAAGGCATCTCCCCTGGCTTGATGCAGATGGAGCTGGATCAAGGCACCTAAGTGAAGGATTGGCCTGCGGAGAAGAGAGAGTGGAGAGTCTGGAGGATAGCTCCTGAATGGACTTCTAGAGTGGAGCCAAGGAGGTCTCCAGCAAAGCCACTAGCTTGGGAGCCAGTAGCTCATATAGCCTATCGGCCAGACTCGGGAGATCCACTTGCTCAAGAGAGACTTGAGTAGAGGTGAATGAAGATGTGGCTGGGACTGAAGAATTGGCTGCACGACTTGAAGGTGAGAAAGGAGGGATGGATGGCTGGGATATAGGGATGGTGGATATGGATGGTATAGGAATGGAGGTGGATGGTAAGAAAGAGGGTTGATCCAAAATGTCATACAACAATTGTTGGTAAGAAGAGGAGGATGGAGGATCAAGAGAGGAGGAGGGAGAATCATCCATGAAGGAATCATCCAGAATGGAAGAGTCAATTGATGGATAATAGAAAAGAGGGTGGAATGATTCTGAAATGGTGGCTGGAGGAGATGAAGAAGGTAATGAAGTCGTGATGGGGGAGGAGATGACAGGCTGAATGAGAGAAGAGGAAAGCAATGAAGAGACAAGGGGAGGAGGAGAAATAGGAGCAGAGGAGGAGGCAGGCAATCCCTCAAGAGATGCTGCAGGGGAAGAGACTGATAAAGTCCTTGTGCCTGAAGCAATTGTTACAGCAGCAGCCTTGCTGGGTCTGAGGATCTGCCTATCCCACTTGCTGAATAGGGCACAGGATAGCCTCTTTGAAGCATTTATGTGCATCCCAGTTGAAATCAGCAGTGCAGAAATACTCCTAAAATCCTTCCAAAATTCACAGAAGACTTGCTAATCTTCTTCTTGATTGAGTTAAAGATGATTGTTCCCCAATCCACTTTCTTCCTGTCAACAATTGCACCCATCAAGTTCAACTGATACTGCGTGATTGTATCATGCGCGGAGTGCTTTGCCAAAAGCACTTTTCCCGTAATGTCGGTGAGAAATTGAAACTCAATAGCCAAATCCTTCTTCAATAACCTGTTAGGGTTCGCGGCAGAATAACCCATTCGTTCTAACAACGAATTAACTTCCTCTCCAAACAAAGCGAAGGAATCAATTCCAAAACTGAGAGCGAACACTTCCGTCAGGAGATTTGGGGATAGCGGTACCTTCGTTCTGCTGATTGTTCCGACAACAGTAGTCTCGTTCTCAACTGTTGCTGAAAACACCCATTCTTTAATCTCATTTGCTGCAATCTTAATTCTGGTTGACACAACCGCACTAGCTGCTGGTCGCGGCAAAGATTCAGAATGTCCTTGAAGCGCTGATCGCTTCCGTCGAAAGAGTCCATGTCGATATCAAATCCTGTATCGAACTTCATTTTGGAGAGAATAGCGACTGTCGCTGCCATCTATACCTGCAAAAGTTCAACAAACAAGACCAAGTGTAGAGAGTTTTGGAGCGAAAAAGAAAATTTGCAGAGATAATGAAGGCGAAAGTGACGAACGACGGCCGAAAAATGATTTTATATTAGGGTTAGACACGGAAAAGAGAAAACCGTCAAACTCCGTTCGAAGTTTTCGGCTGACGGGGAAACTGAAGAGTCTTTAATGACGTTGAACTCCGTTCAACGCTATTAAATAGCGTCGAGCTCAGCTCGACGGCGACTAGTCAGAAAGAAGAAACTAGCGCTAACTAAGGAAGCTGAACTTCGATCGATGTTTTTGTAGAACGTCGATCTCCGGTCGATGTTTTTTTTAAAAAAAAAATGTCGATCTCAGTTCAGAGACAAGATATATATTATAGACACTGGAAAATATAATATTTTTTAGCCTAGTCTTGGTCTGTTTTTAGCTTTTGAAATCTTGGGATTTAATTTAAACTTCCTCCATCTAGCATTCCTAACTGATTTAGGAAGAAGGTATGCTTCTTTTCATCCAATGGTTTGGTGAAAATATCTCCCCTTTGCAAATCAGTTGGGATATATTGAAGTTCAATTTTATTTTTCTCTACATTATCCCTTAAAAAGTGATGCCTAATCTCTATATGTTTTGTCCTACTATAGAGGACTGGATTTTGTGCTATAGAGATAGCATTGGTATTATCACAAAAAATTTTCGACATCTCTAAGTTGTAGCCATAGTCTATGAGCTGATTTTGTATCCACAATATTTGTGAACAGCAACTGCCTGTAGCCATATATTCAGCTTCAGCAGTTGAGGTTGACACAGATGTTTGCTTCTTACAAAACCAGGAGACAAGTCTATCACCAAGGAATTGACAAGTTCCACTAGTGCTTTTCCTGTCTATTCTGCATCCAGCATAATCAGCATCTGAAAATCCAGTTAACTCAAATCCTGAGTCTTTTGGATACCAGAGTCCTAGATTTGGACAACTTTTTACATATCTAAGAATCCTTTTAACTAGAGTTAGGTGTGACTCTCTAGGGCTTACTTGGAATCTAGCACATATGCATGTAGCAAACATTATATCTGGTCTACTAGCTGTAAGGTACAATAGAGAGCCAATCATTGCTCTATATGTTGTCTGATCAACATGTTTGCCATGCTCATCAGCATCCAATACAACATTGGTAGGCATGGGTGTTTTCATATAGGATGCCTCAGACATACCAAATTTCTTAACCAATTCTTTAGCATACTTGGTTTGGGAGATAAATATGCCTTCAGCATGTTGTTTTACTTGCAATCCTAAGAAGAAAGAGAGCTCACCCATGCTACTCATTTCAAATTTGGAATGCATCAGGTTAGAAAACCTTCTGCACAAATTTGAATCAGTAGATCCAAATATGATATCATCTACATAAATTTGTACTAGTAGGGTATGGGACTTATGGGTTCTAATAAAAAGAGTTTGGTCTACTCTACCCCTTATAAAATCATTTTCCAGAAGAAAGCATGCTAGGGTCTCATACCATGCTCTAGGAGCTTGCTTGAGACCATATAATGCTTTATGCAATTTGAAAACATGATCAGGATAAGTTGAAGAGATAAAACCTGGAGGTTGTCTAACATAGACTTCCTCTTTGATGTCTCCATTGAGAAACACACTCTTCACATCCATCTGGTAGACCTTGAATCCCTTGTGAGCAGCATAATCTAGGAATATTCTAATGGCCTCTAACCTTGCAACTGGTGCAAAGGTCTGGTCATAGTCTATTCCTTCTTGTTGAGAGTAGCCTTGAGCAACTAGCCTTGCCTTGTTTCTGACAATAACTCCTTGATCATCCAGCTTATTTCTGAACACCCACTTTGTTCCAATAATGGAGTGATCCTTTGGCTTAGGCACTAGTTCCCAAACTTTATTTCTTTCAAATTGATGCAACTCCTCTTGCATTGCAATGATCCAGTGTGGATCTTGCTCTGCATCTTGAATGGATTGAGGCTCAACTTGAGATAGAAAACAAGTGTGCATCAGGTTCTGGTTGACCTGATTTCGGGTTTGCACACCAGTTGAGATGTCTCCAATCACTTGGGAGATTGGATGATCTCTTGTTGTTACTAGATCAACAGGGGATGTTGATTGTTCACCAACCTGTGTTGTTATTTCCTCTTGTGGAATAACAATTGGCTCTTCAGGATGATTTTCTTCAAGAGGTTGAACTTCTTCTTCATCATCACTGCTCTCATTCTTTTGCTGAATAGGTTGAGTGGCTGTATCCTCTTCTTTAACCTGTAATTTGTCCATACTTTCTGAAATAGAGTGTACCTGCAAAGGTTCTATGGTAGAAGTAGACTTCTCCTTATAACACATGTTAGTCTCATCAAAAGTAACATGAACAGATTCTTCAATTTTACAAGAAGATTTATTATATACCCTATAAGCCTTGCTGATCATGGAGTATCCCAAAAACACTCCTTCATCAGCTTTAGCTTGGAATTTTACTAAATACTTCTTGTCATTATTATGAATATAACAAGTACAGCCAAAAATTTTAAAATAATCTACTTTAGGTTTCTTCCCTTTGAGCAATTCATAGGGAGTCTTACCCTTCAGTTTATGTATTAAACTTCTATTCAACACATAGTTGGAGGTGTTTACTGCCTCAGCCCAAAAGTATAGAGGTAGGTGAGCATCTGTCAATAATGTAGTAGCAGATTCAATTAGGGTTCTATTTTTCCTTTCAGCTACCCAATTTTGTTGAGGAGTTCTAGGGGCTGAGAAAGTGTGCCTGATCCCTTCACTTTGACAGAACTCTTGCATAAGAAGAGAACAAACTCTGTCCCATGATCACTTCTGATCAGGGCAATGTGAGTGTTGAACTCAATCTGTATACATTTGAGAAACTCTGTCAAACACTTAAAGTTATCAGACTTCTTCCTCAGAAAGAATACCCAAGTGAATCTAGAGAAGTCATCTACAATCACTAAAGCATAAGATTTCCCTCCTAAGCTTTGTACTGTAATGGGTCCAAAATGGTCCATGTGTAGCAGATACAAAATCCTAGGTGAATCACTCTTATTAAGTGACTTAAATCTATTTTTAGTTTGCTTGCCTAATTGACAAGCCCTGTAGAGTCCTTCCTTCTTGTAGGGGCCAGAAGGTAGTCCTCTAACAAGGTTGTCCTTGGAGAGCCTAGCAATGGTTCTAAGGTTTAAATGTCCTAATCTTTTATGCCATAAATCATTTGGCTTGCATACTGAATTGAATAAACAAATGTCTGTATGGGCTGAAAGAAAATTTACTAGATAGATGTTACCTTTCCTTTTACCTGTTAACACAGTTGTGTTATTTTCTGACTTGATCTTGCACAGGGATTTGTTGAAGGTCACTTTATATCCTTCATCACAGAGCTGACTGATGCTTATCAGGTTATACTTCAGTCCTTCAACATATGCCACTTTCTTGAAAGTGACTGAGCCTATCTGAACAGCACCATATCCTTTGGTTTGGCCAAAATTTGAATCACCAAAAATCACTTTGGGTTTAAGTTTGGTTATGAAGGATGATAGGTTCTCCCTGTTCCCTGTCATGTGCTTTGAGCACCCACTATCCAGATACCATTGTTGGTTAGATACTGGATAGGTCTTCACCTACACATAAACATTTTATTTGTTTTTGACCCAGTTTACCTTGGGCCTAGGTTGATAGCCTTTAAAATCTGAAATGAAAGACATCCCAGGTTGACTCTTATAACCCTCAGGATGATATCTCCTAGGAGGTACTATCCATTCAGTATAAGGGTTGAAACATTGGAATGCAGGACTTCTAGGATTTAATTTAGATTTGCTTCTGAAGGCATGTTCACGGCTCTGAGCTTCGTTCGGAGATCGTCGAGCTGAGGTCGACGTTCCTGGGTAGGATCGTCGAGCTCCGTTCAAAGATCGCCAGTGCTGAGCTTCAGAGTCCAGAAAGCATTGAGCTGAGTTCGACGTTTCAGCCTTATGTCGTCGAGCTCTGTTCGAAGCTCGTCGACCTCTGCTCGACGCTTTCTGCTGAACCATGATTTTCTTTGGCAGATCAGCATTCTTCCTAGCTATCTCTACTACTCCCTTCCCTTTGTCAGAGACAAATTTGATTGGAGTTGTTAATATTGTAGGTTGGCTGGATGAAGCACCCAAGCCCAGTGTACTATTGAATCTAGAGTTCACTATGCTTGTGATGTCCATTAGTCTGATACTTCTCCCATTGAGGGATTCTTCAAACTTTTTGGCTTTTGACAGTTCACTTTTTAGTGAAGCTATCTCCTCCCTACAGCATTCCAACTCCTCAGAGAGTTTGAGGTTATTTGAGTTTAGGACACTGTATTCAGATAATTGATTTCTGAGAGAGATTATCTCTTTCTCAGATTTTAGTAAATCTAAGCACAGTGTCTTAAATTCAATTATAAAGTCCTCAGAAGTAAAATCAAAAGAGCTGATTACCTGATCTTCTTCTGGTTGAATTTCTGAATCTGATTCTGATTCAGCATCAGAGTTTTACTGTGAGGCATTGATAGCCATCATGCAAAATTCTTTTTCATCAGCATCATCTTCATCATCACTGGAGCTGGATGAAGTTTCAGAATCCTCTTCTGTTTCACTCCATGTCTCAACAACGAAACCCTTCCTTGTATTCTTGTTCTTGCTGGAGGAGGCTTTGTCTGAGCTGTTCTTCTTGTAATCTTTCTCTTTTCTTCTTTCTCTTCTATCCTTCTTGTCCTTATTCTTATTTTCTGGACAATTAGGCATAATGTGGCCTGGTTTCCTGCAACCAAAGCAAATAATTTCTTTGTTGTTATTTGTCTTATCATACCTTGGCTTATCATGTCCTTTGTATGGCCTTTTTCTGAAGTCTTTTCTTGCCAGTTTGTAGAATCTTTTGGCCAATAGACTGACCAATTCCTCATTATCTGTGAGTTTTTCTTCAGGCAGGTCCTCAATAGCTTTGAAAGCTATTGACTTCTCTTTCTTTATGACTGGTGAGGCAGCCTTCTGCTCTTCTTCTCTGTTTCTGATGAGCAGCTCATAAGATTTGAGCTTGCCTAGGAGAGCTTCAGTAGTGATTTCACTTAGACTTCTGGCATCTTTAATTGGCCAGATTCTTGAATCCCAAGTGCTGGGGAAGCACATTAGGATCTTGTCATTAAGCTCAGTTAATGAGATGTCTTTATCCAAGATCTTTAACTCATTGACAATCAGACTCAATCTGTTGTACATATCTGCTACTGACTCAGTCTCTCCTTTCTTAAAATTCTCATATTGGGTTATGAGGTGAGATCTTCTGTCTTTTCTTTCGTCAGCAGATCCTGAGAAAATATCTGAAAGTTTGTCCCAAATTTCCTTAGCTGAATTGCATTCAGCTACCTTCTGAAAAATCTCATCAGACATTGTCTGGGCTAAGATGTTCATAGCCTTGGCATCTGCAGTCTTCCACTTCTTATATCTGCATCTGTTCCAGAAGGAGGTGGAACAGCATTTGTACTTGAGCTTGCTGGTGGACTTGGACAAACTGTCAACACTGAATTGAAAATATCTTCATCAATAGAATTATGTATAATTTAATCCTTGCCTTCCAGAGTGCAAACTTTGAAAGATTGCACACTGGTGGTCTGGTGCTAGCATAATCTTTATTCTGTGCCATGGTTTTATATAAAAATAAATATAATACAACTAATAACAAGCCTTTATAGAAGGTTAATCTTTTTCAGAGATCTTTTGGTTCAGGTGTTAGCCTGTACAAGCAACCAACCTAATGATGGTTTAGTTGTTGTATAACCAACCTCCCTCTGATACCAATTGAAAGTGCGGAAGAGAGATCTACCTTCACTCTAGAGGGGGGGGGGTGAATAGAGTATTTTAAAATAATTTTCAGTTTAAAAGAAATAAGGCAGATTAAGATTTAATTTATATTTAAGTGTATATGTGCTTGCTATGAAACAAAGATAAAACAAAAACTAAAGAAACACACAGCACAAAGCAAAGATAAACACACAGCAAACCAGACGACACAAGGAGCTATAGTGGTTCCCCAACAACTTAGGTACATCCACTCTTCTACCACCCTTGGTAGGAATCCACTCAGGAAGAGTTGATCAGGTGTCCTGACACCAAAGAGCTTTTGACAAGGTGCTCAAAAACCAAAACTAGATTTTTTGATCAGGTGTCTAGCCACCACTGAGTTTTGACAAGGCTCTCAGAACCACACTCAAAACTTTTGAAGGGAGTCTTGATAACCCTTTTACAGCAGTAAAATAAAAAGGAGTTGAAGGTGTCTTCTCTGTTCTCAATCAAATGAGAGAAGCACAAGTGGATTTGATGAAGATGTCAAAGCTCCCCCTGAGATGTAAAATGGTTCAGGAGTGGAAGCTTTGCACAGGGTGATAGGCCTTCAATGAGACTTCTCCAGCAAATGATGATTTCAGCAAGGCTGAAATGTGAGTTGTCTTGGAGAGTTGAATGATGAAGCCTTTTAGCACTTGAAGCAGATCTTTTTGTCACAGAAGATGAAAACTTGATTAGAGAATTTTTGTTGTTCTTCTTTTGTAATGCAATTCTTGTGTCTCTTGGTGTTGGTGTTGAATGGTCTGTCTTCTTGTGTCTCTTGGTGTTGGTGTTGAATGGTCTGTCTTCTTGTGTCTCTTGGTGTTGGTGTTGAATGGTCTGTCTTCTTGTGTCTCTCTTTTCTTCAGCTCTAAAATCTCCAAGGGAACTGAGAGAATAACAATGAATTCTTGACTTGAATGGCCGAATAAACAGTCTTGAATGATTTCCAAAAACATCATTTGTTTCTAGGGAAAGTCCATTAGCAATATTCCATTTTTACCTTCCTTGACATTTGCATCAAATAGCTTGAAACGACTAGGAAATCTTTTGCCATTAATGCAGCAATTAACTCTGAAAGAATTTGAAATAGTTCCATAACTGATATTGACTTGATAGCAGAAAACGTCGAGCTCATCAAGAAATAGTCGATCGGAGATCGACTATGGTCGACCAGAGCTCAGAGTTAATGAAATTGAACTGGAACAGAAATAGTCGATCTGAGTTCGGAGAAAATGGAGATAAGCAACAGACAGAAGGCGTCGACCTGATTTGGACATAAATCATCGACCTTAGTTTCAACAGAAAACGTCGATCGGAACTCAGGGAAAAAGCATCGACCTGAGCTCACCAGAAAACGTCGACCTGGCTAAGGCAGAAATCGTCGACCTTGCTAAATCAGAAATAGTCGATCATGAGCTTGGCAGAAATCGTCGACCTTCTCTTAGACAGAAATAGTCAACCTAAGCTTGACGACAAAGCGTCGATCTAAGCTTGACGATAAAGCGTCGATCTAAGCTCAACGATAGTCGACCTGAGCTCGACTATTTTTAACATTTGTCTCAGCTTTGATTCCTGATCTTGAATGGTCCTGGGGGCAGCTTCAAACCTAAGTTCTAAGCCCTAGACACATTCTAACTTGACCTTTTCAACTATACAACTAGGTCAAACAGATATCCTAAATACATAGTGATCCTTGCCCAAATTAGTAATAGGGTGTTCCAACAAAATGGATGTCAAGAGCGCCTTCCTCAATGACACTCTCCAAGAAGAGGTTTATGTAGAACAACCTCCATGTTTTTTCAATCCATCTTTCCCCTCTCATGTTTTCAAATTAAATAAAGCACTATATAGTCTAAAGCAAGCTCCAAGAGCTTGGTATGAGACCTTATCGACTTTCTTTTTAAAACACTCATTTGAAAGATAAAATGTGGATACAACACTATTCATAAGAACACATAAACAACTATTAATAGTTAGAATTTATGTTGATGACATTATATTTAGCTTAATAGATCCCAGACTTTGCAAAAGGCTTGTTGATCTAATGCCGTCTAGATTTCAAATGAGTAGCATAGGGGAGCTATCCTTTTTCTTGAGTCTTGAAACAAAGTGATGGAGGCATTTTCATATCCCAATCCGAATGTACTAAAGAGCTTATTGAAAAGATTAGGACGGAAAAGTCCTTCAATATGAAAACACACATGGCTACCAATGATATGATTGATAAAGATGAATCAAGTCAATCTATTGATCAGAAAACTTATAGAGCAAACATTGGCTCTTTTCTATACCTCACACCCAACATGTCAGAACATATGTTTCCTATAGGTGTATGTGCGATATTCTAGGTAGACCCTAAAGAATCACACATAAGTTCTGTTAAACTTCAGAAATTTCAGTGCAAGATTCCAAGAAAGACACATAGCAAGGAATGCTGAAAACTAGATGGTATGCTGGACAAGTTTAGTGATAAAGAGATTTCAGTCGATATATTCTAGAAATCTTAAGAACAACTTATTGTTTAAATCTTCACACTCTTATGGCTGAGATTCTATATTATAATTTTTATCATGGAGATATAAGTGTTTTAGTTACTAAAACTTTATAGGTGTTTATACATGCTTTGACTTTCTTCTTATGCAAATGTTATATAATGATTTATTTTCATTTTTATTCTCTAAAATCACTTCATAAATTTTGTAAATTTTGTTAAGCTAAATAGTGGGAGATTGTTGGGAAAAACTCTATTGATTTAACTTAACAAATTATTCATAAGTGATTTTATACCCCCTAGGAAAATTAGTCATATTGTATAATGAGGGTAATTCGGTCATAGAAGTCCTAGGAAGTCAACCAAGTAAAAGTCATGAGAAAGGTTAGCTGAAAACAAGAAGAAAATCATCAAAGACAAACATGCGTTGAATAGAATTCGACGCAACGATGACTAGAAGTCGACATCACTCTGACTGTTTATCGATTCATCTTTTGAAGAAATGTCGATGCATCTCTAGAGCTTAAGTCGATACATACGTTGATAACGTATCGACGTAACGTCGAGTACAAAGAAAAGCCGATAAAGTCTCATTTTGAATCAGATTTTGACTCACTCTTTTCTTCAACTCAAAGTAGCGTTGACATATATCCAAAATGGAAATTTCAGAGACTTTCAATCAGATTTATTGTAAGAGAATGACAATGGAAGATATTTGAATCTTAAAGAGAAGACTAAAGGAAATATTTCTAAACGGAATTTTTTGAATAATACATGGAAGAATTTTGAAGTGGTTCACAGAATTCTTGAAGACAGAAATAGAAGGATATTATCTTATTCCTTCAAAAAACAATTTCCTTGAAGAATTTTGAATTGATTCAAGGTTTGATATACTATGAATTCAAACAGAAGAACACATAATTTTGCATAATGCACAGAACAAATAGTATACAGATTATCGACTATAATAGTTATTGTACAACCCCATATTCGCTGGGGAGGCCCGGGAGGACTAAGACCTCAGTAGTCAGGTTTAGGTCAGGCCCAGGTTAGCCCCAGGGCGGACCGGCAGAGTTCTCGCCCTTAAGGTGCTCCCGCCCATTGGTAGGCGAGATCGTTCGCGCTAGGACTCAGGTCTTCACGTCCAGCGGTAATTACGTCAAAACCACCAAGGGCGAGAACCCTCTCGGCAGGAGGCCTCGCCAAGGTAAGCTCAGCTAAGGCTCAGCGAGAGCCTTCTCGCTCGAGGTTCTCGCCAAAGTAGGTTCATGTGGTGGGGCCTGGCACCCAGGAAAAAGGATTATTTTATTATTATTATTTCATTATCCTCGGGTTAAATTACCTGTATACCCTTGGGAGGACAGCGGGTTTTGGTTATTGGCAGACCCATCAGGGGTATTTCAGTATTTTCAGAACAGGAGAAGACTATAAAAAGACCCAAAGGGGCTCTTTGGAAGGCAGGGTTCTCTTTTTACTCTCCAACTCCAGTGCTTTCCGAAGAGCTCCCAGTCCAGCTATTGGTTTTGGAGGGGAAGCTCTCAGAGATCTTCCGGGTGTGAGGTTGGACCTCCCAGCTGAGGCTTTGGGTCAGTCTTAGGACCTTAACAACTAGTCAGGGGTCGAGATTTGAGAGAAGTAGGCGTCGACTGCAATTTGGTTTGCGAACAGTCGTTGAGGTCAATTTTGGCTTCAACAGTTCTGGTGCGGTGAGCGTGGAAGCAGTCGGTGCAAGAAAATCTTGAGTCGAGTCCCATGGCAGGAGGTGAAGGTGAAGGATCTGGCGCAGGAGGATCACCCACCCAGGGAGAAGAGGCGACAAGGAAGATGTTAGAGGATTTCAGGCGAGAGGTCATGCAGACGATCAGCTTGGCCTTCTCGACAAGGAATGAGTGGGAGACGCCGCAGGCTCCTGTGGAGGCGGTTCCGCTGCTAGGCAAGAATGCCCCGGGGCAGCGCCCTGGGAAGGAACTCCCGGTGGAGGCAGGTGAGAGGGATGTGGCTGCGCGGGAGCTTTTCCCAGGCCAGCATCCCGGAAAGGAGGTTTCAGTGGATCTGGGCGAGAAGGAGGCGACAGTGCAGGAGCTCTTCCCCGGGCACGGTCTCGCGGATCGGTCCAGCCACCCGAGGTCGCGGGACATGCCCTCTCGCTAGGCAGGGGGCGAGACCCCTTTTAGTGAGCTCATCATCTCGACCCCAGTCCCGGAGGGGTTCAGGGAGCCGGATATGACCTACTACACCGGGAAGGATGACCCGGTTCAGCACGTGCAATGGTTTGAGGATGTGGTGTCGATAAGGCAGATGTCAGATGCCTTCAAGTGCAGGCTTTTTGCCATCACTCTGAAAGAAAAGGCCAGGGAATGGTTCCACCAGTTGCCGGCGAGCTCGATCTACAGTTTTGAGGACCTGCGCAGGGGTTTTCTGTTGAGGTTCTCGACTTCGAAGAAGCGGAAGAAGGAGGCTGAGTGTCTGTTTGCGGTGAGGCATAAGCCGGAGGAGACGTTGGGTCATTACGTTGACCGGTTCCAAGAGGAGATTCTCCTAGTCCAGGAGGTCCCGGGGTATGCCCTGATGCTTGCCTTCACCCTGGGGCTGAGGCCGGGATTTTTCAGCATGGAGCTAAAGAGAGTGCCCCTCTCTCTTTTGAGGAGCTCATGGAGAGGGCGACAAAGGAGATAGACTTCGAGAGGGCAAACCCTGCGTTTGCGAGGAAGCTGGCCAGGTTGGCGGAGGATGATGTGAAGGAGCCGACAGCAGGGAGGCAGAGAGAAGTGAGAGAGCAGAGGGAGCCAAGGGAAGATAGGAGGAGGGAAGAACCCCGAGGGCAGGGACAGCAGCACGGGGGGGGGGGGGGGGCAGGGAGCTGAACAACCGATTGGGTTGGAGGCCTCAGGAAGGCCGCCCCCAGGGCCAAGGGGGTTTTCAAGGAAGAGACAACCTCCGGGAGCCGAGAAGACTCGAGCAGGGAGCATGGAGGCAGGGACCGAGAGGTCACCCCCCATCACCGCAGGAGGCCATGGAGGTGGGAAGAGGAAGAGGAAGAAGAATTCGAGGAGCAGGGAGAAGAGGGGGAGGAGAAGGAAGAGGGGGCAGGGTGCCGTTGCCTTATTGTGACTTCCATCAGGAGGAAGGTCACGCAACGGCCACCTGCCCGGAATTTCTAGAGATGAGGGAGGCTCGAGGAGCTGGAAGGCAGGATCCGCCTACAAGGATCGTCGAGGTGCAGCACGGAGAGGCTGAGGATAGATGTTAAGACAGGGTCGATGTGGGGACCCGAGGGGGGATCGGAGTGATCCATGGGGGAGTAGGGATCGAGGCAACCCACAAGGGGAGCCTTCAAACCATGTTCCGCAGAGGGGTCGCCTCGACCTCCCTAGCTCCCCCCCAGAAGAAAAGATCACCTTCTCATCCGCAGATATGCCAGACTACGAAGACCCGTTCTGCGATGCACTAGTGATCCAGACAGCGGTGGAGAACTTCACAGTCTCCCAGATACTGGTGGATAACGGGAGCTCCGTGAACGTGATCTTCAAAAAGGCCTTCGATAAGATGAGGGTGGAGGGAAAAAGGGTCCTGGCTTCTGATGGACCGCTTTTTGGTTTTTCGGGAGAGAGGAAGGAGGTAGAAGGGGGAGTGGGCCTGCATGTGAAGCTTGGGGGCATCTCACAGAATTGTAGGTTCGTGATTGTAGACGCCCCAAGTAGCTACAACGCCATCTTTGGGCGTCCTCTCATCAGCGCCTTTCGCTGTGTCCCCTCCTCATTTCATCAATGCCTCAAGTTCAGCAACGGAGGGGTGCAGGTTAGGATCAGGGGGGACCCGAAGGTGGCAAGGCAGTGCTATGTGATGGCGGTAAACACTGTGTCATGGATGGCTGAGGCGGAGGAGCTGGAGAAAGAGATGGCAGGGCAGGAAGGAGGTATAGAAGTAGAGGAGGCAAGCCCGCAGGAGGCGGAGGACTTGATGATGGAGGAGGTAGCAGAGATGGAAGAGATGAGCCTAGAAGAGGCAAGGGAAGGAGAGCAGAGACAAGAAGAAGGCCTGGTGGAAGCAATAGGGGTTGAAGAGGTCGGAGGAGAAGAAGTTGAGCAGGAGGAGGCAAGGGCAGGATGGGAGCGGTCGAGGCTAGAGTCGGCCGAGGAAGTGGTGGAGATGGAGGTACTCACCAGAGCGGGGCAAGTACAGAAGGTGCGGATCAGCGGAGGCTTAAGCCTCGAGGACCAGGCACGGATGCTAGGCTGCAACCAGAGCAACATCGACATCTTCGCGTGGAGCACGACAGACATGCCGGGTATCGATGCAGACGTAGCGTGTCATCGCCTGAACCTGGACCCGAGGGCTCGCCCCATGCGCCAGAAGATGAGGGCCATCGCCACCAAGCTGGAGGAGCCCATCCGAGAGGAGGTTAGGAAGCTTCTGGAGGCAGGCTTCATCTCGGAGATCCAGTATCCAGGCTGGATCTCCAATGTGGTAATGGTAAAGAAGGGAGGAGGAAAGTGGCGTATGTGTATCGATTTTTCCCTGTTAAATAAATCATGCCCCAAGGATTGCTATCCCCTGCCTCGAATCGACGCGCTGGTTGATTCAGCCGTCGGTTTTTCTATTATGAGTTTTTTGGATGCTTTTTCAGGTTACCACCAGATCCGGATGCACCCTCCTGATGTCAAGGATGTCTCCTTCATCACGAGAGAGGGATGCTTCAGCTATAAGATGATGCCCTTTGGAATGAAAAACGCAGGGGCAACATACCAACGCATGATGGATCGAGTCTTTTGAGACCAAAGGGGGAAGAATCAAGAGGTCTACGTCGATGACCTACTGGTCAAAAGCAAATGCGTGGATTCCCATTTGCGGGACTTGGAAGAAACGTTTGCCACCCTGCGGAGGTTCAAGATGAGGTTGAACCCCTTGAAGTGTGTCTTCGGGGCCAGTCGCGGGAAGTTTCTCGGACACCTCTTGACTCTGGCAGGGGTAGAACCTAACCCGGACAAGGTGAAGGCTATATTGGACTTGGAGTCACCTCGCAGCGCCAAGGAAGTCCAGCGCCTGACGGGAAAGTTGGCCGGGCTAAGCAGGTTCCTCTCCCGGTCCGGGGATAGGTGTTCTTTTTTCTTCAAAGTGCTCCATAGTAATTAGGTGTTCGACTGGACGAATGAATGCGAAGAGGCCTTTCAGGGGCTAAAGAGACAACTCTCCCAGGCTCCGCTGCTCCAAAGCCCCAAAGAAGGGGAAGACCTGGCCTTGTATCTCGGGGTGGGGGTCGAAGCTGTGAGCTCCGTCTTGGTTAGGGAAGAGGGGAAGAAGCAGCTGCCCGTCTATTACGTAAGCCGAATCCTGAGAAAGGCGGAACTCCGCTACCCCATCCTGGAGAAGCTAGCTTATGCCTTGGTTGTTTCGGTAAGGAAGCTCTGTCCATACTTTCAAGCACACTCAATTAGGGTGGTCACCGACCATCCTCTTCGCAAGATCTTCGAGGGGGTAGAACACTCGGGAAGGCTGGCAAAGTGGTCTATCGAACTAAGCGAGTTCGACATCTCGTTCGTCCCGAGGCTCTCCATCAAGGCTCAGGCCGTGGCGGGCTTTCTGGCAGACTATGTCACTGAGGCTGAGAATGAGGAGCCGAAGTCCCACGAAGCATGGAAGATGATGGTCTATGGGGCCTCGAGAAGGCACTCCCTGGGAGGGGGTGTAGTATTGGTGAGTCCTCAAGGGGTTACCATAGAACAGGCGGTGGTTTTCCACTTCCCTGTCACCAATAATCAGGCGGAGTATGAGGCTGTGATAGCCGGCCTTCGATTGGCAAGGGAATTGGAAATCCAGGATGTGGAGACCTTCACTGACTCGATAGTGGTAGCGTCACAGATCAGAGGGGAGTTTGAGGCTCGGGAGCCCACCCTCGTGAAGTATCTATCTAGGGTAAGGGCAATCATCGGAGGGTTCCGTTCCTTCTCCATTCAACACGTTCCCAGGGAGGAAAGCGCAGCAACTGATCGGTTGGCAAAGTTTGGGCCTCGGGGAGGAGGGACCGTAACTGAACTTTTCCGACCAGCAATTGAAGAGGGGGAATCGATGGAGGTGGGTCGGCGATCCTCATGGGTGGACCCATTGGTGACCTTGCTTACCACAGGCAAGCTGTCAGAGGGGGTTAAGGAGGCGAAAAGCTTTAGGCGAAAGGCAGCCCACTACCTGATGTTGGAAGGGGGCTTGCACCGGAAAATATTATCAGGGCTCCTCGCGAGATGTGTGACCGAGGAGGAGGTCCCGAGAATCCTGGAAGAGGTGCATTCGGGAGAGTGCGGCAGCCACTCGGGAGGAAGAACGTTGGAGGCAAGGGTGATAAGACAAGGATACTTATGGCAGACCTTGAGGAAGGATATAGTTGAGTTTGCAAAGAGATGTTTGAAATGTCAAGTACACGCCACCCTCCAGCTCTTACCCGCACAAAGGCTTCGGAGCATCATGGCCCCATGGCCCTTCGCCATTTGGGGAATGGATCTGGTTGGACCCTTTCCTCCAGCTAGCGGGCAGAGGAGGTTCCTCCTAGTCATGATCGACTACTTCTCAAAGTGGTTGGAAATCAAGGCCCTAGCCAAGGTTACCTCCCAGGTCATCAGGAACTTCATTTGGGGGGAAATCATATGCAGGCATGGGCTACCCCAAGCGATAGTGATGGATAACGGTCCTCAGTTTGCTAGTGAAGAGTTCATCAGCTTCTGCGCCCAACTGGGGATTGACCTCAGGTTTGCCTCTGTCCATCACCCCCGGAGCAACGACCAGGTGGAAGCGGCGAACAAGATCATCGTGAACTTGCTCAAGAAGAAGGTGGAGAACCTGAAGGGCAATTGGGTGGAGTAGCTCCCTTCCGTCCTGTGGGCCTTGCGAACAACTCCGAACACGGCCACAGGGGAGACCCCCTTCAAGCTCTCTCATGGGTGTGAGGCTGTCCTCCCAGTGGAGTTCGAGGTTCGGTCTCCACGGGTCGCAGCCGCGGGTGAGGGAAGCGAAGCTTGGAGGTTGGAGAACGAGGAGGGATTGTGATAGTTTAACTTTCAAGGCAGCCTAAACACCTAGAGGGGGGGGGGTGAATAGGTTCTGCTTCTCTTTCTAAAACTTCTAGACAGAATTCAACTTATTAACTAATATAAAAACACAGCAATCACAGAAAACAAAACATCACAGATTGCACTATGTTTTATAGTGGTTCCCCAAGGTCTGGGTACATCCACTTTCCCCCTTCACCTATCTAGCTGTATGCTAGATTCGGCCAAACTTCCACTTATCTCAGATCAATAGATCTTACAACTCAGAACCCAACTGGTTCCTACAACTCAGGCACAACTGCCCTACCTCAGCCTTGCCCCAAGGCCTACAACTCAGAGAATATCCTTCTCCTACACTCAGGCAATTAGCCCTACCACTCAGAGTTCAACACTCCTACACTCAGCCTTTATAACATAGGCTTACAACTCAGATCTGTATAAACAGATCCTACAGAAATATAGAAAAGATTGTTTAAATTGTCTTGCCAAGTTGAGAGAGAAAAGGCAATGACAATTCTTAATCAGCTGATGCAATCAACTATTTCTTAGCCTTCTTCAAAGCTTCTTGAAAATGTACTTAGCTGAATTGATTCCAAACAGCTTCTTGAGAATCCACTGGTGGATTCTTTCTTCTTCTTCAAATTCTGACTTGATCTCTCTCTATCCAGAACTTTGAATGATTCTTCTGAATTCTGATTAGAACTCTTCTTAGATCTACCCTTAGATAGTCTTCTTAGATCTCCCGGAGAAGATCTTCTTAAGTGCCTAGCACTTTCTTGAAATGAGTAGAATGTAATCCTTCTCCACTTTCTGATCCAATGTATTTCAAAAGGTCAGTTCTATATGTTGTTCATTCTTCCTCCTTCTGAATCTGTCTATTTATAGACATTCTTCATGGTAACCGGCTGATCCGGTTTCTAACCGTTTTCTGACAAGTCTGACAACTTCAGTTAACTGGTGATAACCCACAGCTGTCAAGTCTTCAAACAAGTCCTGTGCCTTAGTGTTGAAACAGTCTGTCAGAAAGTGTCGAGACCATCTGTCTATTTGTGTCGACACAATTGACTTTGGTGTCGACACTGCCTTCAGTGATGTCGACTAAATTGCCTTTGTGTCGACACATCTTCTTCTGAAAATAACTTGGTCTTTGACTCTGCAGTGTGTCGACACAAGTCCTGTGTGTCGACACAGTTGTTGTAGAATCATAACTTTAGTAAGTGTTGTCTTAGCCTTCAGGTGTCGACACATTCATTTTTTAGCTTTGCTATAATGTGTCGACTTACTCACTATGTGTCGACACATTCTGCTGGTGACGACAAACTTGTGGTCGACTATTTTCTTCTGTGTCGACATATTCAGATGATGTCGACAAACTTGAGATCGACTATACTCTTCAGTGTCGACGCATTCTCCCAATGTTGAGGTCGACGTTTTTCTTCTGTGTCGACACAATTTCCCAGTGTTGTGTCGACTTACTTCTTCTGTGTCGACACAATTTCCCAGTGTTGTGTCGACTTACTTCTTCTGTGTCGACACTTTTTTCAGTGTTGTTGTAGACTATGTTATGTGTCGACACTTTTTCCCAGAGTAGTGTCGACTTACACCTCCTGTGTCGACACACTTTCCCAGTGTTGTGTCGACAACTTTCTTCTATGTGACGACACATGTTCCTTTGTGTCGACACTTGGACTTAGAATTTTTTCTGTAAACTTTAACAATTCTTTACCTGCACATGTCAACTCAAAACAACATCAAATACAACATGATGTATATCATTGAGCTAGGTTGGGCTTCTTCAAATCAGGTACACATTTTCCAATGTACCCAACAATCTCCCCCTATTTGGAGAAGTCATAACCCTTATAGCCAATGATATACACCATTTATAAATAGTATAAAATGATGATATATGACAATACACAGGGATACTTAATTATAAACAAAATAATAAGAACATCATGGATAAAACAATCTATCACAGATTTAACAATATTTTGTTTATTACTGGGTAATGTTTGATTACATGGTTTTTCTTTGACTGATCACATTACATCATTACAAAACATTATGAAAGAACTAAAACATTATCAGGATTGATCAGGCTCTCTAATAACAATCCCTTGGCCAGATTTAATTTTAGCTGTCACAGGAGCTTCTGATTCTTCAGCCATCTTTTTTCCTTTAAGATCAGCTTTCTTCTTAGCTTCTTCCTTGAGCCTTTGCCTTTCAAAATAGTGAAAAGGCTTTGGGAAGTATTTGCTTGGCTCCATAGCATCAGGTGGAAGTCTTCCCAGCTTAGCTTTCCTTCTGAATTGTACAATGGCTTCTTGTCTTGCCTCATACTTCTGCCATTCCTGCTCATTGTACCACTTGCCCCTTTCATGAACTTGATCTTTGACAGCTTTCCATGCAGTGAGTATTATATTTCTGGAAGTAGGACTCCACTGCTCAAAATCTGGCTTCAGCTCAGCCTGCTCTCTAAATCTTTTCTTTGACAGTAGAGCATCTTGCTGTTCTTGCAAATTTACCTCAGGCTTATCAACCTTTCCAAAGATAACATTTACAACCTCCTTTGAAGGACTATACATATATTGCACTTGCTGATCCAATATATCAAAATCTGGAGGGGGGTATATGACTTGGGCAACCTCAGGTTGGTCACCTTCAAGTAGTCCTGTTTGTAGACCTGACTCAGCCACCATGTTATCATCACACAATGGTGGATATCCCAATGTGGCTCTTATACTATTGGTCACCCATTTGGCATGCTCAGAGCCTGCATGAATTAGCATCCTCTCCCCCTTTATGGCTTCTCTTGATACATGATCTCTAAGATCTTCTTTCTGAAATCGAATTTGGCCATCCAAATAATTCACTCCCTCCTTGAAAAATGGTCTTAACTTTTGAAGCTTTTCAGATATTTCCTGTTGAGAGGTTGTGATGGCAGTCTTAACAGATGCAATAGCAGCCTGAAAATTCTTATCAAATTCATCCATTTCTTTGGCTCTATCTGCAGGCATCCCTGGAACAATCTTCTTCACCTCTTGAATGATCTCATTATGAGATTCAGTTAAATTGTCATTCATTCTTATTTGATTTTCCAGAACATAACCTTGCTTCAAAGCAATATCATCCACCTTTGTAGAGATAGCCTGCTGTTGTTTAGCCAGATAAACTACAGCATTGCCACCCTTGTGGAAGCAATCTGTCATTTCAGTTTTATTCAAGTTGACTTGAAATTGGATAGATTTGATATCTTGGGCTAAGTCAAACTGCAGTGTTTTGTTGCTTTCATCAACATATTTCTCAATGGCCACCCTGTGGTCATCCAATTTCACCTGTAAATCCACCAAGAACTTGTTATAATCAACTTCAGGAGGTGGTGGTGGAGGTGTTGTCTGTAAAGCCTGCTTATAAGTCTTGCTTCTTCTTTTAAATACAACCAGTTTTCTTTTCTTAGCCAACCTGGCTTCTTCAGTTTCAGATTCAGAAGTACTCTCAATGTGAACTCTATCTGCTTCAGTGCCATGTTGCTCAGTTTCAACATGTACTGGCTCCCCCTCAATTCTTTGCTCCTCCTCTACTTCTTGTACTTTTTCAATCTCTTGAACTTTCTCCACTCCTTGTTCTAGCTCTATGTCAAGAGGCTGCTTAACATCTTGGTCCTCTTCTATTCTATCAGTAGCTATGTCATCATTAGGAAATAACTCATCCAGAGTGTATTCTTGTTGAACTGGAGCACCTGAAGATAAGTCATTAGGTGCATCCTTGTGCACATTCTCAGGCAGCTGCATATCTGGAGTAGGAGAAGACACATGCTCCCCCTGAACCTGTGCAGAGAAAAAAAAACTATTAGAAAGTCTTTTATAGTAAAATACATTTGCTCCCCCTACACCTGTACCACTTGTACCTGAGCAGGGGTAGATACATTTTGAGCAGGAGATTGAACTGGCTCCCCCTGCATCTGTGCAGATGTATCTACTTGATGAACTATAGTGGAGGCAGGTTGTTCTTCACTCTGTATCCTAAGTGGGTCCTCTTGTTGTTGCTCAGTCTCGTGAGCTGGAGAAGGGGATTTCACAGGGGTGTCTGGCCTGCTCTCTTCAGGCACATCCTTAGACAGCACCCTTTCCCACCTGGAGAATAGTCTCATGTCCATCCTTCTCATATGATTGATTTTAGATCCTGGCAGTTGCTGCATCACTTCAGGAATTGCTCCATTGAGATATAGACTTATGATCCTAGCCATGTTAGGCTTCTTAATTCCCTCTTTGATCTTGTCAAAGAGTACTCTTGACCAATCAGTAGGAATAGTAAAAACTATCCTGGTCATCAGGCTGAACATATAGGCAGAAATCCTATCATGTCCACCTGTCTTGCAGAGGATTACCTTTCCAACAACTTCCGACAAGAACATCCCTTGCTGATTCATTCCCTTTCTGTTGAATGCAGCTCCTATCTTCAATCCTGAATCCAGGCCACACCATTGAAGGGCTTCCCTTGTCTTAGATATAGGAACTGCCTCTTCATTCTCAACCACTTGCAGTTGGAAGATCTTTCGTATACTTCTTTGAGTAATCTTTACCTTCGTCCCTTGAATAGTGGACTTAATCTTGAGGCCAGTAGAATGGACTGATGCAGAGGTAAAGAACTCGTGCACCTCCTTCTTCCAGATCTTAGTTGGTTCTGAAATGAGAAATTCTAACCCTGATGCAGAGAGAAGGGTGATAACTCCTTGAACATCAGGTGGCGCCTCTGCAAACGCCTGGCGCACCAACTCATACCCTTCATTAACATTGTCTTCAATCCTTGGCGCCATCGAGTCGTCGAGAAGGCTTGAGAGAGGGGAGAAAGAAAGACTGTCGACACAGGGTTTGAGTCTCGAAAACCTTGAAAGCGTGTCGACAACAAGAGCTTTTGACCTATTTATAGCTTCTATGGAAAGAAGTTCAAAAGGCGCCAAAAACAGTCTAAATGTGTCGACACAGACGGAATGTGTCGACACAAGCTTCTATTAACTCGACATTTCTTCAGCCTACTATGTGTCGACACCAATTTGTGGTTATGTCGACACCTTGGATACATAGTAGAAAGACAGAAATTCTGTGTCGACACTAAGGACAAGTGTCGACACATATTTTGTAAGTGTCGACACCATAATTCTGGTTGAGTCGACATTACATTTCTGGTTAAGTCGACAATAAAACTCTTAAGTGTCGACACATATTCTCTGTGTCGACACAATATTTCTGACTTGTCGACATAATTTCTCTGAGTCGACACATTATTACTGAATGTGTCGACACATTCTTACTTAGCCAATTTCTGTAACTTCAATGTGTCCTTTTTAACACTTGATTATGTTGTTACTACTTTTACTTACTTATAAACCATTTCAATAGCATTGTTAATGATTTTGTTTAATACATTAATCAATGGTTAACATACCTAATTCAATTTTGAATTTATTGAATTTGGTTTCATCTAAAGGCTTAGTAAATACATCTGCTATTTGATAATCTGTTTTTACAAATTCCAATGAGATGTCACCTTTTTCTACATGTTCTCTAAGAAAATGATATTTGATTTCTATATGCTTAGTTCTACTATGAGAAACTGGATTATTAGCAATAGAAATAGCACTCTTAGAATCACATAAAAGGGGTGTTCTACTTACCTGAATACCATAATCTTTAAGCTGATGCTGCATCCATAATAGCTGTGCACAGCAGCTTCCTGCAGCAATATACTCTGACTCAGCTGTGGAAATTGCCACACTAGTCTGTTTTTTACTACTCCAAGATATTAGTCTTCCTCCCAGGAATTGACAAGTACCTGTAGTACTCTTTCTATCCTCTCTACATCCTGCAAAATCTGCATCTGAATAGCCTGTTAGTTGAAAATCTCTATTCCTAGGGTACCAAAGACCTAGAGTAGGAGTGCCCTTTAGATATCTCAGAATCCTTTTTACTGCAGTATAATGAGATTCTTTAGGGCAGGCTTGGTACCTAGCACAGACACATGTTGCATACATAATGTCAGGTCTACTAGCAGTGAGATATAGTAGTGACCCAACTATTCCTCTATACAATGATTCATCAACAGGTTTACCTGCCTCATCTTTGCATATTGGCATACTTGTGCCCATAGGAGTTCTCATGGAGGAGGATGACTCCATACCATATTTTTTAATTAATTCCTTGGTGAACTTAGACTGGGATATGGACAATCCATCATCAGTCTGTCTTACTTGGAGTCCCAAGAAGAACTTAAGTTCTCCCATACTGCTCATCTCAAACTTCCCTTGCATAAGTTTGGCAAACTTTTTACAAAGGTTGTTTTCAGTAGATCCAAAGATTATGTCATCAACATAGATCTGGACTAAGATGATCTTTCCTTTGGATTCCCTAAGGAATAGAGTTTTGTCTATCTTTCCTCTTGAGAATTTATTCTCAATGAGGAAGGTAGACAGGGTTTCATACCAAGCCCTTGGAGCTTGTTTTAACCCATACAAAGCTTTCCTAAGCTTGTACACAGAATCAGGTTTAAGAGGATCTACAAAACCTGATGGCTGCTCTACATATACTTCTTCTTTAAGATCACCATTCAGAAATGCTGACTTTACATCCATCTGGTATACTTTGAAGTCTTGGTAGGCTGCATAGGCAAGGAACATTCTGATTGCCTCCAGCCTTGCTACTGGAGCAAAGGTTTGATCAAAGTCAATCCCTTCTTCCTGCCTGTATCCTTTTGCAACCAATCTTGCTTTATTCTTTATTATTATTCCACTTTCATCTAGCTTGTTCCTATAGATCCACTTAGTCCCAATTATGTTGTGGCCTCTTGGTTTAGGAACAAGCTCCCAGACCTTGCACCTTCTGAACTGATTCAGCTCCTCTTGCATAGCATCAATCCAGTGCTGGTCTTGGATAGCTTCTTCAAACTTCTTAGGTTCCATTTGAGACAAGAAACTAGAATGCAAAACTGTGCTTTGATTTCTGCTTCTAGTTTGCACTCCTTGTCTTGGATCACCAATTATCTGATCAGTAGGATGATCTCTTAGATATCTTATAGCTGGAGGTAGATTCCCTTCAGGTTGAGCATCTCCAGCTTCTTCATTCTGCTGTTCCTCTTGGTTTTCATCAGCTTCCATTATCTCTTGTACTCCCCCTGGACAGCAGCCTTCATTTTCCAATGCTCCCTCTTCCTTTGAAGCTTCAGCAATGGAGAGCTTGTCCATCTTCTTGCTTATACCTGTTGAGTCATTTGATCTACAAGACAATTCACAATTGATTAATCTTGTTTCATCAAATACAATATGCACAGATTCTTCAACAACTTGAGTAGTTAAGTTGAAGACTCTATAGGCCTTACTATTTGTGCTGTACCCAACAAATATCCCATCCTGGGATTTGGCAGCAAACTTAGTCAAATAAGACTTACCATTGTTAAGTATATAGCACTTGCAGCCAAAGATCCTAAAATAGGATAGATTTGGTTTTCTGCCTTTCACAATCTCATAGGGAGTCTTCCTGTGGCTTTTGGTGATAGAAGCCCTATTGATGACATGACAAGCAGTGTTAACTGCCTCAGCCCAAAAATATTCTGGGAGAGAGGTGTCACTCAATAGAGTTCTACCAGCTTCAATTAATGATCTATTCTTTCTTTCAGCAATTCCATTTTGCTGAGGTGTTCTAGGTGAGGAGAACTCTTGGAAAATCCCAAAGTCTATACACAAGTTTGTTATGCTTTCAGATTGAAACTCAGTACCATGGTCACTTCTGATTTTGACCACTGTACTGTTCAGTTCATTCTGAATTTGCTTTACAAACTTAAATAATACACTTGGGGTTTCAGATTTTTGTCTCAGAAAGAACACCCATGTAAATCTAGAATAGTCATCTACAACCACTAGTGTGTAGACCTTCCTACCTAGACTGTGAACTGGCATAGGACCAAAAAGATCCATATGCAAGAGGTATAAGCACCTCACAGAATCCTTGTTTTCAAGGCTTTGAAATGAGGTTTTTGTCTGCTTGCCCTTTTGACAAGCTGAGCATACCCCTTCCTTTATACACTTAACTTGAGGCCCATTCCTCACTAGTTCTTTACTAAAGAGTTGGCCAATTGTCTTGTAGTTTAGATGAGCCAATCTCTTGTGCCACTTAACACAATGAGAAGCATTGTCATCAGCTACAAGACAAATGGGGGATGCCTTATTCTCACATTCAAAATTAAGGCAATACACATTTCTCTTCCTATACCCAGTCAATATGATCTCTTGATCACTTGACCTTTTGATATGACATCCATCCTTACCAAATGAAATGTCATATCCTAGATCACTCAGCTGGCTTATGCTTATTAGATTATGTTTCAAACCTTTTACATAGGCCACTTGGGTGATAGTAATTAGGTTTGAAGAGATGTTACCAAATCCTTTGATGACTCCTTTTTCAGATCCACCAAAGATCACTTTATGTCCATCTTTGACAGATGAATACTCCTTCAGCAGCCCCTTTGTTCCAGTCATGTGCCTGGAACAACCACTATCCAAGTACCATATAGGGGCATGGTAACTTGGATTCACCTGCAATACAGAATTACTTACCCTTAGAACCCAAGTAAGTCTTGGGTCCTTGGTTCAGGTTAGCCTTAATAAAGTTATCATAACCTCTTCTAACAGGTAGACTCTTATTCTTTATAACACTTGTGTTATACCAGCAGTCCAATGCAAAATGACCCCTCTTGCCACAGCACCAACATTCAAACTTATTGTATCTAGATCTAGATACATCCTTGTCAGAAGCATTTCTGTTCATTGCTGGTGCTGTTGCAACTTCTCCTACTGGTTTCTTAAAACCATAGGGCTTATGACCATAGGTAGGCCTGCTTGCCTTAACACCCTTGTTCTTCAGAACATTTGTCTTGATATGATCCTGAATGTCTTCATGATCATATATGTTAGAAGGCACTTTCTCCTTACCAAACCTTATGGGGACTGAAAGGTTTAGTGGCTGAATAGGGGCTTTGCCTTTCTTCTTGAATCTGCCAGCCCTGGAGTTACCCTTAAATCCTAATCCAGCCTTACCCTTCTGAGTGACAAATTCATCTATCAAGGGTAAGACAGATTTTGGCTTAGAGTAACTAGCCACTAAATCCCTTTCAATTCTAAGTCTGTCCTCCAGACTCTTTACTTGATCATTAGTATAATTAATTGTGCCCATCTGAATAATAGTTATATTCTTCAGCTTGGCAATTTCAGCTAACTTTTGATCAAGGACTTTTTCTAACTCAGTTGTTGTAACCCTTAGATCAGCAATTTCCTGAGCCTGTGATTTAACCAGGTTCTTGCTTTTCTTAAGGGCCTGCAACAAGTCCCCATACTTGTCTATCAATTGATAGACATCTCCTTCAGATCCAGATGCATCTTCATCACTTGATGCAGATGTAGCTGATTCTTCACTTGTACTACAAACATATGTACTGGAAGGACAGTTTACCTCATTAGGACCAGACTGATTCTGGCATAGGTCCTCTTCTGATCTAGTCATCAAACCCATGCATTGATGTTCATTGATGGAGTCTAGCAACTGCATAAACTCCTCTTCCTCAGATGCAGCATATAATCCAATATATGCTTCAGCTTCAGATCCTGATTCTGAAGTTGACTGGTCTGACAGACTTTTATCTTTCTTTGCTACAAAGGATTTCTCCTTCTTGCCTTTCTGATAAGTCTTCTTCTTTTCTGAAGATTCCTTCCTTTTGTCAGGACAATCAGCCACTACATGTCCAGGCCTATTGCAACAATAGCAGACAATCTTTGAAGTAGTGGCTTTGCTGGGCTTTGACCTGCTTTTCTCTTTCCTAGATGACCTTCTTTTCTGATAATAGTCATCTACTTGCTGTGATGAGGAAGGCCTAGACTTCCATTGCTTCTTTTTCAAGAACCTTTGAAATTGCCTAGTGAATGCAGCAAAGTCTGCATCTGAATCACTGCTGACTGAACCCTTATCTGAATTTTCAGAACTACCTTCTTCAACTTCCTTAGGAGGAGATGGTGATTTCCTCCTATTCTTTCTGGTGGCTTCAGCATTAAATGCCACAGTCTTTTCTCTATGCTCTCCTCTTGAGTTTCTTTCCTCCTCCTTCCTTACCATAAGTTGCATTTCATAGGATAGCAACTTTCCAAACAGAGTTGGAGGAGATATCTCTGCCAATTTTGCCACTTCTCTTATGGCACAGATCTTTGTATCCCAATCCTTTGATAAGGATCTTAAGAATTTGTCATTCAGTTCATAGGTACTGAAGACTCTTCCATAGGAAATTAGCTCATTCACAATTCTATAGAATTTCTTATAGCACTCAGTTATGCTATCAGATTTTCCTTGTCTAAAACTTTCATACTCCTGATTTAGCATAGATTTTCTGTCCAGCCTTACTTCTTCTGATCCCTCCATGTAGACAATCAATGTGTCCCACATCTCCTTGGAGGTCTTGCAGTGAATCAGATTCTGAAATGTTGAATCATCTATGGCACTGACAATGATGTTCTGTGCCCTTTTGTCCATGGTTGCCAAGATGATTTCATCCTTGGTCATTTCAGAATAAGTCTTTGGTGTTTGGATATTTGCATCAAGAACAGATATCTTCATTGGTATGAAGGGGCCTTCCTGTACTGTGATGTAAATCCTTGGGTCAGATGCTTCCATAAACAATCTGACTCTTTCTTTCCAGATCCCAAAGATTTCCTTCTTGCATATGGGTAATTTCATTGACCCTAGCTCCTTATGATTCTCTCCAGAACCCATCTTCTTGATTCTTGAATCTGCCTATCAGATCTACCTCAGACTGTTAAGTCCTTTTTGAGGAACCTCCCTCTGATACCACTTGATAGTTTAACTTTCAAGGCAGCCTAAACACCTAGAGGGGGGGGGGGGTGAATAGGTTCTGCTTCTCTTTCTAAAACTTCTAGACAGAATTCAACTTATTAACTAATATAAAAACACAGCAATCACAGAAAACAAAACATCACAGATTGCACTATGTTTTATAGTGGTTCCCCAAGGTCTGGGTACATCCACTTTCCCCCTTCACCTATCTAGCTGTATGCTAGATTCGGCCAAACTTCCACTTATCTCAGATCAATAGATCTTACAACTCAGAACCCAACTGGTTCCTACAACTCAGGCACAACTGCCCTACCTCAGCCTTGCCCCAAGGCCTACAACTCAGAGAATATCCTTCTCCTACACTCAGGCAATCAGCCCTACCACTCAGAGTTCAACACTCCTACACTCAGCCTTTATAACATAGGCTTACAACTCAGATCTGTATAAACAGATCCTACAGAAATATAGAAAAGATTGTTTAAATTGTCTTGCCAAGTTGAGAGAGAAAAGGCAATGACAATTCTTAATCAGCTGATGCAATCAACTATTTCTTAGCCTTCTTCAAAGCTTCTTGAAAATGTACTTAGCTGAGTTGATTCCAAACAGCTTCTTGAGAATCCACTGGTGGATTCTTTCTTCTTCTTCAAATTCTGACTTGATCTCTCTCTATCCAGAACTTTGAATGATTCTTCTGAATTCTGATTAGAACTCTTCTTAGATCTACCCTTAGATAGTCTTCTTAGATCTCCCGGAGAAGATCTTCTTAAGTGCCTAGCACTTTCTTGAAATGAGTAGAATGTAATCCTTCTCCACTTTCTGATCCAATGTATTTCAAAAGGTCAGTTCTATATGTTGTTCATTCTTCCTCCTTCTGAATCTGTCTATTTATAGACATTCTTCATGGTAACCGGCTGATCCGGTTTCTAACCGTTTTCTGACAAGTCTGACAACTTCAGTTAACTGGTGATAACCCACAGCTGTCAAGTCTTCAAACAAGTCCTGTGCCTTAGTGTTGAAACAGTCTGTCAGAAAGTGTCGAGACCATCTGTCTATTTGTGTCGACACAATTGACTTTGGTGTCGACACTGCCTTCAGTGATGTCGACTAAATTGCCTTTGTGTCGACACATCTTCTTCTGAAAATAACTTGGTCTTTGACTCTGCAGTGTGTCGACACAAGTCCTGTGTGTCGACACAGTTGTTGTAGAATCATAACTTTAGTAAGTGTTGTCTTAGCCTTCAGGTGTCGACACATTCATTTTTTAGCTTTGCTATAATGTGTCGACTTACTCACTATGTGTCGACACATTCTGCTGGTGACGACAAACTTGTGGTCGACTATTTTCTTCTGTGTCGACATATTCAGATGATGTCGACAAACTTGAGATCGACTATACTCTTCAGTGTCGACGCATTCTCCCAATGTTGAGGTCGACGTTTTTCTTCTGTGTCGACACAATTTCCCAGTGTTGTGTCGACTTACTTCTTCTGTGTCGACACAATTTCCCAGTGTTGTGTCGACTTACTTCTTCTGTGTCGACACTTTTTTTCAGTGTTGTTGTAGACTATGTTATGTGTCGACACTTTTTCCCAGAGTAGTGTCGACTTACACCTCCTGTGTCGACACACTTTCCCAGTGTTGTGTCGACAACTTTCTTCTATGTGACGACACATGTTCCTTTGTGTCGACACTTGGACTTAGAATTTTTTCTGTAAACTTTAACAATTCTTTACCTGCACATGTCAACTCAAAACAACATCAAATACAACATGATGTATATCATTGAGCTAGGTTGGGCTTCTTCAAATCAGGTACACATTTTCCAATGTACCCAACAGATTGCGCCTCTCGTTGGATATGGTGGAAGAGCTACGGGATGTTGCTGCCATCAGACAAGAAGAGATAAAAAGGCGAATGGCCAGGTACTTCGATAAACACATCAGGGTTAAGCAATTCGCCGAGGGGGACCTAGTGCTGAAAAAGGTCGACGCGGCGGGAAGGTTGTCCCCTGTAGGCAAGCTCAACCCCAGTTGGGAAGGACCTTACATAATAGAGAAGGTTCTGGCTAACGGGGGTTATTACCTCTAGGATGTGGAGGGAAGGACCTTGAGTCACACCTAGAGCGGTGATGACTTAAAACGTTTCTACCCCTGAAGGGAGAGAAGGTGTTGTAATATGGTGAATAAATGTTATCATTTCAAAGTAGTCTTTTCAGAATGTTGACTCTCTAGAAAATGCTATCACAAGAATAGGTCTTTTCTACCCTAAAAATGCTTTTGCTCTAACCGACTGTCTCCCCATCTTGACGATAGAATAGGCCTGGGTGAAGGAATCTTCATCAACACCCCGAGCTCGGCTCTGCCCCAGGTAGACCCGCTGCGCAGGCTCTCATCTAGCTGGCAGGTCCGAAGGCTCGCCTGTGGGAGAGAGGTTTGGCTTGATCTTCATCAACACCCCGAGCCCGGCTCGGCCCCAGGTAGACCCGCTGCGCAGGCTCTCATCTAGCTGGCAGGTCCGAAGGCTCGCCTGTGGGGGAGAGGTTTTGCTTGATCTTCATCAACACCCCGAGCCCGGCTCGGCCCCAGGTAGACCCGCTGCGCAGGCTCTCATCTAGCTGGCAGGTCCGAAGGCTCGCCTGTGGGGGAGAGGTTTTGCTTGATTTTCATCAACACCCCGAGCTCGGCTCGGCCCTAGGTAGACCCGCTGCGCAGGCTCTCATCTAGCTGGCAGGTCCGAAGGCTCGCCTGTGGGGGAGAGGTTTGGCTTGATCTTCATCAACACCCCAAGCTCGGCTCGGCCCCAGGTAGACCCGCTGCGCAGGCTCTCATCTATCTGGCAGGTCCGAAGGCTCGCCTGTGGGGGGGGGGGGAGGTTTGGCTTGATCTTCATCAACACCCCGAGCTCGGCTCGGCCCCAGGTAGACCCGCTGCGCAGGCTCTCATCTAGCTGGCAGGTCTGAAGGCTCGCTTGTGGGGGAGAGGTTTGGCTTGATCTTCATCAACACCCCGAGCTCGGCTCTGCCCCAGGTAGACCCGCTGCGCAGGCTCTCATCTAGCTGGCAGGTCCGAAGGCTCGCCTGTGGGGGAGAGGTTTGGCTTGATCTTCATCAACACCCCGAGCCCGGCTCGGCCCCAGGTAGACCCGCTGCGCAGGCTCTCATCTAGCTGGCAGGTCCGAAGGCTCGCCTGTGGGGGAGAGGTTTTGCTTGATCTTCATCAACACCCCGAGCCCGACTCGGCCCCAGGTAGACCCGCTGCACAGGCTCTCATCTAGTTGGCAGGTCCGAAGGCTCGCCTGTGGGGGAGAGGTTTGGCTTGATCTTCATCAACACCCCGAGCTCGGCTCGGCCCCAGGTAGACCCGCTACGCAGGCTCTCATCTAGCTGGCAGGTCCGAAGGCTCGCCTGTGGGGGAGAGGTTTGGATTGATATTCATCAACACCTCGAGCCCGGCTCGGCCCCAAGTAGACCCGCTGCGCAGGCTCTCATCTAGCTGGCAGGTCCGAAGGCTCGCCTGTGGGGGAGAGGTTTTGCTTGATCTTCATCAACACCCCGAGCTCGGCTCGGCCCCAGGTAGACCTGCTGCGCAGGCTCTCATCTAGCTGGCAGGTCCGAAGGCTCACCTGTGGGGAAGAGGTTTGGCTTATTCTTCATCAACACCCCGAGCTCGGCTCGGCCCCAGGTAGACCCGCTGCGCAGGCTCTCATCTAGCTGGCAGGTCCGAAGGCTCGCCTATGGGGGAGAGGTTTTGCTTGATCTTCATCAACACCCCGAGCTCGGCTCGGCCCCAGGTAGGCCCGCTGCGCAGGCTCTCATCTAGCTGGCAAGTCCGAAGGCTCGCCTATGGGGGAGAGGTTTAGCTTGATCTTCATCAACACCCCGAGCACGGCTCGGCCCCAGGTAGACCCGCTTCGCAGGTTCTCATCTAGCTGGCAGGTCCGAAGGCTCGCCTATGGGGGAGAGGTTTTACTTGATCTTCATCAACACCCCGAGCCCGGCTCGGCCCCAGGTAGACCCGCTGCGCAGGCTCTCATCTAGCTGGCAGGTCCGAAGGCTCGCCTATGTGGGGGAGAGGTTTTGCTTGATCTTCATCAACACCCCGAGCTCGGCTCGGCCCCAGGTAGGCCCGCTGCGCAGGCTCTCATCTAGCTGGCAGGTCCGAAGGCTCGCCTGTGGGGGAGAGGTTTGGCTTGATCTTCATCAACACCCCGAGCTCGGCTCGGCCCCAGGTAGACCCGCTGCGCATGCTCTCATCTAGCTGGCAAGTCCGAAGACTCGCTTGTGGGGGATGGGTTGGGTCCTTGACTCGTGGTCCCTGGTTCTTGATTTGTGGTTACCCAGTGTTACAACAAGCCCGGCTCAGTTCCCGGTAGACTTACTGCGCAAGCACTCATCTAGAGGGCAGGTCTGAAGGCTCGCCGGTTGAACGTAGGTCCAGTTTGTGGGAAGGTATCTTGTCATGACCCTGGCCTAGATTAGGGGCAGCCCTAAAGGTCTCAGCCAGTAGAGGTCTCGGCCAGTCAGGATCTCGGCCAATAGGGCTCTCGGCCAAAAGGTCTCGGCTTGGGGGATCTCGCTGAAGGAGGCCCCCAGCAGACCTGGGCGTAACGACCTAATCGATGGTGCAAGGCTCTCGCCTAGTCAATCTCTAGGGAAGGTGACCCTACAGAGGCTAAGGGTCTCGGCGGAAGCTCGCGCGGAAGCCGCTGGCTCTCTAACCTATTCATTCGAGCGAACACCGGCGGTGAAAAACGAAACATTGCATTATGCTAAATAGTTACAGAGGTTTGGAGCTTCTCGCTTATTACAAAAATCTATCAAAAAAAAAAAAAGAAAGCACTTCAAGGGGACGCGCTGTAATCCCCGCTGGTACTCTCGCCCGAGTCCTCGCCGGAGTCCTCGCCCGAGCTCGCCCCAGACGTCTCGCCGGCAGCGGAGGAGGACTTCTGGGTATCCGAAGGAGGAGAGTCGGGCGCGCCGGGAGGCTTCGGGACTGGATCGAATAGCCAAGGGAGGAGTTGGCGGGCGTCCATGGTTACGCCGTCCTCCCGAAGCAGCTTCGCGTCTCGCAGCGTCTCGACCGTCAGCCTGACGGTAGACTGGGCGTTCGCCTGGAGCAGCTTGTCGATGTCATACACCGAGAAGTGTCGACTCTTTAGTCTCTCATCAAGCGTCGGAGGCGGGCCTTTCGCTGCTTCCACACGCCGGAGTTGGTCCCTTAGCAGGACGTTCTCGCAACGTACGTCAGCCAACTCCGCGCGGAGTGCCATGGCCTGGGCGGAATCCTGTGGTGAAGAGATCAACTCAGTAAATACGGCGCAAGCGAGACTTCAGTAGCGAGAGCAAGGGTCCAGGAAGATCCCGCTTACCTCGGCCGCGGGGTATAGGGACAGCGCTTGTTGAGCATCCGCCAACTCTTGCCGAGCACTCGCGAGCTCTGTCTCCGAAGAGCGTGCTCAGGCCACCGCTTCTTCCCTCGCCTTGTACATGTCAGCGAAGTTCTTGTCGATGTTGATGCTTCGACGCGCGCACATATGCGCAATCTCGAACCCGCGAAGCAGAGCCCGGGTAGCATCGAAAGCCAGGAGCCGGGTGGGCGTCTGGTCGAAGACACTGGCGCCCTCTCGGCTATAGAGGCCGTAGCCCAGCGAGAAGGCCTCGCAAGTAACCTCATCCCGCTCCGACCAGCTGGGGAGGAGCATTGAAACCGCAACCCTGTTGGATTTGGGATCCCATTGGAGCAGAGGCTTCCCTTCCGCGTCGACGTGCTTCACACCGAGGCCATAATTTCTGTGCCCTTTCGGCACTTCCCTGGGCGGGGTCCGGGCGGAGGTCTCGGCAACGACTCCCTCTCCTCCCGCCATGTCGGCGGCCGGAGGGTTCTCGGCAGTAGCCTCGGTATGCCTCCTGGCGGAATCACCCATCTCGCTGGCCATCTGGAGCAGCCCTTCGAAGGACTTGCCCAAGGCGGGATGTCGGGCAGGCGAGACGGCCAAGTCCTTGCCCTTGTCCGCAGCAGATGGCTTTGGCCTCTTCAGCGATCGCGAGGCGGGAGCGGCGCCTTTTCGCTTCTTAGCTTCGGGCGCCGAAGGCTGAATGGGCTCTTCCCGGCAGGTGCGAGCGCTGGCCTCCGCGAGAGCGAGAGAGCCTCTCGCAACCCGATCCTCGACACCCGGGGCCACAGCAAAAGGTTGGCGTAGAGGGACCTCCCGCTCTCCTGCAAAGATGGCACTGTTCAACACAGGAAGATCCTAACGAAAGATCAAATCTAAGGTGGGACCATACCTTCGCCCGGGTGAACGGGAGGAAGGGAGTTGACGTCTCAGCGGAGGAAGAGAACGTCAAACTCCTTTGTTCCGAAGAACTCCAGGAGTGCGCTCTCGCGCGACCCCAGAACGGGCGGCTTGTAAGCAGCATTCTCGTACTGGACGGGTCAGAGCGGGACGTTGCCGAAGTCCCCGGTCACGTAGACAAACTTCTCGCCCCAATGGTGATGTTTATTGGCAAGGTCGGTGGTCTTGAGCAGCTGCCCGGAGAAGAAGACCACGCCGCCTTTGGCGCGGAAGTTGAACAACTTGCGGAAGATCGGCAGACTAAACTCGATCCTCTCGGATCGCATGTAGCAGATGAATGCCACAAGGATCGCGACAGAGTTCGGGTACAGCTGGGCGGGAACCACCCCATAGTAGGGGAGGGCTTGCCGAATCTCCGGCCAGAGGGGTAGGCGGAAGCCCACCTCGAAATGTTCGAGGGGGATGGCGAGTTCTCCCGCTTCCGGGGTATTCACCTTGTCGTGATTACCCGGGTTCCGCGCCGCGAAGCCAGCGGGAATGAAGCGGTTGACGATCAGGTTGTATTCGTCCAAGGTGAGCGTGCAGGAGGGGAAGATATGCTTGTGGAATGCTTCCGCGCAATGAGCGCGACCCTCGTTCTCGCCCAGCATTTTGAGTTTGGGGGTAATAGCGAGAACAATAGAGAGGAAGAGGCGGAAGCAATTGAGCGAAAGCAAGGAAGGGGAGTTGAGGCTCCGTATCAGAGAAGTAAATGCGGTTGGTAGACTTCTCTATTTATAGGGAACCGTGGTCGTTACGGCTCCGTCCGATGGAAAGAGAAAATGACGGCGGGATATAGCTGTCACGATCTGGGCCGGCGACGCCTCGGTTTTTCCCCCGCGGGATGACGGCAGTCGACGATCATCTCTAGTTTTGGTGCAAGCCACTTAGTTTTGGCGCAAGCATCCTAATTTCAACACATTCTTAAAATTCGCAGCACAATGAAAGAAGAAACGGATAATAATTTGCTCTCGTCACCGAGAGCTGAATAAAATTAATAACAATTATTACAAGGGCATAAAGGTATATGGCGGAGGGGAAGGCTAACGAGGGAGAAGGGGCGAGACCTAGATGAACTAATACGGTTCCCAGCGCCATCGCCCTCGCTCCCGCCGCCTGGTTCTCGGAGGCACCAACGGATTGAAGTAAGATGACAGGGTGGTACACCCTAGGTTGATCTGCCTAGCATGATCCCGGATCTGCGCGATGCATCTCCCTGGCGAAGACTCGGCAGTAGGCCCTCCCGGTCGATCAATCTCGCCCAAGAAGAAATCACGCTCCAGGGCCTCCAGCCTTTGTTCCACGGATTCGCGGAACGCTCTCGCCGCGGCAGCATGGGCGCGGTCTCGCCGGATGAGCTTGGCCAGAATGGCCGAGATCTTCCTCCTCCGCTCCTTCGCGTTCCCGGCGCCGTTCAAGGTTTCTTCTATCTCGTCGGGCGAAGGAGGAAGGGAATCTTCTTCTTCTTCGTCTTCTTCTTCTTCTTCTTCTTCTCTCTCCTCGTTGGCTTCCGACCGAGAGCTGGGATCCCCTGCGAAAAGTGCGCCCAAGGTTTCTGATTAAGACATAAGGGCCAGCCGACAAGAATGTCTCGCATACCTGCAGTCTGGCGAGAGCCATTGACTGGCGTCGGGTGAGAAGGCCTGACCCCTCCGTCTGTTCCATAAAGGAGGTGGAGAGGCTTTCCACGCCCTGGGCGGAAGGGTTCGCGCTCAATAGTCCCAGCCTGTCCGGAAGCAGGGAGAGAGTTGTCATCTCTCAAGGGAGGATCAGCATCCTTAGTAACGGAAGGGTCAAATGCCACCCCTCTCGCTTGCAGGGCGGGATCTGCCGCGGAAGGAAGCATCTCGCCGGTTCTCGCTTCATCCCCCCGGGTGACAAGACCCAGGACGGCGGAAGCTGGCTCTGCGAGAAGATAGCTCAGACAAGGAAAAGTACGGTTGAAATATTGAGAAGTGGCGGAAAGGATACCTATCACCCGGGTCTCGGCTGGAGGAATTGTCTCCGAGACCCTCGTCCGATCCTCAGGAGGGAGGGCTGACGAATCTGGGGGAATCGGGGAAGACCCGACAACGTCGTTTGGAGCGGATTCCTGCGAAAGGTCACGTTAACTATCGGGCCTATAGTGTAATCAGCTCGGTAAGTATGGTCGGAAGGCATACCTTTTGAGGGGAGGGGTCCCCCGCAGGAATGGGAGTAGGAGAAGGTGAATCCCTATTCTCGCGAGCAAGGTCTCGCCGGACCACCTTCGCTTTCCTCTTCCCCTTTCTCTTCTTCGGCTCAGAGGGGCCGGTGTCTGAAGATTTCCTCGATAGCCAGGGCGCTACCGCAGCACTATTTGCTAAGGCTCGCGCTTGAGCCGCGAGTAACCGATCTTGAAGGTCCTGCGAAAGTGGCTTGCCAGCACGCTTAGCAGACATCTTGGTATCGCGCATAGAATCCCGGGCGAGAGCTCAGTGAAGAAACAGCAGTTCGGAGGCAAGACTTATGGTCATCCGTCAGCATGTATTTATAGCCGCAGTAGGGCCCGCCAAAAGATTCTCTTGGCTGACGGGCACGTGTCCAGCGAATATTTTGGGGTTGGACTTGTCTTGTCGAGCGCAGGGCTAGCTCGAAAAGAGCGGGGATTGTGTATAACCCCATATTCGCCGGGGAGGCTTGGGAGGACTAAGACCTCAGTAGTCAGGTTTGGGTCAGGCCCGGGTTAGCCATAGGGCGGACCGGCAGAGTTCTCGCCCTTAATGTGCTCCCGCCCATTGGTAGGCGAGATCGTTCGCGCCAGGACTCAGGTCTTCATGTCCAGCAGTAATGACGTCAAAACCACCAAGGGCGAGAACCCTCTCGGCAGGAGGCCTCGCCAAGGTAAGCTCAGCTAAGGCTCAGCGAGAGCCTTCTCGCCCGGGGTTCTCGCCAAAGTAGGTTCATGTGGTGGGGCCTGGCACCCAGGAAAAAGGATTATTTTATTATTATTATTTCATTATCCTCGGGTTAAATTACTTGTATACCCCTGGGAGGACAGCAAGTTTTGGTTATTGGCAGACCCATCAGGGGTATTTTAGTATTTTCAGAACAGGAGAAGACTATAAAAAGACCCATAGGGGCTCTTTGGAAGGCAGGGTTCTCTTTTTACTCTCCAACTCCAGTGCTTTCCGAAGAGCTCCCAGTCCAGCTATTAGTTTTGGAGGGGAAGCTCTCAGAGATCTTCCGGGTGTGAGGTGGGACCTCCCAGCTGAGGCTTTGGGTCAGTCTTAGGACCTTAGCAGCTAGTCAGGGGTCGAGATTTGAGAGAAGTAGGCGTTGGCTGCACTTTGGTTTGCGAACAGTCGTTGAGGTCAATTTTGGCTTCAACAGTTCTTCTTCTTCTTCCTCTTCACTGCTGCTGGAACAAAACATTCAGAGAATAATCTGAAACACATTGGATCAAAAGCTTATAATTTTTGCATCCTCTCCTCCTCAGCAAGGACTCATCAACCAAAAAGATCCATAATACTTAGTGCCTAAACAGTCCTTAGATATTTGATGAAAGTGGACTCATCATAGAAGACTATTCTTCTTCTTCTACTTCTCTCTTACTTCTTATCAATCTATAACTGAGTAAAGAGTTTTAAGAATCCCTCTTTAAAGGATTCAGTCTTGGTTCTAAGATTCTCCTTATCAAAATACCAGTCCCTGGCTCATGATCTCCTTATCAAAAGATCTAGTGTATTGATTTTAAGAGTCTCCTTACCAAAAAACTCAGTTTAGTGTATTAAGGCACGTCTCTCTTTGTTCATTTCTTCAGAGTAACCTAGGTGGCCTAGTGCATGTATTTTGTTATTTACTCCATGATGCTGTGATCGATGCGTTGTGAGCGAGTTTGTGTGATAGTGTTGCCTTTGTTAAAACTTGCATTGTGCGAGGTGGAGGTCAGCAACCCACAAAAAAGTTAAGCGGAGGTCAGCGACCCGCTGTGGTATGAAGTTGTGCCTGAGACCCATATAGTTGTTTAGTTTTTGTTGTTTGCAAGTAGTTGTAGCAAAAATTAACCCCCTCCCCCAAAAACACTGAATTAAGGGACTTCGATCTCAAGTCTCCCCAAGACATAGAATCCACCTTTTTATGTTCCGTAAGAGATTTGATACTCGGGAGTCACTCTTCATTTTATTATTACTTGACGCCAAAAGTGGGTGCACTTGACCCTACCATGATTTTGTCGAATAATCATCAGAAGATAGACACTTAGCTATGGCATATGGGGGACCATAGTCCGCCCTCAACTGGATTTGCTGAGCTTGTTTCTTCATAGGGTTAATTTTTGGTAGAAGCAGTGCTAGAGAGGGAGGCTTTGGTAGCACGCAAGTGGGACACTTAAGCAGCTTGGGAGAAGGGTTCATCAAACAATGAAAAAGGGAGATGCTCAGAAGGCACGAAACTGAGGTGCTCTAGCAACGCAAGAGCAAGAGCTAAAGGGGTAAGGGAGCGAGGTGCTCAAGTAGTACTGCGGAGATACGTTCAAGTGTGCGGTGGCAATATGCCCAAGAAGAGCGATGTCGCGATGCCCAAGAAGCATGGTAGAGAGATGCCCAAGCAGCATGGTGGCGTGATGCCCAAGCGGCGCGGTGGAGAGATGCCCAAGCAGCGTGGTAGAGAGATGCCCTAGTAGTGCGGTGGGGAGATGTCCAAGCAGTGCGGTGGCTTGTTTCCCAAGTAGCGCAATGGAGAGATGCTCAAGCAGCACGGATGCATAATGCCCAAGCAACTTGGTGGTGAGATGCGCAAGTAGCGCGGTGTAGAGATGCCTAAGCAGCGTGGTGATGTGATGCCCAAGCAGCGTAGTGGATAGATACTCAAGAAGCGTGGTGATGAGATGCCCAAACAGTACTGTGGAGAGATGCCCAAGCAGCATTGTGATGATGCCCAAGCAGCATAGTGGTGAGATGCCCAAGCAGCGCGGCGGCGAGATGCCCAAGTAGCTCGAAAGATTGATCGATAACCAAGCAACATTCTGGTGTAATTTTATTTTGGCGGGATTAGTTAAGGTTGTTGTAATTGACTTACATTTGCCACTCGTAGGAGGCCTTTTGTCGTCACCATATTGACGAGTTTATTGTTTGGTGTCAATACTGGAGGGTGTGGCCTTAACTTTCGATGACTTGCATTAGGAGATCTGAATCGCTAATGGAGCAGGAAATCAGCAGTAGTAATCTTAAAAATTCAACGGATACATACGTGCAAGTACAATCTAGCAACATACTTTGTAAGACAAAAATATGGAAGAAGCAAGTAATGGAAATTGTTGTTAGATGAGTCGCAGGCTATGTGCACTTCATTAGGGTGAAACTCCCCTGCCGATATCTCAGGCTCATCCGTATAGAGGTACGTAGTTGCCCTCTAATGGATTGTCAGCCTGTAGTGCACGCTATTTCGTGACATGGTTTAGTAAAAACCTTCCGAGAAGACCTTATTGAACGAGGCGCTCGATCTACAACATCAATTGGTTATAACCTTCAGTACTATGGCCATGCCCGTGATAGAAGTTGTAGTATTGCGTCTAGTTTGTCCTTTTTGTTGAGAGTGGCTCGGCCTGCAAAGTGCATCATTAGCACAGATGGCAAGGAGCGCATTGATTCAGATGATGTTCAGGGGAGTGTATTCCTGATGTGTCGAGATCTTCAGCCTCGGTGGTGGTTGGCATGATACTCATCATTCTTCTTGGGAACCGGTGAAGGAGATAAATCAGGCCCCTACTACCTCTTAGATATCCCCTTGAACTGATCATGAAGCACTTCAATTGCCTCAGCAACTACAATCTTGGCCACAACCTGGTGAACAAGATCAGGATAGCTATGAATAATCTCTCGCATTAGCAGACCTTTGAAAGGGAAGGAGATCTTCATAGACGAAGGAGATTTTTGAGTCCTGAAGGAGATCTTCGAGGGAATATTCAAGTAATGAAGGAGAACTCTGAAGGATCTTTGAAGGACCTCTCTCTCATGCAGAAGGTAATCTGTCCTCAAATGAGGGATCTGGCTCCTTTTACAATTTTTAGCAGGAGCGATTTTGTAATTCCTTCGTTGTATCTGCCATAACTATCGGAAAAAGGAATCATGTTCCTCGATCTGGGCACACTGATTGGAATTTTTGCGGATATGATGATTTTGTCCCTGGTCAATTTGGGCAGTTCGGGCAGGACTGCCGGCGATGGTGGTGGTGAACACGAACAGTCATGTACACCCCGTATTCATCGAGTAGGTCCCTCTAGAACAATACTAAGGCTGAAGGGGCAGTTTATTCTCATGCGAGTCGAAGGAACAAGAGGTTCAAAGTCGTCCCACTCACGTCAGTCTAGTGCCTAAGAGCAAGGGGGTGGAGCAGCACAACCAACACTCACCCTAGGCTTCGGGCAGGCAATGGGGCGAGTGGGGCAATGCGACCCGCTCGCTCCTAGCTCAAGGCATCCGTGAGTGTTATATCACCAGGCACTCACGAACCCCGACGAGTAGCGGCAACATAGCCAACTCGCCCACAGTGTCATTTACCAGGATGTCCTTGGGTCCTGCTAACTGCCTCTCTAAATAGCGGAGTTTCGCTATTAGCAGACCTATCTAGGCTGTATATAGTAAAAACAAAAGGCTTATTTTCGCTATTCGTAGACCATTCTTGAGAATCTATATATAGATCCTAAAGGAACCTTAGGAGGGGATCAATTTTCTTGTTTTCCTCCTCTATAGGCTTGGACTGTTTGGCCTCAAGTGCCCTCCAAGGTGCCTAGCCCAGCATTGGCTAGAGAGGGGAAGCTCTCTCCGATCTTCCGGGTGTGTGGTGGGACCTCTGCGATGTAACTCAGGTTCCTAGATCTCAAGTCATCGGCCCAGTTGTAAGATCCCCCCAAAACCTTAGACCGGGTTGGGTCAGAGGGGATCTTACGTGCCCAAGGAATCCACCCAGTGCCCCTTTAAGGGGTAGTGAACCACTCTACTAAGCACTATGTGGCCGCCTTGCTAGGCTAGAATCTTAACATTCACAATACATCAGAGATACACGGAAGCATTAACAGGAAACCACTAATATGTATATATTTAATACCAAATATATTTACAAGAGTACGAGGGTCGTAGCCTAAGTTCTTATATAATCCTGCAGGCTATACAAGTTCTACTTATAACATCTCCCTCTCACTCTCTATCCTGTTCACTAGTACTCACATATAGAAACTCTGTATACATCAATGGTGCTTCTGCTCGGGTAGTCCTAATTGCCACTAGCACGTTCTCCTGCGGCAGGGGGTCGCTACGGTGCTCTGTTTCCTTTGATTGCTTATTTAAATAACCGTTAGTCATAGGGCTAAGTAGAAAAAAATCCCCTCCCCAGATCAATATCTTAGGGACGAGCACACACTCACCCAACAGTATAAAATTGTTGAAGCATGAGAGGGTTAGCATAATATTTAATCTAGGAGCAGCGATGAAAGAAAGGTAGCATAACTGAAATGGCAGCAATATTAACATCAGTTATGATAAGGGATCTACTAGTATACCAGCACACCAGATATACACCTTCAGTATCCTATTACAGGCATTCACAGCCGCGCACACACATTGTAAGACCCCATTTTTTTCTTTTTAAAACCCCGGGGTCTTATGCCCAGAATCGCCGTTTTGCGGTGACACCGACACTCGGGAAGGTCGCCACTACAAAACACCGATCCTGTCGGCCTTTTACGATCACCAAAGAGAAAGAAGCTTAAACTAGTTCTGATAAAACTAAGTCCACAATCACATATAATATAAAATATGAGGAATCACATGAAGTCCACATGATAATATAAGTACTGAGGTAAAATAGTACAAAGAAATATAAACAGGCTCAAGCCCGGTACATCAATCCTCACTACAAACTCTCGTGGAAGCTAAGTAAACTAATCACTCATGGAACCAGTAGTCGGTGCTCCTGTGCTAGACTGGCCCACCTCCATGAGCATCGTATTCTATTGGTGCTTTATCCCCTGTTGCTGCTCCCTGTCTCCCATCCGGAGCCCCTGGAATGTTGTGGTCCGAAAATCGTTAGTCAAAAGACTAAGTCCTATCATCCCCTACCCCCCATGGCTCCTAGGAACCGAGCGGTGAGGAGGAAAAGGAAGCTATGAAGGTGGAGAATAAACAAATCAGGTGATAGTGGAACTATTCTAGTAGTTATTTATAATGTATGTACAGCTAAGGAAGGAAGGTACAAGCTAGCAGTTCTATAATAGCAAGAAGTAAGGTAAACAAGTAGAGTAAAGCAACATATATAAGAAAGACATACTAAGAAGTGAGTAACCTTAACTTATATGAATGCCCATACAAACTTATAAGTTAAGGGGTCTTCTACAAGTCTCCCATCGTATAAAAAGTCACATACCGATTTATACGTTGGGGGTGTAGGTCGTATGCAAGTATGAGTGTAGTGATATGTTATGCCATGATTCATGTAAGTGCAACTCATGCACACAACTCTATGCGCACAGACCTTTTGTTCCCCCCTTTTAGGCTGCTAGCTTCACTCCCAGGAACCTCCGTAGTTGCAAACGGAGATAGTGGGTCGGGCCCCCCACTCTTAGGCGGATATCAACACTACCAGGCCTAGCCCTTACATACGCCTCTGGAAGGACACAACCAAGAGTCACCACGTACTAATGCTGGCCATATCCACCAGACTTCCTTCGGCTAAGTGTAAACCACACCCGCCGAGTCAGCGTATCGACGTCGGTGTGAACGACAGTCCAATACCGAAGACCCACCATCTTTTATCTTATGCGCATACAATAGTATTATATTCTCCCACTGAGCCAAAGCTTCCCAAACTATCCCGTTCATCACAATTATCTACCGAGCCATCAGCTCGCCGGGCTAACCTGCCCACCACTAAAACCACCAAGCCTACCGCTCGTGAGACCCAACTTAACTCCCACAACACCGGGGAGTGTAAGTGTAAGCGTAACCCTAGATATACTAGTTACTCTTAATCATTGATTATTCTTACGGTTTACGTTAACCTTGGACTGCCCTAGGTATTTCCGGTGAAGGGCTCTCACAGGGCACTAGGAACTATGATGGTAGCTGAAGCCCATCATTACCTTTCGCAAGGAACTTATTATTATTGGTTAATACCCAATCCCTTATTCCTTTTAATGTTATATTGGATCTAACCCTAGTATATTTGACCCTTCCTCTCCATAGGAAAGACGATGTTTCGTCGAACCCGAGTACCACCTACACTAGTCTTCCCATCATTACTCCTCACCATGACTCTCATTGATGAGCACATTTCTATTAAACAATAACAGTAAAACTGATACCCCAAATCCCTATATTCATTTTACATTCTATTACAATTTCTGCTATTTTACTATATGCAGACCAATCTAAGCTATATGATGTATACGATAGGAGGTACTCCAAATTTTCATCCAAAAGCCCTAAAATATTTATTGGGGTCCTATCATGATATATTTAGCCTAAATCCAGAAACTTGGAATTTTCCTAAATAAATTGGTGTTTAATTAATTTTCCCAAAAATTTGTCCATGGTTGATTTGAACATGAAGTACTAGATTTATTTAATATATGACCATACAGAAATTATGAACACTATAAGATAGCAAGATATTAGTGAATACCAAATTTCATAAATTTTTCATAAAGGAATTATCCTCCAAATAAATAATCCAAGGTAATGCAACTAAATAGGGGTAATGAAGGGAGTACCATATATAGTTGTTCAAAAATTATACAAAAATTAACAGAGCTTTATTATGATCATAAAACCTTACTGACTGAATTTCATGTAATTCTAGGGTCAGTAAACTATATATAAAAATATCTCAACCAAATCCATCATGGGGAACTTTGTGAAGAAACATCCTTGTAATCTCAACTAAACAACATGTAAATATTTTTCCAAGCTTTTTTATTCCCTAAAAAGTACTCTGGCTAAGTAACATAATTTTCCAGCAAGCTATAGTATTTATCTTCTATTTATCAAAGTAGGGTGCACTAGTTTACTTTACACATGATGTACTAAAAAGGAATGTTCAACTATACCAAATAATTTACTAGTGCATGTACATGCTATTTGATAAACTTTTCCAGACTTTAAAATCATTCTAAGACATAAAAACCATAATTACATCAATATAATCAAAAGGGAAAGATGAAGTTTATAGTTACAAGTGTGAACTACTATTATCTTGACACCCTATAATAAATTCCAGAGGTATATATCACTATGACAATACTCCTACCAAAATATCACAAAGATCCAAGGTCATATGACCCATTGAATATTCCCTAAGGTGTAAAGACCTAAATATATACTAAGTGCTTTAAGTGGGGTGCATGTGTCCAAACTCCACCAAATACCTTTCTAGGGCGTTTCACCTCCCTAGGATCACATGGACTAATCAACAAGTCCATCCAAGGATATAACACCCTATGTCCTTCACAAATTTCCAAAGTTCAACCTTAGGGTTTGAACTTGGTTTCGAGGGCAAATCTACCCTAATCTATCCCATACTCCATGTGAGGGAGTTAAATATCATAACAAATCAGTGGCCCAAGTTTCAACCTTTGTTGAGGTGATTTGGCCACCTGAAACCCACAAGGGACAGTTTGACCTAATTACCCCTTTTTGGTCCAACTTAGGGTTTGCTTATTTCAAAAATAAATCATCTCCAAATGGGATTAAAATTTATACAGAGCCTTATGATGACCCCAAGGACCACTCACCAAAATTTGGGCGGGTTTGGATGTCATTAGACCTTTTAAATAATTCATTCATGGATTATTAAATTTCTTCAAAAATTTTAGGAACATGTTTTCAAAAAATTCCCATTTTTGGATATATTCTAGATATAAGTAATAGTGACCCCCATCCAAAATTTCAAGTCATTTAGATGGCTGGATTGATGGAAGAACTCAAAATAGTCTCTAGTCTAGACTAGGTATAGTCCTCACCAAAATGAGTGCTCTGGTCAAACCACTTATGCAAATGGGTTGAAACTAATTTTATATTAAAGTAGACCCATAGAGCTATAATGTTCGTGTTGACCATTTTCTCTGATTAAGTCTCTAAGTATTTTTAAACTAATTCCTAAGATGACTAATTTTTAAGGGCATAAAATACATTAAATATAATTTATATAACTTGATCTTGCACGGATCTTGACGCAAATCCGACGATTGCTGGTCTTCTTCTTCCTCCAGCCGACGGGTGAGATTTACCCGACCTAGAGCATCTTGCAACCCTATTTCCCGGCCACTCGGCCATCTCCCTGGCCGTCCACCACCGCCACCACCTTGGTTGAGGTGGGGGCTATCGCCCGGCGGCAGCACGACCGTCGGAGGGGCCGTTTCCGGCAAACTCGACACTTCGTTTTTCACGAAAAAACCAGGAGAAATTTCCACCCGATCGGGCTCAATTGAGCCCGATTCTTATCCCTATTGATTCCTAAGATCTACCAATAGAAGGAGTAGGGGAGGACCTTATTGGAGGGCTGGAGGTGGGTCGATCGCCGGATTGTCATAGTAGTGGTGGCGCCGCTCGGGTTTCTGCAATAACACAGTCAACTTGCCCGGCTCCTTCAAATAAGGTCTGGAAACGACTCTTATAAGTCTAGTGATGCTTTTAAAGTCACTAAATGGGGAAGAGAAGGGTCCAAGCACCAATGGCCATTAATGGCCATCAATGGCATTTTCGGCCATGGGTGGATTCACTGTTCCGGCCATGAACATCCACCAAAATGGCCCTTGACCTTCCCCAGATTGAATGGGGAGTTGAATCAGCCCCCTTGGAGGTGTAGGGAGGGGCTCTTGGTCCCCCTTGGTCATGAATGGTCTTCCTCCCATTTCTCTCTCCTCCATTAAAGGGCAAGTGGAGCTTTTCTCTCTCCTAGTTACCTTGGCCGAAATTAAAGGTGTAATTCAGTCAAGCTACACCCCATAAACTCATCTAAATGATTATCATGAGGCTACCCCAAATGAATTTGGGTTTGAGCTTGAGTTAGCCAATTTGGGTTAACTTGACCTAAAGGTAGGTTAGCTCAACCCTAGGCCACATTGGGTGACCTAGCTAACCCTAGGAGGTGATTAGTGACCCATTAGCTCCTCCTAAGGTCTAGGGAGAGCATGGTGGGCGAGTTTAGCACCTTGGGAGTCACTTAGCACCTTGGGTTTATTTTGTTCAGCTTAGCCTCTTGGGTTGACCCCAATGGGTCCTTGGTGACCCATTGACCTCAATTTATGGTTAGGGAGGCATGTGTGGGGTTCACTTAGCTAAGGCAAGGTCAATTGACCCTAAGTAGTCCAGTTTGACCCATTTAGGGTTAGGGTGGACCTAGGTCAACTTGACCACTTTGATTGCCCCCAATGGGTCCTTAGTGACCCTATAGACCACCCAAGGGGTTAGGGGTGTAGTGGTGGGGTCATGAAGTCAATTTGAAGACCTAAGGTCAATCCCTAAGTCTGGTGGTGGGGTTGTGCTATAAGCAAACCCAGGTGATTTTCACCTTGGCCCTTGTTCAGTTGGTCCTTTGAGCTTCTTATGGTTTTTTCATTACCTAGTCATGACAAAACCACTCCTAGAGGTCTAGTTGTTTAAGGGATGTTACACACATCTTATGTCGACATAGTATGGATCGTTTCTGTTCAAGCAGGGTAGCGAACCCTGCGGGCCTCACCGATGTGGCCGTCGGTGATAGTGGCTAGTCCTGCCACTTCTGGTGGTAGTCGTACTATACAGCCCCAGGACCCAACATCAACCTTGTGTACTTTTGGATGTGAGTGACATCTGGCGATATGATATTTTGGCTGACCAGTGGAGGAAAACCCAACGTGGAAAGATAACGGCCGATCACCCGTGGTACCCATCTTTTTTATCTCTTTGAGTCGTCAACCTTTCCACACCGGCACAAACGGTGTGCGGAAGGGACCGACACTCCACAATTCACCATAAAAAATTTACAAGCAATCGAACAGATAATTTTATTAGCACATTCCGGGTCTACGACGGCCTACCCTACTATGTTTTGAACTTCGAGCGGCGGCGCACAGCTCAACTTTCGACCAGCAGCGTGGGAGCTCTTTATTTGAGGCTAAACCTTGAGGAATACCTCAACTCCGGTTATCCTCATCTAAGGCTCGACCTTAGTAGGCAACTGCTCATTAGAGTAGGACCCGGCTTAAAATATTAAATTGCAGAAATAAAAAGCGGTGATTAAAGCTACTGATTATTAAAGTTGCATAATTTGAGTGCTGAAATGACTAGTATGAAACTGAAATAGTACTAAATTGAAAGTACCGAATTAAATTTGACCAGTACGAGACTGGAATTGAATTGAAAGTACTGAACCGAACTTGACTAGTACGAGACTGGAGTTGAATTGAAAGTAATGAAATGAACTTGACTAGTACGCGACTGGAATTGAAAGTACTGAATTGAACTTGACCAGTACGAGACTGGAATTGAAAGTACTGAAATGAACTTGACCAGTACAAAACTGGAATTGAAAGTACTGAAATGAACTTGACCAGTAAGAGACTAGAATTGAAAGTACTTAAATGAACTTGACCAGTACGAGACTGAAATTAAAGTACTGAAATGAACTTGACCAGTACGAGACTGGAATTGAAAGTACATAAATGAACTTGACCAGTACGAGACTGAAATTGAAAGTATTGAATTGAGCTTGACCAGTACGAGACTGGAATTAAAAGTACTGAATTGACCTTGACCAGTACGAGACTGGAATTAAAAGTACTTAATTGAACTTAACCAGTACGAGACTGGAATTAAAAGTACTTAATTGAGCTTGACCAGTACGAGACTGGAATTAAAAGTACTGAATTGAGCTTGACCAGTACAAGACTAGAATTGTAACTGAAAGTACAGAAATGAACTTGATATATAATTCAGGTGGGATAGTCGCGCGTTCCAATTTTCATTTTCGGAGAAAGTGAGCGAAATAAATCCCAAGTGCGGCCCTAAAATCTTAGAATTTGAGAAAAATACCAATTCTTACCACCATACCCCAAAATTTTAATGCAACCTCTAATGGGTTTTAATTTAAGCCTTGGAAAATTTTCGTAATTTTCCGAGTAACTTTGTGCCTTTATTTTGGCCAAAAAAGTTTTGTTTAGGATTTTAAAAATACCAAATCCTTTTCAATAATTCTCAAAATTTTTGTGCAGGGAGTCCTCATTAAGAGGAACATTTTCATGCTGCCCATTTTTGTCCAATAGGCTCAAATTTGGCCCAAAAAAATCCACCATTTTCTATGGAATTTTTTTTGGTCTGCGGTTAGCAGATCAATCAGAGATTTGCGGTTGTGATATAGCCGGACGGCTCTTTACTTTGTTATATCCCCACAGTGGATCAGCCGTGGATCCGCTGTGGGGGGGGGGCACAGAAATGGAGGCGGGGTGGGGGGAGGGAATCCCCTCTGTCCATCTCATCGTTGAGAATGGGCGGCGGTGATTTCATCCCATCGATGGGGGAGGCGGTGGACTTCTGCCACCACCGACCATCCACCACTAGATGTTGGCGCTGCCCTCGATCGGTTCTCCAAGGGTTGGCGAGTCCTTGGGTGGTGGCCTGACGGCCTGCCGCCACCGGTCACCTTCTGAATTGGTCAACCAGAGAGCAGGGTGGCAGTGGCTCTGCTCACAGCGCCGCCACGCGACCCTGCCTCTCCAGCATTGAATATGTCCATGAAACCACTCCCAGCCGGCGCGCCGGGGGTAGAGCTCCTCTCTGGTTTGGGCCCGATGACTTCCCGCTGCCGGCCACCACTGGAGAAAATTACAGAGAAAACTCTGTTTTCTCGGGTGCCGCCGGACCGGCGTTTTTCAGCGGCACCTCGGCCTTCCACCATCGGGGAATGTTATCCTCGGTGGTTTAGCTCTTCAACAGAGCCACCAAAGGTGCTGGGAGGGGCCAGCTTGCTGCGGACACCACCCGACCCAGAGCTTGCTTTGGTGGTGTCAGCGGCGCTTCGGCCGCCGGGAGGCGCATGCACCACGTCAGGGGTGTTGGATCCCTAGTTTTGATTTGGTCTAAGGTTCACTATTAGGATTGTTGACCCACCTTGTATAGCCAGAGTCAAGTTTGTTAGTCCTAGGGTGTAGTCTAGTCATTAGAATCAAGCTTCATGGACTAGCCTGCAGTGAACTTTAGGAGACTCAAGACTTAGAAGATTTCAGAGTTTAATTTATTAGTTCGAAGTTCTTCAAACTCAGCTCAACGATCGTCGATCTCAGATTGATGAACTCAGAGTTCCTTCTCTTAGTTGAGCTCGACAAAATTCGAGCTTAGGTCGACGAATTCTTCCCTCAAGACAGATTCTCTGATCAACAGACTTGGAGCACAGAATTAACAAGATATCTCCAGATTGATGTTCGCTTAGCTCAGGACGATGAATAGGATTTCTCAGCTCGACAAACTTGGAGCTCAGGTCGACGAAATCTGCCTAGAGGTCGACGAACTCTATTCAGAGTCAGAATAATAAGTTTTCCATATCTCTGTCCCTAATTCATGCTATTCTTTGGCAGTAATTCTCTGAATAATTAATGCTTATATTCTAAATAATATAGTCGTTCATGGCAGCATTAATTATGGATTTCATTAGAGTTAATTACTTGCTCATTTTATTGGGACAGTTGGGGATACTCATTAAAGACCATTTTAGCTATTTTTCTTCTCCAGAATCTAAGCAAAAATTAATGCATATAATTCAAAATTCAAAAGCAGAATTATATAGCAGAATATAAAAGAGATTTTCAAGCGGCTCTCGAGAAGAACAAGAACAACAAGAAGAAGAGATATACACAAGGATATACACAAAACAATATACAGAATAACATATGCTTTTACTGTGTAGAAAAAGAAGCTGTTTTCCCTTGATATTATAGAAGACTGAAGAAGAACATCAAATAGATATCATTTGTCCTCTTCAACTTCTACTCTAAGAATCCTCAAAGACAACTCTTCTAGATCTGTCTACAAGTTCCTGGACACTTCAACAAGTCAAGGATAAAGACCTACACCCTGAGCAAAGCTCCAGTCTTCCTGAACATTTCAACATCTCAGGGGGAGCTGTGACACCTGTAATCCACTGAAGTCTTCTCTATTGTTTAGAGAAAGAGAAGACAACATCACCTTCTTAACTCACTTTATAAATGATTTATTAACTCCCTTCAAAAGTTCTTGTTGGTTTTTGGGCACCTGATCAAAAGCCTTGCAAATAGATCTTGTGGTGACAGGTCACCTAAGCAAAAACCTGTGGTGATAGAGCACCTGAGCAAAAACCTATAGTGGCAGTCACCTGATCAAAAACCTATTAGTGGATTCCTACCAGGGTGGTAGAAGAGTGGATGTACCCAGATTTTGGGAACCACTATAAGTTCTTGTGTTGTCTGTGTGTTCATTTTTCTTTGCTTTGCTGTGCTGTGGTTGTGTAGTTTATCTTAGTCCCTCTTTCATTTTATATAACTACTACTATCACTAATTTTAATGATAGATTTTAAAAAGTGTAAAAAGATTTAAATCACTATATTCTCCCACCCCTAGAGTAAATCAGATCTATCCCCTAACTTTCAATTGGTATCAGAGGAGTGTTCCTTTGGTTTTACAAGCTAACACTTGAACCAAAAGATCCTAGATAGATCTGATTTTTTATCTAGTTATTTTGTTTTGATATATCATGACACAGAACAAGGATTATGCAAGCACTAGACCTCCAGTTTGCAATCTAAACAAGTTTGTAATCTAGAAGACAAGAATTAGGCTATATATGAACTCAATTGATGAAGACATATATAACTCTATTTTGATAGGTCCACCAGTTCCAGAGGATACCACTACTGCATCTTCCAGCACACATGATGTTCCACCACCTGAGTGGACAGATGCACAGAAGAAGGCCAAGATAGCAGATGCCAAGGTTATGAACATCTTAGCACAGACTATGTCAGGTGACATATTCTAGAAGGTGGCTGAATGCACCTCTTCTACATCCATCTGGGACTCTCTCAATCAGATGGTTGTTGGATCTACAGATGAAAGAAAAGATATAAAGTCTAATCTCATCTCACAGTATAAGAACTTCAATAAGGAAGAATCAGAGACATTGGGTAACATGTATAATAGACTTAGCTCAATTGTCAATGAGCTGAAGACCTTGAACAAGGACATAACCCTGAGTGAGATCAATGACAAGATTCTTATGTGCTTCCCCAGGTCATGGGATTCCAGGATCTGGCCAATCAAGGAGGCCAGAATCCTGAATGAGATAACTACTGAATCTCTATTTGGAAAGCTCCAATCTTATGAGCAACTGATGAAGAACAGAGAAGCTGTTGAGCAGAAGACCTCCACACCCGAGAGACAAGAGCCAAGTATTGCCTTCAAAGAAATTGAAGGATCAGAAGCTCCACCTGCCAATGATGAGCTTACAGGGCTACTGGCAATAAAATTCTACAAGATAGCTAGAAAGGATTTCAGAAGAAAGTCATCCAGACAGGATAACAAACCAAGGTATGACAAAACAACTACTAAAGAGATTGTTTGCTTTGGATGCAGGAAACCTGGACATATCATTTCAGAGTGTCCAGAGAATCAGAATAAGGAGAAAAGAAGAGAAAAAGAATCCAGAAGGCACCACAACAAGCCCTCCTCCAACAAGTACAAAAGAAAGGACAAGGACTTTGTTGCTGAAACCTAGAGTGATTCAGAAGAAGAATCCTCATCTTCCAGCTCAACTGAAGATGAAGAGGAAGCAAAAGCAAGAAAAGTTTGCTTGATGTCTATCAATGCATCAGGCAGCCTTTCTGAAAATGAGCAACCTGAAGAGGAATATGAATCTGAAGAGGATCAGGTAATCTCTTCATTTCATTTTAATTCAGATAGTTTTGGAACTGAATTCAAATTATTGTGTAATGATTTGATTAATTCTAAGAAGGAAATCAAAATACTCAGGGATAAGATAACTGAACAAGACAATCTTCTATTTGAAAACATCAAGTTAAAGGATGAACTAACTATTGCAACTGAACAAATCATGTCACTAAAATTAGAATTAGCTGAGGCAAGGAAACTTGAAGAATCCATAAATGGGAGAAGCATCAAGCTGATGGACATCACAAGCATATTAAATGCCAGACTAAATGGCAAGCTAGGCTTAGGTGCTTCATCAAGCCAACCTCATCTCCTTCAAAAAACATTCTGTCAACCCCTATAAAATTCATAATAGAAAAGGGTAAAGAAAAGCTAAATGAAGATAATCAACAAATTTAAGTCATTCAGAAAACCAAGAAAAAGAGAAAGAAAAATAAGAAACATAATAAAAACCATGTTCAACAGTTTTCATCGAACTCAAACCGATGAAATGCTTACAGTTCGTCGAACTCCGATCGACGAACTCTGAACGCAGAATTCTCTTATAATTATTCGTCGAACTACGATCGACGAAACCAATATAGTTCTTCGAACTGTGATCGATGATATTAGGGCACAGAAAATGAATACCTTCATTCTCTGAGCGGAGTTCGACGAACTCATTCCTATTCGTCAAACGCAGATCGACGAACTTATCAAGATTTGTCGTTCCAAGTTCAATTTAACAGAAACTTAAATTTTCATGAAACTTATAATCAACCAAGATCTTTCATTAACCCATTTAATCAGTGGATAATTCCACCAAGAAAATTTCATCCCCTAGGATATAAGAACCAACCTGAATATTCTTATATTTCTAGTTTTAACTATGAAAAGAATCAAAGACCCACGGTAACCTGGGTCAAGAACATCTAATCTGTTTAAATGCAAGTGAAAGACTATCCCACCATAGAGGGACAGTGGTACCTGGATAGTGGCTATCCAAAGCACATGACTGGAAGTAAGGACAACCTAACCAACTACAATTCTGAGCTAGGTCCAAAAGTAATATTTGGTGACTCCAACTGTGGCCAAACTAAAGGTTATGGGAAGGTTAAAATTGGAGTTGTCACTTTCAGGAAGGTAGCATATGTAAGTGGACTGAAGAACAACCTAATATCCATAAGTTAATTATTTGATGAAAAGTTTCAGGTATCATTTAAAAAATCCTCCTGCATTAATACTTCAGTAAATAACAAAGTTTTAAATCACTTAACAAGAATGATTCACCTAGGATTCTGTATTTGCTCCATATGGATCTTATTAGATCCATTCCTGTACAGAGCCTGGGAGGGAAATCTTATACCTTAGTGATTGTTGATGACTTCTCTAGGTTCACTTGGGTGTTCTTCTTAAGAAACAAATCTAATAACTTTAAGGTTATTACAGATTTTCTTAAGAGCATAAGGATTGAGTATTCTATTCCAGTTGCATTGATCAGAAGTGATCAGTGTATTGAGTTTGAGTCTCTTCCCATGCAAGAATTCTGTGAGAAGGAAGGTATCAGGCATTGCTTCTCTGCTCCTAGAACTCCCCAACAAAATGGTGTAGCATAAAGGAGAAACATGACCCTAATTGAAGCTGCAGGCACACTACTTGCAGATGCTTACTTGCCCATATCCTTTTGGTCAGAGGTTGTAAGCATAACAAATTATGTATTGAATAGGAGTCTGATTCATAAACTTAAGGGCAAGAATCCCTATGAACTACTCAAAGGGAAGCAACCTAAAGTAGACTATTTTAGAATTTTTGGTTGTATTTGTTACATACACAATAACAATAAGTAATAACTTAGAAAATTTGAAGCCAAAGGTGAAATAGGAATTTTTCTTGGATATTCCCAAGTCAGCAAGTCCTATAGGGTTTATAACAAATCAACTATGAAAATGGAGGAAACTGTACATATTTCATTTGATGAAACTAACATGTTTTATAAGGAGAAGAATCCTTCTACCAATGAAACTTTGCAGGTAGCACATCTGTGTGAGAAGTTGGATGAGTTGACCCTCACCAATGAGGTTGTTGCACATCCTTTTCCATATGTTGTTGAAGAGAGTGAAGATGATCTCATTGAGTTTAGTGAAGAGCTAACAATAGCTACTATAATTCCACAAGAGGAATTAATTCCCCAAGTTATTGCTGAACCAACTCCTCCTACTGAATTGGTCACACTTAGAGATCACGCTGCATCTCAGGTGATTGGAGACATATAACTGGGTGTGCATACAAGGCATCAACTCTACTAAGACTTGATGCATGCCTGCTTTATATCTCAAACAGTGCCCCAATCCATAAAAGATGTTGAGCAAGATCCACACTAGATTATTGCAATGCAAGAGGAGCTCAACCAGTTCGAGAGATGTAGAGTTTGGGATTTAGTTCCAAGACCCAAAGACTACCCAATCATTATAACTAAATGGTTATTCAGAAATAAACTAGATGCCTAAGGCATTATCATTAGGAACAAGGCAAGGCTAGTGGCTCAAGGCTAGAGACAAGAGAAAGGCATTGACTATGATCAAACATTTGCTCCTGTTACAAGGCTTGAGGCTATCAGAATATTCCTTGCATATGCTGCCTATAAAAAGTTCACTGTATAAAAAATGGATGTCAAGAGTGCATTCCTCAATAGTGAACTTAAAGAAGAAGTTTATGTGGAGCAACCACCAGATTTTATCTCTCCAACTCATTCCTCTTATGTTTTTAAATTATATAAGGCTCTCTATGGTCTAAAGCAAGCTCTAAGAGCTTAGTATGAAACCTTAGCTAGCTTTCTCCTAGAGCATAATTTTACTAGAGGCATTATAGATAGGAATTTATTCACTAAGCATCATAATGATAAAATTTTATTAGTACAAATATATGTAGATGACATCATTTTTGCTCTACTGATTCCAAACTATGCAAAAGGTTCTCTGACCTTATGCATTCCAAGTTTGAAATGAGTAGCATGGGTGAACTTTCCTACTTTCTTTGTATCTAAGTGAAGTAATCACCTGATGACATCTTCATATCCCAATCCAAATATGCTAAGGAGCTAATAAAAAGGTTTGGGATGGCTGATGCCTCAGCTAAGAAAACACCCATGGTTTCAAATGCTGTGATTGACTCTAATGAGCATGGCAAGCCTATTGATCAGAAATTATATAGGGGCATTATTGGGTCCCTGTTATATCTCACAGCAAGTAGGCCATACATAATGTTTGTTACATGCCTTTGTGTTAGGTTCCAGGTGAACCCTAAAGAATCTCACCTTATTTTCCTTAAAAGAATTTTGAGATATATAAAGAGTTGCCCAAATTTAGGACTCTGGTATCCAACTGAGTCAGGATTTGAGTTGACTGGATACTCAGATGCTGACTTTGCTGGATGTAGAGTGGACAGAAAAAGTACATCAGGGACATGTCAGTTCCTTGGTGTTAGGTTAGTGTCATGGTTTTGCAAAAAGCAGACATCTGTGTCTACTTCATCTTCAGAAGCTAAATACATAGCAGCTGGCAGTTATTATTCACAGATACTGTGGATTCAGAATCAACTCCTAGATTATGGTATCAACTTAAATAATTCAACCTAATGTGTGATAATACAAGTGCAATTTCCATTGCACAAAATCCAGTGCATTATAGTAGACAAAGCATATAGATATTAGACATCATTTCATTAGAGAGTGTGTAGACAAAAAGAAAATTAATCTTGCCTTTGTCTCTACTGATTTACAAAGAGTAGACATCTTCAGCAAGCCATTGGATGAGAAGAAATATCTGTTCTTCTTAAATCAGTTAGGTATGATAAATGGGAAGATTTAACTTAATTTTTGTCTGTGGTCGACAATTTGGCACAGTTCGTCGAACGGAGATTGACGATCTATGAACTCTTTGTGAAGAGTTCGTCGAACGTATATCGATGAACACTTCTTAATGAAGCAGGTTTCGTCAAACAGAGATCGACGATCCCTGCTTTAGTGAGTAAATTGTCGAACGGAGATCGACGATTTATTCTTGCTCTTCAGGCTGAGATCGACGAACTCATTTATCAATAAAATATTTCATTGACCTCAGATCCAAGATCTTTTTTTTCGCTGGACGGAGTCTGCCTTTTCGCATTCTGGAAACTTTATAACTAGGTTTTCTTCGAGCTCCATCCCGCGCTTTCTGTTCTCTTGCACTTGATCTCTTTTTCATTTTGTAGTACAACAATAGCGATTCCAACACTTTCTCTTACAAGAATGAAGTTTGATACTGGCTTTGACATCGACTTTGACTCCTTTCAATATTTCGATCAAATCTTTATAGATATTATGCAGTTATGTGAAGATCAACATCTGAAGAAATTCATGACTTCCAGGATGAAACTGCCGGTGGCAGAGATAAAGGAATGGGTTTTCACTTCAACCTCACCAGGTGCAGAGACCATTATCGGTATAATTTCAGGAACTCCGGTTACTCTTAACCCTGCTGTTATCTGAAATGTTTGGTTTAATAAATGGAGAAGATGATATTTAGTTAGATGGTTCTGAATATGATAATATGCTTAGTATAATTGGTCACTATGAAGAAAACCCTAACAAGTTGTTAAAGAACTTATCTGTAGAGTACAAGTTCTTGGCTGATTTAGTGGGAAAGGTATTGTTGGGAAAATATACTGCCCATGATTACATAACCAGGCATCAATTTCTGGTTATGTGTGCTTTGGTAAGCAAGAAACAGGTGAATTGGGGAAAGATTTTATTTGAGTTGATTAAACAGAAAAACATAAAGAAAGAGGTTTGTTTTGCGAGGATTCTGGGAATCTTCTTTCAGGAGAAGGAACATGAACTACTAGTCTCTTCGACAGTGTTCATCAATGCCTCAAAGAGGATTACTTCTACACTCTTCGACAGATGGGAGAGTACAATCTCTAAGCCATGCAGGGCTTCATCCTCTTCCACAGCTTCTGAGAGCACAAGGGCTGTACCAGCCACTCCCCAACCTATAGAATAAGTTTCCATTCCACCTCATCCTTCCTCAACACTACTTCCAACAACAACTCCTTCACCTTAACAACCACCTGCCTCACCAATGAATCAACCAACACCCCTTGCATCTCTAAAACACATCACACCACTTTCATATCCATTACCACCTCACCTTGATGACATACCACTTCACAACCTTATGTCACTTCCATCATTTGACTTACAGCATCATCTCCTCACCATATTCCATCATCTCTAGATGAAATAATGAATGAAACTCCACCTCTCATCTCATCCTCCATAATCCATCCATCTGTATCTACTCAGACACCTCCTGAGTTCATGCAATTGGATTCTCCATCCATTTCCAATATCCTGGAGCACATCACTCCAATCATTAGGAATCTCATAGCAGAGGCAATTACACCTCTTGCTGATTCCATCTACTCCCTCTCTGCTCTTTTTGTTGCTGCCCCCTCTGTCCCTTCTTCTAGGGACCTGGTTTCAGTACCCTCTGAATCCAGGTAGGGGGAGATGTTCAATGAAGAAGCAGTAGTAGTTACAGATGCAGCAACAACACTAGTCTCAGTATCAAAAGTTCCTTCAGCAGTTGAGATTGAAATGGTTTGTACACATGAAACATAAGATCTACCAGAGATCATGATTGTTGATGATTGTCTTATCAATCCCATAGTAAATTTAATTTGTTTATTAAAGTCTTTTGATTCTGCATATCTTAATTATTTACCAAAAGTTATTCAAGAGTAGTCAAAGGCTATTGTCTGTTATACTTCTCCAATAAGCCCTGAGGTTGTAAAGCAACTAAAGGCAAGTTTTGCAATACCAGTTGTCACAAAAGTTACTACAGAGCCAGTTGTATCCATTATTGAGCAAGTATTTGTTTCCGAGCCCAAGGCTTTCTCTCCACCAACTTATAAAATGGATGAAATTCCTATACCATCCTTGGATGATATCATGCTTACAGATATGGAAGAAGACATTCAGATTGTTACTGAAAGTGTTGTAGAGCCAGAAATTCTAGAAAAGAGATTGATGATTTATATGATAACCCTATTGAATCATCTAATGTTATTGATGATGATGATGATGATGATTCATCCACCAAGAAGAGCAAAGCTAAGAAAAGGAAAGCACCTCCCAAGGCCATTACTAAACCAAACGCCAATGCAGATACTCCTTACTATATTCTGAACAACATAACTGCATATAAAGGTATGCCCAACTAGATGTGGCAATCAAAGAATAAACAGAAAGAAAGGAAAAAATTAGGAAGTACTCTCCTCCTCCGAATTGGAGAGGTCCTCCTACCCCTCTATCTGCAGGGGCCTCTGGAAATGTCTCTCAAAGATCAACTCCATACACTAAAACATATCAAAGATAAGACAGATCTTCCAAGCCAAATTCTCAGAGTAGCAGGCATCAGCATCATCAGTCGTCTACAAGAAGCAATCCACCTCCAACTACAGAGCAAAAGAGTTCTCCAAAATCTCATGGTGAACAAAAGAAGGACAATAGTTCTGAAAGACCTGAATCTCCACCAGTTCCTTTTGTTGATTCTTAACAGGAAAATACTGCTAAAATGGCTAGATTTCAAGAACTGATTGTACTTTTTCTAATTAACAAAGCTAAAGCAGAAGATAAAGATCCTTCTCAATATTCTACCATGTCTTCCTATAGGAAAGAAGAATTGAAAAGGTATGATAAAGCTAATCAAATTTTCAATGTTGATGCATATATGAGTCTACACCTAGAAGCAGTTGTTCCAAGAGCAACTTCATGCAACATCATTGGAGCAACTGATATGACAATGTCTAAAAGAGAAGTAGTAAATCACAATAGGGAAATCATCTTCAGACAACCTTTTGAGAAAGACAAGTCCAAGAAATCCTAAATAACTTTTTGATTAGTTTATTTTCCTCTGAACTATGTGTTAATTTGTCACAAAGCACTTGTTGTATATATCTGCTAGACTCTTATTTTCTGCAAGATATTTGTTGTTTTGCTTTATGATTATATTTTATTATTTGATTAGTGACCTCACCCAAATAGGGGGAGATTGCTGGATCCTTAGCTTGAATTTGGGCTAAGGTTCACTATTAGGATTGTTGACCCACCTTGTATAGCCAGGGTCAAGTTTATTAGTCCTAGGCTGTAGGCTAGTCATTAGAATAAAGCTTCATGGACTAGCATGCAGTGGATTTTAGGAGACTCAAGACTTAGAAGATTTCAGAGTTTAATTTATTAGTTCGAAGTTCTTCGAACTCAGCTCGACGATCGTCAATCTCAGATTGGCAAACTCAGAGTTCCTTCTCTGAGTTGAGCTCGACAAAATTCGAGCTCAGGTCGATGAATTCTTCCCTCAAGACAGATTATCTGATCGACAAACTTAGAGCACAGAATTAACAAGATATCTCCAGATTGATGTTCGTCGAGCTCAGGACGACGAATAGGATTTCTCAGCTCGACGAACTTGGAGCTCAGGTCGACGAAATCTACCTAGAGTTCGACGAACTCTATTCAGAGTCAGAATGATAAGTTTTCCATATCTCTGTCCCTAATTCATGCTATTCTTTGGCAGTAATTCTCTAAATAATTAATGCTTATATTCTAAAGAATATAGTTGTTCATGGCAACATTAATTATGGATTTCATCAGAGTTAATTACTTGCTCATTTTATTGGGACAGTTGGGGATACTCATTAAAGACCATTTTTAGCTATTTTTCTTCTCCAGAATCTAAGCAAGAATTAATGCATATAATTCAAAATTTAAAAGCAAAATTTTATAGCAGAATATTAAAGAGATTTTCAAGCGGCTCTCGAGAAGAACAAGAATAATAAGAAGAATAGATATACACAAGGATATACACAAAAAAATATACAGAATAACATCTGCTTTCATTGTGTAGAAAAATAAGTTATTTTCCCTTGATCTTATAGAAGACTGAAGAAGAACATCAAACAGATATCAATTGTCCTCTTCAACTTCTACTCCAAGAATCCTCAAAGATAACTCTTTTAGATCTGTCTACAAGTTCCTGGAAACTTCAATAAGTCAAGGCTGAAGACCTACACCCTGAGCAAAGCTCCAGTCTTCCTGAACATTTCAACATCTCAGGGGGAGCTTTGACACCTGCAATCCACTGAAGTCTTCTCTGTTGTTTAGATAAAGAGAAGACAACATCACCTTCTTAACACACTGTATAAAGGGTTTATTAACTCCCTTCAAAAGTTCTTGTTGGTTTTTGGGCACCTGATCAAAAGCCTAAAGGGTTGTGAGATCTCCCTGCAAATAGATCTTGTGGTGACAGGTCACCTGAGCAAAAACCTGTGGTGATAGGCCACCTGAGCAAAAACCTATGGTTGCAGTCACCTGATAAAAAACCTGTTAGTAGATTCCTACCAGGGTGGTAGAAGAGTGGATGCACCCAGATTTGGGGAACCACTATAAATTCTTGTGTTGTTTGTGTGTTCATTTTTCTTTGCTTTGTTGTGCTATGGTTGTGTAGTTTAGCTTAGTCCCTCTTTCATTTTATATAACTACTACTATCACTAATTTTACTGATAGATTTTAAAAACTATAAAAAGATTTAAATCACTCTATTCACCCTCCTTTAGAGTAAATCAGATCTATCCCCTAACTTTCAAAGGGTATAGAGAAGGGGAAGGTGAAGAGTTTCCACCTGGCCTAGAGGAGCTTGGGAGGCCCCCGACCGGGTTGCCATTGGTGGCAGCAGAAAGCTTGGGTGGTGGAAATATTTCCAGCGAGCTTGGACTCTGGTGAGGGTTCCCTAGGCTCGGGTGGGTTGGTGTGGGGGAAAGCTGGCCAGGCATGGGCTTTTATAGCTTGAGGGGGTGGCCAAACCCCTCACTTCCCTGATGTGGGATTAACCTGAAAGGGGTGGGAGGTGGAGCTCCTCTTCTCCACTTGGGTTGATACGTGGATCCTCCTAGTAGGCCAAGGACAGGCAGGACCTCCTTCATGGGTTTGCCTTAAGTGGGCTTTGGACTTAGTTACTAAGGGGACGGAAGAAGGAGGGGTAAGGAGGGATTGGGCCCATCTTGGCCCATGGACTTCCTTCTTGTTGATTGGTGGCCCAAGGGTGAGGGGGAGAAGGTCCCTAGACCATTAATTGTGAGGAGGTGTGTGCCTCTTTTGGAAAATTCAAAAAAATTGGATTTTTTTGGAAGGGGGGGGGGTGACCAAAGTCAACCATATAGTGGGTCCCCCAAGTTGGTCAAAGTCAAAGTGGGTCCAGGACATCGAGAGATGGGTCAAAGTTGAGGTGTCGCATTATAATTTGGGTGTGCACGCTTTTCGGTGCACGATTATACTTGATTTGACCATGGGTTGACTACTCGTTTCAAAATTGACCGGGAAAACTCCTGTTGACTTTGTATTGATCATACGAGTCTAATGCCACTGATCGGGGTTGAATTGGTGTTCGTTCAGTAAAAGTCCAAAATCTGCGCATCGCGGCACACTAAATCAGTCAAAATGTCTATATTCATTGTTAGACCTCGGATTGTGACGCAACGAGTTCCCGCATGCTCGTATTATCTATATGATGCCACAGGAATTGACAGAACTCAAATCGGAGTTCTCTAGCTCCATTTCCCGTTTGGTGTTACCTTCTACCAGGTCATGGGTAGGATTCAGGTCACCTTTATTGGGCCTACTAAGGCTCTGGTGGCCCAATAAAAGTCGAGATGTTACATTAGTGCTCTTTCTTCCGAGAAGTAGGTGCAGGTTGGATCTCTTGGGTTTGAACTCCTCGTGGAACCTAGTTTATGTTTCAACAAGTCCCGTAATCTTTGTTGACATGAGAAGCAAAGAAGATAAACTTCCACACGTGCCTAAAATTAATTCCACATGCCCACTCGCATGACAGTGCTTTGAATATGTTGTAAGGGTGAAGGCATCGTGAGTGTGTTGTGAGCGTGAAGGTGATGTGAGCGCATCGTGAGTTCAGAGGGGTTGTGAGCGTAGATGTGTGGTGAGCATGAAGTCACTGTGAGTGTGTCATCGTGAGAGCGGAGGCGTTATGAGCGCATTGTGGGTGCATCATGAGAGAGGGATCATGCCAATCATGGTGATGAGGACACAACAATGAGCGTCCCAGTGGTGATAACGGTGGGAGACACTGACAATGGCATGAAAGAAGGGAGGAAGGATGCGAGACAATTAAATGTCACGCGACACCCCGCGACAGCTGCCACACAACTCCCCCATTATGGATTGTGCGGCACTCCCTTTCTACAACTGGAATGCAGATATTTTTCTTCAAATTTGTCAATTGCAACACTACTTCTTACAACTCTCAATTTTGACTATGTCATGATTATGGAATACTAATTTGTGGAAGATCTATTCTTTGCTGACTTTATTAATTTTGATAATATCATGATTAGAAAATATTAATTTGTGAAAGATCTATTCTTTGCTGGCTTTATTTAAAATATTTATAGGCCTTAAAAACTCTTCATTTGGCATCATCTAATTAATTTATTGATATTTAAAATTACTCATCTTGACCTAATTTTTTTCTTTTTCCCTTAATCTTATTTCTCTCCCTCCCTTTCATTTGTGCGAGTGGGAAATATATATGAATTATTTAACTATAATTTTGCATACATATCAATAAAGCCAATGCTTAAGCTCCAACTAATCACGACGGTAAACACCATGCATGTTGGATCCTCTAACTTGCAGAGGTCCAAATGGCTCCAAATTTGTACCAAGGCCTTAAGATGACCTTAAAACCATGCCACCCAAATTTGGGGGTATTTGGAGTTGTAAAACTCCCTAAATTACATTTATTTAATAAATCAAATTTTGCCTAAACTATAGGAAAATGTCTTCCAAAAATTCTGATTTTTTGACATAGTCTAAGTATGGTATACACACATGCATGATATTAATTTCATTGCATGTGGACTTATGGTTTAGCCTAGGCATCCATTTGAATTTATGCCCTAGTATAGGAGCAGTCCTAGGGGAACAACCCTACAAGGAGCTACAGTGCTCCAAATTACATGTTTAGGGTGCCAGTCAAGCCCTAGATCTACTGTTTTCACATTGACTACTTTCTCTGAATATGCCTCTAAGGGGACTAAAACTAACATGCAACATACTGCATTAATTGTGACAGAATTTAAATTATATAAAATCAATACTATAATTTTCATTGATTAATTCGACGACATCCATGCATCTTCCCCATTAAGCCGATTGCTAGGATTGACACCCTACAAGGATTGATATAAGTGTATGCCAACTGTTAGAGATCACTTCTTAGTCCTCCGAGAAAGCGCTTCACTCTTCCCGCCTCTGAAGCTACCATATCAAGAGCAAATCTGCTCAACTTGCTAAACTCAATCTCATAATCGCTCACCATGAGGTGTCTCTGCTTCAGATGCAGGAAATTATTCATTAGAAGGTCCTGCTCGACTGAGGGTAGAAACTTCTTAAGCAACATCTTCTTAAAATATTCCCACGAGCATACTTCACTTAGGCTCTCCTTTTCCCGAATCCACCAGCCCTTTGCCAGGCCTTTTAGCTGGTAGGCTGCAATCATTACCTTCTGGGCTTCTGCAATCCCCGAATATGAGAACATCTCTTCTATGGCGATGATACAGTCATCCAAAGACATAAAGTCGGCTCTCCCGTCATAAGTGGGAGGTCTCAATAACTGGAAATGTGAGATAAAATTCATCTCTGGTGGTAGCGTTACTGGGGGGCACCAGAGGATCAGGAGTAATGGGTACGGCTTGACCCACGACAGAATCTTGCACTAAGGGTTTCTGTGCAGGAGCAGCAGATAACGAAGACTGAATAAGTAAGTGTCATACTTAGGATGATATCCTCTCACCCTATTGACTCATGTGCCTATGATATGAATGCATGGATTCTTTATTCTTATTTAAAATCATATGTGTACATGTGTCATCATGTAAACCTTAACTTAGCACGCGTGCTTATGCAATGATATGCTATGTAGGCAGTGCTTTGCATTATAAAAAGGCCTTAATGCATGCTATGATTGGCGTACACATGAAATGTTATGCATCCCATACTACATAACATCGCATGCAACGATAAAAGAAAATGTGCTAATGAGCATCCATGTTATGGTGGTAATGCATCCCATACTACATAACCATCATATGTTGCCACCTATGGTGGATCCATATACAAACACATATTATGCATCCCATACTACATAATATGCCCTGTATACTTCTTATCATGCTATGAGTGTTGTGACTATGCTTCGGCTAAGACGTCTGATGACACATCAGTGTGTGTATGAAAATGAATGAAGGAATCAAATCTACAACAGATTGTCTTGTTTGACCAACTTGTCAAACCAACTTCCCTCTGATACCAACTGTCACAACCCGTATTTTCACCGCATTTAATGATATATCAGAGTAAGGGAAAGTTTGCTTCATGATGCCACGTCAGCAGGGGATGACTACCGACGCTCAGGAAAAACTCCTACTTTATACATAAAGAAAGATCTTTAAGTTATTTAGAGAAAAATCTAGTTTAAGTTAACTAGTTAGCTGTATACCTCGGCTTAGTAGCTCGTCTAGTCAACGAGAAAAATAGTTATATGCTGTGGAAAATACTTATTTTATAAGATTAGACATCCTACTTGAGTATAAATGTCCCCAAAGGATAACTCATGGTATGCGAGACCCTAGGTTTATAGTAGTAGTAAAAATAGCTTTTACGATCGCTAAATATAATGATTAGAATTTTAAAACACGCAATGCATAAGGTAATAATAGTAGTTTTTATACTTGAAAATATCTAACCTGCAATCCTAGCATAAAACATCCCAGAGAGCAAGTAATCCAAACAATTAGAAGGAAAGCAAACTACCAGCTAACAAAGTATCCAAAATCAACTATCATATGGGCGTCAACAACCTGACACGAACCCATATAATACAAAACTATGCCTGAACTAGGTAAAGTGAACTAGAACAACAAACTACCTCGCAACGGCGAGGTGAAAACCACAGCCAACACTACTGCTCAGGAACTCCAAAAACAGCTCCATTACCTGTTAAAGCTCCGAACCTGAGGCATTCCAAAGACAGAACACCTCAGCAAGAAGGTATAATTGGTGGCAGAAAAGTAAGCCAAAAGTAAACAAAGGTCAAAAAGGGGTACCAACCCAAGACCAAAAGTACTGAAGTAGAGTACAAAAGTAAAGTACCAAATTGAAAAATAGGACTTATGTGAATCATTACGTACATCAAACTACACTAGATGCCCAGGGCTAAAAGGTGGAAAGCATGATTTAATCATAAGAAAGAATTCTCAAAACATTATTAGCCATATGTGGTCAACTCTACCCAAAAACACTGGCGAGGTGGTCACTCATCCGGACACACCCTCATAGATATAATATCTATCTAACTGTAAGGGAGACTCATACACTCCACCATTCACCGCAGGTGCACAAACATCTTGTAGAGTTCAACAAGGGTACTAATAAAGAAAACAAACATTGCGGCCGTGGTTTCGTCCCCTAACACCCGCAACAAGAAAAAAGCCATGATATAAATCTCAATACTTGGCACATTGAATTCTACTAAACATCGCTAGACTTAGGGAACGGTTGATCAACCTGTAGGAAAGATTCAAAACCTAAAATAAACTCCAGCACGTCCTACATGATGGTTAAGGACGATTAAAGACAAAGATTTAACACATCTCATCAAAATCACAAACAACGCTACAAGGTTGGATTATCATAACAAGAACATAATAATACGAGTGGATTTCAAGTAAAGGATGAAAATAGTAGTACTAATCGAAAAGAAAATCATAAGAACATCACTAAATAGAGAAGATTAGCAATTCTGTCAAGATTGGAAGAGGAGGGAAGAGGGGAAAGAAAACCACCACTTGCCTTGGTTTTGCCGGAGAAGTCCTCTAAATCGCACCTCAGCGTAGATCCGGACTAAGGAAGATGGGGTAAGTCGAAATCTGAACAAAAATGGTCGAAATAGAGGTTAAGGCCAAAAACCCTAACGAGAAAAACTCAAGAAATGGGGAAAATTTTACCACGATGATGTAGCTCTCGTTGAGAGCTTTTTGGATCTACATTCGGTTGAAATTTTCGAGCACTGGAGCACCGTCGGCAACCACTGGAAGAATCACGGAAGAACTTTCTCTCTCTCGCTCATGTCGCTCTGGTTCGGGAAAATGAACAGAAGTTCGGTCGGCTTAAGGAGGAAGAAGAGGTGTATTTTTATATATATAATAAATACAATATTAAAAATGTTATACTTAAGAGAATGAATAGGGGTCGGCTGAACCGATTTTCTCGAGAATAGAAGAAGACTTCTCAGGTACTGAGGAAGAAGAGTTCACGGGAACTAAAGAAGGCTTCTCGAGAACTGAAGAAAACTTCTCGGGAACAGGTTGAAGCACTACTCGGTAACAACAAGACATTTATCGAGAATAAAACATGGCTTTCTTGAGAATAAGGGCAGATCTAGAGTACTAATAAGGACTTCTCGAGAACAACGCTGGATTTCCCGAGAGGGGCTTGGATTTCTCGAGAAGAGACTATGGATTTTTCGAGAAGAGCTTCTGGGTTTCTCGAGAAGAGCTTATGGATTTCTCGAGAGCAAAACTTAGACTTCTCAAGAAGGATTCCGGATTTCTCGAGAACGACCTAAGATTTCCCGAGAACAGGGCAAAATTTTCCCGAGTACAGGCGAGATTTCTCGAGAACTGTAAGGTCTTCTCAGGAGAAACAAAGAAGCATTTCTTGGGAAAGAATAAAAAAAACATCTCGGGAAAAATTCCCGTCTTCTCGAGAAACGGAGCTGGCTATCTCGTGTACAAAGCAGGACAAATTTCAGAAATTCAGATTTGACTAATATTTCAGGATAAATTATCAACTCTACGGATTTAGCAGCGAAGACAATACTAGAATCCGACGCACCATTCTTGAGACACTAACATCAAATGTTTACTATAAGCATACATGCCCCAAATTTAATTCTTCCAATAAGACATCATTCAATCTCATCAAAAAATCGAAAATCTTGTCAAACAGACCCAACGGACGTGAAAACGCACTAACAGTGCAGCGCCGTCAACATGATGTAAAAAGGTAATTCCCTGACGTCATAAATATGACGATACCAAATCAAATAACATCATCGAAAAATCGGGGGCGTTATAAAGGCCAAAGCTCCCTTTCTCAAGAACGCTTATATTTATTAGTGTCTACACATTACTAATACCCCAATCTCGTTGTTGCTCTTGAGTAGACCTAATGGTTTAAAGTACTTATTAGGAGAAACAACGATCTTTTGCCGGACCCTATTATTGTTATTCCCCCATGGATTGCACTCTAACACTCTTTACTATGAAGTGACGTATTTATGATTTCGACCATGGTTTCAAACTTTCCAATGCATCTCTCAATTCAACTATATCCCATCACTCTGTGTACCCCAATGCTACTTATCACTTTTACTAAACGCAGCCCATGACCTAATTCTAACCCATATGAGATGACTTCCAATTCTTTAGGCCAAAGGCCTCTAAATTTTTATCATGGGTTTATCATGTGTATAATGTTGATCATTCAGAATTCCATCATTTTTCTAATTATTTTGTAGCATAATTTAAATTAATTAATTAAGTGACCTAGGTCAATGAACATGAACTATTGTAACCAGTGGTCCATTATGTCTAAATAAATTATGTAAAGTTCATCTAGGTTACAAATATCTGTTCACCAAGTATCCTAATTTTCTAACATGATTTGACCTTTATTTTCCATTGATGAACAAAATCCCATTATCTCTCTTTTCAAATGAAGTACTAAAAATAATCATGTGAAAATTCAGAAAAAATTTATACTCACTAATATTGACAGGATAATTCTTAAAAAAAAATTTCATAATTCTATCCAGAGGTTTGACCTAAGTTATCCACCATTTAAAATATCTATGAAAATACCACTAATGAAGTAATCACCATAAATAATCATCCAAAAATCTTCATAAAATTTACAAGAGTTCACAATACAGAAATAAGGGTCAAAACATTTTTTTAATAATTTTCCATGAAATAATAATCATGTTTTTTATCAAAGTCCCAAAAGGGTAAAATTTTAAATGTACCAATTATACAAGGAATAATTCTCCAACATACTCATAAATTTCTCCAGAAAAGTAAAATGACCTTTTAGGGCTTGTGCCAATAACTTGGAATTTTATAATGTTATTGGCTATACTTTTCCATTTTTACATATAAATGTGCTATTCTTGAAATAATTCTAACTAAGGGGATTTTTGATTCCAAAAATCATCATTTTCTCTTGAAAGGGGTATTCTACCAATATAAGCCTCTGCCCAAAATTCGATGGACATATATTGTGCCAATTGGGCTAAGTTCCTAATTTTCTCATTTTTACCATTTGCACACCATTCACAATTCTACATTCACCGTGCATGTTGGATCCTCTAACATGCAGAGGTCCAAATGGTTCCAAATTTATACAAAGGGCTTAAGATGACCTTAAAACCATGATACCCAAATTTGGGATATTTGGAGTTGTAAAACTCCCTAAATTACATTTATTTAATAAATAAAATTTGACTAAAACCATAGGAAAATGTCCTCCAAAAATTCTGATCTTTGGACAAAGTCTAAGTATGGTATACACACATGCATGATATGAATTTCACTGCATGTGGATTATGGTTTAGCCTAGGCATCCATTTGAAGTTCTTCCCTAGTATAGGAGCAGTCTGAGGTGAATAGCCCTACAAAGAGTTAAAGTGCTCCAAATTACATGTTTAGGTGCCAAAATAAAGTCAAGGCCTAGATCTACAGTTTTCATAATGACTACTTTCTCTGAATATGCCTCCAAGGGGCCTAAAACTAACATGCAACATATTGCATTAATTGTGATAGAATTTAAATTATATAAAATCAATACTATAGTTTTCATTGATTAATTTAACGACATCCATGAATCTTCCCCATTGAGCCGACAACCAGGATTGATCCCGCCTGGGCCGACTTGATCCTTTGATTCCGGCCACTTGGGCCGCTACCACCGCCGGTGATTATCGCCACCACCTCTATTGAGGTAGTGGATAGCGTTTCCCGGCAACATGGCCGCCGGAGGCAGCTCCTCCGACTAACCCGAGCAAGAAGAAAAGATCAGAAATTTTCCCTCAATCTCTCATGGCATCGGGCTCAATTGAGCCCGATATCTCTCCTAATGGATCTAGAAAGCTAGAACCGAGGGAGGGGAGGAGAAACATACCCTCTGACGAGCTTGGCGGCGAGTTTAGTGGTGGTGTGCCATGGCCGATCTTAGCTCCTATAATCTAGCCCGATTCTTCATTTCTCCAGCAAAAGCTTAGCTCTAGTAGTCGTTTCCCACTCCTCTGGATGTTCTGAAGGTGATGGTGAGCTCAAATGAAGGTGGGGTTGGCTGGTAGTGGGGTTTTGCTTAAGGGGGTTCCGACCTTGAGCTTTGGTTGCTCCTCCTTGCTGCCAAGTATCCACCAAACCTTAAAATTGGCTGGAAATGTGCTTGGGAGCTCAGCCAAAGGCTTGGGCAGAGGGAAGGAGGGCCAAGTGGCCTCCACTCCTCATTTTCCTCTTCCTCTCTTTCCTCCACTTGGGTAATTTCCCAAAATACCCCCATGCATGTCAATACCCTCCAAAACCAGAGGGTATGGACAGTAATTGGGCACTTGGGCTGTTCATGGGCCTTGGATCATGGGCTTAGCCCATTGGGAATGAGCTTGGCTTTCATTTTTTTCCCCTTTAGACCTTATGTTGACCAAGTTGACTTTTAGAGTTGACTTGGTCAATTTAGTTAGTGGGCTGGCCCCACTTTATGGTCATGGACCCAATGACATCACCCAACATGGGTTGGGCCATGGCTCAAGGACTTAGCCCATTAGGAATGGGCTTGGTCTTCAAATTTAATTAAATAGGCCAAAGGTTGATCGAGTTCACTTTTATGGTTGACTTGGTCAACTTGATGATTGGGCTGGCCCCACTTGATGGTCATGGACCCTATGACACCACCTAACCTTGGTTGGACCATGGTGATGCCCCACTTGGGCTAATTGGGCCTATGTGTGTGATTTTGACCAAATTAAGGTTAGGGTTGACTTTGGTCAAATTGGGTCATTGAGTGATCTTATGATGGGGCTTTTAAGTCACTTAGATTTCTTTTAGGGTTAGGGACATAATGGTGAGGTCAACTTGAATCCATGGTTTCAATTTGGGCTAGTTTGACCTAAAGTTGACTTGAACCCTATAGTGGGCCCCATGTGAGTCTACCCTATCTCCTTGGTCCTAGGGTTAAACCTAGCCTAATCCCTTCCCCCACCATATGTCCTAACCTAATCTAAGTTTAGGGATCTAGTAGGAAATGGGATGTTATAAATACAGCCGCATTTCTTTATGACATGTGTAAATACGGCCGTATAATGTTAAGTCTGTAAATACGATCGTATAATTAGAAGTCAATATAGAATCATGTGTATTATGGTTTGAAAAATTCATTAAGTATTCTATATGTTTCTTAGATTGAGGCATATTTTTGTTAGAGGTTATGCAAATAAGGTCACGTATTTATTTAAAATATGTAAAATGAGTGCGTATATTTGTCTTCGATATTGCAATTGTTAATTATTCGACCATATATACAACCATATATGTACTACATTGATCAATAAGTATGCCTTTACTGTGTCTGCAAATGACAGGTTCTACAACGTTGAACTATTGTTTTGTTGCATCTTCTTTTAAGAGCAAAGCACAACCGTTATTAAACATTCTGAGTGAAAAATCAAGGAATAACTTACAAGCTGCCAGGATTCTTCCATTTTTTGTTATTCCTTCCCTATCAAAATATCCCTCTAATTACTACATTGCTTCGGGCATACACAAGAAAACATAGGGTTTTCCTATTAGGAAAGGTTTGCAAAAACGTAACAGTTAATGATGTTGCATTACTATTTGGCCTATCAAATAGAGGGTTGTCTTTCATATTTAATAGGACCCCTCTAGCAAAGTTTGAGTAGAAGGATTTGGCAGTAGAGTTGTTGCGGCTTGCGGTTGTAGAATCGAGTGTAGACGTAAAGGCGTAAAGGGTTGATACTCTTATAAAGTATGTCCTCTGTAAAATATTTTCCCAACTAAAGGATATGAAGATACCTACGTGTTTACATACGTTTGGAGACTTAGAAGAATTTAATAAATATAACTGCCCTGAAATAATTCATAAATTTTTTATGTCACAATTTCGGGCATTAAGCTTTGTTGCCTCTAAAGACAATTTGAGTTACATGGAAGGTTCCTCAATTCTCTTAGTGGTGAGCATCAAATTAACATTAGCGCTACTATTTGCCACTTATTTACTTGATTAATGTTATAACTCATTATTACAGGTGTGTTTTTATGATGTCACTAACTTGGTACCGGTGGTTGATGACTTAGCGAGGCCTAGCGAGGCCCCAACTTTGTCGGTGGTGTCCTTCGTTTAGTTTTAATACTAAATTTTGTTTTGAATTGCGTACAAAAATAAGCGGTCGCGATGTTGTATGATTTGTTTTCTAATAAATCTCAATAGTTTGATTAAGTTGCAACTTCATCATTAATATTACCTTACCAAGAGATTATTGTACAGGTGAAAGAATCGTTCGAGAATATATTGCCAGATGAGGAGGTTTTATTAGGTGTTGAATCATTAGAGGATAATGACTTTGAACAATATGATTGTAAGAAAGAGAAATCAGCGGATGTAGTATCAAGTGAGGAGGAGACACACAAAAATAAAATTACAACAATATTTGGACAAAAAAGCATAAAGGAAAAGAAAAAGAAGAAAAACTACGGAGAAAAAAAGAAGAAGGTTTTTATGAGTAGAAAGGAGACAGGTAAAAGAGTGGTGAAAATAGAGAGAGATATAATGGTAGGGGAGGATATAGAAGGTGAAAGAGCGAAGAAAAAAGAGGAGAAAGTTGATGGAGAAAACATCCAAAGCATATTAAATCTAGTAAATAGAGTGACTTTAGAGATAGTCACTCAATCCAAACAAACTCGGGATCTTGTGGTGGAAGAGGTGAAAAAATTACATAGCCATATAGATAGTTGAATTGATTCTTTAACTGCCACCATTTTAAATAGCATCGATCCTCCCCCGTCACATGGATATGAAGAGCCAATTACCTCCCATCATTCCACAGCAAACGTCTCTCATAACTCCTCACTGAGAGTACTATCAAATAGTGATGATCATGCTCCCCAATCAATAACTGATGTTTCAGATGCTTTAGTGGTTATTGGTGTTCCTTCAAATAAAATGGAGACTAATAGAAGCTTGATAAAAAAATATCAAAAGTCATGTTGACCAGAGGAAAATTTACAAACTTCCCTCACAATCCACTCAAGAAGTAACATATCCAGGAAGATCTAAAATTGTCAAAAGTAAGCGGCTTATAATAGACCATGCTCTGGAAGAGTTTCCTAATTGGTTAGCATTTTTTATTTCATTTTTATTTATTGAAATTTTTATCTTTTATATTCAAAACTTGTACCTAACAACTATTGAATTATTCATTAACTATTCAAAAATTTTGTGCAGAAATATTATTGTGATTGAAGGTGGTAACATTGTTTTGTATTAATCACACCTAGATGATCTACTAGAAAAAGATGGTTAAATTATAACATCTTTGACCTGCAAATAGTATATAACATGGGTCCGGTCGGGGCCCCACGACATACAAAATCCACAAATCTAAAATATTATTAATAGATACAAGTAACTATAAAAACCAACCAGAATATAAGACTACAACGTAAGCTAAGAAAAGCCCAAAACATAGGGGACCAAATGTCCATAACTACCAGGAATGAAATGCACCATAACGCAAGGTGCTAGCCTTAAGTCTTTACAAGGCTTTCCAAAATAATCATTTCGTACGGTACAAGAAAATGCACACATCGGCACGTAGGCCGGCAACACATAAGAACTATACAAAACTTTGGCCTTCGAGGGCCGACACATCAAGGGGCTTCTTACCCACTATTTACCGCTTGGCTCGCCAGCACCTATACTTGGACAATCCAAAAAGACAAAACAAAAAAAAAACATCGGTCAACTAAAGCTGACCACATCGGTGTAACGACCCCACCCCATCCCCGGGGTGGTAGTACTTATTCCCTATTATAAAAGGAAGGTGCAACTACTAACAGGCCAATCACAATCAAATAAAAGCACAAACATCACAAATGGTGGCATGCATGATCACGTGGATCATGCTCCCATGGCATGTTTTTAGTGTACTCCTTCTCGAGTCTCACCTGAAATACAGTGGCACCTAAGGGGGTCCCCGTAGTGATACTATCACACACACACACATCGTAGATGTTAAAAGTTATACGACCTAAACTCTAAAAACTTTCTAATTCGAGTACCCGCAATGAGAGGCCTGTTATCGACTTTCACACTCAACCGTAGAGATAAGAGGGACATACTTCACATTTAACTGAAAGAGCGCGACGGAGAGGCATAAGGTCTACATCTGTCTAAAAGAGCGCGATAGTGACGAAAATGGTCCACATCTATCCAAATGAGCGTCAGTGGGGAGAAACAGTCCACAACTCTCTAAAAGAGCACGATAGTGGGGAGAAACAGTCTGCAACTGTACAAAAGAGCGCGACGGGGAGTACAACACTACTCCTGGTCCTGGAACGTTGTGAGGGGAGGTACAAATATGCCTCTGGTCAATAAAATGATAGTTTATCAATGTAGCCTAAAGAGGTTCTAAACGTACTAGCGACGTGATATAGACTAAGAGGTCTGTGTATGCGAATATAATATGACAAAGAACTCACCAGTCCTACGAAAACCCACAAGAACGTCATTCTACCGGGCCTAACACGAGCCCACCTAGGAACAAGAGTTTCTCGAACAAATCCCACGAATTCCTAAAATCTCTACGACGAATAACACAAGACATTCCCGTTTGCTCCCCTAGGGCTAGTCTCAATGCACATCACAATCATCACCTATCTGGGCTTACTGCCACTGGTAGGCTTCACACAACATGCTTAAATATAGACTTGCACGTTAGATTACTAAATGCATATTCATGCCGAGGATGTACACAATCGACCTGGGTTCACAATGAACCAAGGGAAACAGACACACGTCCATTTGAATGCGGGTGACCCTCTTAAGTAGAAAAGAAGTAGAAAGCTACACCGGGGTCGCAATCCCATGCCTTGGTGGTGTAACACCCCAAATTTCAATTTGGAGTTTATGCTGGGTGACACGGCTTGGGACACGGGCGTGTCCCAGGGCATGTCTAGCTCTGCGTACTTGGCTGTGTCGTGAGAGCTCGACGAAAATGAAATCGACGATCGTTGAGAGGCGACACGGCCTGGGACACGGGCGTGTCCCAGGGCGTGTCCTGCTCGGGTTGGTAACTAGGTGACGTTGAGTGTGGCATATAGCCTGTGACACGGGCGTGTCACAGGGTGCATGTTTGGCACACGGCCAAGGACATGGGATTGTGCCTTAGCCGTGTTCTTCTCAGGAGAGTTGATCCTGTGTTGATTGGGTGACACGTCCCTCAACACGGGCATGTAACTTGGGACACGGGCATGTCAGGTGTTTGACACGGGCGTGACCAACCCATGTTCTGATCCAGTTTGAGTCAGTTCTCTTGCCGCTTAAGGAACACAGCCTGTGACACGGGCGTGTCACAAGCCATGTCAGACCTGTTTAGATGCTTTTCAAAGCAGATCAAGGCCGTTCATTTCCTTCTATTTGGATCCTGTGGTCCAAGCTCCTTCTTGCTAATATAAGGCCGAGAATAAAGGATAGAATCTCATTCAAGCTTTGGTCATTCTCTTTCTAAAGAGAAGAGAGAGAGGAGAGCAAGGAAGGAAGAAGGAGAAGCTTTTCAGCCTCCGGTGGAGCTTCAGCAATCCGAATCGAGAGCCGAGTTCAGTGTTGTGGAGGCAAGTCCGTCGCGATGATTTCCAACCAGCTAGTTTCTCCATAGCTCCGAAGCCATCGTCAAGGGTAATGATCTCCTTCATGGACAAGTGAAGTCCTACTTTATGCATGTGCATGGGATCCTCCACCAAGAGGTGGAAAGCGTAAGCGATTCCAGTGGTTGAGTCTGCATTTAGATCCGAAAGTGTGTAATACGGAATATGCATGTTGTGTGAAGTCCATTTTGATTGGTAATCTATATTGGTGATGCTGCGAACTGGAGAAGACTCTATGTATATAACGAATAACTTGCGGAGAGTGTGAGGACGCTTGTGAATTGTGTTAAGGAAGCTTTCCATAGCTCCTTTGGTTGTACGCTCGATACGAGCTGTGTGATGGATTGGAAAGTGGCACTAGGTGCCTGTGTTGAGAGATGGATACGAGAACCTCTGAGTGGGTGGGCCACCCAACAAGTTCAGTGGTAAGATCGTTGTGAGCGGTCGTTTGGTAGCACTACAAATGGGGGGCTGCTGGCCTTCCCGGCGTGTCGATCGATAATGCTCAAGTGTTGCTGTGAGGTTACCACCTCTGAATGGGATGGGTGAGAGGGTCCCCAGCCTGCGCGTTGTAGTAGACTATGCTCCATTGCTAACAAGTTAAGAACCTCTGATCAGTGGTGGAACCCAGGGAATGATCTGGTCCACCGTAAGCGTGCTATGAGTGCACGGAGCGTCTGACACGAAGGCCGACATGGGTGATATTATTATGCCTGAGTACACTTGTTGTGATATGTATATATTGTGATTGCAATGCATGCAGGGAAGGAACCACTGCCCCAGGTAAGGGGTAGGGTTGTTATAATTGGTCAGCTGAATGCTGACCGTTGCTTTGTTTATCACCCATGGGGTGGACGTCCATGTGCAGTTGCTGCCCTTGTTGATGCTGAACTTGACTGAGCGAGCTGAAGCCCTTGCTATTACTATTTGTAGGCCCTCGAAGGCCGTGCGAAGAATTGGATTTCATGTGTGGCCGGCCTGCGTGCCGATGTATGAAATCATCTTTTGTAAAGATAAACTTGTAAGGCCTTAAGACTGAGAGCGATTGTGAGTTTGTATACATTCCTGGTGATTTATATAAATGTGATATTTATATAGTAGTGGAAATTCATTGTTTAAGTTCTTGCAAGTAATAATCTTCCGCTAAAATGCTCTGAGTTAGGATGCGTGTATAAAGGTTTTTGATATTCATAAGTAATTCTGCCATTTGTCTGTGAAATATGGCGTGGGCCCCAGGCCAGGCCCTCTATTATATTCCATGTGATAGATGGAGGCATTACAAAGTGGTATCATAGAATAGGGTTGAGTCGGGATCACATAATTGAACTCAAGAATGTCCACTAGGAATGTGAGTGTGTATATTCGGTATGTTTGCCATTTTGGAATGGACGTTAACGATGTCTTGTTCACGTATAGGTGACAAGCAGTGGGACTGGGCAATCTAAACCCCAGCATTCAGATGAGAGTGTAGAACCAGCTGAGGTGCCCACACCTCCTCCTTCGGTAGAGACAGTCTGGTTTATCGCGAAGGTGGTTTTTGCGATGATCAAGGCTCACCATGAGCAGGTGGCAAGGGAATGAGGATCGATCCTGCCGTTGAATATTTGTCTGACCCAAGGACCATATACAGTCGAGGAGTGCTTTCATGCATTTGTTGAGTTACGACAACATGCAGAGTTTGTGTTTGAAACCGAGGAGATCACTAAGATCAACAGATTTTACGATGGTCTACACGATGAACTACGATGGTTATTGGTGGGACCAAAGTTGCTTGGATTTTGTGCCTTGGTAATGGCAGCTAGATCTTTGGAAAGGGACTTAAAGTAGTTCAGAGCGAGGCACGGTTATAATGTGCCAACCTCTTCCATCACCATGGGAACAAAAGAAAGGCGTGTTTGTTTTTCTTGTGGTAAGGTGGGGCATCGTGCCCGAAGATGCTATTATGGTACCACACCAAGGGAAGATAAGGAGTTGAAGCAGGTGTGGGATAAAAATAACTTGGCAGTGGAAAGGTATGAGTTCAAAGTTCCGCAGTCAGAACGATCAAAGTTTAGGAAGCGAGATAAGAAGAAGTTCAGGCTTGCTGAACAATCTTCTTTGGATGTTGCTTCGAGAGCAATGATTAGGCAAGGATGTGTGGAGATGCGTACATATTTAACTCATGGAAAGCAGGGGCATGTCGCCCGAAATTGTTGGAGTGGCCTTTCAAAGGGTGAGGAGAAAAAGACCGGTGCGTACGATAAAGAAAAGGGTCATATATCCCGAGACTGCAAAAGTGGCCCTTAAACGACGTGAAGCAAGAAGGGAAAGACTATCTATAATAGTGTATACGATCTTTGTTTTGTGTGTATAAACATGGTGTGATCATGAATAAAGAGGTTATTGGGTGTTGGCTTAAGATTTTTATTGTCCTATGAACTGATTTTGGTATCACCGCTACGAGTAGATTGACATAGCCGTGGTGAAAAGAGCGATTATGGATGGAGCTTGTTCGTAAAGCAGATTATGAAAGACATGGATGAGCAAAAGTAAAGTAAAGAGTGTACTTTACTATTGTCGTATTGTATTATGTACATATTGTATGTATGTGTGTTTGTTAAAAACACATGTGTTTGTGTGATGTTGTGGGGCGAGACAAGCTGTGGCCTCTAAGCTCTAAACCCAGATCGTTTTGGTATATTGTGCATCGAATGAATGGTTGTGTTGATATTACAGTTGCGCTAAATTTCGGGATGAAATTTCTGTAAGGAGGGGAGGGTTGTAACCCCCCCCCCCATTTCAATTTGGAGTTCAGGCTGGGTGACACAGCCTGGGACACGGGCGAGTCCCAGGGCGTGTCCAGCTCTGGGTACTCGGGTGTGTCGCGAGAGCTCAATGAAAATGAAGTCGATGATTGTTGAGAGGCGACACGGCCTGGGACATGGGCGTACCCCAGGGCGTGTCCTGCTCGGGTTTATAACTAGGCGACGTTGAGTGTGGCACACGGCCTGTGACACAGGCGTGTCACAGGGGCATGTTTGACACATGGCCAAGGACACGGGCGTGTGCCTTAGCCGTGTTCTTCTCGGGAGAGTTGATTCTGTGTTGATTGGGGGACACGCCCCTCAACACGGGCGTATACCTTTTGATACAGGCATGTCAGGTTTTTGACACGTGCGTGTCCAACCCGTGTTCTGATCCGCTTTGAGTTAGTTATGTTGCCACTAAAGGGACACAGCCTGTGACACGGGCGTGTAACAAGACGTAATAGACCTGTTTAGACGATTTTCGAAGCAGATCAAGGCCGTTCATTTCCTTTTATTTGGATCCTTTGGTCCAAGCTCCTTCCTGCTAATATAAGGATGGGAATAGAAGATAGAATCTCATCGAAGCTTTGTTCATTCTCTTTCTAAAGAGAAGAGAGAGAGGAGAGTAAGGAAGGAAGAAGGAGAAGCTTTTCGGCCGCCGGTGGAGCTTCAGCAGTCCAAATCGAGAGCCGAGTTCAGCGTTGTGGAGGCAAGGTCATCGCGGTGATTTCCAACAAGCTAGTTTCTCCATGGCTCCGAAGCGATCGTCAAGGGTAACGATCTCCTTCTTGGACAAGTAAAGTCCTGCTTTATGCATGTGCATGGGATCCTCCACCAAGAGGTGGAAAGCATAAGCTATTCCAGTGGTTGAGTCTGCATTTAGATGGAAGTGTGTAGTACAGAATAGGCATGATGTGTGAAGCCCATCTGGATTGGTAGTCTAGATTGGTGATGCTGCGAACCGGAGAAGACTCCGTATATATAACGAATAACTTACAGAGATTGTGAGGACGCTTGTGAATTGTGGTCAGGAAGCTTTGCATAGCTCCTTTGGTTGTACGCTCGATACGAGCTGTGTGATGGATTGGAAAGTGGCACTAGGTGCCTGTGTTGAGAGATGGATACGAGAACCTCTGAGTGGGTGGGCCACCCAACAAGTTCAGTGGTAAGATCGTTGTGAGCGGTAGTTTGGTAGCACTACAAATGGGGGGCTGTTGTCCTTCCCGGCGTGTCGATCGATAATGCTCAAGTGTTGCTGTGAGGTTACCACCTCTGAATGGGATGGGTGAGAGGGTCTCCAGCCTGCGCGTTGTAGTAGACTATGCTCCATTGCTAACAAGTTAAGATCCTCTGATCGGTGGTGGAACCCAGGGAATGATCCGGTCCACCGTAAGCGTGCTATGAGTGCACGGAGCGTCTGACACGAAGGCCGACATGGGTGATATTATTATGCCTAAGTACACTTGTTGTGATATGTATATATTGTGATTACAATGCATGCAGGGAAGGAACCACTGCCCCAGGTAAGGGGTAGGGTTGTTATAATTGGTCAGCTGAATGCTGACCGTTGCTTTGTTTATCACCCATGGGGTGGACATCCAAATGCAGGTGTTGCCCTTGTTGATGCTGAACTGGACTGAGCAGGCTGAAGACCTTGCTGCTACTATTTGTAGGCCCTCTAAGGCTGTGCGAAGAATTGGATTTCATGTGTGGCCGGCCTGCGTGCTGATGTATGAAATCATCTTTTGTAAAGAGAAACTTGTAAGGCCTTAAGGCCGGGAGCGATTATGAGTTTGTATACATTCCTGGTGATTTATATAAATGTGATATTTATATAGTAGTGGACATTTATTGTTTGAGTTCTTATAAGTAATAATCTTCCACTAGAATGCTCTGAGTTAGGATGCGTGTAGAAAGGTTTTTTATATTCATAAGTAATTCCACCGTTTGTCTGTGAAATATGGCATGGTGCCCCGGTCGGACCCTCTGTTATATTCCATATGAAGGATGGAGGCGTTACAGGCGGAGTCTCCGCTCACCACCGCGTAGCGGGAGAGGGACTCTATGTGCAGTCCACACACAACATCGGGGTTGCAATCCCATGCCCTGGTGGAGTTCCCATCCTCAACAAGAATGGCGTGAGGGAACTCTCATTGCACGAAAATAAACATAAGCACAAAATATTGAAACAATAGTCTCAAGACCGAGTAAAAAGAGTCGTTACCCTTGACACGCATTTCGTAGCCATCTAACGATCATCGCAACTTTCTTTCAATGATTTGAGCTTTGAATCGACTCACCCGTAGATAGCTCAGCAACAACCCTTCAAGGGATCGATAAGAGGATCACACCACCACTCCCAAAAGGTAGCATCCTTGTTCCACTTATCGTCCACCTTATAGTTAGGAATGGATTCAACCAACCGAGAAACAACTCCTCCTTCAACAACACAGTAATCCCTAACGGGTCTTGATGGGGAGGCTAGGAGTAGTCGGTTTTAAGCGAGACAGCAAACCCCTAGGTCATTGATCTCCACAGCGAGTGATTTCTAATCAGTTGACGCAAAAAAAATAGAAACTCGAGCAAGATCTACCTCTCATCTTGGTCAACAGGAAATAGGAACTCGGCAATAACGAGCGTGGCTCACACATGAGCAGAAATCACTGCAAAGGCGGCTTCTTATTCTCACTATCGGTGCATCCAGTAACCGGCGACAGCATGGAATCCTTCCTGGTCTTCGCAGTAGATCGAGGTTCTTTCTCGGTCGAACACCAATCGGAGGCGGCAAAGAGTAGCAGATCAAAGTTGAGATCAGGGAAGTCTGTTGGGAGTCAAAGGTCCTTAAGTGGCACAGGTGGGAGAGAGAGTGTTGGGATTTGTCTCCACAATACCTCAGATTTGTAGGAGGTCAGACCTTGAACTAAGATGAATTAAGGTGTATTTGATGCTGTGTTTAAGTTGTATGTGTGCAGGTTCTATTTGCCAAGTGTAGACCAATGTCAGTCTATAATGGGTCACCAAACACAGGACCATACAATGTAATCCATCATTGAGTGATCCAAAGTGTTGGCCCATGTATAGCCTCTCTATTGGGATACACTTCCTATATGCACTTGGATTGATGGACAGAAGCATTGGAGCTAATTTCCTCAGAAAAATTTCTAAGTCCAAAATACTCGAGTAACCCCTTTGTTATACTCGAGTATCAGACTTAATACTCGTGTATATAAAACCATACTCGAGTAGTTAGTTAGACTTACTCGAGTAATCAGTTAGACTTACTCGAGTAGGCTCTGAATACTCGTGTATATATTTCTATACTCGAGTAGTTAGTTAGTCACTAGAGTAAGTTGTTTTCATACTCGAGTAAGTAACTTAATCACTCGAGTAAATCATATATCATACTCGAGTAGATCTTTTTCTTCTCTTTTCTGCAAGTTCAAGTATTGATACTCGAGTAATTGATTTTGATACTCGAGTAAATCATTCGATACTCGAGTAATTGATTTTAATACTCGAGTAAGTGAATGTTTCCCGGATTCCTACGCTGATACTCGAGTATATCTTTGTTGATACTCGAGTAGATCTTTTCTGATACTCGAGTATATCGTTGCTGATACTCGAGTAGATCTTTGCTGATACTCGAGTATATCTCTTCTGCTACTCGAGTAGTTCATTTTTTTTTCTCTCAAGTAAATTTCTCTTCTCATACTCGAGTATATTCCTCTTTGTCACTCGAGTATCTAAATTCCCATACTCGAGTATATCTTCTCTTACTCGAGTATAGCAGTTCTCTATTCCAGAATTCTTCTAAGTTCGAATTCGCTAAGTATTTTGAATCCGTCATTTCTGATTGGTCCACGTGTCATCCTTAATTAAGATTATGACCGTTGGAGTCCACCTATAAATAGGTCATTTCAGAATTGACTTATTAACAAGATTACAGAGATATTCTTTTTAAGAAAAAGATAATTCCGTGAACCCTAATTCTCACGCCGCCGCCGCCATTGTTGTTCGCGGAAAAAGCTTTGGATCGCCCCTATCTCCGTCTTCAACGACTGTTTCTCCAGCGATCCAGACAAAAGTGAATCACTCGATCTCGCCGAGCCTCAAAGATTTCAGATCTATCTTCTTGATCGAGGTGGTTCTAGTTTTCAGATTCGTGGATCTCTCTCAAGTCATCTTCAACTTTTCTGATCAAGCCAAAGCTCTTAAGGAAGAAGACTGTCAAGATCTAGATCTGAGATTATTGTTTGTATTTTCTTTAAACAAATTATTGTGTAGGAGTTTTTCTCCGAGATTCGTAGGAAGGCTTTTTCTTCCGAGTTTTGTAGATCCAGTTGGATCGAGTTTTGTAGGAACGTGGTTCCGAGGTGTAGGATTGTTTTTCAATCCGAGATAGTGGAGTAGCCGAGTCTAGTGATTTGCTAGATCGGTGAGGAAAGTGGACGTACCCAAGGTTGGGGAACCACTATAAATCTCTTGTCGTCTGTGATTGCTTGATGTGTGCTGTGTTAATTTTTAATTCCGCATTTGACACGCATTTCACCTATTCACCCCCCTCTAGGTGATTTAGGCTAACAACTTAGACCTCTCAGAGAGGGGATCGCGAATCGTGGCTTCCAGATGGCTTCTCCCCTACGATTGAAAGAGGAGAACAGGAGGGGGATTCAGTTACTTAGGGTTTTGAGAGGGGGTCTTTTGGTTTAGGTTTCTTGTATTGTTAAAACCTAATCAGAAATACTATCCACAGACCAAGCCCCCTATCCGCACCCCAAACTTAGATTTGTTTAAATTTAAGGCATTACATAAATGACTCCCACCTATATGCTTATAGTATAGTTTTAACTACTCAAAAAGCTTTGAATCCAAGAAAATTTAAGCATTCTCTATATGTGTCTCCAAATCATGATGTTAGTATTTATTCTTCGACTAGTGTTTTATTGAAACTGACATTTTTATTTTTTGCAAACTTATATACTATTTCAAATTATTATGCAAAATCTCAAAAGAAGCAAACTGAGTGTAAAATCGTTGCTTTGCCACTTCACAAGTAATTCATTAAAGTACATTAACTTCTTTCTCATGTCAGTACACCAAGTCAATCATTGGGCTTTGCTCGTTGGGAACATAAAGGAGGGGTGTTGGCAGTATTTTGATTCCTTATATAAGATTTCTAATTACAACAAGCTTCAAAAAATGATATGAAATGTCTTTCAGTGATAGTGATTTCAAATATGTTTTAAAAACATAATTTTTATTTTCCTTATGCAGTTTAACTATTTCAAACAAGAACTTCTCGATATACTTCCAGATAACATTCATGAGTGGCCACTTGTTTTTGTAGAGGAAAATCCAACACAAAAGATCCCAGATGATTGTGGCGCATTTGTTATGATGTATATGAAGACAATAGTTGCAAATAGGAAAATTGATTGGAGTAAACATCAAAGTTAGGGAAAGGAAATGTCGAAGCTTCGGGCTGAGCTTGCATTTGAGTTTCTCCAAACATTTCCATATAGGTTATTGAGTATGTGGTTTCTCAATCTCCATACATTATATTCATTAAATGTTTCTAGATAGGTTAATGAGTGTGCTTCGATAGGAGAAAAAATTCCATCTGTTCTATATTTTTTCTCTAAACATTGGTTTTTACTGCCTAAATTAATATACGACCACATTTCAAAAATACTGCCTAAATATTTTTGAATGCGACCTCAATATTATTGAATACGATCATTTTATTACAGATATGACCAGATTTTTGAATTGACCACTCTCCCATTCAGTTACTAATTATTTTCTATCTCTCAATTATTTGCAGGTAAATAAGGTCGGTTGTTTGATTATGCAACAATAGGCTATGAATGTCTGTTACAAAGCCTTTCTAATGTAGGATTTCGTTTTGTTTGCAGAATGACTTATTTTAGCGTTGACGGACTACACTAAATTGGACATGGTTTATGAAATGCTTATTATAATGTTGATATAATGATTTTGTAATAACTAATTTAGGGTTCATAACAATTGTGATACAATGATTTTGATACTAGAAAATAGTTTACACATTAGGCACAGTGTTGTTCGAAGCTTCGAGTGCTAATTGACTCTATTGTAATGAATAGATTGAATTACTATTGGATTTTCTAATTACTAATATAGGGTTCTTTACATAATCAGCTGTAACTGCATGTTGTATTTTATAATTACTATTCAGACTGGTTGCAATGAAAATACTGTCGCATATATGTTTTCTTGAGCATTATTTTGTTGAAATCTGTGAAAAGTATGTTATAAATGCCCGTATTGTACATTTAGACAACATGAATCTGTTAATTATGCAAAAAGTTTTGTTGTATATGAATCTTGTAGTTCTATGTTATTTCTACAATGCATGCAATTCAAACGAACTTTGGGAATACATGAAAAGTTGGGAATACATTAATATTCTATCAGTTTCACTTATATGGTCTAAATTTTCATTTACTCTAGTTAGACATTCATGTCATTGACCATATTCAGTACTAATATTTGCATATTTATAATATTTGGACTAGATACAGTACAAATATTGTCGTATCCTATATGGATACAATGGAAATACGACCATAAAGGTTTTTAGTATAGCTGTATTTCCTTTTGACCCAATCCTTTATAAAACCATTTGGTAGAGTGGGGTTTGATTTGATACAGCTGTAATTCCTTCTTATCCGCGTATTAGGAAAAGATACTTGAGGCCAAGTTGCTTAAATACATAATAACTTTTACAAACGTAAATAGTAAATAGTTCAATGCTTGAAGACATCGGGAATACATGAAAAGTCTACAGGTACATTAATAGAAATGTTGTTAATTAATGTCAAATCTTCGATCATATCACCATTAGGTGGGGTGGGTTTTGAGTTTTTATTGCTCTCGCAAGTAATGTCCATGAAATTATGCTCCTTCGACGGCTCCGCAACATCTATAGTGTTCAGAGGCAACTCCCCCTCTCAACGCCGGAGGATATCTCCTCCAAGACTGGCAACAAACTCCCAAGGCCGGTGGCCCCTTCGAGTGCACGAGCGAGCGAGAGAGAAATGAGAGAAAGAGGGGTGGGTTCCCTTTAACAGGCAGCTCTCCTCCAAGACTAATATGTGGCTCTTCGCGAAACTAGATGAATTGGGACGGTGAGGTCTTCATTTCCTCACAGGCGGAGCGAATTCAACAATCCTACATAACCAGGATTCCTATTAATATAAAGTCCACATCCACAGAAGTATATAAGTCCACAAAAGTGTATTTTATAAATGGAAGAGTAATAAAAACAACAAAGCGCTCAAATGTTTTTCAATAATACATTTTATGTGGTACAAAACGCTCAACTCTTAGTGTCTCATATCATCCATCGGAGGAGGCATCAGTACATGATGCGTCATCATGTTAGGCTCTATCTCTCTGGACTGGATGTCCTCCTAGATGGTTCACTGCTCCTGTTACTGGTTGTGCTCCTAAAAAGTATGGTACGATAATCGTTAGTCATAAAGACTAAGTGGTTTCACATCATCTTCCCCGGCGAATCTTAGGCATCGGGCGGAACGAGATAATAAGGAGGCTACAATATAATCAGCAATATAAGCAGGTGACATATGAGATTCTAAGTTTACCTTAGCCATTAATATAACACTAGCTTGGTTATAAAAAGTGTTTATACATTGCAGTAATAATAAAAGAGCATATATAACTGCAGGTATGAAAGATCATGTACTATAACAACATATATAAGAGAGTGGGTTATATAGAACTGAATTTGACTTAACATATAAAAATGATCATACAAATTTATAAGTTAAGGTCTACAATTACATTTAAGTAACCCATCATATAAAAGTGCTCATACAAATTTATAAGATGAGAGTCTTTATGAGGTGCATTGCAATGCAATGCAATGTAATATAATGCAATGTAATGTATGAGTGTATGATGACTAGCCCATGATTTACACATACAACCACTCACCAACTCTATGTTAACATAGACCTTTAGTTACCACTTTTTGAGGGTAGCTAACCTCTCAGGCACCTCCCATCTTGCCCAAACGGTGGTAGTGGAACGGGCTTCTCCACTATTGAGTGGGTATGGACACTACAAGACCTAGGCCATAAGTATGCCTTGACGCTAAAATTAGCGGTGAAACTGCATACTCTTGCTCACTAAAACCAGCAGAGTTGTAATAGCCAAAATAAATGATCATCGGCAAAATGACACAAAGACACCAGCTGAGCTGCCTCGCTAGACCATAAACCCACCGTCCTAGAGTCCATCTGTCAGCTTCTATCGGTGTGACACTTGGTAAGCTCGTAGACTTGCCCCAAGTAATCCTCCAACCAGGATCAATATGCATTGTATATACCAACACTTATGAAACCATGTGTGTCAATGTGCCTCCAGTACCCAAGGACTATCAACCCAGCCCTTAATGATTCCCACAAGTATAGATTAGTGCTCACCAGCACCCAATTAATTCCAACCAATTCCTTACCATAACACACTATGATATAATCATATCTTTTAAACTACACCAGACCACCACTACTATTAGTAATGAGTCGTCAATGCCTAAACACCCTGGGAGATAAATCTAGTATAAAAGAGTGTGTAAGACATGGGAATAGTTTTTAGTGATCCTATAGGGCTACTTATGTGCTTAACGACGTACTAAAGTCACTAAGAAAGTTCACATAAACTCCATAACACTTCACCTTGGAGTTGTCAGGGTCAATGTATATATATCCATACTAAGCCATCAATCCAAACACTTGGAGGAAAGGGGCGGTGTTACTAAGATTACTTCAAGAGGAAGGTTAGAGCAATATGTATATCAATTAAAATAGTTAGTGTTTAACTCCAAATGCCCCAAATTTTAGACCAAACATCTCTAAGATCATATCAAAATCATACTAAAATTTTTGGATGTAATCGAAATCAGAGAACCACTTTTTTGTCACTTTTAATGATTTTGAAATAATCATGAAAACTTTAGAAAAACTTGCTCCAAAAATTCTAAGATTTTTTGAAGCCAATCCTCAGGTTCATATGCATCTAGCCTCCAATTTTCAGATCTTTTGGGGAACATACAAAGAGTCATACAATTCATAAAATTCTCCTAAGGTAACTGTCACACATTAAATATCATGAAGCAACAACATTCATGCAGTCGTGTTCAAAAAGCCCAGCAGGGGAGGCGCCATGCAGCGAGGGAGCGAGGAGACCTGAGGTGGGGATGATGACATGCGACGGGAGAGGCGACGTGCGGAGGGGGTGGCGACATACGATGGCGGTGGCGACATGCAAAGGGGGCGGCGACATGCAGCGGGGGAGGCAACATGCGGCGGTTGGCGGAAACTAACCGCGCATGGCAACTAACGGAGGGGATGGAAGCATGCGGCTGGTGGAAAAATACGGCGGTAGTCAAAAACTAACAGCATCATATTGGGGAATAACCTAACCATAATGTATATTTTTAATATAGTATAGATATTGAATGAACGGTTAAAATACTCTCATTTCCCTTATCTTGAAGACTAATTACATAGTCATTGAGAGGGAGAGCTTATAATAATATATTTCCTAGTGTTAATAAGTCAACTAATTATCATAATATGAGACAAATGAATTCGCCTAAAGCTGATGGCTGAGATACTTTGACATGAGTTGAGAATCAAAATTATTCTAAGTTGAAAATCAAAGACCAATTTATTGTATTTTGGGGGCTTATCAATTTCCTTCAGTCTAGGTGTTCTAAATTTTGGCATCTTCTTTATGGAAAAGATCAAACAAGATTAATGAATGAATAAGGCTTCATCATGCTTTCTTCATGTGTTTATCATTATAATTCGACGAATTAAACTGAATAAAAAAGGGGAATACAATTTTAATGTGAGGATCATTGGCGCACTCACAAGCCCCTTAAAGCCGACACTCTAATAGATTTGATTCTACCTCGGCGGGCTTGTTGGAGAGATAGTCATTGTGTCCTCGCACCATCTTCAGCCTCTCCTCTATTGCGAAGAATCTATCGATCCATGCGAGCTCGACATCCTGCAAGAAAGAATGATCGGAAGGGGATACCACGCGAGTGTAGGATGAAAAGCAAAAAAGAACATGTTCCTCATTTTGAGGAGGCGGGTTAGCACTCCTGGAAGAAAGTTATTTCTCTGCCTCTGCTATCTTGGCCTCAGCCTCTTGGCAAGGCTCGACCTCTATGTGAAGCTTCCTGTTTAAGGTAAGATCGTGCCCCGTGGTCTGGTGGAACAACTAAGCAGGCGTAGGAGGGACCGACTTCTGCGATTTGCCTGCTCGCAAATGGGTGTCTCCACGAGTATCTCGACGTCATAATTACCATAGAGTACATTGAAGTCATCATCCATCCTTCATCCAATAGGGCAGCAAAACCCGGTATTGCGAATTGTCCCAAAGAAAGAGAGGATCCACCTTTAAGTCTTTGCTCTATATCTCGAGACCAAAATTAAAATATGATGCAGGATCAATCCTTAGGTGGTTCCTCCTCGCTAGCAGTATGTGCCCTCCTAAATTTCTATTTCTTTCCCTTTTGCTCGTGTGAAGAGGCAGCTTTCGGATGAATTTTAGTCTTGCCCTTACCGAGGCTAGAAGATGGCTCAACTTCATCCAAGATGATGCTCTCAGCAGGGAGGGAAGAAGGAACCTTGCAAACGAGTACTTTTGAACTAGGGTGAGTGCACCCACATCAAACACTCACCTACAAAAATACATAAGAGCTTGCAAGAGCAATAAGAACAAGAAAGGGAATAATGGCGAGTTCTCGCCTAGGCTAACATGTCCCTAACAGAATGACGGTGAGTTGATCCACATGTTGTTGTAGGTAGATAACATCAAACTCCTTCCCCTTCAGGAAGATATAGAGGGAGAGGGCATCACCATCCACGTGAAGTAGCTTGTGCTTGAAGGGTACCGAACTTGCCTCGCACAAAGATTGTTGGGTATTGTATCCACAATAACCTTGATTTTAAGAAGTGTCTCTTGAACTAAGATGAATTGAGTTTGTATTTGATGATTGTTTCTTTAGTCATGTGCTTGCATGGTTTTATTGCTAAGTACAAACAAATGTCAGGTTACAGTAAGTCATGAAATATAGGACTATACAATATAATTCCTCATTGTGTAGGTCAAAGTATTGACTCATGTGTAATCTCTCTATTGGATTGTACTTCTATTACAAGCACATTAGAAGGATCTAGGGAGGACAAGTTGCTGAATATAGGAGGAATAAAATTTTTCTCAAGTAAAATTCGTCGAGTATAGTAGTGTATACTCGTCGAATTCGCCGAGTATACTTACGGACACTCGTCGAATTCGTCGTGTATTCCTATTGATACTTGTCAAATTCATCGTGTTTACTTAGAGAATATTTTCTCTAGTCTTGGAAATCGATTAAGTAAGATTCATCGAGTATCCTCAAGTATACTCTTCGAATTCGTTGAGTGTACATATCGACTATCGTTGAATTCGTGGAATATACCAATCGATACACATCGAATTCGTCGAATCTCACTAATAAAGCTTCCGAGTTCTTGAACTTACTTTTTTGGATTTGTCTAAGTTAAATTTGTCAGATATCAAAGCAATTCGTCGAGTATACTCGTGGATATACAACGATACTCGACGAATGGACTTAGCGTAATTTTTTTTTCGGATTTTCTGTCTGACAAGTTTCTATTTCTAGACATCAGCCATGTACAGTACACGTGGACTGTTCATTTAGGAAGGAATTTTTCTAGCCGTTAAAGAAGGGATCTTATAAATACCTAGGGTTAATTCGTTCAACCATAATCACTAATTCCTACTTTGAAATCGAGAAAATGATCACTCATTTTGGATGGACGCACTTCTTTCGGAAATTGAAGAATGTCGACCTAGCTTCTCTCGATCAGCGATTCTTTCAAGAAGTAATCTGGCAGAGTTTGTTTCAAGTTCTACTGAAGATTTCAGATCTAATAGGATCAAGATTTCAGATCAAGCTTTAAAGATATATTTCAAGTCTTCTCTTTCTTAAAGAGCATCAAGATTTTCATTCCAAGGAGGTAAAAGATTGGATAGTTTCATATATGAAGAAATAGATCAAACTTCAATCTAAATAGTTGTATAAATTTCTTTTGTACTATTGTAGGAAGTTTTATCTTTCGAGGTGTAGATCCTTGTCAAAGGATCGAGTTGTAAAAGAGTTAGTTCTCCGAGTGCAGGAGAGGTTGTTCTCCAAGAAGTAGGAGTGTTGAATCCAAGTTGTAAGATTTGTTTAAATCTGAGAAAGATGAAGTAGCCAAATCTAGCCCTTAGTGGTAGATAGGCGAGGTGGGACAGTGGACGTACCCAAATTAGGAAACTATTATAAATTCTTGTGTTATGCTGTGTTTGTTCCATGTGCTTACTCGTAATATTCTTAATCTGCTTTTTGACGTAGAACTCACCTATTCACCCCCTCTAGGTGATTTAGGTAGGCAACTAGATACTTTCAATTGGTATTAGAGGGGTGTTGTTCTATATAAGGTTAACACCTTGAACAAGATCCTAGTCTAGTTTCCAGAGCATAATATTTCCTTAATGGATCAGAGTAAGGACATGTCCTCAATGAAGCTTCCAGTGTACACTAAGGAGAACTTTCCTATGTGGAAGGAAAGAGTCAGATTCTTTATGAAAGCAGCTGATCCAAGAATCTTTCAGATTGCAGAAGAAGGACCTCACGTTCCTACTCAACCATCTGCTATGAATCCAAATGTGATGGTTCCTAAAAAGATGATGGACTTGAATATAGATGAGATTGCACACGTCTCCTTGGACAAGAAGGACAAAAATATAATTGCTAGTGCTTGGATGACTCTATGTTGCAAAACCTTTTCCACTGCAAGTCTACCAAGTAGATGTAGAATTCCCTGATTGTTCTGATAGAAGATACTGAAGAAGTGAGAGATGATCGAAGGTATCTACTCAACCAAGAGTACGAGACATTCAAACAAGACCCCCAAAGATACTATTGTTGATAGTTATGAAAAGTTTTTCCAAATTGTCAATGGTCTGAGAAACTATGGCCGGGCATTCACTAATGGTGAACTGAATGATAAATTCTTAAGATCCCTGGCGAAAGAATGGGACACTAAGGTCATGTCCATCTGAGAATTTGGAAAGTTGCCCGACACTGATCCTCAAAATCAATTTGGGAAGCTCTTATCTTATGAACTACAAATAAATACATGGAAGAAAGAAGAGCAAAAAAGTAAAAATTCAAGCAAATAGAAGTTTATAGCATTGAAGGCTGAAGGGCCATAGAAATATAAAGTTGTGTCACCTGTAAGGACACAAGCTTTTGATGCTTAAGAAGATTCTGAGCCAAGCACCTTAGTCTCTGAATTGTTTGATGGAGAGTTCTCATTGATCTCCAAGAAATTCAAAAGAATGCTGAGAAAAAGGAGGCAAAGGAAAAGCCAATCCTCCTCCTCTGACTTTAGAAAGTCACATCGTGATGGTGATCATTCTAAAAAAAGCTACAACTGAGATGACAGATACAAATCTAAACCTAACAAACTTTCTTCTTCTAACATTATTTATTATTGTTGCAATAAGCCAGGACACGTGATCACGGAGTGTCCTTACAAAAAGTAGGAAGGATCCAAGAAAGAAGAGAAGAGATCCTTCAAGGATAAGAGGAAGGAAGAAAAGGGCTTTCTCGCGAAGAAGTCAAAGACTCTTAGTGATGATTCAAGTGAGTCAAGCTCAGATGATGAAGAAGCCTACTTCGGACTCATGGCTTACTTAAATGAGGAAGTAGGAAACTCCTAATACAATGGGAAGGTAAACTCGCACACCATGCTATCAGAATCATAAACTTCATCTAATAGTCATGAAGACTATTCTTCTGGGGAAGATGATTTTGACTTGATGGCTCGGCATCTAGTTCTTTTGAAAACATTTGACAAATATCATAAGGTGGTCAAAAAGCAATCAAAAGAGGTTGCTTCTCTGAAGGCAGTGGAATAAAGTCTGAGGGAGGAAATTGTTGATTTGAATCCTCTCAGAGATGAAGTTCACTCCTTAAAAGAGTAATTAAAATGTTCGACTGAGCTACTAAGTCAGAAAGAGAATTTCTTAGATGAAATTAAAGGAAAGCTGTTAGTTGAGAGGACACTTGTTGAAAGCTACTCCAAGTCAAAGACTGTTCTTCCACTCATCGATAAATTTTCTTCCCCTATGAAGGGTAGTGGTCTAGGCCCTATAGCTGAAAAAGGTAAGGTTGTTAAGATAGTCGCTACCAAAGGCAAAGTGAAGGCACCTCAAAGTCAACCATCCTTTAAGAAGGTAAATTTTCCCATAAATCAATATGACTTTGAGACGTCTTATGGTCACTTTTCTAGGCATGATTATATGGAGCCTAAAAAGAACTACCAAGGATTGACCCTTCCCCAAGACTTTGGTACAAGTGCTTTCAAGGCACCTTATGAAGAGAACTCTTAAAGAGTATGGTCCCTACGTTCATAGACCAAGTATCAAGAAAGCACCTAAAGCGAAAAATTTTGTTCCTAAGGCTAAGGAGACAATGAAGCCTTGTGTTTGCTATAATCATTAGTCCTCAACCTTTAAGTCTATTGCACCTTCTAGTGCTCCCATTCAGAAGGTAAAGAAGGAATATAAAAGAAGGTACAACAGGTTTGTCTGTTGGTGTTGCGACAAGATTGGTCACTTTGTCGTAGATTGTTGGTTTATCCAGTCAAGTTTGAAACTCCATGAGTTAACGTTATAAGACCGACCACTCAAAATATTAATATTCCTACTGGTGTTAAGCTAACAAGGAACTAATGACCCAAATCTATTTGGGTTCCTAAGGGTAAGTGATTTATGAATGCAGGTATGTCCAAAGGCCAACAAAACTCCAATTTAGTTTGTGGACAGTGGATACTCTCGACATATGACTGGGACAAGAAGCCTACTTCTAGAGTATACCCCAGTTGAGGACGGCCCAAAAGTGATTTTTGGCGGTTCAGATAGGGGAGTAACTAAAGGCTACGATACGATTTCCAATTCCATAGTCTCCTTCATATACATGGCTTATGTTAAAGGATTACAACATAATCTCATAGATATAAGACAATTATGTGATAAAGGCTATATCATTGAGTTCTACAAGGACAAGTGTTTGATAAAATCATCTTCCAATTTGGAGACAGTCTTTACAGGCACTCGGAGTAAAAATATTTTTTATTTAAATTTTCTTTGTTTAGATAATTCTACACCAGTGTGAATTTTAGAAAAAGATAGTGCGTCTCTCTGTGACAAATAACCCAAAAGATTAGGACATTAATTTTAAAACTATAAGTATGTTATTTTATCAAAACTTAGTACGTGATGCTCCCAACATTAAGTGACTTAAAGAGAGTCCATGTCACGCATGCCAAATGGTTAAGCAGATAAGGGCTACTTTTAAGGGTATCATTGAAAAAGATTCTTTTAGATGTTTATATCTACTTCATATGGACTTATTCGGTCTGAAGTCAATTCATAGTTTAGGAGGTAAAGTCTATATGTTAGTTATTGTTGATGACTACTCTCATTTTACTTAGGTGTTATTTCTGAAATACAAGTCAGACACCTTTGAAACTTTCACAAACTTTGTCAAACAAATTCAAAACGAATTTAACTGCTCAGTGGTCAAAATCAGAAGTGACCACGGAACAGAATTTGAGTCTGGGGCCATGAAAAAATTTTGTGCAAATCTAGGTATCTTTCATGTGTTTTCCTCCCCGCGTACTCCACAAAAAATGGAGTTGCCGAGAGAAGGAACAGAACACTCATTGAAGCGTATATAACTATGTTGAATGACTCTTCACTACTAGAGTACTTCTGGGTTGAAGCAGTCAACACAGCTTGTCATGTGCAAAATAAAGCATTAATCAACAAAGCCATCGTCAGATACCTTATGAACTATTGAAGGGTAGAAAACTGACTGTGTCCTACTTTAGAATGTTTGATAGCAAATGTTTTGTACTTAACAATGGGAAGTATTATTGTATGAAGTTCAGTGAAAAATATTTTGAAGGTATTTTTGTAGGCTATAGTAGTCATAATAAGGCATAAAGAATTTTTAATAAGAAAACCCTGATTGTAGAAGAGTCTATTAATGTTGTATTTGATGAGACAAGCATGCTTCATAGAAGCTCGTCTAGTGTTGTTGGTGAAGATGTAGGTGCAAGGATAAAAGAACTAAACTTGGGAAAAGCTGTTAAGGAAGATGCACCAAATTTAGTCAAAGTTGTTAATCTCAGCATGGTCGAAGAGGAAATTCAAGATAAAGATCTCCATACACATGCTGAAGGTGCATCGGGTGTGAAAGAACCTCTTGGGAGGATGGGAAGGAATCTAGTGATTAGACACTCAAGAGATCACCCTATAGATCTGATCATTGGAGATCCACGTGACAGAATAAGAACCAAAAGTGGTACAACTAATGAATTTCTATATCTTCGCTTTCTTTCTCAGGTTGAGTCGAAGAAATTTGAAGAAGCAAACAATGATGCTTCTTGGATAATGGCTATGCAAGAGGAGCTCAACCAGTCTTATAGGTGCAAAGTTTGGGAACTAGTGTCAAGGCCCAAATGACAGAACGTGATTGGAACAAAGTGGGTATTCAGAAACAAGCTGGACAAAAATGGAGTGATTATAAAGAATCAAGTCAGGCTTATAGCATAAGGATATAAATAAGAAAAAGTGATCAAATTCGATCAAACATTTGCTCCAATGGCCAGACTCGAAGCGATTAGGTTATTTCTAGCATATGTTGCTCACAAAGGTTTCAAAGTCTATCAAATGGATGAAAAATAAACATTCCTCAACGGTAATCTAAAATAGGAAGTATATGTAGCTCAACCTCCCACTTTTGTCAACTCAACTCTATCTGAACATGTTTATTTTCAGAATAAAGCTTTATATGGTTTAAAATAAGCTCCCGAGCTTGGTACGAGATGATATCTAACTTTCTTCTTGAGAACAAGTTCACAATAGGAAAGATAGATAAGACAATATTTCTTAGGGAAGTTAATGGCAAAATTTTGCTAGTACAAATCTATCTCGATGATATTATCTTTGGATCTACGAATGACCTCCTTTGCAAGAAGTTTTCTAAACTTATGCAGGGGATGTTTGAAATGAGTAGTATGAGTGAGATGAAGTATTTCTTAGGACTTCAGGTGAAATAATCTAATGATGGAATTTTCATTTCTCAGACAAAGTTCACCAACGAGTTAATTAAGAAATTCAGAATGGAGAGTGCAACCTCTATGTGGACTCCAATGAGTTCAGCTATGTCTCTAAACAAGGATGATAAAGGGAGACCTTTTGATGAAACCAAATACGGAAGCATAATTGGATCCTTGCTCTACCTTACTGTGATTAGGCAAGACATAATGTTTTCAACATGCGTGTGTGCTAGATTTTAGGTGAACACTAAGAAATCTCATTACGCCGCTGCAATGAGATTTTGGGATATCTTAAGGGTACACCAAATCTTGGCTTATGGTACCCAAGAAGTAATGACTGCGAGCTAATTGGCTTTTTAGATGCTGATTTTGCAGGTAGCAGGGACGACAGGAAAAGTACTTCCAGAACATGTCAGTTCCTAGGAAGAAGGTTGATTTTTTTGAGCAGCAAGAAACAGAATTGTGTGGCAATCTCAACTGTTGAGTCAGAGTACATCTCCGTAGGCAGCTGTTGTGCAAAACTTTTCTGGATAAGGAATCATCTCGAAGATTACAACTTGAAGCTAAAGGAGATTCCAATGTTTAGCGACTCCTCCAATGCAATTGCGATTGCGATTGCTAATAATCCAGTCGCTCACTGCCAGACAAAGTATATCGAGATAAGGTACCATTTCATTTAGGATCATGTGGAGAATAGGGACATCAACCTCAATTATTTCCCGATGGGAAAGCAAGTCACTGATATTTTCATGAAGCCGCTGAATGAGGCCAAGTTCTCTTTCTTCAAGATAGAACTTGGTATGCTCAACAAGGACTCATGAAGATGGTCAAGGATTCAGACTAAAGTCAAATTGGTTAAGCAATTCTTTCAGAAGGAAGGAATTATTCATCTCAGAAAGTTCAAAAATCTCCAAGGAAAACTTGTCGTGTATCACTCATAGAATCTCGACGAATTTGTCGATATTGGCCGAGTAATTTCGATAATTTCGACGATTAGCACTTAATACCCGTCTAATTTCGACGAATCTGCCTGGTTTACTCAAGGAATTTTGACGAATGTGACTTCAATTTGTTTATTTCTCTTTATTGGATCCGAAGAGTCAATTCAGGCAAAGGTACGCGCACTTCTCTCTCTCTTAAAATATTAATTTTATATATAAATAGACAAGTATCGGGCAAACGGACATCACATTAGTTGAAATCGTTCCAGAAATCCGTCGAGAGTTGTGGGCGCATTATTCATCTTCTGTGAACGGACCGTCTCGACAATTCGACTTCTCTTCTTATCCATCGTTCTCCATGGCTCCAAGAGGTACAGGAAATCTTCTAGTTGGAGGAGAACTAGTTCGCATAGGGTTTACGACCACCGATGAGTTTTGTAATGTAATAGTGATGCTTGAGGCTGCCAGACTGTCTTTTATTCTGGAATATTCGTGCAAGATTCTAAACAGGGATGTCTTGGAATTTTTTCAACATGCCAAACTCCTTCATGAGGATACAGTCATCAAGAGAAAAGTTAGGAATCTATCTATTAAAGTGAAGGCCTCCCTCCTTACCCGATATCTGTAACTTCTAGAAGTTGTAGAAGCCGACCTCATTGAAGATAGAAACTTTACAAGGGCTTTACTGTTCTTTGGTTTACCTAGAGGTACTTCAGCCATCAAAAGGAAATTCATGAATGACGAAGGCAACTTCAATCTGATGTCATCAGGAAGGTCCTCTTGTGCAAAGTTGGTGTAACACCACAAAAATCTCAAAATATGGTTGTACACAATTTTGGGTTGGAGGCTGTTAGACACGGCCTGGGACACGGGCGTGTCCCAGGGCGTGTCGGGTGTACACGGCCTGGGACACGGGCGTGTCCCAGGGCGTGTTCAGGCTAGTCGACGTTTGAGAGTCGACGATCGTCGAGCCTGGGACACGGCCTTCGACACGGGCGTGTCCCAGGGCGTGTTCGAATTAATTTTTGAAATTGACCTATTCAAGTCAGAGCCGGACACGGCCTTGAACACGGCCGGGAACACGGGCATGTGAGGATGGACACGGGCGTGTCAGCTGCCGTGTTCCGACCCGTGTACTGGTTTTGGAAATCGGTGAGTACCGTGTAACAGGAGACACGGGCGTGTCTCATGACTGACACGGGCGTGTCAGGTTCGACACGGGCGTGTCGATGCCCGTGTTCTCGAATATTTCAGTCGGTGCGACTGCCGCGTGTGCCGCTTAAGGGTACACGGCCTGTGACACGGGCGTGTCACAGGCCGTGTCGGCCAAATTTCAGGGGAATTTTCAGTAGATCGTGGCCCTTCATTTTCTTTAAATAAGATCCTGTGGCTGGAGTTCATTCCTGGGCTGATAAGGCCGGGAAAAGGGGGGGAGAAGCTCATTCTTCTTTTCATCTTCTCTTTCTAAAGTAAGAGAGAGGTGAGAGCAAGGAGGAAGAAGAGGAAGTGGAGTCCGGCTGCCGGTGGTGCTACGGTGGTCCAAATCGCGAGCCGAGTTCGGATTTGCGAAGGCAACGCTGCTGCGAAGGCTTTCATCCGTCTCAAATTTCTCTCCATGGCTCCGAAGCGAACTCCTAGGGTAACGATTTCCTGCTTGGACATGTGAAGTCCTTAATTCCTGCATTGCATAGGGAAAACCCTTCCCCGCGAGTGTGCGGTGGGTTGTGGCGTCCCTTGGGGTAGATATGTGAAGTCCCCCTTGTTAGAGTCCGGAATTGGAGTACGGATCTAGGCATGCTGTGTGAAGCCCATCTGGACATGGTCTGGATTGGTGATGCTTGGTTGCATATCGGAGAAGGCTCCGTGATGATTGCTTGTATGCATGATGGATAAAAGTACTGGAGGAAGTCCAGGAAATTATGAGAGTTGGACTCTCTTGTGGCCGTGAGTGCTACTGGTGGAAAGTTGAGCTGTGAGGCTGCAACTAGGACATGGTGGAACGGGCAAGGTAAAACTGTACCCGCGTCAGTCCAGGCGTGAGTCTGACGATGTGAGCAACGAGAAAGGTGGATCTGTACCCGCGTTATGGTTGTCTAACCTTGGGTGCTTAAGACCCTGTTAGGATCATATAGCGAGAGTCGACGGCCGGTGAGCCGATCAGACTAGAATGCTCATAGTGCGCCGTTATGTCTGGGACCTCTGAACGGTGTGAATGTGCCCTGAGTGCACGGAGCGTCGGGCTGTCGAGCCGACGTTTGTGATATGTGACGGTGCGGGCGTGCACGTCTTGCTTGAATGGCTATATATATCATGTTGGATGAATGCTTTGCAGGGATGGAATTCCGCTGCCCCGTGCCAGGGGCAGGGTCGTTATAATTGGTCAGCTGAATGCTGACCGTTGCCCTGTTTTGCCACCGTTTGGTGGATTGGTTCTTACAGGTGCTGGAGGCGCTGGTCCGAGCGGGACTTAGCGGGATGAAGCCCAAAGCTGCGTTGCTGCCCTCGAAGGCATTGTTTTGCTTCTTTTCTTCATGTGTGGCCGGCCTGCGTGCCGATGTATGTAAACCACACTCTTGTTAAGAGAAACTGTTGTAAGGCCTTAAGGCCAGACTCTTTTGATGTATATCTATACATTCCTATGTTAGTGGACATTGTTGTTTATCTTGAGTTCATTAATTCAACCGTGAAGCTTCCGCTAGAATGCTCTGAGTTAGGATGCGTTGGTTATGATATTATTTCGTAGCGTCTCCGCCTGTTTGTGGAATATGGTGTGGGGCCCCGGCCGGACCCTCTATTATATTCTTCTTGACGGGTAGAGGTGTTACAATTTGGTATCAGCTTGTTGGTCGATCTCTTCCGAATTTGCGGACGAATTCTTTTGAGAGGGGGCGAGCACGTGTCAGTGCCGTCGTTATAACACTTAATTTGAACTCAAGATTGTCCACTTAGGAATGCAAATACACTTGTTTGTTGAACTTGTGTATTCTCTTTGTATGATTGCCGTTTTTATTGGTCGTTAACCTGTGTGTTTTACACATATAGGTGACCAGAAGTATTGCGGGTCAGTCCGAACCACAACGTTCTGTTGCGAGTGCGGCACCAGCCGAGGTGCCCACAACTCCTCCATCCGCTGAAACAGTCCGTCTCATCACGGAAACGGTACTTGCTGTGATGAATGCTCAGCAAGCGGGGCAAGCACGTCCTGCAGTGGTGCCAACGCAAGCTGGGGTACGGCAAGAACCGATAGAAGCCGAAGTTGATCCGCGGGTAGCAGATCAACAATGGAAGCAATTCTTGAGCTTTAACCCTCCGCAGTTTCATGGGGCGGGTACACCGGCCCAAGCAGAGGATTGGCTTGCAAGAATTAAGAGGATTATGAGAGCTATCAGGGTTGAGGAGGAACAGAAAGTGATGTTAGCCACTTTCCTACTGGAAGGAGAGGCGCGATTGTGGTGGGATGAGGTTGAACTGCATCACTTGGCCGGCAGGCAATTGGTAGAGATTACAATGGAAGAATTCTCTCGGTTGTTCTTAGCACAACATCTGCCGATGCAGCAAAGGATGTCGATGGAAATGGAGTTCCAACGGTTAGCACAGGGAGATCGAAGTGTGGATGACTACCTGCATGAGTTCACCCAGTTGGGAAGATATGCGGGCTCGATCTTCGCCGAAGAAGAGCGTAAGACTAGTCGGTTTTATGCGGGACTGCGAGATGAGCTAAGGTATTTGCTCTCGAGTTCTGTGAGTCAGGGATTCCAAGCCTTAGTCTGTACGGCTCGTTCTTTGGAGACGGACATGAAACGGGGGCAAGCAAAGGGAAACTTGGCGGTTGTGAAGCTGGAGTTTAAGCCGCCGCGTCCGGACAAGTTTGGCTACCGAAGGAAATGGAATAAGAAGTCTAAGTCTTCTGGACAAGCTCCTTCTGCGACTGTGACGGACACATCTGGGAATGGAGCTCGTGCTTGTTTTACGTGCGGGAAGGTTGGACACTTCGCACGTGAATGCCGATTTGGTCCTCCAAAGGGTGATAAGAAGACGGGAGCGTCTTATGCGGAGAAGGGGAAGGCTGTGGTGGAGTCTTCTGCCTCGCACGCGCAGCCCAGAGTCTTCAACCTTGGACAACAGGAGGCCATTAAGCAGGCTGATGTCGTCACAGGTGCGCTTAAGTTTTAATATTTGTACTTTTGGTGTGCTGTGCTTGTTTTAATTGTCATGTTATAGGGTTTGTCCTTATACGAGAGTATCCGGCGCGAGCACTGTTCGACACAGGTGCTTCACATTCGTTTCTGTCTGAGGATTTTGTCTTGCGTGTCGGGGTGCCTATCCGGACCAAGACAGACAGTATAAAGGTGTTGTTGCCTAACGGATGTTTGATGTGCGCGGATCGATCTAGCGGTCTTGAGGTCAAGATAGGAAGTCGGGAGTTCAAGGTGGAAACACTAGTATTGCCGATCAAAGAGTTTGATATAATCTTTGGTATGGACTGGCTTTCAGAGCAGCGTGCCTGTATTGATTGCACTTCAAAAGAGGTCACACTTGGGCAAAATACCGAACGAGAGACCAAGTTCATTGGTATGCAAGGGATGAGTGGGATGTTGTTATCCGCTCTCCAAGTTGTTAAGGCAGTTCGGAAAGGTGCGGAGTTGTTCTTCACACTCATAGAGGCGGTGGCGCCAAAGGCCAGTGTGAGTGAAGTGCCGATTGTGTCGGAATATGCGGATGTGTTTCCAAAGGACCTTCCGGGGTTACCTCCCCAAAGGGAAATTGACTTCGCTATCGAGCTGGTGCCGGGTGCAAAACCCGTGGCCCGTTTGCCGTATCGGGTAGCGCCAAAAGAAATGGCCGAACTGAAAGTTCAGTTGCAAGAGTTGTTGGAGCAGGGATACATACGCCCAAGTATGTCACCTTGGAGCGCGCCTGTTCTTTTTGTGAAAAAGAAAGACGGTGGTTTGCGACTATGTATTGATTATCGTGAACTGAACAAGCTGACGGAGAAAAACAAGTATCCAATTCCTCGGATCGATGACTTGTTCGATCAGCTAGCAGGCTCAACCGTCTATTCGAAGTTGGATTTGAAGTCCGGGTATTACCAGTTGCGGATTAGGGAAGGTGACATTCCCAAGACAGCGTTTGGCACTCGCTATGGTCATTATGAGTTCACAGTGATGCCGTTCGGCTTGTGTAATGCGCCTTCGGTATTCATGGATCTCATGCATCGTACGTTCCGCGAATACCTGGATCTGTTTGTGATTGTGTTTATTGATGATATTCTGGTATATTCACAATCGGAGGAAGATCATGCAAACCATTTGCGATTAGTATTGCATACCTTGCGAAGGAATAAGCTGTATGCCAAGTTCTCAAAGTGTGAGTTCTGGCTCTCGTCGGTGGCTTTTCTAGGCCATGTGGTAAGTGGAGAGGGCATAGCGGTGGATCCGGCTAAGATAAGTGCCATTCGGGATTGGCCAGTGTTATCTTCAGTGGCCGAAGTCAGGAGTTTCCTTGGACTGGCGGGCTACTATAGGAGGTTCGTGGGGAACTTCTCCCGGATTGCTTTGCCTCTGACTACGTTGACGAGAAAGGATCAGAAGTTCGTTTGGACGCCGGAGTGCGCACGAGCTTTTGAGGAGCTGAAGAATCGTTTGACCACGGCGCCCGTGTTGACGTCGCCATGTGGTACAGACGGATTTGAAATATACAGCGATGCGTCAGGAAGCGGCTTAGGCTGCGTTCTCCTGTAGTTTGGCAAGGTGATCGCTTATGGTTCACGTCAATTGAAAGTGCATGAGCGTAATTACCCCGTCCATGATTTGGAGTTGGCGGCGGTGATCTTTTCGCTAAAATTGTGGCGGCATTATCTATATGGCGTGAAAGTAGATATTTATACCGATCATAAAAGTTTAAAGTATCTGCTCGATCAAAAGGAGTTGAATATGCGACAAAGAAGGTGGATGGAATTCCTTGGGGATTTTACATTCGACATTCACTATGTTCCCGGAAAGGGAAATGTGGTCGCTGATGCCTTGAGTCGTCGGGCTCCGGTACAGGCAAATTGGTTGCGGATACATGATGAGCGGTTAGTCCAAGAGTTGGAAGCCTTGGAGATATCTTGTGTGGAAAGAGATTCTTCAACTGAAGCAAGCATGAACTGGTTGGAAGTTCAATATGACCTTGCTGACAGGGTTCGGCGGGCAACGGAGTTGGATGAAAGTCTCCAACGCTATGCAAAGGAGGGATCTGGTGATCAGTTCTCCTGGGATGATGGCTTATTACGAAAGGATGGCCGATTGTGCGTCCCTAGTGCGGGTAAATTGCGAGAAGGGCTGCTATATGAAGCGCACTTTACAAAGTATTCAATTCACCCTGGAAGCACAAAAATGTACAAAGACCTGAAGAAACTGTTCTGGTGGCCTGGTTTAAAGAAGGACATAGCCGCGTATGTGGCTAAATGTCGTACTTGTGCTTTGGTAAAGGCAGAATGTCAACGGCCGAGTGGTTTCCTGAAGTCGTTGCCGGTTCCGCAATGGAAATTTGAGGATATTTCTATGGATTTCGTGCACGGATTGCCGAGATCTCAGCGTGGCCATGACTCAATTTGGGTGATTGTAGACCGGTTGACAAAGGTGGCTCACTTTATACCAAACAAGCGGGACGATTCAGTGGAAACGTTGGCAAAGCTCTATGTGGAGCAGATAGTTCGATTGCACGGTGTTCCCCGGAGCATCGTAAGTGACCGAGATGGGTGCTTTACTTCAAAGGATTGGAGATTAGTTCATCAGATGTTGGGCACGAAGTTAGCATTCAGTACGGCCTTTCACCCGCAAACGGATGGCCAAACTGAACGAACCAACAGAACGATGGAGGATATGCTCCGTATGTGCGCCCTGGACTTCGGTAAGAAGTGGGAAGAACATCTTGTTATGGTGGAGTTTGCCTATAATAATAGCTATCAAGCGAGTATAGGCATGGCCCCATTTGAAGCGCTGTATGGTCGCAAGTGTCGTACACCGCTAGCTTGGGCAGAAACTGGCGAGACTAAACTTTTAGGCAAAAAGGAAGTCGAGGATGCTACCTCAACAATACGCTCTATTCGAGAGAAGCTCCTAATAGCCCAAGATCGGCAGGCCAAGTATTACAATGCTAAGCACCGGAACGTGGAGTTCGCGGTGGGTGAATGGGTCTATTTAAAGATTAAGCCCTTCAAAGGCGTATCTCGGATCCGGCGGTTGAAAAAGCTAAGTCCGCGATACCTTGGTCCGTTTGAAGTGGTGGAGCGAATTGGGGAAGCTGCCTATCGGTTAGCTCTTTCATCGGAATTGAGTGGATTGCATGACGTGTTTCACATCTCGGTGTTACGCAAAGCAGTCAAGGATCCAGCTCATATAGTTGAAAATGATCGAGTGCCAGTTGAGTATGGGCTAACGACAAAGGTGAAGCCTATACGGATAGAGGATCGAGCCGAGAAACAGTTGCGGAACAAGGTGATCGGGATGGTCAAAGTCCGGTGGGACAATTGTGGCCGAGAAGAGCTAACATGGGAGCGCGAGCAGACCATGCGAGCCGAGTTTCCCGAGTTATTTTCGTAGCTTGTTCACTCGTTGTATATGTAATAGAAACATATAAATGTTTTGTTGTTTTCTCCCTTTTGTCTTCAAATTTCGGGACGAAATTTTATTAAGGGGGGGAGGATTGTAACACCCCAAAAATCTCAAAATATGGTTGTACACAATTTTGGGTTGGAGGCTGTTAGACACGGCCTGGGACACGGGCGTGTCCCAGGGCGTGTTGGGTGTACACGGCCTGGGACACGGGCGTGTCCCAGGGCGTGTTCAGGCTAGTCGACGTTTGAGAGTCGACGATCGTCGAGCCTGGGACACGGCCTTCGACACGGGCGTGTCCCAGGGCGTGTTCGAATTAATTTTCGAAATTGACCTATTCAAGTCAGAGCCGGACACGGCCTTGAACACGGCCGGGAACACGGGCGTGTGAGGCTGGACACAGGCGTGTCAGCTACCGTGTTCCGACCCGTGTACTGGTTTTGGAAATCGGTGAGTACCGTGTAACAGGAGACACGGGCGTGTCTCATGACTGACACGGGCGTGTCAGGTTCGACACGGGCGTGTCGATGCCCGTGTTCTCGAATATTTCAGTCGGTGCGACTGCCGCGTGTGCCGCTTAAGGGTACACGGCCTGTGACACGGGCGTGTCACAGGCCGTGTCGGCCAAATTTCAGGGGAATTTTCAGTAGATCGTGGCCCTTCATTTTCTTTAAATAAGATCCTGTGGCTGGAGTTCATTCCTGGGCTGATAAGGCCGGGAAAAGGGGGGGAGAAGCTCATTCTTCTTTTCATCTTCTCTTTCTAAAGTAAGAGAGAGGTGAGAGCAAGGAGGAAGAAGAGGAAGTGGAGTCCGGCTGCCGGTGGTGCTACGGTGGTCCAAATCGCGAGCCGAGTTCGGATTTGCGAAGGCAACGCTGCTGCGAAGGCTTTCATCCGTCTCAAATTTCTCTCCATGGCTCCGAAGCGAACTCCTAGGGTAACGATTTCCTGCTTGGACATGTGAAGTCCTTAATTCCTGCATTGCATAGGGAAAACCCTTCCCCGCGAGTGTGCGGTGGGTTGTGGCGTCCCTTGGGGTAGATATGTGAAGTCCCCCTTGTTAGAGTCCGGAATTGGAGTACGGATCTAGGCATGCTGTGTGAAGCCCATCTAGACATGGTCTGGATTGGTGATGCTTGGTTGCATATCGGAGAAGGCTCCGTGATGATTGCTTGTATGCATGATGGATAAAAGTACTGGAGGAAGTCCAGGAAATTATGAGAGTTGGACTCTCTTGTGGCCGTGAGTGCTACTGGTGGAAAGTTGAGCTGTGAGGCTGCAACTAGGACATGGTGGAACGGGCAAGGTGAAACTGTACCCGCGTCAGTCCAGGCGTGAGTCTGACGATGTGAGCAACGGGAAAGGTGGATCTGTACCCGCGTTATGGTTGTCTAACCTTGGGTGCTTAAGACCCTGTTAGGATCACATAGCGAGAGTCGACGGCCGGTGAGCCGATCAGACTAGAATGCTCATAGTGCGCCGTTATGTCTGGGACCTCTGAACGGTGTGAATGTGCCCTGAGTGCACGGAGCGTCGGGCCGTCGAGCCGACGTTTGTGATATGTGACGGTGCGGGCGTGCACGTCTTGCTTGAATGGCTATATATATCATGTTGGATGAATGCTTTGCAGGGATGGAATTCCGCTGCCCCGTGCCAGGGCAGGGTCGTTATAATTGGTCAGCTGAATGCTGACCGTTGCCCTGTTTTGCCACCGTTTGGTGGATTGGTTCTTACAGGTGCTGGAGGAGCTGGTCCGAGCGGGACTTAGCGGGCTGAAGCCCAAAGCTGCGTTGCTTCCCTCGAAGGCATTGTTTTGCTTCTTTTCTTCATGTGTGGCCGGCCTGCGTGCCGATGTATGTAAACCACACTCTTGTTAAGAGAAACTGTTGTAAGGCCTTAAGGCCAGACTCTTTTGATGTATATCTATACATTCCTATGTTAGTGGACATTGTTGTTTATCTTGAGTTCATTAATTCAACCGTAAAGCTTCCGCTAGAATGCTCTGAGTTAGGATGCGTTGGTTATGATATTATTTCGTAGCGTCTCCGCCTGTTTGTGGAATATGGTGTGGGGCCCCGGCCGGACCCTCTATTATATTCTTCTTGACGGGTAGAGGTGTTACAGTTGGCTCCCACGACTACCTCTTCAATGACATGTTCAAGCTCAACACCGCAATCCTATGCAGGAAGAGAATTTATTGGGGAGCAGTTTTGTTTGGTAGGATCACAGATAGTTTGCGTGCTCCAAATTTTGGAAGGATACTCAACCTGTATTTGAATCAACTGGATAGAAACATATTTGACATGACGATAGGTATACCAATCCATCACCTGAAGAGGATTGACTCCTCAATTTTCTCCAGATTGGAAAGAAGAATCCCAAAGCAAGGTGGACTCAGAGAATTGGCTGAGGAAGAGGAAGAAGTTGTTCCTGATGTAAGGATTACTACTCCTTCCCCCTGAAATTCCTAAGAGCTCTTGTGTAGGAGTTGAGGGGGAGGCAGTTTCGATTCAAGTGGATGTTGATGTTCCAATACATTTGATTGTTTCCTTATCTTCTGAGAAAGTTCCTGTAGACCCAGTTTATGCTGAAACAGTGGTTCCAGACTCAGTTGTTACAGAGATAGTTGTTCAAGAAACAGGTGTAGCTTAGATAGTGGTTGTTGACATTGTTCTTGTTGCTGCTGCCGGGGAGGTGTTGGATGTTGATGCTAGTGCTGAGTTATCTGATGATGGTGTAGCTGATGCTGATGAAGTTTTTGATGGTTTCCTTGTTGGTGATGAAAACATTGATGTTGTTAAGAAGGAGGGTTAGCTAGATGGAGTAATGGTGTTGGCTTCTAATGAGACTGCTGCTTCTGCCAACATGATCGTAAGTCTCCCAGAAATTTTTCTAGTAGTGGCTAAGGTGGACCATATTCAGCCTTTAGTGTCAGTTCAAACTAAACTTGATTAGTTTATTCACAATCTATAGAGAAGGATTGCCCGGGTATTAGGTGGGTCTCCCATTGAGGGAGAGGACATCATGGAAATTTCTGATGTGGAAGGAGAAGCTGTGATGCTTCCTCCTGTCCTAGAGGCTGCATATCCAACTTTGTTTACTGAAAGCTAATATATCTCCAGTGGCAGAGTCATTTAGTTACTCTGAGTACGTTACAGATCTTCCCTCTCTTCCCAGAATTCTAACTGAAGAAATTCCAAGCTCCAGTACAGATAATGTCTTGCTAAAATTTAGTGAAGCGATGTTAGCCAAACAACAAGAACATTTTGATAACTTGCTAAAGAAAGTACTCAACAAAGTGAAAGAGGTGAAATGGATGTGAACAACGGCCTTGCTGAATTCATGATTTTTTTTTTGATAAGTTGGAAGCAAATATGGACACATGGTTAGTTCAAGGCAGGAAAGCTATAGTTCACACAATGACTGGGCTGAAAAATAATCTTGAAATAACTAAGAATGTTGATGAGGATTCAAAGATCATTATAGATGCCCAATATGCCAGGATGAACTACTTTGATGATCAAATGATGTACTACAGTAATGAGAAAGCAAAGGTTGTGCATTCAGAAGTCAGAAAGGGAGAGGAAGAACTCAAAAGTAAGGTGAATGCAATTGGAGCCATCTTAAAAGAATAATTTCAGGCAGTCAACACTTACAGTTATGATAATTTTAGATGGCTACATGGAGAATTATTTAGAGTTCCAGGTAATGCAGAAGCTAGTATGCTAGAACCTATGCATGATGATGTTTATCCTGCTAAGGACTATTCTTAATATTGGGCATACACTCAAGACCTTCCTCAAGACTACTATTTGTATGGAATAGATTCTGCTGCTGCTGTTGATCCAGACATTGAGTTGGTTGAAGATATTCCTCAACCTGCTATCAAGAAAAGAAGATTTGGAGAAGGCTCACTTGCTCACAGGTCTGATCCTAATAGGGAACTATGTGAATTATGGAGCCTAATCTCCAAGGGCATTATTCTGGACACCTTCACATTGGTTGATATGGGAAATGATGACAGGTGGAAGAACTATAATAGGGAGGAATGGCAGAAACATGAAGTGGCCAATGCTAAAAGATGGATTCATTTTAGGAAATTCAAAAGGGATGATTCAGATGCTCCTCCTCTGCTGCCAAAGTATTTCCCAAAGCCCAAAGCTTATTTTGACAGGTAGAATAAGAAGACCAAGGGAAAATATGTCTGAATTTTATATTCTCTCTGTTATTCATTGTGTGAAAACCGTTTGTCCAGATAAAACTATTTATATATTCACATTAATGTTTTGATTGAGATAGAGATTCTTATTAATTATTTTAATGTTCCTTCCTTGTCTTTATTTAAGATTATTTTGTGTACAATTCACCTTAGTGCATAGGGTTCTGACTTCTTCAAATAGGGGGAGATTATTGGGTATTGTATCCACAATAACCTTGATTTGAATAAGTGTCCCTTGAACTAAGATGAATTTAGTTTGTATTTGATGATTGTTTCATTAGTTATGTGCTTGCAGGGTTTTATTGCTAAGTACAAACTAATATCAGGTTATAGTGGGTCAAGAAACACAGGACTATAATATAATCCCTCATTGTGTAAGAAAAAGTGTTAACTAATGTGTAATCTCCCTATTGGATTGTACTTCTATTACAAGCGCATTAGAAGGATCAAGGGAGGACAGGTTGCTGAATACAGGAGGAAGAAAATTTTTCCCAATTAAAATTCATCGAGTATAGTAATGGATACTTGTCGAATTCATTGAGTTTTCTTATGGATACTCGTCAAATTGTTATGTACAGCAATTGAAACTTATTGAATTTGTCGTGTTTACTTAGAGAATATTTTCTCTAGTCTTGGGAATCGATTAAGTAAGATTCGTCGAGTATCCTCAAGTATACTCGTCAAATTCATTGAGTGTGCATATCGACACTCATCAAATTCGTCAAATATACCAGTCGATATACGTCGAATTCGTCGATTCTCACTTATAAAGCTTCCGAGTTCTCGAACTTACTTTTCTGGATTTGCCTAAGTTAAATTCGTCAGATATCGCAGCAATTCGTCGAGTATACTCATGGATATACAACGATACTCGACAAATGGACTTAGCGTAATTTTTTCGAATTTTCTGTCTGACCGGTTTCTATTTCTAGATGTCGGCCATGTATAATACACATGGACTGCTTGTTTAGGAAGGAATTTTTCTAGCCGTTAAAAGATGGGATCCTATAAATACCTAAGATTAATTCGTTCAACCATAATCGCTAATTCCTACTTTGAAATCGAGAAAATGACCGCTCATTTCAGACAGATGCACCACTTTCGGAAATCGAAGAATGTTGACCTAGCTTCCATCGATCAGTGATTCCTTCGAGAAGTAATCCGACAAAGTTTGTTTCGAGTTCTATTGTAGATTTCAGATCTAGTCAGATCAGGATTTTAGATCAAGCTTTCAAGATATATTTAAAGTCTTCTCCTTCTTTAAGAGCATCAAGATTTGTATTCCAAGGAGGAAGAAGATTGGATAGTTTCAGATCTGAAGAAATAAATTGATCTTCAATCTAAATAGTCGTATAAATTTCTTTTGTACTATTGTAGGAAGTTTTATCTTGCGAGGTGTAGATCCTTGTGAAAAGATCGAGTTGTAGGAGAGCTTATTCTCCGAGGGTAGGAGAGGTTGTTCTCCAAGAATTAGGAGTGTTGACTCTGAGTTGTAAGATTTGTTTAAATCTGAGAATGGTGAAGTAGCCTAATCTAACATTTTGTGATAGATAGGAGAGGCGGGACAGTGGACGTACCCAAATCGGGGAACCACTATAAATTCTTGTGTTGTGATGTGTTTGTTCTGTGTGCTTGCTCGTAATATTATTAATCCGCATTTAGACACAGAACTCACATATTCACCCTCCTCTAGGTGATTTAGGTAGGAAACTAGATACTTTCAAAGATGATTTTCTCGGTCTAGTGATGTACTTTATTGAGGGTCTCGAAGACCTTCACACATGCATTGGAGGCGAAGACAACGCCTTCACTAGTTGTCTTCAAGGCGAGCTCAAATTTGATTTTCACCTCGCGCATATAACATAAGAATGTGATCAGGGTACTGGACGCAATAGAGTTGACCTGTGTGGGGATCAACCCAAAATGTTTGAAAAATGTCAGAACTCAGGCCATAGAGAAGCCTTTGCCTGACTTGGAAGTGTGTTATGGGCAAGGCGAGCTCATCTTGAAAATATGTATTAATGTGCTAGCCTGGCGCAAGGCGCCTCGCCGTGAAGCCATCGGGACTGAAATTGACTTTGAGGGTGGAGTGAAAGTCTTTGATTTCAAGGTAGCTAATAACCTAGAGGGGGGGTTAATAGGTTTTTGGTATTTTATAATTATCTTTACCTTAGTGTGTTATGAGTTAGTTATTTTATGCTTTCAAGCCACACCACAAAGAACACACATATAATTTATAGTGATTCCCAAGATTATGGGTACGTCCACTGTCCCTCGCACCTTTCTAACTGCTTGTTAGAGAAGGCACTTCTCCAAAAACTCAGCTCCTTAGAGATTACAACACTTATCCCGCAGGATCTCTCAGTCTCCTCCAAGACTTACAACTTAGTCATAAAGCCCTACTTCAGAGCAAATTTGCTCCTACAACTCAGTGAACAACTGATCACCTACCTCAGACTTGAACCCAAGTCCTACAACTCAGGCTATAGAGGTTAGCCCTACCTCAGAGAGAATGACTCTCCTATAACTCAGACACAAGGCCCTACATTAGATCCAAAGTTGGGTCCTACCTCAGACCCAAAGGTCCTGCACTCAGAAAGAATGGTTCTCCTACCTCAGGAAAAACTGCCCTACCTCAAGAACAAGGCCCTACTACTCAGATGCACACATGGATCCTATCTCAAGAAAATCTACCCTACCTCAAGCACAAAGGCCCTATAACTCAGATCCAAAACTAGATCCTTCAGAAAAGAAATGGGTTTGGTTGGTGTTGATTTGACACTAGAGAAATTAATCTGTGTCGGCTTCCTGAGCTAAGTTATCTAAGCCCTAACTACTTCACAGAAATTTGTTTCTGAACTTATTGAAGAAGACTGAAGATTTGACAGTTCATGTGTTCTTCAATCAGCTAACCTGGACCTGCAGATACCTGAAAGCTCTGCTTCTTATTCTTTATCAGAACCTTATCTAAACTTGTTGAAGTAGAAGAAATTTGTTATAGCTATCTTTAAAGAACTCTTAGACCTGTTGCTTTAACTTCAAACTTCAAGCTCGACAATAATGGTGAGAAGAAGAAGTTCAGCCACAACTTCTCAAAATAAGAAAACCCTAAAAGTTAAAAGTTCCTTTAACCCATCTTGTTCCTTTTATATTACACTATTTAATGGCTCCAAGAAGCAGTGGGGACCACCTATAGTTGTTGGTTGCAGCTTGCTTTAATGTAAGAAGACGTGCAGTAGCCCACTAATGATATTTGTCATGTTATGTAGCTTTCCTGCAACTAATTTGAACTCTGTTGACTTTGGCTGACGTCAGCATTTGTGGACTTAGCAAAATTCTCAAATTCAACTCCATGCATTGAGTGCATTGAGTGAATGACCTTCACTCAAAGAATCTGGACTTAGTCAAATTCTTTGCACCATCAGGCGTTGAGTGCGTTGAGTGAACTGGCTTCACTCAACGCCTCTGGACTTAGCCAATCTCTTCTATACAGCCAGACGTTGAGTACATTCAGTGATTCTTCATCACTCAATGCCCCTAGAGCATTAAGTGAGCCTTCATCACTCAACGCTTTCGTCCTTAGCCGCTTCTCTAGTCTGCCAGCTTGCTGGGGCATTGAGTGAACTGTCATCACCCAATGCTTTTGGACTTAGATAGATTTTTATGTCTATGTCTTCTTGAGCTTTAGCATCACATGACGCTTTCTTCTTTAGCTTTGAGTGAGCTGTCCTCACTCAACGATTCTAGATTTAGCCAGATTTCTTGACAGAATCTTCAACTACTTGAGCTTGTCTCAATGCTCCTTGGTATATGGCGTTGAGTGAACTGGATTCACTCAATGCCTGTGGACTTAGTCAATTTTTCAGCTTTCCAAAACTGAGGCTTTGATAAACTTAGCTCTACTCGACGCCTCTTGTTATATGGCGTTGAGTGAACATCCTTCACTCAATGCCTGTGGACTTAGCTGCAGAATTGCTTTGCAGACTGCTGGGCTTTGACTGTCCACACCTTACTCATCACTTTTTGGCATCTAGCGTTGAGTGAACTAGATTTAATCAATGCCTATGGACTTAGGTGATTTTCAGCCTTTCTAGCATCCTTTCATGGCATCTGGCGTTGAGTGAACTAGCTTCACTCAACGCTTGTGAACTTAGACAGATTTCTGTCTCTCCACTTCTCTACCTTGTGACCACCTATCACAACCACTTGGAATACTTGTCCAATCAATGTGATAAGGACAAACCTGCATGCACGAACTTAAACATGCATCAAATACAATTATGTGTATATCATTGACTTGTTTGACTTCTACAAATCTGGGATATTGTGAGCAATGGACCCAACAATCTCCCCCTATTTTAAGAAGTCAAAACCCTCAAATAAAATTCCGAGTTAATGATATACACTAACATATGCAACAATAACACATATAAATTAGAAAACTTATAACATGGTAACAGGAGTATTAAGTTATAGGTTACCATACTTTCCTTGCCTGTAGGGCGATTATCATCATATCTTGCTCCCCCTATTTTGCTGCTCCTTCCTTGATAATTTCTTTCTCCTCCCCCTTTTTAACTTCTGTAAATAGTCAGGGAGGTGCTGTCCACTAATTATCTTCTCCCCCTATTTGAGTTCAGATAATCAAATGTTGTAGTAGCTTGCTCCTTCTTTACATGAGATTGAATCTATCCCTACAAGTGCTGGACTTGCTCCCCCTCAGCTGAAACATCTTTTATCATCCTTCCTGGTAGACATTTCAGTCTATTCTAGTTTGGATAACACTTAAACCACTTCAAATACTTAATACCAATGAAGGTATACCACTTGAAAGATCTTCATACCACTGGAGGTCTTTTCCACCTACAAGAAGTAGTACATCTTGTAACCAAAAAACAACACAAGGAGAAACTAAAGCTATACCAGGTTCAACATACCCAACTCAAACTTAAAGGTGTTGAACTTTGCTTCATCTCGTAGCTTAGTGAAGATGTCAGCCACTTGCTTATCTGTAGGGAAAAACTCAAGACTAATATCTTCACATTCCACATGCTCCCTAATGAAATGATACCTAATCTCAATATGCTTAGTCCTGCTATGAGAGACAGGATTCCTAGCAATTGAGATTGCACTAATAGAATTACAGTACAAATAAGTTCTACTTTTCTAGAGTTTATAGTCCTGGAGCTGATGCTGGATCCACAACAACAATACACAACAGCTACCTGCTGAGATGTACTCTGACTCAGCTATTGAGATTGCAAAATTGATATTCTTCTTACTGCTCCAAAACACTAGTCTTCCTTCGAAAAATTGATAAGTTCCTGAAGTGCTCTTCTTGTCCTCTTTGTAACCTACAAAATCTGCATCTGAATAGCCTGTTAGTTCAAAATCCCTATTTCTAGGGTACCATAGGCCAAGATCTGGTGTGCCCTTAAGATACCTCAAAATCTTCTTTGCAGTAGAGTAGTGAGATTCTTTAGGGCTTACTTGATACCTAGCACAGACACATGTATCATACATGATGTCTTACCTACTTGTAGTAAGATATAGAAGGGAGCCAATTATCCCTCTATACAAAGTTTCATCAACAAGTTTCCCTTCCTCATCTTTGCTTATAAGCATACTTGACCCCAAGAGAGTTTTCATGGTGGAGGCATTCTCCATACCAAACTTTTTGATCAACCCCCTAGTAAACTTAGACTGGGATATGGATAATCCATCTTCATTCTGTCTTTCTTGGAGGCCCAGGAAAAACTTAAGTTCACCCATACTGCTCATCTCAAACTTCCCTTGCATAAGTTTGAAAAACTTCCTGCAAAGGTTGTCATTAGTAGATCTAAAGATTATATCATCTACATAAATCTGGACTAGGATGATCTTGCCCTTGGATTCTCTTAGGAATAGGGTCTTGTCTATTTCCCCCTTGAGAATTTGTTCTCAATGAGAAATCTAGATAATGTCTCATACTATGCTCTAGGGGCTTTCTTTAACCCATATAGAGCTTTCTTAAGTCTATAAATAGAATTAGGTGAGTTAGGAATAACAAAACCTGGAGGCTGCTCAACATACATTTCTTCCTGTAAGTCACCATTCAAGAAGGATAACTTCACATCCATCTGGTAGACTTTAAATTCTTTGAATGTAGCATATGTAAGAAAGAGTCTGATGGATTCCAATCTTGCTATAGGGGCAAAGATTTGATCAAAGTCAATAGCTTCTTCTTGTTTGTACCCCTTAGCTACTAGCCTAGCTTTATTCTTTATTATAATGTCATTTACATCAAGTTTATTCATGTAAATCCACTTGACTCCAATGACATTATGTCCTTCTGGTCTGGGAACCAGCTTCCAGACCTTGTACCTCGTAAACTGGTTCAATTCCCCTTGCATTGCTACAATCCAGAACTGATCTATGTTTACCTCTTCAAATCTTTTAGGCTCTACATGTAACACCCCCATCCGTCGTATGGCATATAACAGAAGGTCCAGCTGGAACCCGACGCCATATACCACGGACAGTCGGAAGGGTTACAAAATAATACCAAATTCTCAACTACTCGTCCTAACAAAGAGCATTCTAGAGGAAGATTTTAAACAGTTAATAGAACCCAAAATTTGCACAAGCATGACATGAATGTCCACTAACCAAAATAGGAATGAAATAAAACGAATGCACAGAGGAATACATGGCCTTATGGCCTTACAAAGTTTCTCTTAACAAGGTAATGTCTTACAAATATCGGCTCGCAGGCCGGCCATACATGACAGAAAGTAAAGATAGCAGTTCACTTCGGCATTCGAGGGCCTGCACAGCAGCTAAGGCTTCAACCTGCTACTTGGCGCTTGGTTCCGCAGCACCTGCAAGCAATTATTCCACCCCATGGTGGCAAACAGAGCAACGGTCAGATAAAGCTAACCAAAATATAACGACCCCGCCCCCTTATTCGGGCGGCGGTGCTCCTTCCCTGCAATACATTAGCCCAGCTATATAATAAAGTGCATAAATAGTCTTTTGCCACAGGTGTAGGCTCGCTCGGCCAAACACCCCGTGCACTCAGGGCACCTTCACGGTGAATCCGGTCAATTCCGTGGCTTCACCACCATCCTTAGGATGGAAAGCTTTGTGAGCATTTTTGAGTCCTTCCGACCGTAGTCCAAGACTCCCGACTATGCCAACGGCCACTTCCACTTGAGGGCCTCTAGCACCGAACCACATAGCCCAGGTCTGTATCCACTCGCCCGTTGCTCACGCCGCCTAGTCACTTAAAGACGTACGCACTGGCCAAGATTCACCCAGATCCTAAATCATTTCTAATCAATACATAACCCAGTTATGTTCAAGGCTGACTCCCCAGCTGCCAAGTTAGCAGAATTACGTTTTCGCCTAGTTTTCCGGGTGCGCCTTGGAGTTAATCTCCAAGGATCCCTGTCGCAATCTACCGGGTAGAAACCCAAAAATAATGCACGGAGTCTTCTCCGGCTATTCATGCAATGCAACATCACCGATCCAGACGAACACGTCCGGGTAGGCTTTACACACAATGCCTATGCCCGTACTTCGATTCTGGACTCTAAATAAGGGGGACTTCACATATCTACCCCAAGGAACACCGCGCACTCACCGCACACTCGCGAAAGCGGGTTTTTCCCATGCAAAGGAAGAAAAGCTTCAAGTGCTCAAGTTGAAAATCGTTACCCTTGAAGTCAGCTTCGACACCAGAAAAACTAGTCGGATAGAAAGCTTCACAAAGGAATTCTCTCCACGGATCCGGTCTCGGTTCTCAGATTGGTGCTCCAATGCTCCGGCGGCAGCCGGATTCCTCCCTTCCTTCTTCCTTGATCTCTTCTCTCTCTAACTTCTTAGAAAGAGGGAGTTAAAAATGGAATGAGGAATAAAACCTCTAATCCCGGATTAAACACAAGCAGGAACTCATCTGGGCCGCTGGATCTTATTTAAAGGAAACGAACGACTCGAATTAGCCTGAAAACTTTATTCCTGGGCCGAACACGGCTTTGCACACGGTCGTGTTCCCAGCCGTGTGCCTCGATCCAGCCACTCAAATCGAGCACAAAAAAGGACACGGGTTGGGACACTCCCGTGTCCCAACCTGACACACTCGTGTCCAGGGGCCGTGTCACGAATAACCGCCATGCCAACCGTCACGTCGCTTGGTAGACACGGGTGATGACACGCCCGTGTCGGATTTGATATACCCGTGTCAACCAGTCCACGACCGTGTTCGATAGTCGATACCAAACTTAGAAAATTCTAGAGAAGTACACGGCCATGTGACACGCCCGTGTCCCTTACCGTGTGCACGGACACGCCCTGGGACACGCCCGTGTCCTAGGCCGTGTCATTTACTAGACGACCCGAGCATAACACGGCCGTGTGACACGCCCGTGTCACAGGCCGTGTTCACCCTACCAAGATCCAACCTTGGTACAAACACCGCCCGTTTCAACTCTAAATTTCGAGGTGTTACAAATCTCCGCCCCTTAAAGAATTTCGTCCATGAAATAAAGAAAAGGGTACACAAAACAATTTAAACATTAACTGAGTTGAAATGTTCGGGATATTCTTCCAACATAGCCTGCCCTCGCTCCCAAGAAAGCTCCTCACGTCCGCAGTTATCCCAACGGACCTTAACCATTCGAATTTCCTTGTTGCGGAGCCGTTTGACTTCAAAGTCTTCAATGCAAACTGGCTTGACCTTCGTCGTCAACCCATTATCAATCGGCACTTGATTGACAGCAATGACTTGTGAAGGCTCTTGAACCACCTTCCGCAACACCGATACGAGGAATACATCGTGTAGTCCACTCAGCTCCACCGACAACTTCAATTGATACGCTGCTTCGCCAACACGCTTAAGGATCTCAAACGGTCCAAGGTATCTCGGACTCAGCTTCTTCAAGCGTCGAATCCGCGAGACACCCTTGAACGGCTTGATTTTCAGATACACCCAATCGCCAACACTGAACTCCACATTCCTATGCTTGGCATTAAAGTATTTTTCCTACCTGTCCTGAGCGATCTTTAACCGTTCTTGAATTGTACGTACCATTGAAGTGGCTTCTACCACCGCCTGACATTTGAATAACTTTGACTCGCCTGCCTCCAACCAAGACAACGGTGTGCGACACCTTCTCCCATAAAGGGCCTTGAAAGGCGCCATTCCAATACTTGCTTGAAAACTGTTATTATATGCAAACTCTACCATGTACAGGTGATCCTCCCAGTATTTTCCGAAATCTAGGATGCACATGCGGAGCATGTCCTCCATCGTCCTATTGACCCTCTCGTTCTGACCATCCATATGTGGATGGAAGGCTGTGCTGAAAATCAGCTTAGTTCCCAATAACTTATGCACCAGCCTCCAGTCATTGGACGTGAAGCGCCCATCTCGGTCACTAACAATACTGCGGGGCACACCATACAACTGTACAATATTATCCACATAGAGCTTGGCTAACTTTTCCACCAGATCTTCCTTCTTATTCAGAATGAAATGCGACATTTTTGTTAGTCTATCTACGACCACCCAAATGGCGTCATTTCCCTTCTGCAACTTTGGCAAATCGTGCACAAAATTCATGGATATGTCGTTGAACTTCCATTCTGGGATAGGCAAGGATTTTAAGAAACCTCCGGGCTTCTGGCACTCTGCCTTTACTAAGGCACATGTTTAGCACTTTGCCACATACAGTGCTACATCCTTCTTCAACCCTGGCCACCAGAACAACTTCTTCATGTCCCTATACATGTTCGTGCTCCCCGGGTGGATTGAGTACTTGGTATGATAAGCCTCGTACATCAACTCCTCCCAAAGACTATCCGCACCAGGAATGCATAGGCGACCGTCCTTCCTTAGCAGTCCATCCACAACTGCAAACTAGGAATTTGATCCATCCAACAATTCATCCAATGCTTGCTTCATAGTGCTATCTTGAACCAAAGCACGCCGAATCCTATCAGCTAGGTCGTACTGCACCTCCGTCCAACACAATATTTCTTCAGCACGAGATTGCTTGTCGACGCAAGAGATCTCCAATGCCTCCAAATAATAGACTAATCACTCATCATACACCGCCAACCAGTTGGCCTGCGCCGGAGCCTTACGACTCAAAGCATCCGCCACTGCATTTCATTTCCCAGGCACATAATGTATCTTGAAAGTATAGTCCCCCAAGAACTCCATACACCTTCGCTGCCTCATGTTCAGGTCCTTCTGATCTAGTAAATACTTTAGGCACTTATGATTGGTGTAAATGTCAACCTTTACACCGTACAGATAGTGCCTCCATAGCTTTAGAGCAAATATCACGGCCGTTATTTCCAAATCGTGGACCGGATAATTTCTCTCATGGACTTTCAACTGTCGCGATCCGTACACTATTACTCTCCCATGCTGTAGCAAAATACAGCCCAAACCACTACTCGAAGCATCACTATAAATTTCAAATCCTTTTGACCCACTCGGCGAACACAAGATAGGTGCCGAGATCAACCGCCTCTTCAACTCTTCAAAAGCCTGCGCTCACTCCAGCGTCCATACAAACTTCTCATCCTTCCTTGTCAACATCGTGAGTGGTAGCGCGATCCGTGAGAAATTCTCCACAAAGCGCCTGTAGTAGCCGGCAAGCCCCAGAAAGCTACGGACTTCCACCACCGTAGTCAACTCAGGACACTCCTGAATTGCCGTTATCTTCGCCGGATCCACCGCAATCCCGTTACCACTAATAATATGCCCAGGGAACGTTATTGAGGACAACCAAAACTCACACTTGGAGAACTTAGCATTCAACTGATTCTTCCTCAACGTCTCCAACACCATATGCAGATGCTTGTAGTGATCATCCTCACACCGCGAGTACACCAAGATGTCATCGATAAACACTATCACAAATTGGTCCAGGTACTCTCTGAACGTCCTATTCATTAGATCCATAAACACGGATGGCGCATTGGTCAGCCCAAACGGCATGACGGTAAACTCGTAATGTCCAAACCGCATGCTGAAAGCTGTCTTAGGGATATCACATTCCTTTATCCTTAACTGGTAGTATCCGGATTTTAGGTCTAGCTTCGAATATACTGTTGACCCAACTAAATGATCAAATAGATCATCAATCCTTGGGATCAGATACTTATTCTTTACCGTAAGTTTGTTCAACTCCTGATAATCAATACAAAGTCGCAAACTCCCATCTTTATTCTTAACGAAAAGGACCGGTGCGCTCCAAGGCGATGAACTTGGACGCACATACCCTTGCTCTAACAACTCTTGTAGTTGTACCTTCAACTCCGCCATCTCCTTAGGCGCTATCCGGTATGGAGAGCGTGACACCGGTTTGGCACCCAGCACTAGCTCAATTGTAAAATTAATCTCCCGTTGAGGAGGGGTTCCCGGGAGATCATCTGGAAATACATCAGGATACTCGGACACCACTGCAATACTGTCTAGACTAGGATTAGGCATTGAAGCCTGTACTGAAATGACAAATAGCTTAGCACCAGACTGAACTGCCTTAATCACCTGAAGAGCCGACATCATAATCTTGCCCGACCCTTTCATGCCTGCAAACGTAGTCTCCCGCTCATTATTCAGTCCCAACCTAACCTCTTTTTGGTTATAGTAAATGCAGGCTCGCTGCTCTGAAAGCCAGTCCATTCCAAAGATTACGTCAAACTCTACTAACGGCAGCACCGACGCTTGCAAATCGAACTGCTAATCCCCAATCCGCAACTTTACCACGCAGATTCTATCCGCGCGCATTGAGCACCCATTGGGCAACAACACATCCAGCTTGTCCTTTGCCATCGAAGAAGGGACTCCGATGAGCGATACGAATCTTTCGGACAAGAAGGAATGCGATGCTCCCGTATCAAACAGGGCTCTCATCGGACGATCGAAAATCAATACAAAGCCTAACACCAACACAAATAAGCTAACACATATAAAGGCAACAGTTACAACAAAAAGCTAAACTATACTAAATTTAACTCATACCTGTCACCACATCAGCTTGTTTGATGGCCTCTTGCAGAACAAGGTTATAAACTCTAGGCTGGGCCGGAGCATGGTGGGATGCGGTCGACTCCGCCGCCTTCCCTTTTTCATCATAAGTTGCTCCTTGCCTCCTCTCAAACTTTGCATGTCCGCTCCAACATTCTCTTACAAAATGTCCCACCTTTCCACAGTTGTAACAGGATCCCAGGGCTCGACTAGGGTTTTCCCCTGTCGTACCAGACGAAGGGGCTGAGCTCGAAGTCTTCTGCTTCTTGTTCCATCTGCGGAAACCTGACTTTGAATTTGGCACTTTAAACTCTGACTTCTTCTCCACTGGGTCCTTCTTTTCTTGCACTTTCCTTGCAATCCTTTCCAAAGACCGAGCCGCATTTACCAAGGCTAGGAAGCCCTATGCCTTAGGCCCAGCAAGGAGTAGCTGTAGGTTGCTCCGTAGACACTCATAAAATCGGTTGGTCTTCCTCTCTTCTTCAGTAAACATAGCACAAGCATAACGACCTAACCGAGTAAACTCGTGGAGATACTCATCCACGCTACTCGCTCCCTGAGTCAATCCAAGGTACTTATTCTCCATCTCAAGCTTCTGGGCAGAAGTTAGGTATCTGTCCAAGAACAACCTTGAGAATTCCTCCATCAGTACGTCAGCAAGTTGTCTTCCCACTAAGAGATGAACCTCCAACTCGTCCCACCACATCCTTGCCTCACCGGCCAATAGGAAGGTCGCTATTGTGGTCTTCTGCAACTCTGTAGTTTTTGTGGTGGTCATGACCCTCTTCATCATAGAGAGCCAATCCTCAGCTTGAGTTGGCATTCCCAACCCATCAAATACCAGAGGATTAAAGCTCATCACGTGCTTGAGCTGTTTCTCCGTGGCTCTTCTTGGTGCTACCGGATCAACTGCCCCACGCTATACTACTCACGGCACTGCCACTCTAATCGGTTCTTGCTTATAAACTAGTGGTGCGTGCTGCACTTGCTGGGCATTTATCATGGCAAAAACTGCTTCAGCCACCAATCTGATGGTTTTTGCTGAAGGAGGTGTTGCAGGCACGTCTCTTGGTGCACTACTTTCCGCTAATTGTGGATGCTCCGATTGCCCCGCACCGCTTCTAAACACCTATAATAGCATAAACCCTTGATTAGGCGACACACAAATTGCTAAAAGCAATCATTGGAACACTTAGGTTCCCAAAAAATGCATTTTTTTCATTCCTAAGTGGACATTCATGGGTTCTTTTATGTTATAATGATGACACACATACATGTGCTCACCACCCCTTAAAAGATTTCGCCCAAGAATTCTATTACAGACGACCGACACCCTAGTCTGATACCAAATTATAACACCCCCATCCGTCGTTTGGCATATAATAGAAGGTCCAGCTGGAACCCAACGCCATATACCACAGACAATCAGAAGTGTTACAGAATAATACCAAATTCTCAACTACTCGTCCTAACATAGAGCATTCTAGCGGAAGGTTTTAAACAGTTAATAGAACCCAAAATTTGCACAAGCATGACATGAATATCCACTAACCAAAATAGGAATGAAATAAACGAATACATAGAGGAGTACATGGCCTTATGGCCTTACAAAGTTTCTCTTAACAAGGTAATGTCTTACAAACATCGGCTCGCAGGCCGGCCATACATGACAGAAAGTAAAGATAACAGTTCACTTCGGCCTTCGAGGGCCTGCACAGCAGCTTAGGCTTCAACCCGCTACTTGGCGCTTGGTTCTGCAACACCTACAAGCAATTATTCCACCGCATGGTGGCAAACAGAACAATGGTCAGCTAAAGCTGACCAAAATATAATGACCCCGCCCCCTTATTTGGGCGGCGGTGCTCCTTCCCTGCAATACATTAGCCCAGCTAAATAATAAAGTGCATAAATAGACTTTCGCCACAGGTGTAGGCTTGCTCGGCTAAACACCCTGTGCACTCAGGGCACCTTCACGGTGAATCTGGTCAATTCCGTGGCTTCACAACCATCCTTAGGATGGAAAGCTTTGTGAGCCTTTTTGAGTCCTTCAGACCGTAGTCCAAGACTCCCGACTATGCCAACGGCCAGTTCCACTTTAGGGCCTCTAGCACTGAACCACATAGCCCGGGTCCGTATCCACTCGCCCGTTGCTCACGCCGCCTAGTCACTTTAAGACGTACGCGCAGGCCAAGCTTCACCCGGATCCTAAATCATTTCCAATCAACACATAACCCAGTTATGTTCAAGGCTGACTCCCTGGCCTCCAAGTTAGCAGAATTACGTTTCCGCCCAGTTTTCCGGGTGCGCCTTGGAGTTAATCTACAAGGATCCCTGTCGCAATCTACCGCGTAGAAACCCAAAAACAACGCACGGAGTCTTCTCCGGCTATTCATGCTATGCAACATCACCGATCTAGACGAACACGTCCGGGTAGGCTTCACACACAATGCCTATGCCCGTACGTCGATTCCGGACTCTAGACAAGGGGGACTTCACATATCTACCCCAAGGAACACCGCGCACTCACCGCACACTCGCGGGAGCGGGTTTTTCCCATGCAAAGGAAGAAAAGCTTCAAGTGCTCAAGTTGAAAATCGTTACCCTTGAAGTCCGCTTCAGCGCCATGAAAAACTAGTCGGATAGAAAGCTTCGCAAAGGAATTCTCTCCACGGATTTGGTCTCGGTTCTCAGATTGGTGCTTCGATGCTCCGCCGGTGGCCGGATTCCTCCCTTCCTTCTTCCTTGATCTCTTCTCTCTCTAACTTCTTAAAAAGAGGGAGTTAAAGATGGAATGAGGAATAAAACCTCTAATCCCGGATTAAACACAAGCAGGAACTCATCTGGGCTGTTAGATCTTATTTAAAGAAAACGAACAGCTCAGATTAGCCTGAAAACTTTATTTATGGGCTGAACGCGGCTTTGCACACGGTCGTGTTCCTGGTCGTGTGCCTCGATCCAGCCACTCAAATCGAGCATAGAAAAGGACACGGGTTGGGACACGCCCGTGTCCCAACCTGACACACCCGTGTCCAGGGGCCGTGTCATGAATAACCGCCATGCCAACCGTCACGTCGCTTGGTGGACACAGGTGACGACATGCCCGTATCAGATTTGACACGCCTGTGTCAACCAGTCCACGACCGTGTTTAACATTCGATACCAAACTCAAAAAATTCCAGAGAAGTACACGGCCATGTGACATGCCCGTGTCCCTTGCCGTGTGCACTTACACGCCCTGGGACACGCCTGTGTCCCATGCCATGTCCTTCACTGGACGACCCGAGCATGACACGGCCGTGTGACACGTCCGTTTCATAGGCCGTGTTCACCCTACCAAGATCCAACCTTGGTACAAACACCGCCCGTTTCAACTCTAAATTTCGAGGTGTTACACTACATGTGACAGGAAGCTTGAGTATAATGTTGTGTTGATGCTTCTGCTCCTGGTCACCACTCCTTTGCTAGTATCACCAATAATCTAGTGTCTTGGATGATCTCTTAGATGCTTGACAGCTGGAGGCAATCTTTCTTCAGCATTAGCTTCAGGGGCAGCTTCTTGCTGATCTCCATCCACTTGTAGTGTTCCTTGCCTTTCTTTTGGAATGTCCACTCCATCTTGGACTGATGGATCAGCTTCCTTGATGGTTATCTTGTCCATCATCAGCTCTATACCTACCTTACTAGAAGAAGATCTTTGCAGCTTACTGTTAATCATTGTAAATTCATCAAAGACTACATGTACAGACTCTTCTACAACTTGGCTTTTCACGTTGTAGATCCTATAAGCTTTACTATGATTGTTGTACCCAATAAAATTTTCATCAAAGGACTTGGAAGCAAACTTAGTCACATAGGACTTCCCATTATGAAGGACATAGCACTTGCTACCAAATATCCTTAGTTATCCCGGGTTTGGTTTTCTGACCTTCAAGATCTCATAGGGAGTCTTTGAAGGTGAGGATAGATACAACTCTAGGGGGGGGTGAATAGAGTATTCAAAAATTATGACACCCTACTCAACTCCCTTAGAGTTATTTTGCGGAATGAGTTTATAGATATTTTAAACCCTAGAGCCTAACACAAAGTGAAGTGCACTAGAGAAGGGCAACTGTAATTACAGTTGAGCTTTGATCCTATCACAGCAACTAGCAATCCTAGTTATTTCTACTCACAGCCACAGTGCAATAAATTAAATGAGCAACACAGACGACACAAGAAGTTTATAGTGGTTCCCTCTAAATAGGTACGTCCACTCTTCTACCACCCTGGTAGGAATCCACTACAGGTTTTTGTTCAGGTGCCCTGCCACCAACTGATCTGCTTCAGGTAGATCAAGTAGACCCTTTGAGATTTTGATCAAGAGCTCAAAATCCAACACAGGTTTTTGATCAGGTGCCCTGCCACCAAGGTTCACTTTTGAAGGGTGTAATAACCCTTTATACAGGAGGTTGAGAGAGTTAAAGTTTCTTCTCTATTGTTAGAACAGATTAGAGAAGCTAGAGGATTGCACAGAGCTAGAAAGCTCTAAAGAATCAAGGCTCCCCCTGGCTTAGAGAATATCCAGGAAGGAGTCTTGCTTCAGGGTGCAGGAACTCTTCTGAACTTGAGACAAAGAACTGTCTTGAAGTTCTGAAGGAGAAGCTTGACGAAGACTCTTGATTTGTAATAGGTTGTTCTTCTTTAATCAGCTTCCTTTCTTCTTCTTCTTCTTCTTCTTCTAGGCACTGAGTAAATGTTCCTGTAAGCAGGATGGACTCAGGATTAAAGAAGAATGTTGAAGAGGGTTGATCTTCTCAGTTGAATGAATCAATGACTGAGAGCTGTATCTCTTCTTGCTTTGAATCTATATATCTTGTGTCTCTTGTTATTGTATATTTTCTTCTTTCAAAAGAAGCTCTTTATATATGGGCCTTTGCAACGGCTCTAAACTTGGTTTGAATTTTGTCTTCTTCTGAGATCTGCAATCTGGGCTGCAAAAAGCATAAAGCAAAAAACATATCCTGCAGGCAAACATGCTATAAGGGGATAAAGCTTTCTAAGAAGCTGCATATCCAATCTGATAATAGGAGTACTAAAGAAAGTCACATCAGACTAAACTCTTTACGGCCAAAGAAGACTTTCTGAGTCTAACGGCTATAAAGGACAGCATGACAGATAAAGCAAAAAAGATATTTCAACTAATAAGACAAAGAACTTTGTCAGATAAAGCTTGACTTATGCATAAAGGATGGGGCAAAGATTGCCTTGAGATATATGCACAAAATCAATGAAATAAACTTTAATAAAATATGCTAAATAAACAGGAATTAAATCATAGAATAGAAGGGGTACAAAATTACTAAAGACAGATAGAAGAACGACCCTCGGAGATCGTAGACCGAAGCACAGAGATCGTCGACCTATCAGAACAGATAGTCGAACGACACAGATAGTCGAACTATCAAATAAGATAGTTGAACTACCACAGCAGATAGTCGACCTATCAGAACAGATAGTCTAGCTATCAGATAGTCGACCTATCAAGATAGATAGTTGAGCTATCAAGCAAAACAGATAGTCGACCTATCAGGCAGATAATCGAACTATCAAAGACAAACAGATAGTCGACCTATCAAACAGATAGTCGAACTATCAAAGAAGACAGATAGTCGACCTATCAAAGAGATAGTCGAGCTATCAGATAGTTGAACTATCCAAGCAGATAGTCGAACTATCAAACAGAGCAGATAGTCGAACTATCAAACACAACAGATAGCCGACCTATCAAACAGATAGTCCAACTATCAGATAGTTAAACTATCCAAGCAGATAGTTGAATTATCAAGAAGTCTGTCTGGTCAAAAGAAGTCGAGCGGGGTTCGACGATCGACGAGGCAAATTCCACAGAACGTCGAGCTAACACGAGTTGAACTAACTCAGAGATAGACGATCTGCTGACCGACGATAGTCGAGCAACTGATAGACGATCGTCGAATAGTTGATCGACGATAGTCGAGCGGCGTTCGAACATAGTCGAACCAAAAACAACTTAACCAAATTTTCATCTGGATAAGTGACAACTCTACAACTAGACAACTAACCTTTGACCATAGATAAATCTTGGGTCAAGAGACTAAAAGAGCAGACTAAACTCAAAATACAAACTAGGGTACCAACAATATCCCCCTATTTGAGTTAAGTCTCTCAAAACAAAACAAAACAAACAAACTACTGGAAATAAATATAATACAGGAAAGGAAATATCTAAGCAGCAGATAGCATCAATCAGACAAATAAATAACTGTCAATCAATGAAATTTAAGAAGCATCAGAATCTGGTTTAGATACAGAGGAACCAGGAAGAAAAGAAATTTTTCTAAAAGGGTCTAAAGCTTCTTTCTTTGATAACTTTAGATCTTGCTCTCCAATAATTCTAGATTCTTCTGATCTTGGAACTACTGCTTCAGGATGCTTTTCCACATATTTTGAAGGATCAAAGACCTCAGGTCTAACCTGGAATTTATCTAGCTCCTTCTTTCTGAATTTAGACATAGTCGTTAATCCTGTAATATCTTTTCCTTCTGCTTTGGCTTTTCTGATTTGGGCTGATCCAACTAGTTCAAGAAATCTAGCCATCCTGAAATCAGGATTGAGCTCTTGACTTTCATATTCATTTTCACAGGTTGGATCTAAAGATTTTACAGCTTTAAATTTAGTAGAAAGTTCTAACAAGCTAGCAGCTGGCTCTCTATTTTCTTGAATAATTAATGAAGAAGGAGGAGCAAACTCAGCATATTTCTTATTTGATTTTTCAGAGAAAATAATCCTTTTACCTTTTGAGTCAGTTTCCTTTGCTAAAGCTGGCTTTGAAGAAGATATGCTTTTGATTTCTTTGGAAGGTGAAGCTCTTCTCTTGGGAGAAGGAGGAGGAGAAAAGGTTGGTTTCAGATAAACTACCTCCTTTACTTATTCTCTTGTATCAACATCTTGCTTTTTATATCCAGATTGGGATCTGCTTTGAAATCCTTGATTGCTTTTACTTTGATGAGATTGAGATTGAGTATATCTGGCAGAAGGGGCTGAAGGATTTGCAGATGTATTACCAGAAGTTCCTGTACTGGGAGGTGGAGGAGGAGGACCTCTAGGGGTCCACTTAGGTGCTGGACTATCATATCTTTTAGATTTCTTCCTTTGCTTTTGCTGATTCTTGGAGAATCCCATCCAGTACTGATATTCCTTGGATTTGGGATCTATTCCTTTCAAGATGTAATAAGGAATATCATGGTCAGGGTTAGATGGAGGAGGAGGAGCAACTTTCCTTTTCCTTTTAGCGGATTTCTTTTTCTTAGATTCTTCTGAGTCATCAGAGTCATCCTCATCCTCAGAATTAGATGATGGAGGATGATCATAAGGATCAACAGCTTCTAGCACAGCTTTTTCTCTATCCTTTAAAGCAGCTTTTTCTATCTCTTCTTCCAAGGCATCCTGTGCTAGAAGAGTGTCTAGATCTAGTCCTGGGGTGTCATCCCAGACTGTAGACTTTTCTTCTTGAATATCTGGAACTTTGTCTATCTCAGCTGCAACTGTCATGAGGACCAGTTCATCATTCACCGCTACCTGAGCTGGAGGAGAGGGTACAGGCTTTTGATTAGCAGATCCTTGCACTGGTTCTTGAGCAGGTTGTTGAACAAGTTCTTGGACAGCTAGAACTTCTTCCACTATATCTGTAGTATCAGGAACACAGATTTGCTAAATGAAATTGAAACATCCCTTTTAGGTATTCATAGACTAGCATGTCAGTTAACATGTCAAGAAAATGAGTAAATGAATTACCTTCAGGATTTTCCTCAGAATTTCCTAACTCCAATAAGTCATCTAGAAAGGAGGTAATGACTCCTTCTAGGAAAAGGGCAACTAAGGGAGTGGAGGCTTCTTCGAAGCATACTTTAACAGCAAATTCCGCATGCAATATAACATCAGATGCCATGGGATCTAGAGCTGGGAATTCTATCTCTTTAGGAATAATTTATGTCTCTGCTTGAGTAATTTCTACTGGAGGAGAGGCCAGGGGAAGTTCAGAGGCATCTTCATGAAACATCTCCCCCTGCCTGATTTCAGTGGAAACTGAAACCAGACCCCTAGATGAAGAGGGCTCAGCAGATTTTGAGAGATCTTGGATGGAGGCAGTCAGGGAAGAGATGGAAGAGACGAGGGGGCAATTGCTTCTTCAATCATGGTTTTGATTGAAGGAGTAATTAACTCCAATATGCTTGAAATGAAGGCTGGGGTTATTTCAAAAGATGGAGGGGGAATCACAGTAGATGGATGATCATCAGGAATGGTGTTCTCCTGATGAGATGGAGAGTGACCGGGTGATTGATGGGTGGATGCAAGAAGATCAATATGATCAGAATGAGGAATTGGTGACTGAGGAGGAGTGGATAACTCAGAAACCAATAAATCAAAACTAGGAGGGGAAATTCTAGCAAGATGAGAAGGGAGAGGGGATGCTGGTGATGATGCATGGAGAATTGTGGAGGACTCAAGAAGAAGAGAGACAGAAGATGGTATTTCAATTGAAGTAGATGGAAATTCAATTTGAGTAGATGGTAAGGCAGATATGGATGGCACTTCAGTAGAAGTTGATGGTAATACAGAAGAAGTGGATGGAAATGCAGATGAAGTGGATGGAATGGAGAGAATGGATGAGCCTGCTTCAGGTAGGTGGGGAGTGACTAAAACAGTCCTTGTGCTCTCAGACACAACTGGAGCTACCCCTGCTGGAGAAGGCTTCTGAAAACTTCTTTTCCACTTAACAAACAATGTTGGATCCATCTTCTTGCTGGCATTGATGGATGTAGAGACTGTAACCAATAGCTGGGGGTATTTCTCTCTTAGAAATATTCCAAGTACCCTACCCAGGGTGACTTCCTTCTTGCTATTCTTCTTTCTTATTAAATCAAACATAACTCCTGCCCAATTAATCTGTTTCTTGTTTACTATAGCACACATTAGGGCAAACTGTTGCCTGGTTATGTTATCATGAGCAGAGTGCTTGCCCAGAAGCACTTTTCTGACTAGTTAAGCCAAGAACTTTATCCTCAACGGAAAATTAACCTCTAGCAGCTTAGAAGGAATGCCTTCTGCATGTCCTAATTCAATCAACATCCTCACAAACTCTGGAGTATCTTGTTCATATTCTTCTTTACCATTCAGTAATCCAAAAATATCAGTTAAAACGGCGGGAGTCAGAATTACCTCTTCGCTGCCAATCGTTCCAGTCATAGATTCGTCATTAGAAGACGAAGTGAAGGCCCACTCTTTAATCTCTTGGATGTTTATCTTGATCCTTGTGGACATAAGCCTTTTCAATCCTTATTCCTTGCAGAGCTGGAGGATTTCTACTATCTCAGAATCACATGCGCTGAAAGAGTCAAAATCTACGCTGAATCCGGCGTCGAACTTCATTACTGACAGAAGGGCTGGAGCAATCGCCATTGATAGGGTTGGAGAAGACGAGAGAGACGACGAAAGCGAAATGGAAAAGAGAGCGAGTCAAGGCTCAAGCAGAAAGACGGAATATGAAAAGACGATCTCCGTCGACGACAAAAAGAACGATCTCTTAACCTAGGTCGACCATCGGTTTTATATTAAAACAGCAATCGTCGATCTATTTTAATAGATACTGGAGACGATAGTCGAACGGTCGTTCGACGATCATTTCCTGAAGCATAGTAGTCGATCAATCGTTCGACTATTTCTGTCTTTACAAACAAATAAGCTGTCGTCGCCCGTAGGTCGACGATAGGCTCAACCTGTTCGACCATCGTCGAACATCGTTCGACGATCTTCAAATAGATTTCAACAAAGGTAGACGTCACACTTAGTCTTTTCCATTAATCATGTCTAGTTGAACCAAAAAGAACAGATGCTTCTGTTCATCTAAGGGCTTGGTGAAAATATCACCTCTCTGAAGGTTAGTGGATATGAACTCAAGGCTGATCTTGTTCTTTTCCACACAATCTCTCAGGAAATGGTGTCTAATCTCAATGTGCTTGGTTCTAGAGTGGTGCACAGGATTTTGTGCAATGGAGATAGCACTGGTACTGTCACACATGATTTTTTTGTTCTTGTGTGTGTACCCATAATCCAAAAGCTTGTTTTGAATCCACATGATCTGTGAACAACAACTAGCAGCTGCTATATATTCAGCCTCTGCAGTTGAAGTTGAGACAGAAGCCTGCTTCTTATAGAACCAAGAGACCAATCTCTCTCCCAGGAACTGACAAGTTCCTGAGGTACTTTTCCTGTCAACTCTACAACCAGCATAGTCAGAATCAGAGTATCCAATTAACTCAAATTTTGATTCTGCTGGGTACCATAGTCCTAAATTTGGACATCCCTTCAGGTATCTCAAAATTCTCTTGAGAAGAATCAAATGAGATTCCTTGGGGTTGACCTGGAATCTAGCACATAGGCATGTAGCAAACATTATATCTGGTCTACTTGCAGTTAAATACAACAGGGAACCAACAATGGCCCTATAGTTTTTCTGATCAACTGGCTTGCCCTGATCATAAGAATCTATAACTACATTAGTAGCCATAAGTGTATGCATTGCTGAAGCATCAGCCATCCCAAACTTCTTTACCAATTCCTTGGCATATTTGGATTGGGATATGAAGATGCCATCAGCATCTTGCTTTACTTGGAGACCAAGAAAGTAAGACAGCTCACCCATACTACTCATCTCAAACTTAGAATGCATCAAGTCAGAGAACTTTTTGCACAGTTTGGGATCAGTGGAACCAAAAATAATATCATCTACATACACTTGAACTAACAGGATTGTGTCCTTGTGGTGCTTAATGAAAAGGTTTCTATCAACTACTCCCCTAACAAAGTTGTGCTCTAACAGAAAACTAGCTAGAGTCTCATACCAGGCTCTGGGTGCTTGTTTAAGTCCATAAAGAGCTTTTTTCAACTTGTACACAAATGAGGGCTGAGTTGAAGAAACAAACCCAGGAGGTTGTTCAGCAAATACCTGTTCCTTTAGCTCACCATTTAGGAAGGCACTCTTGACATCCATCTGAAAGACCTTAAACTTCATATAAGCTGCATAGGCTAGAAAGATCCTTATTACCTCTAGCCTTGCAACAGGAGCAAAGGTTTGGTCATAATCTATACCTTCCTCCTGTCTATAGCCCTGAGCTACAAGCCTAGCTTTGTTCCTTGCAATAATTCCATTTGCATCCAACTTGTTTCTAAACACCCACTTGGTGCCTATGATCAGTTGGCCTTTAGGTCTTGGAACCAAAGTCCATACTTTACATCATTCAAACTGATTGAGTTCCTCTTGCATAGCAATGATCTAGTGGGGATCTAGCTCACCATCTTTTATGGTGAGGGGCTCAATCTGTGAAAGGAAACAAGCATACATCACATCCTGTCTTAACTGATGTCTTGTTTGAACACCAGCTGATATGTCTCCAATCACTTGAGATGTAGGATGATCTGTAAGTGTGACAAGATTAGCAGGTGGGATGTGATCTTCAGCAACAGTTGGGATTAATTTCTCAGGTGGAATTGGATCAACTGTTGGTGGTACAGCAACTGCTTCTGCAAAGTCTTCATCACTGTCTGAATCAGTGATATGAAGAGTTGATAGATGAAAAATCTCTTGAGTGACATCTTTATTGGATTCTAGTACCTGTAATGAACTTGAGGAAGGGGAAGTTTCCTTCTCCTTGTAAAACATCTGAGATTCATCAAAATAAACATGTACAGATTCCTCAATTTTAGAAGTTGATTTATTAAATACCCTATAAGCTTTGCTTACTTGGGAATATCCAAGAAAAATTCCCATTGAATCTTTTGCTTCAAACTTTCTAAGGTATTCTTTGTTATTGTTATGAATGTATACTACACAACCAAATACTCTAAAATAATTAATTTTAGGTTTCTTTCCTTTAAGCAACTCATAAGGAGTTTTACTCTTAAGCTTGCGTATAAGACTTCTGTTCAAGACATAATTAGCTGTGCTAACAGCTTCTGCCCAATAAGAAAGAGGCATGTTAGCATCTGCCAATAATGTACCAGCAGCTTCAATCAGTATTCTATTCTTCCTTTCTACTACCCCATTTTGTTGGGGAGTTCTAGGAGCAGAGAAGCTATGTTTGATACCTTCTTTCTCACAGAATTCTTGCATGAGAAGAGAATCAAACTCAGTACCATGATCACTTCTGATCAAGCCAATATGAGTAGAATACTCAGTCTGCACACAAAGTAGAAAATCTGTAAGAACTTTGAAGTTATCAGCCTTAGTTCTCAAGAAGAACACCCAAGTGAACTTAGAGAAGTCGTCTACAATTACTAAAGTGTAATACTTCCCTCCTAGACTCTATACATTTATTGGGCCAAAAAGGTCCAAATATAATAAATACAGGATTCTAGGTGAATCACTCTTATTTACATATTTAAAGGAGTTTTTGGTTTGCTTGCCTAGTTGACAAGCCTTGCATATGCTCTCCTTCTTGTAGGGGTAAGAAGGTAAACCTCTAACAAGGTTGTATATAGATAACCTAGATATGTTCTTGAGGTTAACATGGCTAAGCCTCCTATGCCATAAGGTGTTGTTATTATTTGTTACTTCAATAAATAAGCAGATTTCAGAATGGGTTGAATTAAAATCTACTAAATAAATATTACCTTGTCTAATACCTACTAACACAACATTACTATTTAAAGTAATATTACAGAGAGTGTTAGTGAAAGATACCTGATATCCTGTATCACATAACTGACTTACTGAGATAAGGTTGTGCTTCAATCCAGTTACATATGCAACCCTTTTGAAAGTTACTGCTCCAATGGTAATCCTACCATATCCTTCAGTTTGACCACATCTAGAATCCCCAAAGATCACCTTTGGTCCAAGCTTGGCCTTGAATCTTGACAGATTTTCTTTGTTTTCTATCATGTGTTTGGAACAGCCACTATCCAAATACCATTTGTCTTTAGTAATTGGATAGGTCTTCACCTGCAGAATAGACAATTAGACATTGTGGACCCAGATAACCTTGAGTCCATTATTCTTCACATAATGAAAACTAGAAATAAAAGAATAAGCAAGTTGGGGTTTATATCCTAAAGGGTAAGATCTCCTAGGTGGGATGCTTCATGTAGTTAATGGGTCCACAAACCTAGGGTTTCTATTTATATTAGGGTTTTTAAGGTTCTGGTTGTAATTTTGAAAATCAAATTGAAATCGTCGATCAGCGTTCGACGATTGATGCTCAGATCGTCGAGATTCGTTCGACCATTGAGCCTTCGATCGTTGAGCAGCGTTCGACGCTTTTTGTAGCTCCTTAAATTTTTGTTTTCTCTTTTCTCTCTTAGCTTTATTTAAGGCTTGATTAACTTGTTTTACTTGCTCAGTGTTCTTTATTCCATCAGCTGAAATAAAGTTCACTGGAGTTGAAAGATGATTTTTAAGAACCAATGGGGGTTCACTTGATGAGGCTCCTAAGCCTAGCTTATTATTGCCTGACCTAGTGTTTGTCATGCTGGTGATTTCTAGCAGCTTAAGGCTTCTACCATTTAAGGATTCTTCTAATCTCTTGGACTTTGCTAGTTCATTTTTAAGAAACTTTATTTCTTCACTAGACTTAGTGAGTTCTGCTTCTAACCTAGCATTTTCAATGGAAATAGATTCTGATTCAGCTAACTTATTTCTAAGTTCCTTAATTTCCTTTTCTGAACTAATTAGATCTAAGCAAAGGGATTTAAATTCAGATTTAAATTCAGAAGAAGAAAAATCATATGAAGATAATACCTAATCTTCTGTAGGCATTTCTTCATCATCATCAGAACTCTCTGCAGTTGAGTGATTGCTACAGGCATCAATTTCCATAAGGCAGATTTCCTTTGCCTTCTTCTCTTCCTCATCCTCACTGGAGCTTGAGGAGGAAGGTTCCTCATCTGAATCACTCCAGGTCTCAGCAATAAATCCTTTCTCCTTCTTCTTATTTTTGTAGGAGGAGGACTTGGAGTGTTTCTTGTGATGTTCTTTTTCCTTTCTCTTTTCTTTGCTCTTTTCCTCTGGACACTCTGGTAGAATGTGTCCAGGTTTCCTACAACCATAACAAATAATTTCTTTAGCAGGAGATCTATCATACCTTGGTTTATCTTCATATCTTGAAGATTTCTTTCTGAAGTCTTTTCTTCCCATCTTGAGAAACCTTTTGGCAAAGAGTGTCATCAGCTCCTCATTGGATTGGCTTCCTTCAGAAGCATCAGCAGCTTTGAGAGCAAGAGTTTGCTCTTTTCTTGCTGGAGTTGGAGTCTTTGCTTCAGCCTCAGCTTCCCTGGTCTTCAGCACTTGCTCAAAAGACTTGAGCTTGCCAAGGAGAGCTTAAGTTGAGATTTCAATTGTACTTCTGGCCTCCTTGATAGGCCAGATCCTTAGATCTCATGTGTTGGGGAAGCATATCAGTATCTTATCATTGAACTCTGTCAATGTAATCTCCTTATCAAGAGTTCTCAGCTCATTGATGATTGAGCTGAGCCTGGTGTACATGGCTTCAACTGATTCAGCTTCAGTCTTCTTGAAGTTTTCATACTGGGATATAAGGTTGGACCTTCTATCCTTCCTTTCATCAGCTGAACCAGCTACAATCTGGTTCAGTGAGTCCCACATGGCTTTTGCAGAGGTGCAGTCAGCCACTTTCTGGAAGATTTCATCAGACATAGTCTGAGCCAGAATGTTCATAGCTTTGGCATCAGCTATCTTTACCTTCTTGTAGGCATCATTGTAATCTGGAGGAGGCACTGCACTTAGATTTGTAAATGTTATAGCAGTGGCTGCAGCAGGAGGTGTTGGAGGTCCTGTCAAAATAGAAGAGAAAATGTCTTCATCAATAGAGTTCATATATAATCTTATTCTTGCCATCCAGATGTTAAACTTAGCTAAGTTGCAAGCTAGAGGTCTGGTGCTAGAGTAATCCTTGGACTGGGCCATAAAGTGAATATCTATAAGCTTGGTATCTATCAGGATCTTGTGACTCAAGTGTTAGCCTGTACAGTCAGTCAACCTCCCTCTGATACCAATTGAAGGTGAGGATAGATACAACTCTAGAGGGGGGGGGGGGGTGAATAGAGTATTCAAAAATTATGACACCCTACTCAACTCCCTTAGAGTTAATTTGCGGAATGAGTTTATAGATATTTTAAACCCTAGAGCCTAACACAAAGTGAAGTGCACTAGAGAAGGGCAACTGTAATTACAGTTGAGCTTTGATCCTATCACAGCAACTAGCAATCCTAGTTATTTCTACTCACAGCCACAGTGCAATAAATTAAATGAGCAATACAGACGACACAAGAAGTTTATAGTGGTTCCCTCTAAATAGGTATGTTCACTCTTCTACCACCCTGGTAGGAATCCACTATAGGTTTTTGTTCAGGTGCCCTGCCACCAACTGATCTGCTTCAGGTAGATCAAGTAGACCCTTTGAGCTTTTCATCAGGAGCTCAAAATCCAACACAGGTTTTTGATCAGGTGCCCTGCCACCAAGGTTCACTTTTGAAGGGAGTAATAACCATTTATACAGGAGGTTGAGAGAGTTAAAGTTTCTTCTCTATTGTTAGAAAAGATTAGAGAAGCTAGAGGATTGCATAGAGCTAGAAAGCTCTAAAGAATTAAGGCTCCCCCTGGCTTAGAGAATATCCAGGAAGGAGTCTTGCTTCAGGGTGCAGGAACTCTTCTGAACTTGAGACAAAGAACTGTCTTGAAGTTCTGAAGGAGAAGCTTGACGAAGACTCTTAACTTGTAATAGGTTGTTCTTCTTTAATCAGCTTCCTTTCTCCTTCTTCTTCTTCTTCTAGGCACTGAGTAAATGTTCCTGTAAGCAGGATGGACTAGGAATTAAAGAAGAATGTTGAAGAGGGATGATCTTCTCAGTTGAATGAATCAATGACTTAGAGCTGTATCTCTTCTTGCTTTGAATCTGTATATCTTGTGTCTCTTGTTATTGTATATTTTCTTCTTTCAAAAGAAGCTCTTTATATATGGGCCTTTGCAACGGCTCTAAACTTGGTTTGAATTTTGTCTTCTTCTGAGATCTGCAATCTGGGCTGCAAAAAGCATAAAGCAAAAAAACATATCCTGCAGGCAGACATGCTATAAGGGGATAAAGCTTTCTAAGAAGCTGCATTTCCAATCTAATAACAGGAGTACTAAAGAAAGTCACATCAGACTAAACTCTTTACGGCCAAAGAAGACTTTCTGAGTCTAACGGCTATAAAGGACAGCATGGCAGATAAAACAAAAAGATATTTCAACTAATAAGACAAAGAACTTTGTCAGATAAAGCTTGACTTATGCACAAAGGATGGGGCAAAGATTGTCTTGAGATGTATGCACAAAATCAATGAAATAAACTTTAATAAAATATGCTAAATAAACAGGAATTAAATCATAGAATAGAATGGGTACAAAATTACTAAAAGCAGACAGAAGAACGTCGAACGACCCTCGGAGATCGTCGACCGAAGCACAGAGATCGTCGACCTATCAGAACAGATAGTCGAACGACACAGATAGTCGAACTATCAAAGAAGATAGTCGAACTACCACAGCAGATAGTCGACCTATCAGAACAAATAGTCGAGCAATCAGATAGTCAACCTATCAAGATAGATAGTCGAGCTATCAAGCAAAACAGATAGTCGACCTTGTTGGTACCCTAGTTTGGATTTGAGTTTAGTCTGCTCTTTTAGTCTCTTGACCCAAAATTTATCTATGGTCAAAGGTTAGTTGTCTAGTTGTAGAGTTGTCACTTATCCAGATGAAAATTTGGTTAAGTTGTTTTTGGTTCGACTATGGTCGAATGCCGCTCGACTATCGTCGATCAACTGTTCGACGATCGTCTATCAGTTGCTCGACTATCGTCGGTCAGCAGATCGTCTATCTCTGAGTTAGTTCAACTTCTGTTAGCTCGACGTTCTGTGGAATCTGCTTCGTCGATCGTCGAACCCCGCTCAACTTCTTTTGACCAGACAGATCTCTTGATAGTTCAACTATCTGCTTGGATAGTTTAACTATCTGATAGCTCGACTATCTGTTTGATAGGTCGACTATCTGTTGTGTTTGATAGCTCGACCATCTGTTTGATAGGTCGGCTATCTGCTCTTCTTGATAGTTCAACTATCTGCTTGGATAGTTCAACTATCTGATAGCTCGACTATCTGTTTGATAGGTCGACTATCTGTCTTCTTTGATAGTTCGACTATCTGTTTGATAGGTCGACTATCGGTTTGATAGGTCGACTATCTGTTTGTCTTTGATAGTTCGACTATCTGATTGATAGGTCGACTTTCTGTTTTGCTTGATAGCTCGACTATCTATCTTGATAGGTCGACTATCTGATAGCTCGACTATCTGTTCTGATAGGTCGACTATCTGCTGAGGTAGTTCGACTATCTTCTTTGATAGTTTGACTATCTGTGTTGTTCGACTATCTATTCTGATAGGTCGACGATCTCCGTGCTTCGGTCGACGATCTCCGAGGGTCGTTTGACGTTCTTTTTGTCTGCCTTTAGTAAAGTTATATTATTTATTTCTTATCTGCTTGGCATATTTTATTAAAGTATATTTCATTGATGTTATGCTATTATTTCCAGGCAATCTTTGCTCCATTCTTTATGCATAAGTCAATCTTTATCTGACAAAGTGGTTTGTCTTATTAGTTGAAATATATTTTCTGCTTTATCTGCCAGGCTGTCCTTTATAGCCGTTAGACTCAAAAAGTCTTCTCTGGCCGTAAAGAGCTCTTTATGATGTGACTTTTTCTAGCACTCTTTTATCAGATTGGATATGCAGCTTCTTAGAAAGCTTTATCTCCTTATAGCATGTCTGTCTGTAGGATATATTTTTGCTTTATGCTTTTTGCAGCCCAGATTGCAGATTCCAGAAGAAGACAAAGTTCAAACTCAGATTAGAGCCGTTGCAAAGGATCATATATAAAGAGCTTCTTTTGAAAGATTAAATATACATATATACAACAACAACACAAAATACAAGAAGTTTTACTCTCAGCAGCATAGAGATCTACAGCTCTCAGAAATTCACATTCAACTGAGAAGATCAAATCTCTTCAGCATTCTTCTTCATCCTGAGTTCATCCTGCTCACAGGAAGACATTCACTCAGAGGCTTTTAGAAGAAGAAGAAGAAGAAAGGAAGTTGATTGAAGAAGAACACCTTTTCCAAATCAAGAGTCTTCTTCAAGCTTCTCCTTTAGAACTTCAAGACAGTTCTTTGTCTCAAGTTCAGAAGAGTTCCTACACCCTGAAGCAAGACTCCTTCCTGGATACTCTAAGCCAGGGGGAGCCTTGATTCTTTAGAGCTTTCTAGCTCTGTGCAATCCACTAGCTTCTCTAATCTGTTTTAACAATAGAGAAGAAACTTTAACTCTCTCAACCTCCTGTATAAAAGGTTATTACTCCCTTCAAAAGTAAACCCCCTTGGTGGGAGGGCATCTGATCAAAAACCTGTGTTGGATTTTTAGCTCCCGATCAAAAGCTCAAAGGGTCTACTTGATCTACCTGAAGCAGATCAGTTGGTGGCAGGGCACCTGAACAAAAACCTGTAGTGGATTCCTACCAGGGTGGTAGAAGAGTGAACGTACCTATTTAGAGGGAACCACTATAAAATTTCTTATGTCGTCTGTGCTGCTTATTTAATTCATTGCACTGTGGCTGTGAGTGGAAATAACTAGGATTGTTAGTTGGTGTGTTAGGACCAAAGCTTAACTGTAATTACAGTTAGCTTTCTCCAGTGCACTTCACTTTGTGTTAGGCTCTAGGGTTATCAATATCTATAAACTCATTCCGCAAATTAACTCTAAGGGAGTTGAGTAGGGTGTCATAATTTTTGAATACTCTATTCACCCCCCTCTAGAGTTGTATCTATCCTCACCTTCAATTGGTATCATAGGGAGGTTGACTGAATGTACAGGCTAACACCTGAGTCACAAGATCTTGATAGATACCAAGCTTATAGATATTCACTTCATGGCCCAGTCCAAGGATTACTCTAGCACCAGACCTCCAGCTTGCAACTTAGCTAAGTTTAGCATCTGGAAGGCAAGAATAAGATTATATATGAACTCTATTGACAGGACCTCCAACACCTCCTGCTGCAGCCACTGCTACAACATCTACAAATCTAAGTGCAGTGCCTCCTCCAGATTACAATGATGCCTACAAGAAGGCAAAGATAGCTGATGCCAAAGCTATAAACATTCTGGCTCAGACTATGTCTGATGAAATCTTCTAGAAAGTGGCTGATTGCACCTCTGCTAAAGCCATGTGGGACTCACTGAACCAGATTGTAGCTGGTTCAGCTGATGAAAGGAAGGACAGAAGGTCCAACCTTATATCCCAGTATGAAAACTTCAAGAAAACTGAAGCTGAATCAGTTGAAGCCATGTACACCAGGCTCAGCTCAATCATCAATGAACTGAGAACTCTTGATAAGGAGATTACATTAACAGAGGTCAATGATAAGATACAGATGTGCTTCCCCAGCACATGGGATCTTAGGATCTGGCCTATCAAGGAGGCCAGAAGTACAACTGAAATCTCAACGGAAGCTCTCCTTGGCAAGCTCAAGTCTTTTGAGCAAGTACTGAAGACCAGGGAAGCTGAGGCTGAAGCAAAGACTCCAACTCCAGCAAGAAAGAGCAAACTCTTGCTCTCAAAGCTGCTGATGCTTCTGAAGGAAGCCAATCCAATGAGGAACTGATGGCACTCTTTGCCAAAAGGTTTCTCAAGATTGGAAGAAAAGACTTCAGAAAGAAATCTTCAAGATATGAAGATAAACCAAGGTATGATAGATCTCCTGCTAAAGAAATTATTTGTTATGGTTGCAGGAAACCTGGACACATTCTACCTGAGTGTCCAGAGGAAAAGAGCAAAGAAAAGAGAAAGGAAAAAGAACATCACAAGAAACACTCCAAGTCCTCCTCCTACAAAAATAAGAAGAAGGAGAAAGGATTTGTTGCTGAGACCTGGAGTGATTCAGATGAGGAATCTTCCTCCTCAAGCTCCAGTGAGGATGAGGAAGAGAAGAAGGCAAAGGAAATCTGCCTTATGGAAATTGATGCCTGTAGCAATCACTCAGCTGCAGAGAGTTCTGATGATGATGAAGAAATGCCTATAGAAGATCAGGTATTATCTTCATATGTTTTCTTCTTCTGATTTTAAATCTGAATTTAAATCCCTTTGCTTAGATCTAATTAGTTCAGAAAAGGAAATTAAGGAACTTAGAAATAAGTTAGCTGAATCAGAATCTATTTCCATTGAAAATGCTAGGTTAGAAGCAGAACTCACTGAGTCTAGTGAAGAAATAAAGTTTCTTAAAAATGAACTAGCAAACTCCAAGAGTTTAGAAGAATCCTTATATGGCAGAAGCCTTAAGCTGCTAGAAATCACCAGCATGACAAACACTAGGTCAGGCAATAATAAGCTAGGCTTAGGAGCTTCATCATGTGAACCCCCAATTATTCTTAAAAATCATCTTTCAACTCCAGTAAACTTTATTTCAGCTGATGGGATAAAGAACACTGAGCAAGTAAGATAAGTTAATCAAGCCTTATATAAAGCTAAGAGAGAAAAGAGAAATCAAAAGTTTAAGGAAATACAAAAGTCATCGAACGTTGCTCGACGATCGGAGGCTCAATGGTCGAACGAAGCTCGACGATCTGAGCATCGATCGTCGAACGTAGATCGACGATCTCAATATGAATTTAAAAATTACCACCAGAACCTTAGAAACCTTAATATAAATAGAAACCCTAGGTTTGTGGACCCATTAACTGCATGGAGCATCCCACCTAGGAGATCTTACCCATTAGGATATAAACCCCAACCTGCTTATTCTATTATTTCTAATTTTCATTATGTGAAGAATAATGGACCCAAGGTTACCTGGGTCCACAATGTCTAATTGTCTATTCTGCAGGTGAAGACCTATCCTATCACTCAGGACAAGTGGTATTTGGATAGTGGTTGCTCCAAACATATGACAGGGAACAAAGAAAATCTGTCAAAGTTCAAGGCCAAGCTTGGACCAAAGGTGATCTTTGGGGATTCTAGCTGTGGTCAAACTGAAGGATATGGTAGGATTACCATTGGAGTAGTAACTTTCAAAAGGGTTGCATATGTAACTGGACTGAAGCATAACCTTATCTCAGTAAGTCAGTTATATGATGCAGGATATCAGGTATCTTTCACTAACACTCTCTGTAATATTACTTTAAATAGTAATGTTGGGTTAGTAGGTATTAGAAAAGGTAATATTTATTTAGTAGATTTTAATTCAACTCATTCTGAAATCTACTTATTTATTGAAGTAACAAATAATAACAACACCTTATGGCATAGAAGGTTTAGCCATGTTAACCTCAAGAACATATCTAGGTTATCTAAATACAACCTTGTTAGAGGTTTACCTTCTTGCCCCTACAAGAAGGAGAGCCTATGCAAGGCTTGTCAACTAGGCAAGCAAACCAAAAACTCCTTTAAATCTGTAAATAAAAGTGATTCACCTAGAATCCTGTATTTATTACATTTGGACCTTTTTTGCCCAATAAATGTATAGAGTCTAGGAGGGAAGTATTACACTTTAGTAATTGTAGACGACTTCTCTAGGTTCACTTGGGTGTTCTTCTTGAGAACTAAGGCTGATAACTTCAAAGTTCTTACAGATTTTCTACTTTGTGTGCAGACTGAGTATTCTACTCATGTTGCCTTGATCAGAAGTGATCATGGTACTGAGTTTGATTCTCTTCTCATGCAAGAATTCTGTGAGAAAGAAGGTATCAAACATAGCTTCTCTGCTCCTAAAACTCCCCAACAAAATGGGGTAGTGGAAAGGAAGAATAGAACCCTGATTGAAGCTGCAGGAACACTGTTGGCAGATGCTAATATGCCTCTCTCCTATTGGGCAGAAGCTGTTAGCACAGCTAATTATGTTCTGAACAGAAGTCTTATATACAAGCTTAAGAGTAAAACTCCTTATGAGTTGCTTAAAGGAAAGAAACCTAAAATTAATTATTTTAGAGTGTTTGGTTGTGTAGTATACATTCATAACAGTAACAAAGAATACCTTAGAAAGTTTGAAGCAAAAGCTTCAATGGGAATCTTTCTTGGATATTCCCAAGTAAGCAAAGCTTATAGGGTATTTAATAAATCAACTTCTAAAATTGAGGAATCTGTGCATGTGTCCTTTGATGAATCTCAGATGTTTTACAAGGAGAAGGAAACTTCTCCCTCCTCAAGTTCATTACAGGTACCAGAAGTTAATAAAGATGTCACTCAAGAGATTCTCCACCTATCAACTCTTTATATCACTGATTCAGACAGTGATGAAGACTTTGCAGAAGCTGTTGTTGTACCACCAACAGTTGATCCAATTCCTCCTGAGAAATTAATCCCAACTGTTGTTGAAGATCACATCCCACCTGCTGATGTTGTTACACTTAGAGATCATCCTACATCTCAAGTGATTGGAGACATATTAGCTGGTGTACAAACAAGACATCAGTTAAGACAGGATGTGATGCATTCTTGTTTCCTTTCACAGGTTGAGCCCCTCACCATAAAAGATGCTGAGCTAGATCCCCACAGGATCATTGCTATGCAAGAGAAACTCAATCAGTTTGAAAGATGTAAAGTATGGACTTTGGTTCCAAGACCTAAAGGCCAACTGATCATAGGCACCAAGTGGGTGTTTAGAAACAAGTTGGATGCAAATGGAATTATTGTAAGGAACAAAGCTAGGCTTGTAGCTCAGGGATACAGACAGGAGGAAGGTATAGATTATGACCAAACCTTTGCTCCTGTTACAAGGCTAGAGGCAATAAGGATCTTTCTAGCCTATGCAGCCTATATGAAGTTTAAGGTCTGTCAGATGGATGTCAAAAGTGCATTCCTAAATGGTGAGCTAAAGAAAGAGGTATTTGTTGAACAACCTCCTGGGTTTGTCTCTTCAACTTAGCCCTCACATGTTTTCAAGTTGCAAAAAGCTCTTTATGGACTTAAACAAGCACCCAGAGCCTGGTATGAGACTCTAGCTAGTTTCCTATTAGAGCACAACTTTGTTAGGGGAGTAGTTGATAGAACCCTTTTCGTTAAACACCACAAGGACACAATCCTGTTAGTTCAAGTGTAAGTAGATGATATTATTTTTGGTTCCACTGATCCCAAACTGTGCAAAAAGTTCTCTGACTTGATGCATTCTAAGTTTGAGATGAGTAGTATGGGTGAGCTGTCTTACTTTCTTGGTCTCCAAGTAAAGCAAGATGTTGATGGCATCTTCATCTCCCAATCCAAATATGCCAAGGAATTGGTAAAGAAGTTTGGGATGGCTGATGCTTCAGCAATGCATACACCTATGGCTACTAATGTAGTTATAGATTCTGATGATCAGGACAAGCCAGTTGATCAGAAGAATTATAGGGCCATTATTGGTTCCCTATTGTATTTAACTGCAAGTAGGCCAGATATAATGTTTGCTACATGCCTATGTGCTAGATTCCAGGTCAACCCCAAGGAATCTCATTTGATTCTTCTCAAGAGACTCTTGAGATACCTAAAGGGAAGTCCAAATCTAGGACTATGGTACCCAGCAGAATCAGAATTTGAGTTAATTGGATACTCTGATTCTGACTATGCTGGTTGCAGAGTTGACAGGAAAAGTACCTCAGGAACTTGTCAGTTCTTGGGAGAGAGATTCGTCTCTTGGTTCTGTAAGAAGCAGGCTTCTGTCTCAACTTCAACTGTAGAGGCTGAATATATAGCAGCTACTAGTAGTTGTTCACAGATCCTGTGGATTCAAAACCAGCTTTTGGATTATGGGTACACACACAAGAACACAAAAATCATGTGTGACAGTACCAGTGCTATCTCCATTGCACAAAATCCTGTGCACCACTCTAGAACCAAGCACATTGAGATTAGACACCATTTCCTGAGAGATTGTGTGGAAAAGAACAAGATCAGCCTTGAGTTCATATCCACTGACCTTCCGAGAGGTGATATTTTCACCAAGCCTTTAGATGAACAGAAGCATCTGTTCTTTTTGGTTCAACTAGGCATGATTAATGGAAAAGACTAAGTGTGACGTCTGCCTTTGTTGATATCTGTTTGAAGATCGTCGAATGATGTTCGATGATGGTCGAACAGGTTGAGCCGATCGTCGACCTATGGGTGACGACAACTCGTTTTGTTTATGAAGACAGAAATAGTCGAACGATTGATCGACTACTCTGCTTCAGGAAATGATCATCGAACGACCGTTCGACCATCGTCTCCAGTATCTTTTAAAATAGACCGACGATTGCGGTTTTTATTTAAACCGATGGTCGATCTAGGTTAAGAGATCGTGCTTGCTATAGTCGACGGAACTCGTCTTTTCGTATTCCGTCTTTCTGTTTGAGCTCTGCCTCGCGCTTTCTCCTCCTCATCTCTCTCGTCTTCTCCGACAAATCGATGGTGATTGCTCCAGCCCTTCTATCTACGATGAAGTTCGATGCCGGATTCAGCGTGGACTTCGACTCTTTCAGCGCCTGTGATTCTGAGATAATAGAAATCCTCCAGCTCTGCAAAGAACAAGGTTTGGAAAAGCTTATGACCACAAGAATCAAGATCAACATCCAAGAGATTAAAGAGTGGTTTTTCACTTCGTCTTCCAATGACGAATCGATGACTGGAACGATTGGCGGCGAAGAGGTAAGTTTGACTCCTGCCGCATTGACTGATATTTTCGGATTATTGAACGGTGAAGAGGATTATGAACAAGATACCCAAGAGTTTGGAAGGATGTTAATCGAGTTAGGACGTGCCGAAGACATTCCTTCTAAGTTGTTAAAAGTTAATTTTCCGTTAAAGATAAAGTTCTTGGCTGAACTCGTTGGAAAAGTGCTTCTGGGCAAGCACTCTGCTCATGACAACATCACCAGGCAGCAGTTTGCCTTGATGTGTGCCATAGTGAATAAGAAACAGATTAATTGGGCAGGGATTATGTTTGATTTGATAAGAAAGAAGAATGGCAAGAAGGAAGTAACCCTAGGGAGGGTACTTGGGATTTTTCTAAAAGAGAAATACTCCCACCTGTTGGTAACAGTTTCAACAACTATCAATGCCAGTAAGAAGATGGACCCAACACTGTTTGTTAAGTGGAAAAGAAGTTTTCAGAAGCCTTCTCCTGCAGGGGTAGCTCCAATTGTGTCTGAGAGCACAAGGACTATTTCAGTCACTCCCCACCTACCTGAAGCAGGCTCATCCATTCTTTCCATTCCATCCACTTCTGCTGCATTCCCATCTACCTCTACTGAAGTACCATCGACATCTGCCTTACCATCTACTCAATTTGAAGTTCCATCTACTTCAATTGAAGTACCATCTTCTACCTCTCTTCTTCTTGAGTCCCCTCCACAATTCTCCATACTTCATCTCCAGCATCTCCCATTCCTGCACATCTAGCTGGGACTTCTATTCCCAGTTTTGATTTGTTAGGATCTGAGAGAATTCCAACCCCTCCTCAGTCACCACTTACTCCTCCAGATCACACTGACTTTCCCTCATCCACTCCTCAATCACCAGTTCACAACTCATCTCATCAGGAAACTGCCTTTCCTGATGATCTTCCATCTTCTGTTGTTCCCCCATCCACATCTTTTGAAATATCTCCAGCACTCATAGCCAATATCCTGGAGTTAATTACTCCTTCAATCAAAACCATGATTGAAGAAGCAATTGCTCCTCTTGTATCCTCCATTTCTTTGCTGACTACCTCCATCCAAGCCCTCTCCAAATCTGCTGAGCCCTCTTCATCTAGGGGCCTGGTTTCAGTTTCCACTAAAATCAGGCAGGGGGAGATGTTCTATGAAGATGCCTCTCAACTGCCCCTGGCCTCTCTTCCAACAGATCCTCCAGCAGATACTCAAAGACAAACAACACTTACAGAAAAAGAGATAGTAGCTCAAGAAGAAACAGTACCTCAACTTTCTGAAAAGGAGATTTCTGATGCTATAATAGAAACATAATTTGTTGTCAAAGTCTGCTTAGAAGAAGCCTCCACTCCCTTAGTTGTCCTTTTCCTAGAAGGATTCATTATCTCCTTTCTAGATGACTTATGGGAGTTAGGAAATTCTGAGGAAAATCCTGAAGGTAATTCATTTACTCATTTTCTTGACATGTTAACTGACATGCTAGTCTATAAATACCTAGAAGGGATGTTTCAATTTCATTTAGCAAATCTGTGTTCCTGATACTACAGATATAGTGGAAGAATTTTTAGCTGTCCAAGAACTTGTTCAACAACCTGCTCCAGAAGTTCTAGCTGATCCAGAACCTGCTGTTCAAGATCCTGAGTCTGCTCAACCAGCTCAGATAGTTGTGCAAGAAGAACTGGTCTCCATGACAGTTACAGTTGAACAAGAGAATGTTTCAGTTGGACAAGAAGAAAAATCTACAGTCTGGGATGACACCCTAGGACTGGATCTAGACACTCTTCTAGCACATGATGCCTTGGAAGAAGAGATAGAAAAAGCTGTTTTAAAGGATAGAGAAAAAGCTGTGCGAGAAGCTGTTGATCCCTATGATCATCCTCAATCATCTGATGATGAAGATGACTCTGATGATTCAGAAGGAACCAAGAAAAAGAAATCTGCCAAAAGAAAAAGAAAAGCTGCTGCTCCTACTCCATCTAACCCTGACCATGATATTCATTATTACATCTTGAAAGGAATAGATCCTAAGTCAAAAGAATATCAGCACTGGATGGGATTCTCTAAAAATCAGCAAAAACAAAGAAAGAAATCTAAAAGATATGACAGTCCAGCTCCTAAATGGAATTCTAAAGGACCTCCTCCTCCTCCTCCCAGTGCAGGAGCATCTGGAAATGTTGCCAGTCCCTCTGCTCCTCCTTCTAGATTCACTTCTTCCAAATCTTATCAGAAGAAAGGAAATCAAAGCTATCATGGCAAGTCTCAATCTAGACATCAGAGACAGGAAGCTGAGTTACAAGAACAAATGAAAGAGGTAGTTTACCTAAAGCCAACCTTTTCTCCTCCTCCTTCACCCAAGAAAAGGACATCACCAGTTAAAGAAAGCAAAATTATATCTTCCAGAGAATCTGATCAGAAAAGGAAAATAGATGCAAAAGGCAAAAGAGTTATATACTCTAAGAAATCGAGTAAAAGATATGCTGAATTTGCTCCTCCAACATCTTTAGTTATTCAAGAAAAGAAAGAGCCAGCTGCAAGCATGTTAGAACCTTCTACTAAAATCAGAACTGTAAATCCTCTAAATCCAGCTGATGAAAATGAGTATGAAAGCTTAGAGCTTAATCCTGACTTCAGGATGGCCAGATTCCTTGAATTGGTTGGATCAGCTCAGATTAGAAAAGCCAGAGCTGAAGGAAAAGATGTTAAAGGCTTAACTACTATGTCCAAATTCAGAAAGAAAGAACTTGATAGATTCCAGGTAAGACCTGAAGTTTTTGATACTACCAAATATATGGAAAAATATCCAGAAGCAGTTGTTCCAAAAACAGGAGAAACCAAAGTTATTGGAGAACAAGATCTGAAGACATCAAAGAAGGAAGTTCTAGATCCTCTCAGAAAAATCTCTTTTATTCCTGACTCTTCTATCTCTAAACCAGATTCTGATGCTGCTTAAGTTTTATTGTCAATCAGTTTATGTTAACTGTTTGATTGATGCATTTGACGCTTAGATGTTTCTTTCCTGTATTATATTTATTTCCTGTAGTTTGTTTGTTTTGTTTTGAGAGACTTAACTCAAATAGGGGGAGATTGTTGGTACCCTAGTTTGGATTTGAGTTTAGTCTGCTCTTTTAGTCTCTTGACCCAAGATTTATCTATGGTCAAAGGTTAGTTGTCTAGTTGTAGAGTTGTCACTTATCCAGATGAAAATTTGGTTAAGTTGTTTTTGGTTCGACTATGGTCGAACGTCGCTCGACTATTGTCGATCAACTGTTTGACGATCGTCTATCAGTTGCTCGACTATCGTCGGTCAGCAGATCGTCTATCTCTGAGTTAGTTCAACTTCTGTTAGCTCGACGTTCTGTGGAATCTGCCTCGTCGATCGTCGAACCCCGCTCGACTTCTTTTGACCAGACAGATCTCTTGATAGTTCAACTATCTGCTTGGATAGTTCAACTATCTGATAGCTCGACTATCTGTTTGATAGGTCGACTATCTGTTGTGTTTGATAGCTCGACCATCTGTTTGATAGGTCGACTATCTTCTCTTCTTGATAGTTCAACTATCTGCTTGGATAGTTCAACTATCTGCTTGGATAGTTCAACTATCTGCTTGGATAGTTCAACTATCTGATAGCTCAACTATCTATTTGACAGGTCGACTATCTGTCTTCTTTGATAGTTCGACTATCTGTTTGATAGGTCGACTATCTGTTTGTCTTTGATAGTTTGACTATCTGATTGATAGGTCGACTATCTGTTTTACTTGATAGCTCGACTATCTATCTTGATAGGTCGACTATCTGATAGCTCGACTATCTGTTCTGATAGGTCGACTATCTGCTGAGGTAGTTCGACTATCTTCTTTGATAGTTTGACTGTCTGTGTCATTCGACTATCTGTTCTGATAGGTCGACGATCTCCGTACTTCGGTCGACGATCTCCGAGGGTCATTCGACGTTCTTTTTGTCTGCCTTTAGTAAAGTTATATTATTTATTTCGTATCTGCTTGGCATATTTTATTAAAGTATATTTCATTGATGTTATGTTATTATTTCCAGGCAATCTTTGCTCCATTCTTTATGCATAAGTCAATCTTTATCTGACAAAGTGGTTTGTCTTATTAGTTGAAATATATTTTCTGCTTTATCTGCCAGGCTGTCCTTTATAGTCGTTAGACTCAGAAAGTCTTCTCTGGTCATAAAGAGCTCTTTCTGATGTGACTTTTTCTAGCACTCTTTTATCAGATTGGATATGAAGCTTCTTAGAAAGCTTTATCCCCTTATAACATGTCTGCCTGCAGGATATATTTTTGCTTTATGCTTTTTCCAGCCCAGATTGCAGATTCCAGAAGAAGACAAAGTTCAAACTCAGATTAGAGCCATTGCAAAGGCTCATATATAAAGAGCTTCTTTTGAAAGAATAAATATACAGATATACAACAACAACACAAAATACAAGAAGTTTTACTCTCAGCAGCATAGAGATCTACAGCTCTCAGAAATTCACATTCAACTGAGAAGATCAAATCTCTTTAGCATTCTTCTTCATCCTGAGTTCATCCTGCTCACAGGAAGACATTCACTCAGAGGCTTTTAGAAGAAGAAGAAGAAGAAAGGAAGCTGATTGAAGAAGAACACCTTTTCCAAATCAAGAGTCTTCTTCAAGCTTCTCCTTCAGAACTTCAAGACAGTTCTTTGTCTCAAGTTCAGAAGAGTTCCTGCACCCTGAAGCAAGACTCCTTCCTGGATACTCTAAGCCAGGGGGAGCCTTGAATCTTTAGAGCTTTCTAGCTCTATGCAATCCACTAGCTTCTCTAATCTGTTTTAACAATAGAGAAGAAACTTTAACTCTCTCAACCTCCTGTATAAAGGGTAATTACTCCCTTCAAAAGTAAACCCCCTTGGTGACAGGGCACCTGATCAAAAACCTGTGTTGGATTTTGAGCTCCTGATCAAAAGCTCAAAGGGTCTACTTGATCTACCTGAAGCAGATCAGTTGGTGGCAGGGCACTTGAACAAAAACCTGTAGTGGATTCCTGCCAGGGTGGTAGAAGAGTGGACGTACCTATTTAGAGGGAACCACTATAAAATTTCTTGTGTCGTCTGTGCAGCTTATTTAATTCATTGCACTATGGCTGTGAGTAGAAATAATTAGGATTGATAGTTACTGTGTTAGGACCAAAGATTAACTGTAATTACAGTTAGCTTTCTCCAGTGCACTTCACTTTGTGTTAGGCTCTAGGGTTATCAATATCTATAAACTCATTCCGCAAATTAACTCTAACGGAGTTGAGTAGGGTGTCATAATTTTTGAATACTCTATTCACCCTCCCCCCCCCCCTCTAGAGTTGTATTTATCCTCACCTTCAGATCTATCAGGCAGATAGTCAAACTATCAAAGACAAACAGATAGTCGAACTATCAAAGAAGACAGATAGTCGACCTATCAAACAGATAGTCGAGCTATCAGATAGTTGAACTATCCAAGCAGATAGTCGAACTATCAAACAGAGCAAATAGTTGACCTATCAAACAGATAGTCGAACTATCAAACACAACAGATAGTCGACTTATCAAACAGATAGTCAAACTATCAGATAGTTGAACTATCTAAGCAGATAGTTGAACTATCAAGAAATCTTTCTGGTCAAAAGAAGTCGAGCGGGGTTCGACGATCGACGAGGCAGATTCCACAGAACGTCGAGCTAACAAGAGTTGAACTAACTCAGAGATAGACGATCTACTGAACGACGATAGTCGAGCAACTTATAGACGATCGTCGAATAGTTGATCGATGATAGTCGAGCGGCGTTCGACCATAGTCGAACCAAAAACAACTTAACCAAATTTTCATCTGGATAAGTGATAACTCTACAACTAGACAACTAACCTTTAACCATAGATAAATCTTGGGTCAAGAGACTAAAAGAGCAGACTAAACTCAAATCCAAACTAGGGTACCAACAGTCTTCCTATGACTCTTGGTGATAGAGGCTCTATTAAGGACATGACATGCAATATTCACTGCCTCAGCCCAAAAATATTCTGGGAGAGATGTGTCACTCAACAAGGTCCTTCTAGCCTCTATGAGAGTTTTATTTTCCTCTCAACAATCCAATTTTGCTGGGGTGTTCTTGGAGGAGAAAATTCTTGACGAATCCCTTGCTCTTCACAGAACTTTGTCATGCTATCAGACTGGAATTTAGTCCCATGGTCACTTTTTATTTTTACCACAGTACTATTAAACTCATTCTGAATTTGTTTGTCAAACTTTATGAAAATATCAAGGGTTTCATTCTTTTTCTTGAGAAAGAACACCCAAGTAAACCTAGAATAATCATCAACCACCACAAGAGTGTAGACTTTCCTACCAAGACTATGAACTTGCCTAGGATTAAACAAGTCCATATGCAAGAGGTATAAAAACCTCACAGAGTCTTTGGTCCAAATGCCCTTGAAGGAAGCTTTGGTCTGTTTTCCCTTTTGGCATGCTGAGCAAATACTTTCCTTGGTGCATGTCATCTTAGGACCATTCCTAACTAGCTCTTCACTAAAGAGCTTGCCATTAGTCTTATTATTCAAATGAGCAAGTCTCTTATGTCATTGCACACAATAAGAAACTTTCTTATTTGCCACTAGACCATCAAGAGAGTCTGTATCTAGACACAGAAAGTTGTCTTATTATTCAAATGAGCCTGTCAAGAGGACCTCTTGGTCACTTGACCTTTTAATCTAGCACTCATCCTTATGGAAGACAATGACATAGCCAAGATCAGAGAGTTGGCTTATGCTTATAAGGTTGTGTTGCAACTCTTCAACATAAGCAACCTTTGAGATGGTGACTATGACATTGGTAATCTTACCATAGCCTCTTGTCACTCCTCTATCTGAACCACCAAAGATAACTTTGGGTCCATCCTTCACTGGAGTGTACTCCTTTAAGTTGCTCCTTGTTCTAGTCATGTGCTTGGAACAACCACTGTGCAAGTACCAAATGGGGGTATGGACACTTGGACTAACCTGCATCACATAATTTACCTTACCTTAGGACCACAATAATTATTGGGTCCTAGGTTCTAATTAGCTTGAAAATGAACATACCGTCCTGCAGATTTTCTGACAGGAAGACTAACACTAGCTCTTGGCATAGTAGGATTGTGCCAGCAATCTAAGGAAAAATGCTCCACCTTACCTCAACACCAACCCTCATGAATATTATACCTTCTCTTTTGAGCAAGTCCTGTAGTTGGGTTAACTATTGACTTTACAAAAGGAAGAGGTGTAACAACCTTCTTCAAGTTTCTTTCATCAAGGATCTGACTGAAGGCGAGTCTTACAACAAGCTTTATTGGTTGGCTCTGACTGCCACTTGCAACAGTCTTCTTTGTAGAAGACATGCTATTTATAGCATCAGAGATAGCTAGATCTGGCCTGCTGACAGACTTACCCTTAGCCCGAACCTTAGCTGGATGGGCTTGAGTGAAGACAACTGCCTTTTCTTGAGAGTGGGGCTGAAGTGCCAAAAACAAATGGTCCAGGATGGGCCATTTGAATTTCCTCATAGGGAGCCTTAAAGGAACTCACTCCCCTACTTTACCTTCTACCATAGCTATGAACCTTATTGTTCACACTAGTGGATCTGCCATTCATCTAGTGACCATAGATGCTTTCTTGGTCATACCTGTTTGAAGGTAATATCACCTTCTTAAAAGGGATGGAAGGCTTAGAAGATATAGGGTGGACTGGAGCTTTCCCTTTCCCTTTAGAAGGTGAAACTCTAGTGTTTCCCTTAAATCCCAATCCCTTCTTACCCTTCTTAGAGGAGGATTCTATCAAGGGCAACATAGTATTGAGCTTAGAGAAACTAGATACAATTCTCTTCTCCCTCTGGAGCTTCTCTTCAAGATCTCTAATGAGAGTATTCTTGTGCTTGATGATGCCTATCTGGATGAGAGTAATGTTCCTGAGTTGGATAACTTCCTTGTCCTTCTGATCCAGTAAAAATGCTATCTCATCCTGCTGGGAAGCACCAAGCTGAAGGGAGGTTATCTCCTCTCATGCTTCTTAGTCAAATTCTTGCACTTCTTAAAGGCATCCAGAAGTTCACCATACCTGTCAATCAATTGCTTGACATCTCCTTCTGATTCAGAATCATCTTCACCACTAGATGAAGAAGCTTTTGTACAGGGACTAGTCTCATACCCAGACTCAGAAAAAGAACTAGATAGAGGAAGTACCTTTTCTGGACCAGGCTGAACCTGGCTAGATTCTTCATCAGACATTGCCATCAGCCCATAGTAACTGTATGCATCTTCTTCTTCTTTATCCTCCTCTAAGACTCTGTCTGAATGTGATAGAGGGGCCCTAATACCTATCCTGGCAGCAGGATAGTCTTCAGTTTCTCCAGCAGCAAGTAGCCCAAAGTAAGCTTCTTCTTCTTCTTCTTCAGATTCTGATGAAGATGAGTCTGTCAAGCTCTTCTCCTTCTTTGTAAAGAAGGACTTCTCCTTCTTTACCTTGTGCACATGAACCTTCCTCTCACCAGCTTCCTTTCTCTTTACTGGGCAGTCAGCAATAACATGTCATGGCTTGCTGCAATAATTGTAGATAACTTTAGAGGAACTATGTTTACTAGTTTTAGAATCATACCTATCAGCCTTAGAGTGATTCTTCTTGTGATGAGAAAAGGTGAAAGGTCTGCTCCTCCACAATTTCTTCTTCATCAGCTTCTGAAAATGTCTGGAGAAGGCAGCAAAGTCTTCATCAGACATGCTGTAGTTTGATGAGCTTGACCATGTGCTGTCTGAGTCAGCAAGCCTTCTTGGAGGAGAGGGAATCCTCTCCTTATTCTTCCTAGTGTTGTCAGCTCTAAAGTCGAAGGTCTTTTCCTTGGCCTGGGATTTGCTGATTATCTCCTCCTCTTTCCTGACAACAACTGCATCTTATAAGAGAGCAGTTTTCCAAACAGTGTATGGGCAGGAGTATCAGCTAGCTTGGCCACCTCTCTAATGACACATATCTTGGTATCCCATTATCTAGTGAGAGACCTTAGGACCTTGTCATTAAGCTCATAATGATTGAAGACCCTCCCGTAGGTCCTCATCTCATTTACAATCCTGAAAAATCTTTCAGAGAAAGCAGCTATGTTCTCTTTCTGGGACTGCCTGAAAGCCTTATACTCTTAGTTTAGCATGGACTTCCGGTCATCTCTAACCTCTTCAATTCCCTCCATGTAGACCACCAAAGTATCCCATATCTCCTTAGAGGTCTAGCAGTGAACTAGATTCTGAAAGGTTGAATCATCTATGGCACTAACAATAATGTTATGTGCCCACTTGTCCAATGTAGCCAGTATGACCTCATCCTTGGTCATTTCAGAATAAGTCTTTGGTGTCTAGACTGTTGGATCCAAAACTGAGACCTTCATGGGGATGAAAGGTCCCTCTTTGACTGTCACAAAGATCCTTGGGTCAGAGGCTTCCATAAATAGCTCGACCCTCTCTTTCCAGATTCCAAAACTCTCCTTCCTGCAGATGGGGAATTTCATGGAACCTAGCTCCTTATGGTTCTCTCCTGAACCCATAAGTATACTTGTTTCAGCTACCCTTTGAGATATGCTCGGACTCTTAGGTCCTTCTTGAGCAACCTAGCTTTGACACCACTTAAAAGTCTTTAATTTCAAGGTAGCTAATAACCTAGAGGAGGGTGAATAGGTTTTTGGTCTTTTATAATTATCTTTAACTTAGTGTGTTATGAGATAGTTGTTTTATGCTTTCAAGCCACACCACAAAGAACACATACATAATTTATAGTGATTCTCAAGATTATGGGTACGCCCACTATCCCTCCCACCTTTCTAACTACTTGTCAGACAAGGCACTTTTCCAAAAACTCAGCTCCTTAGAGCTTACAATATAGATCTCGCAGGATCTCTCGGTCTCCTCCAAGACTTACAACTCAGGCACAAAGCCTTACCTCAGAGAAAATTTGCTCCTACAACTCAGTGATCAACTGATCATCTACCTCAGACTTGAAACCAAGTCCTACAGCTCCGTCTATGGAGGTTAGCCCTAACTTAGAGAGAATGACTCTCCTACATCTCAGGCACAAGCCCTACCTCAGATCCAAATGTGCATCCTGCCTCAGACCCAAAGGTCCTACAATCGGAGAGAATGACTCTCCTACCTCAGTAAAAATTGCCATACCTCAAGCACAAGGCCCTACTACTCAGATCCACACTTGGATCCTACCTCAAGAAAATCTGCCCTACCTCAGGAACAAAGGCCCTACAATTAAGATCCAAAACTGGATCCTATAAGAAAGAAATGGGTTTGGTTGGTGTTGATTTGACACCAGAGAAATTTCTCTGTGACGGCTTCCTGAGCTGAGTTATCTCAGCCCTAACTGCTTCTCAGAAATTTGTTTCTGACCTTACTGAAGAAGACTGAAGATTTGACAATTCTTGTGTTTTTCAATCAGCTAACCTGGACCTACAGAAACCTAAAAGCTCTGCTTCTTCTTCTTTATCAGAACCTTATGGGAACTTGCTGAAGAAGAAGGAATTTGCTACAGCTATCTTGAAAGAATTTTTAGATCAGCTGCTTTAACTTCAAACTTCAAGCTCAGCAATAATGGCGAGGAAGAAGAATTTCAGCCGTAACTTTTCGAAATGAGAAAACCCTAAAAGTTAAAAGTTCCTTCAGCCCATTTTGTCCATTTTATCTTACGTCGATTACCGGCTCCAAGAAGCAGTGGGGACCACCTATAGTTGTTGGTTGTAGCTTGCTTTAACGGAAGAAGACGTACAGTAGGCCACCTGCGCTATTTGTCGTGTTATGTAGATTTCCCGCAACTAATTTGAACTTTGTTGACTTTGGCTGACGTCAGTATTTGTGGAATTAGCAAAATTATCATATTCAACTCCATGTGTTGAGTGCGTTGAGCTAATGAACTTAACTCAACGAATCTGGACTTAGTCAAATTCTCTACATCATCAGGCGTTAAGTGCGTTGACTACGTTGAGTGAACTAGCTTCACTCAATGCCTCTGGTCTTTGCCAATCTCTTCTGCACAGCCAGACGTTGAGTGTGTTGAGAGAATCTTCATCACTCGATGCCCCTAGAATTAGCTGCAACTTTATTTATCTGCTAGGCGTTGAGAGTGTTGAGTGAGCCTTCATTACTCAACGCTTTTGTCCTTAGTCGCTTCTCTGGTCTTCCAGCTTGCTGAGGCGTAGAGTGCGTTGAGTGAGCTATCATCACTCAACTCTTCTAGGCTTAGACAGATTTTTCTCTCTATCTCTTCTTGAGCTTTAACATCATACGATGCTTTCTTCTTTAGCATTGAGTGAGCTGTCATCACTAAACGATTCTGGACTTAGCCAGATTTCTTTACAGAACCTTCAACTGCTTGAGCCTATCTCAACGCTGCTTGGCATATGACGTTGAGTGAACTGGCTTCACTCAAAAATTGTGGACTTAGTCGATTTTTTAGCTTGCCAGAACTGAGTCTTTGACAAACTCAGCTCTACTCGGCGCCTCTTGTTATATGGCATTGAGTGAAGTGCCAATGCTTGTGGACTTAGCCGCAGAATTGCTTTGTAGACTGCTGGGCTATGACTGTCTACACCTTACTCTACGCTTTTTGGCATCTGGCGTTGAGTGAACTGGCTTTACTCAATGCCCGTGGACTTAGGCAATTTTCAGCCTTTCCAGCATCCTTCCATGGCATCTGGCGTTGAGTGAACTAGCTTCACTCAACGGTTGTAGACTTAGATAGATTTATTTCTCTCCACTTCTCTACCTTGTGACCACCTGTCACCACCACTTGGAATACCTGTCCAATTAATGTGACAAGGACCAACCTGCATGCATGAACTTGAACATGCATCAAATACAACTATGTTTATCTCATTGACTTGTTTGGATTCTACAAATCTAAGACATTGTGTGCAATTGACCTAATATGTTGAACTCAGAAGTAGAGATCTGTGAGCTAGGGAAGCCATGTTCCTTGAAGTAGGCAACATAGTTGGTCTGCCCCTCCTCACCTTTGTTCATGCTCCCCATAACAAGAGCAGAAGGCGAGTATAAGAGTCAAAGAATGGAAAAAGAGGGGGTCAAAGTGCAGTAAGCATACCCGTCACTCATGGTATCCCCCTATTTGTAGCTTATGGTCCTTGGGCTAAAACACGAGTAAGTTTTCATAGCCACATGCGAATTTGCCGACCACATATCAACATTAAAATAATGTAAATCATAAATAAAAAGGAACAACTACAATGCATGAGATACCAAGATTTTCATTAAAGTAGCTGAAAGAAAATACAAGATTGTGCGAGTAGAATAACAAAACAAAAATGCAACTGTTATTCACAGTGCACTAACCCGTGACCACGATGACTTGGGTGAGGAGGATGGTGAGCCCTCAATGTAATGTACATGGCGGTGTGGAGGTCATCCTTGAATTTTTAAAGATGCTCCTCATTTCTCCTAATGAGCTTCTCATGTTTGGAGGCCTCGCCAACTGTGCCAACCACTTGGCCTAACTGGTGCAGTTCATCTTCAGTGGATTGTCATATAACCTCTCTTACACATATTGCATTCGTGCATATAGTCCCTCGTCATTCTCAACCTGATCTTGAATCACCTACACTTGGCTGAGGCGTGCCCGCACATCGGTAAATCCTTGTGTACCACAGCCAGTGTCATGGCCATGTGGAAGAAGTCATGAGCCATAAGGACGGCGAGTATGTGAGTCCTAAAATCGGCATTCGTAACTTGTGGATTCGCCAAAATCTCCAATAGAGGAGTCATTACTACGAGACGAGTGATGCAATTTTGCGGGCAAGTGCACCACGGTTGCTCAAGTAATAATAAAACGAAGAGTTACCCCCTGAGTATTGATCTCTCGTAGGATAGGGCGAGGTGGAGTAATCTTTAGAGATGAGACTTGAGATAGAAGTATTTACGTCAAAGTTATCGGGGGAGTTTGTTGGAACATCCTATTACTAATTTGGGCAAGGATCACTATGTTATTAGGAAAATTGGTTTGACCTAGATGTATAGTTGAAAAGGTCAAATTAGAATGAGTCTAGGGCTTAGAAATTAGGTTTGAAGCTGCCCCCAGGACCATTCAAAGATCAAGACTTGAGTTGAGACAAAGACAATTTTCGTCGAGCTCAGTTCGACGAAACGTCGAACTCCGGTCGACGCTCTCTGAGCTCAACTCTGCTGAGTCATCGAACTCCGGTCGACGATCTTCGAGCTCAGATCGACGATCTGTCTTCAGTTACTTTCCCAGTCGCTGAGCTCAGTTCGACGATCGTAGAGCTCAGATCGACGTTTTCTGTCTGTTTTCTAAATCCAATCTCTGAGCTCAGTTCAACGATCGTAGAGCTCAGATCGACGATTTCTGTGAGAGATCGACGCTTTTGAATTCAAATTCAAGGACAGTTATGGATTATAATCAGAATTAATTCCTGCATTGATTGCAAAGGATTTTCTAGCCGTTTCAATCAATCTAATGCAAGTTTCAAGGAAAGACTAAATGGAATATTGCTTAGGACTTTCCCCAGATACAGTTGTCTATTATGGAAGTCATTTAGGACTGATTAAACGGTTGTCTAAGAGAATATCTGATATACTCCTTCAGTTTTCATTCTGATAAAAAAAATACACAAGATATAGTGATCAACACAGAATATACAAAGAGATACAGAAGAATTAGATTACATTACAGAAGATTGAACAACACAGTTTCTCTGATCAAGATTTCAACTTCTGTGAATTGCAAATCTACTGAATCTTCAAGTGTTAAAAGGCTTCAACATCAAGGACTCCAGACACAAAATATTTCAGCATCTGCTGGAATCATCTTCTACTGGAGATCTGAAGCTTCTGAAGGCCTATCACCCTAGCAAAGCTCTCACTCCTGAACCATTCTACATCTCAGGGGGAGCTTTGACAACATCAAAAATCAACTAGTCTTATCTCAGTGATTTGAGACAGATAAGACATCATCAGCTCTTTCTTTTTCTTTTCCCGCTGTAAAAGGGTTATCAAAACTCCCTTCAAAAGTTCTGAATCTGGTTCTGAGAGCCTTGTCAAAACTCAGTGGTGGCAAGACACCTTATCAAAAAATCTAGATCTGGTTTTTGAGCACCTTATCAAAAGCTCATTGGTGCCCAGGACACCTGATTAACTAATCGTGCAGTGGATTTCTACCAAGGGTGGTAGAAGAGTGGATGTACCCAGGCTTTTGGGGAACCACTATAGATTCTTGTGTCTTCTGGTTGCTGTGTGTTTGTTTTTGCTGTGTGCTGTGTGATTCTTATTTCTTGCTTTAACTTTATTTTTCTACAAGCACCTTACATATATAATTAAATTAAATCTTCCACTGCCTTACAATTTTTAATTGTAATCATTATTTTAAAATACTCTATTCACACCCCCCCCCCTCTAGAGTCAAGGTAGATCTTTCTCTCACTTTCAATTGGTATCAGAGGCAGGTTAGTTATTCAACATCTGAATTTTCAACAGATTGGTTGAACAGGCTAACACCTGAACCAAAAGATCCTTGATAAGATAAACCTTCTATAGAGGATAGTTATTACTCTTTATATTATATCTTTTTTTAAAAAAAAACCATGACACAAAATAAAGACTACGCTAGCACCAGACCTCCAGTGTGCAACCTCTCTAAGTTTGCACTCTGCAAGGCAAGGATTAAGCTTTACATGAATTCTATTGATGAGGACATTTTTAACTCTGTTTTGACAGTTTGTCCATGACCTCAAGTGATCACAAGTACAAGTGCTGTTCCACCTCCTTCAGGAACAGATGCAGAGATAAAGAAATGGAAAGTTGCAGATGCAAAGGCTATGAATATTCTTGCTCAGACCATGTCTGATGAGATATTCCAAAAAGTGTCTGAATGCAGTTCAGCAAAAGAGATATGGGACAAGTTTTCTGAAATTGTCTCAGGATCTGCTGATGAAAGAAAGGATGGGAGATCCCATCTCATATCCTTATATGAGAACTTTAAGAAAGGTGAAGCTGAATCAGTTGCAGACATGTACACCAGGCTCAGTCTGAAAGTCAGTGAGTTAAAGTCATTGGATAAGGAAATCACACTAACTGCACTCAATGACAAGATCCAAATGTGCTTCCCCAGCACTTGGGATTCAAGAATCTGGCCAATTAAAGATGCCAGAAGTCTAACTGAAATAACTACAGAAGCTCTTCTGGGCAAACTCAAATCTTATGAGCTGCTCATCAAGAATAGGGAAGAAGAACAAAAGGCTGCATCTCTAGTCATCAGAAAGGAGAAGACCATAGCCTTCAAAGCCACAGAAGAGAAGCCTGAAGACAAAGTTACAGGAAATGATGAGCTCCTAAGTCTACTGGCCAAAAGATTCTATAAGATGGCCAGGAAGGACTTCAGAAAGAAGTCATTCAAAGGGCATGAGAAGCCTAGATATGACAAGTCCAACAGCAAAGAAATCATCTGCTTTGGATGCAAAAAACCAGGCCACATTGTGCCTGACTGTCCAGAGAATAAAAACAAGGACAAGAAGGACAAAAATGAGAGAAGAAGAGACAAGGACTCCAGAAAGAACAACAGCAACAAATCTTTCTCCAGCAAAAATAAACATATAAGGAAGGAGTTTGTAGCTGAAAGCTGGAGTGATACAGAAGAAGAATCAGAAGCCTCATCCAGCTCAAGTGATGATGAGGATGATGCTGAGGAAAAAGAATTCTGCATGATGGCAATCAATGCCTCCCAGCAAAACTCTGATGTAGAACAAGAGTCTGATTCTGAAGCTGAAACTGGATCTGAAGAGGATGAGGTAATAAACTCTTTTGACTTTACTTCTGAGGACTTTAAAATTGAATTTAAGACACTGTGTTTAGACTTGCTAAGGTCTGAGAAAGAGATAATCTCTCTCAGAAATCAATTATCTGACTACAGTATCCTAAAATCAAATAACCTCAAACTCTCTAAGGAGGTAGAATGCTATAGGGAGCAGATAGCTTCACTGAAAAGTGAACTATACAAGGCCAAGCAGTTTGAAGAATCTCTTAATGGGAGAAGCATCAAACTGATGGATATCACAAGCACAATGAACTCTAGACTTAATAGTATACTGGGCTTGGGAGCTTCATCAGCCAGCCTATAGTTCTGACAACTCCAATCAAATTTATCTCTGATAAAGGGAAGGGAGTTATAGAGGTAGCTAGGAAGAATGCTGACTTGCCAAAGAAGGTTATAGTTCAACAGAATGCGTCGAACAGAGCTCGACGATCGTCGAACGGCGCTCGGCGATCCAAGGCAAAATCATCGAACTCAGCTCGATGACATCTGAACTCTGAACTCCAGCACAGTCGATCTTCGAACAGAGCTCGACAATCTGACCCAAGATTGTCGACCTCAGCTCGACGATCGTTGAATGGAGATCAGAGCACTGAACAACCTTTCAAAGGCACATCTAAATTCAATCCTAGAAGTCCTACATCCCAAGGCTTCAACCCTTATACTGAATGGACAGTACCTCCTAGGAGATACCATCCTGAAGGTTATAAGAGTCAACCTGGGATGTCTTTCATTTCTGAATTTAAAGGATATCAACCTAGGCCCAAGGTAAACTGGGTCAAAAATATATAAGCTGTTTATGTGCAGGTGAAGACCTATCCAGAGATGGTCCAACAATGGTATCTGGACAGTGGGTGCTCAAAGCACATGACAGGGAACAAGGAGAACCTATCATCCTTCATAACCAAACATGGACCCAAAGTAATTTTTGGTGATTCAAATTTTGGTCAAACAAAAGGATATGGTGCTGTTCAGATAGGTTCAGTCACTTTCAAAAAGGTGGCATATGTGGAAGGACTGAAGCACAACCTGATCAGCATCAGTCAACTATATGATGAAGGATATAAGGTGATGTTCAATAAATCCCTGTGCAAGATCAAGTAAGAGGATAACACAACTGTGTTAACAGGTAAAAGGAAAGGTAACATTTATCTTGTAGATTTTCTTTCAACCCATACAAACATTTGCTTATTTAATTCAGTATGCAAACCAAATGATTTATGTCATAAGAGACTAGGTCACCTAAACCTTAGAACCATTGCTAGGCTATCCAAGGACAACCTTGTTAGAGGACTACCTTCTGGCCCCTACAAGAAGGAAGGACTCTACATGGCCTGTCAATTAGGCAAGCAAACTAAAAACAGTTTTAAGTCACTTAATAAGAGTGATTCACCTAGGATTTTGTATCTGTTACACATGAATCTTTTTGGACCCATTACAGTACAAAGCTTAGGAGAGAAATCTTATACTTTGGTAATTGTAGATGACTTCTCGAGATTCACTTGGGTATTCTTTCCGAGGAAGAAGTCTGATAACTTTAAGTGTCTGACAGAGTTTCTCAAATGTATACAGATTGAGTTCAATACTCACATTGCCCTGATCAGAAGTGATCATGGGACAGAGTTTGATTCTCTTCTTATGCAAGAGTTCTATCAGAGTGAAGGGATCAGGCATACTTTCTCAGCTCCTAGAACTCCTCAACAAAATAGGGTAGCTGAAAGGAAAAATAGAACCCTAATTGAATCTGCTACTACATTGTTGACAGATGCTCACCTACCTCTATCTTTTTGGGCTGAGGCAGTGAGCACCTCAAACTATGTGTTGAATAGAAGCCTAATACATAAACTGAAGGGCAAGACTCCCTATGAATTGCTCAAAGGGAAGAAACCTAAAGTAAACTATTTTAAAATTTTTGGTTGTATTTGTTATATTCACAATAATGACAAGAAATACTTAGTAAAATTTCAAGCTAAGGCTGATGAAGGAGTGTTTCTGGGATACTCCATGATCAGTAAGGCTTATAGGGTGTATAATAAATCTACTCTTAAAATAGAAGAGTCTGTTCATGTTTCTTTTGATGAGACAAATATGTTTTATAAGGAGAAGTTTGCTTCTACCATAGAACCTATGCAGGTACACTCTCTTTCAAAAAGTATGGACAAATTATAGGTTAAAGAAAAGGATACAGCTCCTCCACCTATCCAGCAAAAGGATGAGAGCAGTGATGATGAAGAGGATGTGCAATATCTAAAAGAGCTAGTTGTTGTTTCACAAGAGGAAACAACAACAATGGTTGGTGAACAATCAACACCCCCTGTTGATTTAGTAACAACAAGAGATCACCCAATCTCCCAAGTGATTGGAGACATCTCAGCTGGTGTGCAAACCAGAAATCAGGTCAACCAGAACCTGATGCTCACTTGCTTTCTATCTCAAGTGGAACCTCAATCCATTCAAGATGCAGAACAAGATCCCTACTGGATCATTGCTATGCAAGAGGAACTACATCAATTTGAGAGGAATCAAGTTTGGGAACTAGTGCCAATGCCTAAGGATCACTCAATTGTTGGAACAAAGTGGGTGTTCAGAAACAAGTTGGATGATCAAGGAGTTATTATAAGGAACAAGGCAAGGCTAGTTGCTCAAGGCTACTCTCAAGAAGAAGGAATAGACTATGACCAGACCTTTGCACCAGTTGCAAGGTTAGAGGTCATTAGAATATTCCTAGCTTATGCTGCTCATAAGGGATTCAAGGTCTACCAAATGGATGTGAAGAGTGCCTTTCTAAATGGAGACATCAAAGAGGAAGTCTATGTTAGACAACCTCCAGGTTTTATCTTTTCAACTTATCCTGATCATGTTTTCAAATTGCATAAAGCACTATATGGTCTCAAACAAGCTCCCAGAGCATGGTATGAGACCCTAGCATGCTTTCTTCTAGAAAATGATTTTGTTAGGGGTAGAGTAGACCAAACTCTTTTTATTAGAACCCATAAGTCACATATCCTACTAGTACAAATATATGCAGATGATATTATCTTTGGGTCTACTGATTCAAATTTGTGCAAAAGGTTTTCCAACCTGATGCATTCTAAATTTGAAATGAGTAGCATGGGTGAGCTTTCCTTCTTTCTAGGATTGCAAGTCAAACAACATGCTGAAGGCATATTCATCTCTCAAACCAAGTATGCTAAAGAATTGGTTAAAAAGTTTGGTATGTCTGAAGCATCTTGTATTAAAACATTTATGCCTACTAATGCTGTATTGGATGCTGATGAATATGGAAAACATGTTGATCAGAAAACATATAGAGCAATGATTGGCTCTCTATTATACCTTACAACTAGTAGACCTGATATAATGTTTGCTACATGCATATGTGCTAGGTTCCAAGTAAGCCCTAGAGAGTCACACTTAACATTAGTAAAAAGGATTCTTAGGTATGTAAAAAGTTGTCCAAATCTAGGACTCTGGTATCCAAAAGACTCAGGATTTGAATTAACTGGATTTTCAGATGCTGATTATGCTGGATGCAGAGTAGACAGGAAAAGCACCAGTGGAACCTGTCAATTCCTTGGTGACAGACTTGTCTCCTGGTTCTGTAAGAAACAGACATCTGTGTCTACTTCAACTGTTGAAGTTGAATACATGGCAGCAGGCAGTTATTGCTCACAAATTCTGTGGATTCAAAACCAGCTTCTAGACTATGGCTATAACTTAGAAGGGTCAAAAATCTTTTGTGATAACACTAGTGCTATCTCTATAGCACAAAATCCAGTCCTCCATAGTAGGACAAAACATATAGAGATTAGGCATCACTTCCTAAGAGATAATGTTGAAACGAATAAAATTGAACTTTAATATATCCCAACTGATTTGCAAAGGGGAGATATTTTCACCAAGCCTTTGGATGAAAAGAAACATACCTTCTTCCTCAATCAGTTAGGAATGCTAGATGGAGGCTGTCTAAAATAAATTCCAAGATTTTGAAAATCTAAAAACAGACCAAGATTAGGCTAAAAACTTATATTTTCTAGTGTCTGTAGGTTCAGTTTTGTCTCTGAACTACGCTCGACGTTTTTCACAAAATCGTCGGACGGAGATCGACGCTTTCCAATAAGCGTCGACCGGAGTTCAGCGTTTTCCAGGCAACGCTAGGCTATCTTCCTCTAGTCAACGATCGTCGAACGAAGTTCGACGCTCTCCATTATCGTCGAACGGAGATCGACGTTATTGAAGACTCTTCAGATTCTATTAGAAGCCCAATCGTCGAACAGAGTTCAACGATTCTTCCGTTTCCGCTGTCGAACCCTAATATAAAAATCATTTTCGTCATCGTTCTTCGTTTGCGCATTCATACTCTCTGCAAGTTTCTTCTTTCCCTCCAAACTCTACTACACTTGGTTGTGTTTGGTACTTTCTTGCAGGTACTCAATGGCCGTGAATGTTGCTGCGCTTGTAAAGATGAAGTTTGATACCGGGTTTGACATTGATATGGATTCATTCGTCGGGAGCGATCAAATATTCAAAGATATTCTGGAACTCTTTAAGGAACAACAACTAGAGAATATTATGTCAACAAGAATGAAGATTGCGGCTGAAGAAATAAAGGAATGGGGTTTTACTGCAATCAATCAGGATGAGAATACTCTAGTCGGCACGATCAACGGGACTAAGGTACCATTGTCCCCTATTCTTCTGTCTGAGGTATTCAACTTAAGTTCTGGAGATGATTCCCCTAATATGTCTGGTGAAGAATTTGATTCCATGTTAGATAGAATGGGTCACTCTGCTGTAAACCCTAATAAGCTGTTGAAAAAGAATCTATCTGTTGAATATAGATTTTTGGCTGATGTTGTGGGCAAAGTGCTGCTGGCCAAACACTCAGCACATGATACCATCTCATGGTATTAGTTCTGTTTAATGGGAGCAATAGTTGATAAGAAATATCTGAATTGGGGAACTATCTTCTTTGATTTGATCAAGAAGAAAATTAACAAAAGTTTTGTCAATTTTGGGAGGATTCTAGGGGTTTTCCTGCATTATAGGTGCCCTGAATTTTTGGTTTCCAATGGGATGCACATCAATGCATCTAAGAGATTAACCTGTGCCCTATTTGGGAAATGAGACAGGCAAATTATAAATCCTGTCAGGACTATCATAGCTTCAGGCACAAGGACTCCTGCAGTCACTTCCTCTCAGGCTCCAGAAGAACTGCCTGCCTCCTCTCCTCTTGTTCCTCCACTTGTTTCTACCTCCATCTCCACATCAACCACAACAATCACCTCAACCATAACTATCTCTTCCCCCATTACCATCTCATCACCTCTATCTCCCCCAGCCACCTCAGAAACATTCCACCCACTCCACTATTATCCACCTCTCACCATTCCATCCTTCAACATATTGGAAGACTCCTTCATGGATGATTCCCCTTCCTCTCCTCTTGAACTTGCATCTACCTCCTCCTCCTAACAACTACTTCAAGATATACTCTCCCAACCATCCTTCACTCCATCCATTTCCACACCCATACCATCCATCTCCACCATCCCTATCTCTCAACCATCCATTCTACCATCCACCACAGCATCAACTGCAGCCCATCCACCATCAGTTCAAGCCACCTCATCCTCCACCTCTACTCAAGTATCCCTTGAGCAAGTGGATCAATCAGATTTGGCAGATAGACTTTATGGGTTACTGGCCCCCAAGCTAGTACACCTGCTGGAGACCTCCATGGCTCCACTCCTCAAATCTTTATAGGAGCTATCTGACAGGTTGTCTGCTATCTCCTCTCCTCAAGCAAGTCCTTCAATTGAGTGCCTTGATCCAGTCCTGACTGAATCAAGGTAGGGGGAGATGTCTCATGAAGCTGAAGAAGTGTCTGCTGCTGCTCCAGTACCAGTGTTTACAGTGGACCTCAGGTCACTGTTGTGTGCTTATGATATTCTCTACAAAAGATATTTACCAACTCAGGGAGTTGAAGACTTCACTAAGTCCATTGTGCCTATTTCTGTATGTGATCCCAGCCTGATTATATCATATGTCAATTCTCTTAAGGCTGAGGATGTTGCTGCTTCTATTTGTACTGCTGCTGCTGCTGTTATATCTGTTGAATCTACTGACATTGAAATGCTGTCTGCTGATGTTGATACTGCTGCTACTGAAGAATTGTCTAGTTTTTTGGAAGAGAAAGTCTCTGAGACTCCTGCTGTTTTATCTGCTCCACAAGTGTCTGTTACTTCATCTGCTCCTGCTGAGGTTCCTGCTGCTGTCCCAACTCTTCCTGCTCCTGTTGCTCCTGAGAAATCAAAACTCCAAGAGGAATACATCAAGAGAATAGATGATCTATATGACAGACCACAGAGTTATGATAGTGACAAGTTCTATACTGAATCTGATGACTCTACTGGCACCATTGCTAAGAAGAGGAAAGCTAGAAGTAAGGCCATGATGAAAGTTCCTCCTGCAAAGGCCAAAGATGTTAATGACATACCTTATTATATTTTGCATGACTGCCAGATCACAGAGCCCTGGATGCAATATTCTAAAAATCAGTTAAAGGCTATGAAAAAGAAAAGGAAATTGGATAAGTATGAGAAAGGATCCTTCCAGTATCAGCCTCCTCCTCCTCCTCCAGACTCAGGATCAGGTGGAGGCTCAGCCTTTCAAACCTCTGCTTCAAAGCAAAGCTCCTCCCAATCTTCCCAGAGTTATCATCCCAGAGGACAAAATCAGAAAAGCTATTAGTCCAGAAGAGGTCAACACAGAGGTAGTCAGAAAGAATATAGAACTTATTCCAGACAGCAAAGGGAAGGACAAAGACATATGGACTCAAATCAAGGTCCTTTCCCTGACAAACTCAAAGATATTGTTGTTGCAAGGACATCTATTTCTTCAGAAACCATAAACAGATATGAACCTTCAATTCCTTTTGAGTATCCAGAAAACAATCCTCTATCATGGACTGCCAGGATAAAGGAACTTGCTGCTCTAGATCAATTGAAAAAGACCAGAGAACAAGATAAAGATACTTCCAACATCTCGACTCTTTCAGAGCAAAGAAAGGCAGAGCTGGAGAAATATGCTTCAAGGAATTTCTTTGACCCAGAAGATTACATGAAACAACATCTTGAGGCTGTAGTTCCCAGGGCAAGATCTCAAACCTCCTTAGGTGCAGATGAGGACAGAAGGTCAAATAAAGAGGCTCTCAATCCCAACAGGGAGATTGTATTTAAGAAAGGAAGTGAAAGGAAATGAATTCTGTAAGCAGGGAGTACATTCATCTTTAAACATTTGCTGATATTCTATCTGAATGCTGCTTGTCATATGTTCTGCTCTGTTGTTTTAAATTTTGCTTTTCTGTATATGCTTTTGTATTTCTTACTGAGTCCTGTAAATAGTAATCCTAACCCAAATAGGGGGAGATTGTTGGAACACCCTATTACTAATTTGGGCAAGGATCACTATGTTATTAGGAAAATTGGTTTGACCTAGATGTATAGTTGAAAAGGTCAAATTAGAATGAGTCTAGGGCTTAGAACTTAGGTTTGAAGCTGCCCCCAGGACCATTCAAAGATCAAGACTTGAGCTGAGACAAAGATAATTTTCGTCGAGATCAGTTCGACGAAATGTCGAACTCCGGTCGACTCTCTCTGAGCTCAACTCTGCTGAGTCGTCGAACTCCGGTCGACGATCTTCGAGCTCAGATCGACGATCTGTCTTCAGTTACTTTCCTAGTCGCTGAGCTCAGTTCGACGATCGTAGAGCTCAGATCGACGTTTTCTGTCTGTTGTCTAAATCCAATCTCTAAGCTCAGTTCAACGATCGTAGAGCTCAGATCGACGATTTCTGTGAGAGATCAACGCTTCTGAATTCAAATTCAAGGACAGTTATGGATTATAATCAGAATTAATTCCTGCATTGATTGCAAAGGATTTTCTAGCCGTTTCAATCAATCTGATGCAAGTTTCAAGGAAAGACTAAATGGAATATTGCTTAGGATTTTCCCCAGATACAGTTGTCTATTATGGAAGTCATTTATGACTGATTAAACGGTCGTCTAAGAGAATATCTAATATACTCCTTCAGTTTTCATTCTGATAGGACAGATACACAAGATACAGTGATCAACACAGAATATACAAAGAGATACAGAAGAATTAGATTACATTATAGAAGATTGAACAACACAGTTTCTCTGATCAAGATTTCAACTGTTGTGAATTGCAAATCTACTGAATCTTCAAGTGTTCAAAGGCCTCTACATCAAGGACTCCAGACACAAAATATTTCAGCATCTGCTGGAATCATCTTCTGCTGGAGATCTGAAGCTTCTGAAGGCCTATCACCCTAGCAAAGCTCTCACTCTTGAACCATTCTACATCTCAGGGGGAGCTTTGACAACATCAAAAATCCACTAGTCTTCTCTCAGTGATTTAAGACAGAGAAGACATCATCACCTCTTTCTTTTTCTTTTCCTGCTGTAAAAAGGTTATCAAAACTCCCTTCAAAGGTTCTGAATCTGGTTCTGAGAGCCTTGTCAAAACTCAGTGGTGGCAAGACACCTTATCAAAAAATCTAGATCTGGTTTTTGAGCACCTTATCAAAAGCTCATTGGTGCCCAGGACACCTGATCAACTCATCCTGCAGTGGATTCCTACCGAAGATGGTAGAAGAGTGGATGTACCCAGGCTTTTGGGGAACCACTATAGATCCCTGTGTCTTCTGGTTGTTGTGTGTTTGTTTTTGTTGTGTGTTGTGTGATTCTTATTTCTTGTTTTAACTTTATTTTTCTACAAGCACCTTACACATATAATTAAATTAAATCTTCCACTGCCTTACAATTTTTAATTGTAAACATTATTTTAAAATACTCTATTCACCCCCCCTCTAGAGTCAAGGTAGATATTTCTCTCACTTTCAGAGTTTGTATTTGTGTACTAAAACAAAGAGTTTGTATTTTGGGGGTAAGTGCACCGCTACGCTCCTCCGGGTGTCGCTAGCCTACGCATCGCACCTTCGCGGGACGCCTTCCTCCGCTTCGCACATCTGCGGATCACCTTCCTCCGCCTCGCACCTCCACGGGTCCCCTTCCTCTGCTCCGCACCTCCGCGGGTCGCTCCCTCCGCTTCGCACCTCTGTGGGTCGCTGGTCTCCACTTTGCTCGTTACCGTAGCAACACAACGCAACCACCACCATATATAGTTTTATTGGCGTTTGTTTGCACAACTGTAGCAAAAGAGCATCTTGGAAAAAGAAGTTTTCATTGTCTTTTTAAAAGCTTGGGTGTCCCTGCTTTTCATAAAAAAACTTTTTTAAAAAACATACTTTTCATAAGGGTCCGATTGTTTGAACGGCATTGATATTCAATGGTGATTGTTAACCGCAACCCGTTATTGCCTAGTCGCACCCCAAAATCTGCTAACTTTTCGCGCCTTTTCGAAATACGCCTTGTACATGCAATTTCAAGAAAAGTGTTCAACATGAAAGTTGTAAATCTCGTCGAGATCTACAACTTTCTACAACTTTCGTGTTGAACACTTTTCCTGAAATTGCATGTACAAGGCGTATTTCATAAAGGCGTAAAATCTGAACATATTTCAAAAGTACGCCTTGTACATGCAATATCAGGAAAAGTGCTCAACACAAAAGATGTAGATCTCGACGAGATCTACAACTTTCGTGTTGAGCACTTTTCCTAAAATTGCATGTACAAGATGTATTTCGAAAAGGCGCGAAAAGTAATAAGAATTTGGGGTGCCACTAACAAATAGTTGGTTTGCGGTTAACAATCACCTATTCAATAACTGGCTTTTAGAATACGTAAATCAATAATTCTATTTATATGAACAATTTTAGGGAGAAATTAGCTTTTGAGTCTAAAGTCATCGATATTGAAGTAAACCGACAAAACCCTTCGTTTAATGTTTAGGTCTCGTCGTCGTTTTGAGAATAAGCATTCTGCAACCGCGAACTCACTCGGGCGCATGTTTTTTGCATTAGCCCGTGTTTTCGCATCGACACGCATTTTTCCTTGAAGTCGCCTTTTTCACTCGGACGTGCATTATTCGCCACGACGCGTATTTTTCGCTCGAGCGGACGTTTTTTGCCCCGAGACAAAATTTTTTCCATTCATTTCAACACCAATTCCCATATCAATTCTTTCTCTCTCTCTCATGCATGCTTAAAAAGTCAAAAGACTATTATTAAAAAGTTATTCCTAACAAAAATGTAAAACATAGTTTAAAAAAGAACTTAAATGAATATTTTCAAACAATTCATAACATTATTTTCAAAAGAGCTTTTTGACGCTTTATTAGCACCGTTGCTTTTTTTTCTACGGCCAACACCGTCAGGATTAACTGCATGCTGGAACGTACAACTCTAGCCGTCAAAACAAATTAATGTAATTCTCCAAATCCCTTTCCGGGTTATAATGAAGCAATCCCATGTTGCCGCAGTTGGGGTCAGGTGTGTTATTAGGCTGGCGCAATTTACAAATCACAAATGTGCACTTTTTTGAGTCCCAGCTGCAGGAGCCTACTTGAAGGTAGCAACCTACAGTTATCTCTCTCGGACAAAGGTCTGTGCAGTCAAATTTGCGGTAATTAATAGTTCCATAAGATTTACAAGTAGAATGAAGCGGAAGTAGTATTGTTCAAAGCAACCCCTTAGCAGCATAAAAATGGGGGCGTTCCGGGCCTTGTGGCCGTCACTGCAACCAATATCACCACATTATTAGTGTAGTTCCGTGCGAAATTAATTCAAGCTTGGGAGAAAGGAAGAGAGAGAGAACCTAAATTTGAAAGAATATGAGTGCTGCTACTAAAATCATTCTTTGATAGAAGAACTTCATGAGTAATTATGATTAGGGGCAAACGTGTCGAGCTCGAGTCGAGCTTGACAAAATTTCCAAGCTCGAGCTCGAGCTCAAGCTTTTCATTTCGAACTCGAGCTCGACGAGCTCATTTATCTCAGCTCGAGCTCGAGCTCAATGCCAACTTATCAAGCTCGAGCTCGAGTTTCGAGCTCGCGAGCTCGAGCTTGAGTTACTCACGAGCTTTTTAGCTCATGAGCTTTATTTTCTTAATTTTGTTTTAAAATGTATAATTAAAAAACTCGCGAGCCGGCTCACGGGCTCATGAACTACACTAGATGAGCTCGAGTTCCACAGGCTCGAGCTCGAATTGAGCTTTTTCGAGCCGGCTCATCGACCTTTCGAGCCGGCTCAACTCAACTTACACCCCTAATTATGATTGGGGGATACAATTAAGTTGTGGTGTGTGCATGGTTGAAGAAATAAATTTTGGATGCATGACTCTTATAAACCTAACGTCATTTATATATAGTTGAAGCTCTAAGGCTTAGCTAGGGGAACTTGTTCTAACCTCACCTCATCTACATTTGGAAGGCAGATTTTTTAATGCGAATTTGTCCATAACAATACTAATTCTTATATGTCCCAATTTTATCATTGTATATTATGATTAGAAAATACTTATTTGCGGAAGACCTATTCTTTGCCGATTTTATTTAAAATATTCATAAGCCTTACACACACTTCATTTGGCATCACTTAATTAATCTTTTCATATTTAGCATTACACTTCTTGTCCAAATTTTTGTTTTCTTCTTCCCTTAATCATATCTCTCTCCCCCCTCCCTCTTTCTCTCTCTTTGTCTACATCATTATTTCTCTCGGGAAAAGTGGATGGATGTTCACCTCTTATCCTATTCGCCTCATATATTGATGTTTTGGTGGTGGATGATGACTCTGGGGATTCATGGCAATTCACTGGTTTCTATGATCTCCAGTTTGTTTCTCAACGGCGGTGTACATGAGATATTCTTCGGCATCGGACATCGGCCACGTCGATGCCTTGGGTGTCCGGTGGGAACTTCAATGAGCTTCTTGTTCAATCTGAATTGGACGGTCAAATGCGGCGACCTCATTGGAAGTTGGAGGCGTTTCGGTTTGCTTTGGCACATTGCCAACATTCTGACTTGGGATTCCCGAGCAATTGATATACTTGGATGAACCGTCGGATGACCCCCTTCACTGTCGGCGCTCAGCTTAATCGATGTTGTGCTTCTGCATTTTGGATGGAGTTATTTTCTGGGGCCTTCGTGGAGCATTTGTAGACTGTGTACTTGGATAACCAGAATGTACCGCTTGCTTTGCATGTTCAACCGGTGCCTTCTCATGGGCATCGTCCGATCCATTATGATGTGTGGTGGGACTAGTTTGCGAAAATGGTGAGGGTGGTCTCCACTGCGTTGAATGGCATTTCGGGGGCCGAACCGCACCTCAATTGGGTTCGGACTTCAGACTGTACGACATTACCTCTCTTCGCTTGTGTGTTGTAGTTGTAAGACCCCATTTTTTTCTTTTTAAACCACCGGGTCTTATGCCCAGAATCACCGTTTTGCGATGACACCGACACTCGGGAAGGTCGCCAATACAAAACGCCGATCCTGCCGGCCTTAACGATCACCAAAGAGAGAGAAGAAAATAGATATTTCAGATATATCCAAGCCCACATATCACATATAAGATATATAAAGAAAATCACATCAAGTACACATGATAATAAAAGTACTGAAATAGAACACTACATAGAAATATAAACGGGCTTAAGCCCGGTACATCAAATCCTCACTACAAACTCTCACGGAAGATAAGTAAACTAATCACTCACCGAGCCAGTAGCTAGTGCTCCTATGCTAGACTGGCCCACCTCCATGTGCACCGTGCTCCGCTGGTGCTGTATCTTCTGCTACTGCTCCCTGTCCCGCATCCGGAGCCCCTGAAATGTTTGGTCCACCGACCGTTAGTCAAAAGACTAAGCCTGATTTCCCCCACCCCTCCCCCAATGGCTCCTAGTCACCAGCAGGAGGATTGATAGGAAAGCTATGATGGCAGAGAGTAGACAAGAGCTGATGACGGTGGAGCTATTCTTGTAGTTGGATAATAATGTTGACAGAGCTAAACAAGAAAAGTACAACTAGCAATTCTATAGTAATAAGCAGAGAATGCTGAAAGTAAAGCACATCACAAGGCAAGTAATAAATATCCATAAGAAGAGTAACCATAACTTATAAGCATGCTCACACAAGCTTATAAACCATGGTGTCGTTTGGCATGGCCTAACGTATAAAAGTGTCATACTAATTTATACGTTAGGGGTAAGGGTTGAAAGATGTTGTCATGGTATGCTATGTTATGTGGGTTTAATGATATATTGATGCAAGTGCAACACACACACAACTCTATGCGCACAGACCTTTAGTTCCCCCCATTTGGGCAGCAAGCTTCACTCTCAAGAACCTCCGTAGTGGCAAACAGAGACAGTGGGTTGGGCCCCCCACTCCTAGGCGAGTATCCACACTAACAAGCCTAGCCCTTACGTACACCTCTAGAAGGACACACCAAGAGTCACCATGTACTAATGCTGGCCATATCCACCAGTCTTTCTTTGGCTAAGTGTCAACCATACCCGTCGAGTCAGCGTATCGACGTCAGTGTGAACGACCGTCCAATACCGAAGACCCACCACCTTTTGCTCATGTATCCAGGTGTTGGAACACCCTATTACTAATTTGGGCAAGGATCACTATGTTTTTAGGAAATCAGTTTGACCTAGATGTATAGTTGAAAAGGTCAAGTTAGAATGAGTCTAGGGCTTAGAACTTAGGTTTGAATCTGCCCCACAAAATATTCATTGTTCAAGACTTAGAACTGAGCCAAAGACAGTTTTCGTCGAGCTCAGGTCGACGAAAGTCGAACTCCGTTCGACGCTCTCTGAGCTCAACTCTGCTAAATCGTCGAACTCCGGTCGACGATCTTCGAGCTCAGATCGATGATCTGCCTTCAGCTTGTTTCCAAGTCGCTGAGCTCAGTTCGACGATCGTAGAGCTCAGGTCGACGTTTTCTGTCTGATGTTCAATCCAATCTCTGAGCTCAGGTCGACGATCGTAGAGCTCAGATCGACGTTTTTTGAGAGATCGACGACTTTGAGGATTCAAATTCAGTCAGCTTTTGGAATGTTTTTCAAATTCTCTCAGCATTTATTTCAAGAGATTTGCTAGCCGTTTTCATTTATTCTGTAGCAAGTTTCAAGGAATTTCTTAGAGAATGTCTATTGGACTTTCCTCCTGAAGATAAAACATTTATGGAAGACATTTATTGACTGCTAACGGCTATCTTGGGCAAAGGATCATCAGAGAATAAAACATCCTACATCAGATCAAGAGAAAAAAGAGAATCTATCTATCACTCAATACAGACATACACCGATAGTCAGAAAAACTCAGAGGAAAATCAAGTGATCAATCCTGAAGAGTTTGATTGAAAATTAGCATACTGTAAAGTGTTCATAGCTTCAACATCAAAGACTCTAGACAACTCACATTTCAGCCTCTGTTGAAATCATCTTCTGCTGGAGATCTGAAGCTTCTGAAGGCCTATCACCCTAGCAAAGCTCTCATCTCTGAACCATCAACATCTCAGGGGGAGCTTTGACAACACAATCAATCCACTAAGTCTTCTCTCAGTGATTGAGAAAGAGAAGACAACTTCACCTCTTCCTTTTTCTTTTCCTGCTGTAAAAGGGTTATCAAGACTCCCTTCAAAAGTTTTGAATCTGGTTCTGAGAGCCTTGTCAAAACTCAGTGGTGGAAAGACACCTGATCAAAAAATCTAGTTTGGTTTTTGAGCACCTTATCAAAAGCTCATTGGTGCCCAGGACACCTGATCAACTCATCCTGCAGTGGATTCCTACCAAGGGTGGTAGAAGAGTGGATGTACCCAGGTTTTTGGGGAACCACTATAGCTCCTTGTGTCTTCTAGTTTCTTGTGCATATTCTTTGCTGTGTGCTGTGGTTTTTATTTTACTGCTTTAGTTTTATTTCTACATCAAAGCACCTTACACCTATACACAAATAAAGCCTTTACTGCTGTGAAATTTTAAATTGTAAATTTACTTTAAAATACTCTATTCACCCCCCCTCTAGAATTAAGATAGATCTTACCCTCACTTTCAATTGGTATCAGAGGGAGGTTGGTTGTTCATATAGGCTAACACCTGAACCAAAAGGATCCTTGATAAGATCAATCTTTTAAGAGGGTTATTTTCATTATATTTAATTTTATATAAAGACATGGCACAGAATAAAGATTATTCAAGCACCAGGACTCTAGTGTGCAATCTATCCAAGTTTGCACTTTGGAAAGCAAGGATTAGACTTTATATGAATTCTATTGATGAAGACATATTTAATTCTGTTTTGACAATATGCCAAAGTCCACCAGCAAACACAAGTTCAAGTGTTGTTCCACCTCCTTCAGGAACAGATGCTGAATTAAAGAAGTGGAAGACTGCAGATGCCAAGGCCATGAATATTATAGCTCAGACAATGTCTGATGAGATATTTCAGAAGGTAGCTGAATGCAACTCAGCCAAAGAAATTTGGGATAAACTTTCTGAGATTGTCTCAGGATCTGCTGATGAGAGAAAAGATAGAAGATCCCATCTCATATCCCAATATGAGAACTTCAAGAAAGGAGAAGCTGAGTCAGTTGCAGACATGTACAACAGACTAAGTCTGATTGTCAATGAGTTAAAGACTCTGGATAAAGAAATCTCATTGACTGAGCTGAATGACAAAATCCTAATGTGCTTCCCCAACACTTGGGATTCAAGAATCTGGCCAATCAAAGATGCCAAAAGTCTAAATGAGATTACAACTGAAGCTCTCCTGGGCAAGCTCAAATCTTATGAGCTGCTCATTAAAACTAGAGAAGAAGAACAGAAGGTTTCCTCACCAGCCACAAGGAAAGAGAAGACAATAGCCTTCAAAGCTGTTGAGGACCTGCCTGAAGAAAAGGTCACAGACAATGAGGAGCTACTCAGCTTATTGGCCAAAAGATTCTAAAAAATGGCCATAAAAGACTTCAGAAAGAGATCATACAAGGGACATGATAAGCCAAGGTATGATAAATCAAATAACAACAAAGAAATTATATGTTTTGGTTGCAGGAAACCAAGCCATATTGTGCCTGACTGTCCAGAAAACAAAAACAAGGACAAGAAAGATAGAAGAGAAAGAAGAAAGGAGAAAGACTTCAAGAAGAACACCTCAGACAAACCCTCCTACAGCAAGAACACACATACAAGGAAGGAATTTGTTGCTGAGACATGCAGTGAAACTGAAGAGGATTATTAAGCCTCATCCAGCTCCAGTGATGATGAGGATGATGCTGATGAAAAGGAATTTTGCATGATGGCTATCAATGCCTCTCAAACAGATTCAGAAGCAGAAGAGTCAGAATCAGATTCAGAAGTTCAACTAGAAGAAGATTAGGTAATCAATTCATTTGATTTCAGTTCTGAGGACTTTAGACATGAGTTTAAAGTATTATGCCTAGATCTGTTGGAGTTTGAGAAGGAAATCACTTCCCTCAGAAAACAACTGTCTGAGTATAGCACTTTAAAATCAGAGAACCTCAAACTCTCTGAAGAGTTAGAATGATATAGGGAGGAGATAGCTTCACTAAAGAGTGAACTATCCAAGGCCAAGCAATTTGAAGAATCCCTTAATAGGAGAAGCATCAAACTAATGGATATCACAAGCACAGTGAACTCTAGACTTAATAGTACACTGGGCTTGAGAGCTTCATCCAGCCAGCCTATAGTTCTGACAACTCCAATAAAATTTATCTCTGATAAAGGAAAGGAAGTTGTAGAGGTAGCTAGGAAGAATGCAGATTTGCCAAAGAAAGATATAGTTCAACAGAATGCGTCGAATAGAGCTCGACGATCGTCGAACGGAGCTCGACGATCCAAGAAACGATCGTTGAACTCAGCTCGACGACACCTGAACTCTGAACTCCAGGACAGTCGATCTTCGAACAAAGATCGACGATCTGACCCAAGATCGTCGACCTCAGCTCGATGATCGTCGAACAGAGATCAGGACTTTGAACAATCCTTCAAAGGTATATCTAGATTCAATCCTCGAAGTCCTACATCCCAAGGTTTCAACCCCTATACTGAATGGATAGTACCTCCTAGGAGATACCATCCTGAAGGTTATATGAGTCAACCTGTGATGTCTTTCATTTCTGAATTTAAGGGATATCAACCTAGGCCCAAGGTAAACTGGGTCAAAAACATATAAGTTGTTTATGTGCAGGTGAAGATCTATCCAACATCAAACCAGCCATGGTATCTGGATAGTGGGTGCTCAAAGCACATGACAGGGAACAAGGACAACTTCACATCCTTTAAAGCCAAGCTTGGACCCAAAGTAATCTTTGGTGATTCAAACTTTGGAATAACAAAAGGATATGGTGCAGTCCAAATTGGAACAGTCACCTTCAAGAAAGTAGCTTATGTTGAAGGACTCAAGCACAACTTGATAAGTATCAGTCAACTTTGTGATGAAGGATATCAAGTGACTTTCAACAAAGCTATATGCAAGGTCAAGTCAGAGGACAACACAACTGTGTTGACAGGTAACAGAAAAGGTAACATTTACTTAGTAGATTTTCATTCATCTAAAGTAGATATTTGCCTGTTCAATTCCATATCTAGACCTAATATTCTATGACATAAGAGACTAGGACATATTAACCTTAGAACCATTGCTAGGCTATCCAAGGACAACCTTGTTAGAGGACTACCTTCTGGCCCCTACAAGAAGGAAGGACTTTGCAAGGCTTGTCAATTAGGCAAGCAAACTAAAAATAGTTTTAAGTCACTTAACAAGAGTGATTCACCTAGGATTTTGTATCTGTTACACATGGATCTTTTTGGATCCATTACAGTACAAAGCCTAGGAAGGAAATCCTACACTTTAGTGGTTGTAGATGACTTCTCAAGATTCACATGAGTGTTCTTTCTGAGGAAGAAGTCTGATAACTTCAAATATTTGACAGAGTTTCTCAAATGTATACAGAGTGAGTTCAACACTCATATTGCCCTAATCAGAAGTGATCATGCGATAGAGTTTGATTCTCTTCTTATGCAAGAGTTCTGTCAGAGTGAAGGGATCAGGCACACATTCTCAGCTCCTAGAACTCCTCAACAAAATGGGGTAGCAGAAAGGAAAAATAGAACCCTAATTGAATCTGCAACTACATTGTTATCAGATGCTCACCTTCCTCTATCCTTTTGGGCTGAGGCAGTGAACACCTCCAACTATGTACTAAATAGAAGTTTGATACATAAACTGAAGGGCAAGACTCCCTATGAATTACTCAAAGGGAAGAAACCTAAAGTAGATTACTTCAAAATCTTTGGTTGCATTTGTTATATTCACAACAATGACAAGAGATATATAACAAAATTTCAAGCAAAAGCTTATGAAGGAGTGTTTCTGGGATACTCCATGATCAGTAAAGCTTATAGGATTTATAATAAAACTACTCTAAAAATAGAAGAATCTGTTCATATTTCTTTTGATGAAACTAATATGTCTTTCAAGGAGAAGAATGCTTCTACCATAGAACATTTGCAGGTACATTCTCTAGCTGAAGACTTGGACAGATTGCAAGTTACTAAAAAGGATGAAAGTAGTGAAGATGAAGAAGCTGCTCAACATCTGGAAGAAAATCTTCTTGAAGAGCCAGTTGCTGTTCCACAAGAGGAAACAATAACACAGGTTGGTGAACAATCAACAACCCCTGTTGATTTAGTAACATCAAGAGATCATCCAATCTCCCAAGTGATTGGAAACATCTCAGCTGGTGTGCAAACCAGAAATTAGGTCAACCAAAACCTGATGCACACTTGCTTTCTCTCTCAAATTGAACCTCAATCCATTCAAGATGCAGAGCAAGATCCACACTGGATCATTGCTATGCAAGAGGAGTTGCATCAATTTGAAAGAAACAAAGTCTGGGAACTAGTGCCTAAGCCAAAGGAGCATTCCATTGTTGGAACAAAATGTGTGTTCAGAAACAAATTGGATGATCAAGGAATTATTGTAAGGAACAAGGCAAGGCTAGTTGCTCAAAGATATTCTCAAGAAGAGAGGATAGACTATGACCAGACCTTTGCACCAGTTGCAAGGTTAGAGGCCATAAGAATCTTCCTGGCTTATGCCACTCACAAGGGATTCAAAGTCTACCAAATGGATGTGAAGAGTGCTTTTCTTAATGGGGAGATCAAAGAAGAAGTCTATGTTAGACAACCCCCAGGTTTTGTCTCTCCAACTCATCCTGATTATGTTTTCAAACTGCATAAAGCATTATATGGTCTAAAGCAAGCTCCTAGAGCATGGTATGAGACCCTAGCATACTTTCTTCTTGAAAATGATTTTATTAGGGGGAGAGTAGACCAAACTCTTTTTATTAGAACCCATAAGTCCTATACCCTACTAGTACAAATTTATGTAGATGATATTATATTTGGTTCTACTGATTCAAACTTGTGCAAAAAGTTCTCCAAGCTTATGCACTCTAAATTTGAAATGAGTAGCATGGGTGAGCTATCCTTCTTCTTAGGATTGCAAGTCAAACAACATGCTGAAGGCATATTAATTTCTCAAACCAAGTATGCAAAAGAACTGGTTAAGAAATTTGGTATGTCTGATGCATCATGTATGAAAACACCCATGCCTACCAATGCTGTATTGGATGTTGATGAACATGGGAAACCAGTTGATCAGACAACATATAGAGCAATGATTGGCTCTTTATTGTACCTTACAGCTAGTAGGCCTGATATAATATTTGCTACATGTATATGTGCTAGATTCCAAGTTAGCCCTAGAGAGTCACACTTAACTTTAGTAAAGAGGATTCTTAGGTATGTTAAAAGCTGTCCAAATCTAGGTCTCTGGTATCCAAAAGATTCAGCATTTGACTTAACTGGATTTTCAGATGCTGATTATGCTGGATGCAGAATAGACAGGAAAAGCACCAGGGGAACTTGTCAGTTTCTTGGTGATAGACTTGTCTCATGGTTTTGTAAGAAACAAAGATCTGTGTCAACTTCAACTGTTGAAGCTGAATATATGGCTGCAGGTAGTTGCTGTTCACAAATCTTTTGGATTCAAAATCAACTCATAGACTATGGTTATAACTTAGAGAAGTCTAAAATATTTTGTGACAACACCAGTGCTATTTCCATTGCACAAAATCCAGTCCTCCATAGTAGCACAAAACAGATAGAAATTAGGCATCATTTTCTAAGGGATAATGTTGAGAAAAATAAAATTGAACTTCAATATATCCCAACTGATTTACAAAGAGGAGATATTTTCACCAAGCCTTTGGATGAAAAGAAACATAACTTCTTCCTCAATCAGTTAGGCATGTTAGATGGAGGAAGCCTAAAATAAATTACAAGATTTTGAAAAGCTAAAAACAGACCAAGATTAGGCTAAAAACTCATTTCTTTTTGTGTTTGTAGGATAATTTCTGTCTCTGAACTGCGCTCGACGTTTTCCCCAGAAATCGTCGAACGTCGATCGACGGTTTCCCGAAAAACGTTGAACAGAGATCGACGTTTTACCAAAACGTCGACCAGAGTTCAGAGCTTGTCAGATAGTTGTATACTATCTCTTTTAGGCCTTCAATCGTCAAACTGAGCTCGACGTTCTCTAGATCGTCGAACTGAGATCTACGATGTTGACGACCTTTTTGCTTCCCTTAGGAGTCCTGATCGTCGAACGGAGATCGACGATCCTTCCTTTTTCGCGTCGAACCCTAATATAAAATCATTTTTCGGCCGCCGTTCGTCGTTTACGCTTTCATACTCTCTGCAAATTTTTCTCTTTCCCTCCAAACTCTCTACACTTGGTCGTGTTTGTTGAATCTTTGCAGGTACAGATGGCAGTGTCGGTCGCTGCTCTTTCCAAAATGAAATTTGATACAGGTTTTGACATAGATATGAACTCCTTCGATGGCAGCGATCAGCGGTTCAAAGTTATTCTGAATCTTTTCCGCGAACAGCAGTTAGTTCAGTTGATGACCACCAGAATAAAGATTGCAGCAGATGAAATAAAGGAATGGATTTTTACTGCAACAACTGAGAATGAAAATACTATTGTCGGCACAATCAACGGGACTAAGGTACCATTGTCCCCTAATCTTTTGACAGAAGTATTCGCCTTAAGTACTGGGAATGACTCCATTGATTTGTCTGGAGAGGAATATGATTCGTTGTTAGATCGAATGGGTCACTCTGCTGTGAACCCTAATAAGCTTTTGAAAAAGAATCTATCAATTGAATTTCAATTTTTGGCTGATGTTGTGGGAAAAGTGCTTCTGGCAAAGCACTCAGCTCATGATACCATCTCAAGGTATCAGTTCTGCTTAATGGGAGCTATTATTGATAAGAAACATTTGGATTGAGGGTCTATCTTCTTTGACTTGCTTAAGAAGAAAATCAACAAAGGTTGTGTATTCTTTGGAAGGATTCTAGGGGTTTTCTTTCATTCCAGGTGTCCTGATTTGTTGGTTTCAAATGGTATGCACATCAATGCATCCAAAAGGCTCACCTGTGCCCTTTTCAGCAAATGGGACAGGCAAATTATCAACCCTAACAGGGCTGCTGCAGCAACATCTGCTTCAGGCACAAGGACTGCTTCAGTCTCTTCCCCTGCAGCAACACTTGCCCTCATTGAGAGACTGCCTGCCTCCTCCTCTGCTCCTCCTTCTCCTCCTCCTATTGTTTCTGCCTTACCTTCCTCATCAACCATCCAATCAGCTATCTCCTCCCCCATCACAATTTCATCACCTATTTCTCCTCCTCCAGCCACCACCTTAGAACCATTACATCATTTGTACTACTATCCATCCATTGACTCTTCCATACCATCTTTCACCATTGTGGATGACTCCTTCATGGATGTTTCCCCCTCCTCACCTCTTGAGCCTCCATCATCCTCCTCTTACCAATAGCTCCTCAATGACATCCTTGATCAACCATCTTTCTCACCATCCATCTCCACACCTATATCATCTATCTCCACCATCCCAATATCTTAGCCATCCATCCCTCCATTCTCATCCTCACCTCATGCAGCCATTCCATCAGTTCCAGCCACATCTTCCTTCACCTCTACTCAAGTATCCCTTGATCAAGTGGATCTTTCTAGTCTGGCAGATAGGCTTTATGGGATACTGGCCCCCAAGCTAGTAGCCTTGCTGGAGACCTCCTTGGCTCCACTCCTAAACTCTATCCAGGAGCTATCTAACAGACTGTCAGCTCTCTCCTCTCCTCAGGCAATTCCTTCATTAGGGTACCTTGATCCAGCCCTACCTGCATCAAGCCAGGGGGAGATGCCTCATGAAGCTCATGAAGCTGAAGAAGTGCTTGCTGCTGCTGCTCTAGTTCCAATGTTTACAGTGGACCTCAGGTCACTGTTGAGTGATTTTGATTCTCTTCACAAAAGATTTTCACCAGTTCAGCAAGTTGAAGACCTTACTAAGGCCATTGTGCCTATTTTAGAATGTGATCCTAGTCTGATTGCATCTTATGTCAACTCTTTTAAGGCTGTGGATGTTGTTGTTTCTGTTTGTACTGATGCTGCTGCTGATGTTATATCTGCTGGTTCTATAGACATTGAAATGCTGTCTGTTGATATGCCTGCTGTTATTGATAATTCTGTTGATGAAGAATTTGTTGGTACCCTAGTTTTGATTTGAGTTCAGTCTTCTCTTTTAGTCTCTTGACCCAAAATTTATCTATGGTCAAAGGTTAGTTGATAGGATAGATTCTCTAGTTGTGTAGAATTGCCTGTCCAGATGAAAATCTGGCAAAGTAATTTCTGGTTCGACTATAGTCGAACGTCGCTCGACTATCGTCGATCAGCCGATCGATGATCGTCTTCCTGATAGCTCGACTATCTGCTTGATAGGTCGACTATCTATTGTCTTTGATAGTTCGACTATCTGTTGATAGGTCGACTATCTGCTCTTCTTGATAGTTTAACTATCTGCTTGGATAGTTCAACTATCTGATAGTTCGACTATCTGTTTGATAGGTCGACTATCTGTTTTCTTTGATAGCTCGACTATCTGTTTGATAGGTCGACTATCTGTTTTCCTTGATAGCACGACTATCTGTTTGATAGGTCGACTATCTGTTTTCTTTGATAGCTCGACTATCTGTTTGATAGGTCGACTATCTGCTTTCTTTGATAGCTCGACTATCTGTTTGATAGGTAGACTATCTGTTCTCTTTGGTAGCTCGACTATCTGCCTTGATAGATCGACTATCTGTTTTCTTTGATAGTTCGACTATCTGTTTTGATAGGTCGACTATCTGTTTTCTTTGATAGCTCGACTATCTGTTTGATAGGTCGACTATCTGCTTTATTTGATAGCTCGACTATCTGTTTGATAGGTCGACTATCTGTTCTCTTTGGTAGCTCGACTATCTGCCTTGATAGATCGACTATCTGATAGCTCGACTATCTGTTCTGATAGGTCGACTATCTGCTGAGGTAGTTCAACTATCTTCTTTGATAGTTCGACTATCTGTATCGTTCGACTATCTGTCTGATAGGTCGACGATCTCTGTGCTTCGGTCGACGATCTCCGAAGGTCGTTCGACGTTTTGCTGTATGTCTTGAATAATTTTGTCATTTTCTATGATGTGATTTATTTCATATTTATTTTGGCATATTTTATAAAAGATTATTTGAATAAATTTATGATATTATTTCCATGCAATATCTGCTCCATTCCTTATGCATGAGCCAATCTTTTTTTAACAAAGTTGTTTGTCTTATTAGTTGAAATATGTTTTCTGCTTTATCTGCCAGGCTGTCCTTTATAGCCGTTAGACTCAAAAAGTCTTCTTTGGCCGTAAAGAGTCTCTTCTGATGTGACTTTCTCTAGTATTATTTTATCAGAGTTACTTGCAGCTTCTTAGAAAGCTTAATCCTCTTATAGGATATCTGTCTGCAGTTTTTGTTCCTGCTTTATGCTCTTTGCAGCCCAGCTTGCAGATTTCAGTAGAAGACAAGATTCAAACTCAAATTAGAGCTGTTACTGCTGCTGCTATATAAAGAATTCTTTGGAGAAAGAAATCAACTAGTTCATATAGCAAAAAGCAGCAGCAGCATTCAAGCTTACAACTTACAGTTTACAACTGCTCTCAGCTCGTTCACATTCAACTGAGTAGAAGTTTTAGCTCTTCACTCTTCTTCAACCTGAGTTCTCCTATCTTCAGGAAGATCTTCACTCAGTGCTTTTTGAAGAAGAAGAAGAAGATAGCTGCCTGAAGAAGAATTTTCATTTCATATTTATTATCTTCTTGTAGCTTTTTCCTTCAGATTTTCTGAAGTGTTTTCTGCACTGAAGCAAGACTTCACCTGGACATTCTTTTAGCCAGGGGGAGCCTTGACTCTTTAGAGCTTTCTAGCTCAGTGCAAGTTCTTGAGCTTCTCTAATTCTATTTAAAATAGAGAAGACATTTTAACCTCCTTTCCCACTCCTGTAAAGGGTTATTACTCCCTTCAAAAGTATACCTTGGTGGCAGGGCACCTGATCAAAAACCTGTGTTGGTTTTTAGACACCTGATCAAAAGTCAAAAGGGTTTCTAGATCTACCTGAAGCAGATCTTGTTGGTGGCAGGGCACCTGATCAAAAACCTGAGTGGATTTCTACCTTGTTGGTAGAAGAGTGGACGTACCCAAGTTGTTTGGGGAACCACTATAAATTCTGTTATGTCGTCTGGTTGTTTGATTTATTATTTGTACTGTTGGCTATGATTAGTTTTAACTAGGTTTGCTAGTTGTTGTTTAGGATTCCAAGCCTTAACTGTAATTATAGTTGGCTGCCTTTTGTGCACAACACTTGTGTTAGGATTTAGGGTTACTTCTCAAATATCTATAACCTTCATTCCGCAATTAACTCCAAGGGAGTTGAGTAGACAGTCAACTTTGCTAGTGCAATTTTTGATTACTCTATTCAACCCCCTCTAGAGTACTATCTATCCCTTTTCTTTCAATTGGTATCAGAGGGAGGTTGTCTGACTGTATAGGCTAACACCTAAGTCACAAGATCTTGATAGATACCAAGGATTATAGATATTCACTTTCACTATCATGGCCCAGTTCAAGGATTACTCTAGCACCAGACCTCCAGCATGCAACTTAGCCAAGTTCAGCATCTGGAAGGCAAGGATTAAACTATATATGAACTCTATTGATGAGAGTATTTTTGCTTCTATTTTGACAGGACCACCAAGAGCACCTGCTGCAGCTAATGCCTCAACTTCAACAGATATGAGTGCAGTGCCTCCTCCAGATTATAATGATGAATACAAAAAGGCAAAGATAGCAGATGCTAAGGCAATGAACATTCTGGCTCAGACAATGTCTGATGAAGTATTCCAGAAGGTTGCTGACTGCTCCTCAACAAAAGCAATGTGGGATACACTGAACCAGATTGTAGCTGGTTCAGCTAATGAAAGGAAGGACAGAAGGTCCAACCTTATCTCCCAGTATGAAAATTTCAAGAAAACTGATGCTGAATCAGTTGAAGCAATGTACACAAGGCTCAGCTCAATCATCAATGAGCTGAGGACTCTTGATAAGGATATTTCATTGACAGAGGTCAATGATAAGATTCTTATATGCTTCCCTAGCACATGGGATCTGAGGATCTGGCCTATCAAGGAGGCCAGAAGCACAACAGAAATTTCAACAGAAGCCCTTCTCGGCAAGCTCAAGTCCTTTGAGCAAGTGCTGAAGACCAGGGAAGCTGAGGCTGAAGCAAAGACTCCAACTCCCACAAGAAAAGAGCAAACCCTTGCTCTCAAAGCTGCTGATGCTTCTGAAGGAAGCCAGTCCAATGAGGAACTGATGGCATTATTTGCCAAAAGGTTTCTCAAGATGGGAAGGAAAGAATTCAGAAAGAAATCTTCAAAATATGAAGAAAAACCAAGGTATGATCGTACTCCTACTAAAGAAATAATTTGCTATGGTTGCAGGAAGCCTGGACATATTATTCCAGACTGTCCAGAGGAAAAGAATAAAGAGAAAAGGAAAGACAAGGATCAGCACAGGAAGCATTCCAAGCCATCTTCCTCAAGCTTCAGTGAGGATGAGGAAGAAAAGAAGGCAAAGAAAGTTTGCCTAATCGCAATTGATGCCTGCAACAATCACTCAGCTGCAGTGAGTTCAGATTCTGATGAAGAAATGCCAACAGAAGATGAGGTATTGTCTTCTTACGATTTTACATCTGCAGAATTTAAATTAGATTTTAAATCTTTATGTTTAGATTTAATTAGTTCTGAAGAGGAAATAAAAGAGCTTAGAAATAAACTAGCTGAATCTGAATTAATTTCTAATGAAAACATTAGGTTAACAGCAGAACTCACTAATTCTAGTGAAGAAATAAAATTCCTTAAGAATGAATTAGCTAAGTCCAAAAGGTTAGAAGAATCTCTGAATGGTAGAAGCCTTAAGTTGCTTAAAATAACCAGCATGTCTAACACTAGGTCAGGCAATAATAAATTAGGCTTAGGAGCTTCTTCTAGTGAACCCCCAATCATTCTTAAAAACCATCTTTCAACTCCAGTGAATTTTATTTCAGCTAGTGGAATAAAAAACACTGAGCAAGTTAATCAGGTTAATAAAGCTTTAAATAAAGCTAAGAGAGAGAAAAGAAAACAAAAGTTTAAGGAAATACAAAGAGCGTCGAACGCTGCTCGACGATTGCAGGCTCAGTGGTCGAACGGAGATCGACGATCTGAGCACCCATCGTCGAACGCCGATCGACGTTTTCAACATGAATTTCAAAACTTCAACCAAAACTTTAGAAACCCGAATGTAAATAAAAACCCTAGGTTCATTGACCCATCATCTGCATGGAGAATCCCACCTAGGAGATCTTACCCGTTAGGTTATCACCCTCAACCTGCTTATTCATTTATTTCCAGTTTTTCTTATGTGAAAAACAAGGGACCTAAGGTTACCTGGGTCCATAATGTTTAACTTATTTTTCTACAGGTAAAGACCTATCCTATCACTCAGAATAAGTGATATTTGGATACTGGTTGCTCCAAGCACATGACAGGAAATAAGGAACATCTGTCAAGGTTCAAGGCCAAGCTTGGCCCAAAGGTAATCTTTGGAGATTCAAGCTGTGGTCAAACTGAAGGCTATGGAAGAATTACTATTGGAGCTGTAACATTCAAGAGAGTTGCTTATGTAACTGTACTGAAGCATAATCTCATTTCAGTAAGTCAGTTATGTGATGCTGGATACCAGGTATCTTTTTCTAACTCTCTTTGTAATATTACTTTAAATAATAATGTTGTGTTAGTAGGTATTAGACAAGGTAACATTTATTTAGTAGATTTTAACTCAACTCACTCTAAAATCTGCTTATTTAATGAAGTAACAAATAACAATACCTTATGGCATAAAAGGCTTAGCCATGTTAACCTCAAGAATATATCTAGGTTATCTAAACACAACCTTGTTAGAGGTTTACCTTCTTGCCCCTACAAGAAGGAGAGCTTATGCAAGGCTTGTCAATTAGGCAAGCAAACCAAGAATTCATTTAAATCAGTAAATAAAAGTGATTCTCCTAGAATCCTGTATTTATTACATTTGGACCTATTTGGCCCAATAAATGTACAGAGTTTAGGAGGGAAGTATTACACCCTAGTCATTGTAGATGACTTCTCTAGGTTCACTTGGGTGTTCTTTTTGAGAACTAAGGCTGATAACTTCAAAGCTCTTACAGATTTTCTATTATGTGTGCAGACTGAGTGCTCTACTCATGTGGCCTTGATCAGAAGTGATCATGGTACTGAGTTTGACTCTCTTCTCATGCAAGAATTCTGTGAGAGAGAAGGTATCAAACATAGCTTCTCAACTTCTATAACTCCCCAACAAAATGAGGTAGTTGAAAGGAAGAATCGAACACTAATTGAAGCTGCTAGCACATTGTTGGCAGATGCTAATATGCCTCTTTCCTATTGGGCAGAAGCTGTTAGTACAGCCAACTATGTCTTGAATAGAAGTCTTATACACAAGCTTAAGTGTAAAACTCCTTATGAGTTGCTTAAATGAAAGAAACCTAAAATAAATTATTTTAGAGTATTTGGGTGTGTAGTTTATATTCATAATAATAATAAAGAATACCTTAGAAAATTTGAAGCAAAAGCTTCAATGGGAATTTTTCTTGGATATTCCCAAGTAAGCAAAGCTTATAGGGTATTTAATAAATCAGTTTCTAAAATTGAAGAGTCTGTTCATGTGTCTTTTAATGAATCTCAGATGTTTTACAAGGAGAAGGAAACTTCCCCTTCCTCAAGTTCATTGCAGGTACCAGAATATAGCAAAGATGTCACTCAAGAGATTCTTCATCTATCAACTCTTCATATCACTGATTCAGACAGTGATGAAGACTTAGCAGAAGCTGTTGTTGTACCACCAATAGTAGATCAAATTCCTCTTGAGGAATTAATCCCAACTATTGCTGAAGATCACATCCCACCTGCTGATATTGTCACACTTAGAGATCATCCTACATCTCAAGTGATAGGAGACATATCAGCTGGTGTTCAAACAAGACATCAGTTAAGACAGGATGTGATGCATGCTTGTTTCCTTTCACAGATTGAGCCCCTCACCATTAAAGATGCTGAGCTAGATCCCCACTGGATCATTGCTATGCAAGAGGAACTCAATCAGTTTGAAAGATGTAAAGTATGGACTTTGGTTCCAAGACCTAAAGGCTAACTGATCATAGGCACCAAGTGGGTGTATAGAAACAAGTTGGATGCAAATGGAATCATTGTAAGGAACAAAGCTAGGCTTGTAGCTCAGGGCTACAGACAGGAGGAAGGTATAGATTATGACCAAACCTTTGCTCCTGTTGCAAGGCTAGAGGCAATAAGGATCTTTCTAGCCTATGCAGCCTATATGAAGTTTAAGGTTTTTCAGATGGATGTCAAAAGTGCCTTTCTAAATGGTGAGCTAAAGGAAGAGGTATTTATTGAACAACCACCTGGGTTTGTTTCTTCAACTCAGCCCTCACATGTTTTCAAGTTGCCAAAAGCTCTTTATGGACTCAAACAAGCACCCAGAGCCTGGTATGAGACTCTAGCTAGTTTCCTGTTAGAGCACAACTTTGTTAGGGGAGTAGTTGATAGAACCCTCTTCGTCAAGCACCACAAGGACACAATCCTGTTAGTTCAAGTGTATGTGGATGACATTATTTTTGGTTCCACTGATCCCAAACTGTGCAAAAAGTTCTCTAACTTGATGCATTCTAAGTTTGAGATGAGTAGTATGGGTGAGCTGTCTTACTTTCTTGGTCTCCAAGTAAAGCAAGATGCTAATGGCATCTTCATCTCCCAATCCAAATATGCCAAGGAATTGGTAAAGAAGTTTGGGATGGCTGATGCTTCAGCAATGCACACACCTATGGCTACTAATGTAGTTATAGATTCTGATGATCAGGGAAAGCCTGTTGATCAAAAGAATTATAGGGCCATTGTTGGTTCCCTATTGTATTTAACTGCAAGTAGGCCAGATATAATGTTTGCTACATGCCTGTGTGCTAGATTCCAGGTCAACCCCAAGGAATCTCATCTGATTCTTCTTAAGAGAATCTTGAGATACCTGAAGGGCTGTCCAAATCTAGGACTTTGGTACCCAGCTGAATCATAATTTGAATTAATTGGATACTCTGATTCTGATTATGTTAGTTGTCGAGTTGACAGGAAAAGTACCTCAGGAACCTGTCAGTTCCTGGGAGAGAGATTGGTCTCTTGGTTCTGTAAGAAGCAGGCTTCTGTCTCAACTTCAACTGCAGAGACTGAATATATAGCAGCTGCTAGTTGTTGTTCACAGATCCTGTGGATTCAAAACCAACTTTTGGATTATGGGTACTCACACAAGAACACAAAAATCATGTGTGATAGTACCAGTGCTATCTCTATTGCACAAAATCCTGTGCACCACTCTAGAACGAAACACATTGAGATCCGGCACCATTTCCTGAGAGATTGTGTGGAAAAGAACAAGATCAGCCTTGAGTTCATATCCACTGACCTTCAGAGAGGTGATATATTCACCAAGCCCTTAGATGAACAGAAGCATCTGTTCTTTTTGGTTCAACTAGGCATGATTAATGGAAGAGACTAAGTGTGACGTTTGTCTTTGTTGAAACTTGTTTGAAGATCGTCGAACGACGTTCGAAGATAGTCAATCAGATCAAGCCTATCGTCGACCTATGGTTGATGATAGCTTATCTGCTTGAAGATCGTCGACCGGCGTTCGAAGATCGTCGAACAGGTCGAGCCTATCCTCGATCTATGGTTGACGAAAGCTTGCTGTTTGTGAAGACAGAAATAGTCGAACGATTGATCGACTACTCTGCTTCAGGAATGATCGTCGAACGACCGTTCGACCATCATCTCTAGTATCTTTTAAATAGATCGACGATCGTTGTTTTAATATAAAGCCGATGGTCGACCTAGGTTAAGAGATCGTTGTTTTTATCGTCGACGGAGAGCGTCTTCTCGCATTCCGTCTTCCTGCTTGCTCTTTGTCTCACGATTTATGTCGTTTCGCCTTCGCCGTCTCCCTTGTCTTCTCCAGCCCCTTCGATGGCGATAGCTCCAGCTCTCCTGACAGTGGTGAAGTTCGATGCAGGCTTCAGTGTGGATTTCAATTCTTTCAGTTGCTGCGAATCTGCTATTGTGGAAATTCTCAACTTATGCAAAGATCAAGGTTTGGAAAAGCTCATGTCCTCCAGGATAAAGATAAACATTCAAGAGATTAAAGAATGGGCTTTCACTTCATCCTCCAATGACGATTCAATGACCGGAACAATTGGCGGAGAAGAGGTAACTTTGACTCCCGCTATTTTAACTGAAATTTTTGGATTGTTAAATGGGGAAGAAGATTACGAGCAAGATACCCCAGAGTTTGGGAGAATGCTGACAGAGTTGGGACATGCCGAAGGCATTCCCTCTAAGCTGCTTAAAGTAAATTTTCCGTTTAAGATTAAGTTCCTTGCTGAACTCGTCGGAAAAGTGCTACTGGGAAAGCACTCTGCCCATGACAATATTACAAGGCAACAGTTTTCCCTAATATGTGCAATTGTGAATAAAAAGAAGATTAATTGGGCAGGAGTATTGTTTGATTTAATAAGAAAAAAGAACAACAAGAAAGAAGTCACCCTGGGTAGGGTGGTTGGGATTTTTCTGAAGGAAAAATATACCCATTTGTTAGTTTCAGCTGCTACTTCCATCAATGCCAGCATGAAGATGGACCCAACCTTGTTCGCCAAGTGGAAAAGGACTTTTCTGAAGCCCGCTCCTGCAGGGGTTGCTCCAGCTGCATCTGAGAGCACCAGGATTGCTTCTGTCACTCCTCTCCTACAAGAAGCTGGCTCAGCAAATCTCTCCCTTCCATCTTCTTCATCTGCATTACCGTCTACTTCAGTTGAAGTTCCATCAACTTCAATTGAAGTACGACCTTCTGCCTCTCATCTTCCTGATTCATCTACAATTCTCCATGCATCACCTTCTGCATCTCCTCTCCCTTCTCATCTTGCTAGGATATCTCATCCTAGTTTTGATTTGTTGGTTTCTGAGATATCCACTTCTCCTCAGTCACCAATTCCTCCTTTAGATCACATTGATCATCTTGCATCCACCCATCACTCTCCAGTTCACTCTCCATCTCTAGTTCACTCTCCAGTTCATCAAGAATACACCATTCCTGCTGATCATCCATACACTGAGATTCCCCCATCATCATTTGAAATCACTCCAGCATTCATTTATAGCATCTTGGAGTTAATTACCCCTTCAATCAAAATCATGATTGAAGAGGCAATTGCTCCCCTTGCATCCTCCATCTCTTCTTTGACTGCTGCCATCCAAGCTCTATCAAAATCTGCTGAGCCCTCTTCATCTAGGGGCCTGGTTTCAATTTCTACTGAAATCAGGCAGGGGGAGATGCTTTATGAAGATGCCTCTGAGCTGCCCTTGGCCTTCCTTCCAGTAGATCCTCCTGCAGTTGCAGAGAAAGAGATAGAAGAATCAGCTCCTCCTCCATTGTCTGAAAAAGAAATTTCTGATGCTGTAATGAAGTCTGAATTCATTGTTAAAGTTTGCCTAGAAGAATGATCCACTCCCTTGGTCGCCCAATACCTAGAAGGAGCTATCACTTCCTTCCTAGATGAATTATGGGAGTTAGGACATTCACAGGACAATTCTGAAGGTATCCCTTTTACTCATTTTTTAGACTTGATAACTGATATGCTAGTATGGGAATACCTGGAAGGAATGATTCGATGTCATTTAGCAAATTTTTGTTCATAATACTACAGATATAATGGAAGAATTATTAGATGTTCAAGAGCTTGATCACCAACCAGCTCCAGAAGTTCAAACTGAACCAGAACCAGTTGTTCAAGTTTCTGAGGCTGCTCAGCCAGCTCAGCTAGCAGTGCAAATAGAACTGGTCCCCATGACAGTTTCTGATCAACAAGAAAAGGCTTCAGATGTTCAAATTGAAAAGTCTACCGTCTGGGATGACTCTCCTGGATTGGATTTAGATACCCTTCTGGCACAGGATGCCATGGAAGAAGAATTAGAAAAAGCTGTCCTAAAAGAGAAGGAAAGAGCTATGCAAGAGGCAATTGATCCGTATGATCTTCCTATTTCTTCAAATTCAGAGGATGAGATTGATTCTGATGAATCTGATGAGTCTAAGAGAAAGAGATCTGCTAAAAAGAAAAGGAAAGCTGTGGCTCCTCCTCCTCCAAATCCTGACAATGATACTCCCTACTATATCTTAAAAGGCATTGATCCTAAATCTAAAGAATTCCAGCACTGGATGACATTCTCTAAGAATCAGCAGAAGCTAAGAAAAAAGTCAAAGAGGTATGACAGTCCTGCCCCAAGATGGACTCCCAGAGTTCCTCCTCCTCTACCTCCCAGTGCAGGAGCCTCTGGAAACCTATCTGCAAATCCTTCTGCTCAGTCTGACAGGTTCAACCCATCTCAGTCATCACAAAGGAAAAGTTCTCAAGGATATCAAGGTAGAACTCAATCTGGCTATCAAAGACTTGATGCTGATATTAAGGAACAAGTAAAGGAGGTAGTTTATCAAAGACCAACTTTTTCTCCTCCTCCTTCCAAAGAACTCATGAGCTCAACCTCTCCAAAGCCAGATCATGCTGTGAAGGCTGTTTCAAAAGTTATTCAGGATAAAGAGCCAACTGAAATTCTGCTAGACATGTCTATTAAGTTTAAAGTTATGAAACCTGCTGATACAACCTCTGAAAATGTGTATGAAAGCCCAGAGCTTGATCCTAATTTCAGGATGGCTCGTTTTCTTGAACTTGTTGGTTCAGCCCAAATTAAGAAAGCTAAAGCTGAAGGCAAAGACACTGTAGGATTAACCACTATGTCAAAATTCAGAATGAAGGAGCTCGATAAATTCCAGGTTAGACCTGAGGTATTTGATCCTTCAAAATACATGGAAAAGCATCCTGAAGCAGTTGTCCCAAGAGAATCAGAAACTAAAATCATTGGAGAACAAAACCTAAAGCTGTCAAGGAAAGAAGCTCTAGATCCTTCTAGAAAGATTACTTTTATTCCTAGTTCTTCTGAACCTAAACCTAATTCTGAAGCATCTTAAAATTTCATTGATTAACTGTTATTTGCTTATCTGATTGATTGATGTTATCTGCTTAGTTATTTCCCTTCATGCTCTTTATTTATTTTCAGTAATTAGTTTTGTGTTTAGTTGTTGAGAGACTTAACTCAAATAGGGGGAGATTGTTGGTACCCTAGTTTTGATTTGAGTTCAGTCTTCTCTTTTAGTCTCTTGACCCAAGATTTATCTATGGTCAAAGGTTAGTTGATAGGATAGATTCTCTAGTTGTGTAGAATTGCCTGTCTAGATGAAAATCTGGCTAAGTAATTTCTGGTTCGACTATGGTCGAACGTCGCTCGACTATCGTCGATCATCCGATCGACAATCGTCTTCCTGATAGATCGACTATCTGCTTGATAGGTCGACTATCTGTTGTCTTTAATAGTTCGACTATCTGTTGATAGGTCGACTATCTGCTCTTCTTGATAGTTCAACTATCTGCTTGGATAGTTCAACTATCTGATAGTTCGACTATCTGTTTGATAGGTCGACTATCTGTTTTCTTTGATAGCTCGACTATCTGTTTGATAGGTCGACTATCTGTTTTCTTTGATAGCTCGACTATCTGTTTGATAGGTCGACTATCTGTTTTCTTTGATAGTTCGACTATCTGTTTGATAGGTCGACTATCTGCTTTCTTTGATAGCTCGACTATCTGTTTGATAGGTCGACTATCTGTTCTCTTTGGTAGCTCGACTATCTGCCTTGATAGATCGACTATCTGTTTTCTTTGATAGTTCGACTATCTGTTTTGATAGGTCGACTATCTGTTTTCTTTGATAGCTCGACTATCTGTTTGATAGGTCGACTATCTGCTTTCTTTGATAGCTCGACTATCTGTTTGATAGGTCGACTATCTGTTCTCTTTGGTAGCTCGACTATCTGCCTTGATAGATCGACTATCTGATAGCTTGACTATCTGTTCTGATAGGTCGACTATCTGCTAAGGTAGTTCGACTATCTTTTTTGATAGTTCGACTATCTGTATCGTTCGACTATCTGTCTGATTGATCGACGATCTCTGTGCTTCGGTCGACGATCTCCGAGGGTTGTTCGATGTTTTGCTGTATGTCTTGAATAATTTTGTCATCTTCTATGATGTGATTTATTTCATATTTATTTTGGCATATTTTATAAAAGATTATTTGAATAAATTTATGATAATATTTCCATGCAATATCTGCTCCATTCCTTATGCATGAGCCAATCTTTTTCTGACAAAGTTGTTTGTCTTATTAGTTGAAATATGTTTTCTGCTTTATCTGCCAGGCTGTCCTTTATAGCCGTTAGACTCAAAAGTCTTCTTTGACCGTAAAGAGTCTCTTCTGATGTGACTTTCTCTAGTATTATTTTATCAGAGTTACTTGCAACTTCTTAGAAAGCTTTATCCTCTTATAGGATATCTGTCTGCAGTTTTTGTTCTTGCTTTATGTTATTTGCAGCCCAGCTTGCAGATTTCAGTAGAAGACAAGATTCAAACTCAAATTAGAGTCGTTGTTGCTGCTGCTATATAAAGAATTCTTTGGAGAAAGAAATTAACTAGTTCATATAGCAAAAAGCTAACAGCAGCATTCAAGCTTACAACTTACAGTTTACAACTGCTCTCAGCTCGTTCACATTCAACTGAGAAGAAGTTTTAGCTCTTCACTCTTCTTCAACCTGAGTTCTCCTGCCTCCAGGAAGATCTTCACTCAGTGCTTTTTGAAGAAGAAGAAGAAGATAGCTGCCTGAAGAAGAATTTTCATTTCATATTTATTATCTTTTTGTAGCTTTTTCCTTCAGATTTTCTGAAGTGTTTTCTGCACTGAAGCAAGACTTCACCTGGACATTCTTTTAGCCAGGGGGAGCCTTGACTCTTTAGAGCTTTCTAGCTCAGTGCAAGTTCTTGAGCTTCTCTAATTCTATTTAAAATAGAGAAGATATTTTAACCTCCTTTCCCCCTCCTGTAAAGGGTTATTACTCCCTTCAAAAGTATACCTTGGTGGCAGGGCACCTGATCAAAAACCTGTGTTGGTTTTTAGACACCTGATCAAAAGTCTAAAGGGTTTCTAGATCTACCTGAAGCAGATCTTGTTGGTGGCAGGGCACCTGATCAAAAACCTGAGTGGATTCCTACCTTATTGGTAGAAGAGTGGACGTACCCAAGTTGTTTGGGGAACCACTATAAATTCCCTTGTGTCGTCTGGTTGTTTGATTTATTACTTGTACTGTTGGCTGTGATTAGTTTTAACTAGGTTTGCTAGTTGCTATTTAGGATTCCAAGCCTTAACTGTAATTATAGTTGGCTGCCTTTTGTGCACAACACTTGTGTTAGGCTTTAGGGTTACTTCTCAAATATCTATAACCTTCATTCCGCAATTAACTCCAAGGGAGTTGAGTAGACAGTCAACTTTGCTAGTGCAATTTTTGATTACTCTATTCACCCCCCTCTAGAGTAGTATCTATCCCTTTTCTTTCAAAATTGGCCAAATTTTTGGAAGTGCAAGTATCTGAGACTCCTGCTATCTCATTTGCTCCTGTTGAGAGTACTGCTGAGATTTCTCTATTGTATCAACACCTCCTGCCCCTGTTGTTTTTGAGAAATCCAAAGTTCAAGAGGAATATATCAAAAGTATAGATGATTTATATGACAGACCTCAAAGTTCTGAAAGTGATCAATTCAATACAGAATCTGATGATTCTTCTAGTACTATTGCAAAGAAAAGGAAAGCAAGAAGCAAGTCCATGATGAAGGTCCCTCCTGCTAAGGCCAAGGATGCTAATGATATACCCTACTATATTCTACATGATTGCCAGATAACTGAACCATGGATGCAATATTCTAAAAACCAACTAAAGGCCATGAAGAAGAAAAGAAAGTTTGATAAGTATGAGAAAGGTTCATCCCAGTTTCAGCCTCCTCCTCATCCTCCTCCAGATTCAGGATTAGGTGGAGGCTCAACTTCTCTAACCTCTGCTCCAAAGCAAAGCCCCTCCCAATCTTCGCAAAGATATCATCCCAGAGGGCAATATCAAAGAGGTTATCAGTCCAGAAGGGGACAATACAGAGGTAATCAGAGAGATCACAGGATTCAATCAAGACATCAAAGGGAAGGACAAAGGCATTTGGACTCATCTCAAGGTCCTTTACCTTATAAGCTCAGAGAAACTGTTGATGCAAGGACTGTTGCTACTTCAGAAACTTTTAATAGATATGAATCTGCAATACCTTTTGAAGATCCAGAGAACAATCCTTTATCTTGGACTGCTAGGATGAAAGAACTTGCTGCCTTAGATCAGTTGAAGAAGGCCAGAGAGCAAGGAAAAGACACCTCCAACATCACTACCTTGTCAGAGCAAAGAAAAGCATAATTGGAAAGATATTCCTCAAGAAAGTTCTTTGACTCAGTGGATTACATGAAATTGCATCCTGAGGCTGTGGTTCCCAGGGCAAGATCTCAAACCTCCTTAGGTGTAGAGGATGACAGAAGGTCAAAGAAAGAAGCTCTCAATCCCAACAGGGAAATCTTGTTTAAGAAAGGAAGTGAAAAGAAGTGATCTCTATAAGCAGACAGTTCATTCTTTTTAAAACTCTTGCTGATGTTCTATCTGAATGCTGCTATGATGCTTGTTCTGCTCTGTTGCTTTAATTCTTTTTGCTTGTCTGTATTTTCTTTTGTATTTATTTCTGAGCTATGTAAATAGTAATCCTAACCCAAATAGGGGGAGATTGTTGGAACACCCTATTACTAATTTGGGCAAGGATCACTATGTTTTTAGGAAATCAGTTTGACCTAGATGTATAGTTGAAAAGGTCAAGTTAGAATGAGTCTAGGGCTTAGAACTTAGGTTTGAAGCTGCCCCACAAAATATTCATTGTTCAAGACTTAGAACTGAGCCAAAGACAGTTTTCGTCGAGCTCAGGTCGACGAAAGTCGAACTCCGTTCGACGCTCTCTGAGCTCAACTCTACTAAATCGTCGAACTCCGGTCGACGATCTTCGAGCTCAGATCGACGATCTGCCTTCAGCTTGTTTCCAAGTCGCTGAGCTCAGTTCGACGATCGTAGAGCTCAGGTCGACGTTTTCTGTCTGATGTTCAATCCAATCTCTGAGCTTAGGTCGACGATCGTAGAGCTCAGATCGACGTTTTTCTGAGAGATCGACGACTTTGAGGATTCAAATTCAGTCAGCTTTTGGAATGTTTTTCAAATTCTCTCAGCATTTATTTCAAGAGATTTGCTAGCCGTTTTCATTTATTCTGGAGCAAGTTTCAAGAGATTTCTCAGAGAATGTCTATTGGACTTTCCTCCTGAAGACAAAACATTTATGGAAGATATTTATTGACTGCTAACGGCTATCTTGGGCAAAGGATCATCAGAGAATAAAACATCCTACAATAGATCAAAAGAAAAAAGAGAATCTATCTATCACTCAATACAGACATACACAGATAGTCAGAAAAACTCAGAGGAAAATCAAGTGATCAATCCTGAAGAGTTTGATTGAAAATTAGCATACTGTAAAGTGTTCATAGCTTCAATATCAAAGACTCCAGACAACTCACATTTCAGCCTCTGCTGAAATCATCTTCTGTTGGAGATTTGAAGCTTCTGAAGGCCTATCACCCTAGCAAAGCTCTCATCTCTGAACCATCTACATCTCAGGGGGAGCTTTGACAACACAATCAATCCACTAAGTCTTCTCTCTGTGATTGAGACAGAGAAGACAACTTCACCTCTTCCTTTTTCTTTTCCTGCTGTAAAAGGGTTATCAAGACTCCGTTCAAAAGTTTTGAATCTGGTTCTGAGAGCCTTGTCAAAACTCAGTGGTGGCAAGACACCTGATCAAAAAATCTAGTTTGGTTTTTGAGCACCTTATCAAAAGCTCATTGGTGCCCAGGACACCTGATCAACTCATCCTACAGTGGATTCCTACCAAGGGTGGTAGAAGAGTGGATGTACCCAGGTTTTTGGGGAACCACTATAGCTCCTTGTGTCTTCTGGTTTCTTGTGCATATTCTTTGCTGTGTGCTGTGGTTTTTATTTTACTACTTTAGTTTTATTTCTACATCAAAGCACCTTACACCTATACATAAATTAAGCCTTTACTACTTTGCAATTTTAAATTTTAAATTTACTTTAAAATACTCTATTCACCCCCCTCTAGAGTTAAGATAGATCTTACCCTCACTTTCACCAGGAATTCCAGATCCATCGGCTCTTCAGACTAACCTGTCCGTTATAACTACCTTCTGAGCCCGAACAAACTAGGCGAGTATCCATAGGCTCGGATAACCCGAACAAACTAACCTCCTGAGTTATCGGGGTGTGTGAAAGTGAATCACTAGTTATACTAGTTGCTCTTAAATATTAATTATTCTTAACGTTTAGGTTAACCTAGAACTGCCCAAGGTATTCCGAGTGAAGGGCTCTCACAGGGCACTAGGAACTATGATGGTAGCTGAAGCGCATCGTTTTCTTTCGCAAGGCACTTACTATTATTGGTTATTACCCAATTCCCAATCCCATTTAATGTTATACTAAGTCTAACCCTACTATATTTTGACTCTTTCTCTCTCCACAGGAAAGACGATCCTTCGCCGATCCCGAGCACCACTTACACTAGTCAACCCATCACTTCTCCCTATGATGACTCCTAATGAAGCTCACTTTTTCATCTTACCAAATAAGCATACCATTACTCCCAACTTCCTATGTCATTCCCACATGCTAACACAATTCTGCAGTTTTACTATAAGCAGTCCAACGTAAGCAATATGATGGGTATGAAAGGTGACCCCTTAAATATTCCTCCAAATGCCCTAGAATTTTTACTGGGGATCTATCATGACATAATTAGACTAAATCCAGAAACTTGTAATTTTCCTAATTAATTTAACATTTATTAAATTTTCCCCAAAATTAGACCATGGATGGTTTTGAACATGAAGTACTAGATTTTCTTAAGTTATGGCCTTCCAAAAATTATGATCACTGTATGATATCAAAATATAAGAGAGTATCAAGTTACACAAACTTTCACAAATATATTAGTCCCTACGTAATTAATTCAAGATATTTGCAGTGATTAAAGTTAAAGAAGTACCACCAATCATAATCAAAAAATTACACAAACATTACCAGAGCTTAAACATTATCATAAAACATTCTGATTGAGTTTCATACAATTCCAAGTTAGTTCAACCATGAATTTATCAAAATTATCAATAGGGGCAACAAAAAGGTTATAACTACAAGTATAAGCAACTCTCTTCCAAACACCATACAATAAATTTCAGAGACTCATAATGATATAAAAACTCTTCCACCAGAATTTCATAAAGATACAAGATCATATGACCCTTCAATATTTCCATAAAAGGTATAGGCCTAAATAATCCCTAATTGATTTAAGTTGTGTGTCTAAGTCTAAATGTCACCAAATTCCTTCCTAGGGCTATTTACCACCCTAGGATTACATGGACTAAACCCCAAGTCCATTCATGGACATATCACATCATGTCCTTCACTAATCCCCAAGGTTAAACCTTAAGGTTTGAACTAGGGTCCTAATGCAAACCCACCCCAATTCATCTCCAACTCCATTAGGGGTGTTTAAACAAACCTTAGGGCTCTGGCCAAGGTCCCAACCCCTTTCGGTGAGAATTGTCCCCTCCATGCCCCAAGCTCACTCTTGCCCTAATTAACCCTTAAAAGGCCACACCTTGGTTTCACCAAAACCTATTCAAATCAAACCCAATTGGGCTTAGATTTTTATCAAAGTCATAATATGACCTTAAGAGACAACCACCAAAACTCTGGGGACTTTTGAGGTTGTTGGACCCTATATTTAATTCATACATGGTTTATTAAATTTATACCAACACTTTAGTAAAATGTTTTCCAAAAATTCCCATTTTTTGTTATGTTATAGGAATAAATAGAAGTGATTCCCATCCAAAATCTCAGGTCATTTGGATGACTGGTTTGATGGGGGTACTTATTTTAATTTCTGGCTAGCCCTATGTATAGGCTGCACCATTTTGAGTGTTGTGCTCAGATCACTGATCTAAATTAGTTAAAACTAATTTTAAATTAAACTAGACATCAAGGGATACAATTTTCATGTAGGACACTTTCACTGTAGGGGGCTCTAAGTATTTTTAATAAATCAAAACATTCATAACCTTTTAAGTAACATAATTGAATTAAAAACAAATAATAAATTATTAGATTCTTCACGAATCTTGAAGCAGGATCGAAGGGATCGGTTTGTCTTCCACAACGCGCCAACGACCAGGATTAGCTCGTCCTGGGACATTTTGGCTGGCAATTTCTGGGCCACCCACGCCTCTTCCCGGCCGGCCACTGCCACCACCACCTTCGTTGAGGTGGTGGCTGGCGATTCGCGGTGGTTGGCAGACCGGTGGTGGCAAGAACAGTGGTTTGTGGGTGGAAGACAAATCTTGAAAAACCAAGCTTTTGTCCATGCCGATCTTGGGCCAATTGGCCTATATTCCGGCAGCCGTCGAGTGTAGATCTACCCACTAGAAGAGTGGAGAGGGACAAGACCTTAGTGGAGGGCTTGAGTCAGGCCGATCGTTGGGTTGCCATGTATGGTGATTGCGTCGTCGGGTGCTCTGCAACAACATAGTAGAAGGCCACAATTTCTTCAGGGGAAGAGTGGAAACGACTCCTCTCTACCCTGGGAAGCTTTTAAAATAACCAATTGGTGAAGGGGGAGGGTCAATCTTCAATGGCCATTAATGGCTATGGGGAAGCTTTTTCAGCTAATGTGGGTTCATTGCACCCAACCACTGAAAGGGCATGGAAAGTCCCTTGATCTCCTCAGCACTGATGGGGGAGATGAATCAGCCTATTGGAGATGAAGGGAGAGGGCCCTTGGCCTCCCTTTGCCATGAATGACTCTCTTCCTCCTCTCTCTCCTCCATAAAAGTGAGAGTGGAGTTTTTCTCTCTCCTAGTCAACATGGACGAATTTTATGGCTAATTCAGCCTAAAGGCACCCCACTAACCCATATTATTAATGGAAATAAGGTTAGCCCAAGTAGATTGGGCTTTAGCTTGAGTTAGCCTATTTGAGATAGTGTGACCTAATACTAGGGTGGAGTTTACCTTGGTCAAATTGAACTTTTTGGTTGCCTTCAATGGTTCCTTGGTGACCCATTGGCCTCCCCTAAGGTCTAGGTAGGGTTGGGTAGGGTTGGATTGGCACCTTGAAGGCCACTTGACCCTTAGTTAGAGCACTATAACCACTTTAGGGCTAGGGTTGACTTGGGTCAAATTGACCTTTTGGGTTGACACTAATGGGTCCTTGGTGACTTATTGATATCCCTTTAGGGTTAGAAAGGTATAGGTGGGGTCTATTTAGCTAAGGTAAGGTCAATTAGCCCTATATAGGTCAGTTTGACCCATTTAGGGTTAGGGTGTACTTAGGTCAACTTGACCACTTTGATTGCCCCCAATGGGTCCTTAGTGACCCTATGGACCACCCAAGGGGTTAAGGGTGTTGTGGTGGGGTCATGGAGTCAATTTGAAGCCCTAAGGTCAAACCCTAGGTCTGGTGGTGAGGTTATGCTGTAGGCAGACCAAGTTGATTTTCACCTTGTGCCTTTGCTCACTTGGTCTTTTGAGCTTCTTAGGGTTTTGTCATGACCTAGTCATGACAAAACCACTCCTAGGGGTCTAGTTATTTGAGGGATGTTATAGTAGTAATGGAAGGGTTGGGCTTATCCCTATGAGTATTAAGCAGGTAGAGAGGGATATTGCGGTAATTTAGTGGATGCACCGTACTCCGGCGTCGTGTTCTCGGGAGGCCTCCCTTCAGGCTACACATGAGGAACTCATTGCTTAGGAAAACATATTGTGGCGACAACGTGGCAAGACAGATTGGTTGTACGGCATGGACCGGAACACTGCCTACTTTCAATCACGGTCCTCTTTTCAGCGTAGGATGAATCACATTGAATGACTACTTAATGGGGTTGGGAACCGGGTTGACTCTCAGGTGGGTATTCAATGGTTGATATCTTCACACTTTGCAGAGCTCTTTGCCTCTTCCTCCCCTTCGGGCACTAATATCGCTAATGTAATCCTTGTTAAGGATAGAGTGGTTTCAAACAAGATGAATGCAAATCTGTGTCGACCATATACTCCAATTGAGGTACATTTCGTTCTTCTTTCTATGTCTCCTCTCAAATCCACTGGCCCTGATGTCCTTCCACCTATCTTTTTTCAAAAAAATTGGCCAACGGTGGGGCCTAAGGTTACTGCTATGATTTTAAATTTCTTAAACAATGGTGTCTCCACTCTTGATTTTCATTCTGCCAATATTGTTTTGATTCCAAAGTGTGATATCTCGATGTCCTTAAATTATTTTTGGTCTATTAGTTTATGTAATGTTGTTTGTCGGATTGCTTCCGATTGTATTGCTAATTGGTTAAAGTCGTATATGGATTCCATCATCTCTCACCTTCAATTACCTTTTACTACTTGGCGATTTATTACAGACAACATTTTAGTGGCTTTTGAGGTTAATCATTTCCTTTCTACTTCCCAAAGTGCTAGTGAATCTTGTTTCACGCTCAAGCTTGATCTCTTGAAGAAGTATGATCCGGTTGAATGAGATTTTCTTGCTAGGTCCTTGGCCTATTTGGGTTGCATGACTCCTTCATTTCTCTTATTATGTCATATATATCTTCTGCTCGATATTCATTCATTATCAAAGGGGAGATATTTGAGAATCTCACTCCAACTTGTGGTCTGGCAAGATGACCCTCTCTCCCCATATTTGTTTTTGATCGGCTCAGAATTTCATTGCTGGCTTTTGGAGCACACCAAGCGGGAAGGGGCACTTCGTGGAGCATCAGCCATGCAACCTCCTCCGCAAAGCCGCCACAATCATGCATCCACCATTGTACCGCCCTCTCCATACATACAACTGCCAATGCATGGCCTCCCTTGTCGTGCATCCACTGGCGCATGAGCTGCTCTGTGCTTACGGATACCTCTGCACGACCCCCTCTATCCTTGCAACAACCGCCGTGCGGACACCTCTATTATGAGGCTTCGCACCGGCCGTACGACCTTATTTGCATGGCTGCCCCAGCCGTGTGACATTGTACGGATCTCATCCCTCCTCCATGCAATCGCTATAACATCCCCCACACTTCTAGGCCCCCTAAAGTTAGGGTTAGGACCCTAGCTCGGCTTGAACTTAGGAAAACTGCTATGTGCACCCCCAATGTGCACAAGTCAACCCCAAGGTCAACTATGGTCAAATTAATCCTAAAGGCTAAATGAGAGCTCAAGCTAATTCAAGTGGGCTAAGTCCTTGCCCAAGGCCCATCCTAAGGCCCACTAAATTTTCATATTTATTAAATCTAATTTATTGTTTTAATTATGTGATTTAATGGGGGTAATTAGGAGGGAAGTTTTATTTGGAAGAGAAATAATGGAGGGAGTCCAAGTGACACTCCCTTCTTCTTTTCCAACATCTCCTTTCATCTTCTCTAATGAAGAGGAGGAGGTTTTCAATAGTTATAGGTTGGCCACCATTAAGGAGGGTCTTTAATGGCCATGAACATAACACCTAAAACTTGGATCTCCTATATATAGGCCCTCAAAGCTCAATTAGATCCTTTCATCACCTCCAAAAGGCCTCAAGTAGTTTAAATTGATTCTTAGATCACAGCAAATGGTGGAGAATCGAGATCGCGAGAGGTTCGCCGGAAAACGCCAAAATCCATGGCCACCCGCCGGAGTAGTCGCATCCAAGCCTGAAATCAGGCATGCTTCTCCACCTCTCCCCTTGTGCTAGCTTCCTAGATCAATATGACTTAAGTTCGAGCTCAATCGAGCCGAATTCATTTTTTAATTTTCATGGAAAAAGCTTGAAAATGGAGGTGGCGGGTTCGCCGGAAAACACCCCTCCGGCCGCTGTGCCGCCGTCTGGCGATAGTCACCACCTCAACGGAGGTGGTGGGGGTGGTGGCCGACCAGAGAGGGGGTTAGATCGTCGGAAAAATGCTCTGAAAATACCTCATGGTCGGAAAAATCCCTCACCTTGGCTGGAGGAGGAAAATGCAATCACGGCCGTCCATTTCATCAAGATCAAACTATAGTTTATTAAATTCTGTCTCAAAATACGTTGTATATAGACTTAATTATGAATGGTACTTAAGGGATGAATCATGAAATGTGCCAAACATGAAAAAGGTAGTCATGTGAGTTTACTTTAATTATACATTAAAACCAGGTCATTTGGAGCACTGTAGCTCCCTGTAGGGAAGTTCTTGTGGGACTGGTCCTTAGGGTAGTGTTGGGTACATTGGAAAATGTGTACCTGATTTGAAGAAGCCTAACTTAGCTTAATGATATACATCAAGGTGTATTTGATGTTATTTTAAGTTGACATGTGCAGGTGAAGAAGTATTAAAGAATACAGGAAATTATTCTAAGTCCATGTGTCGCCATCTGAAGAAACTGGGTCGACACTTCAGAATAATTGTGTCGACACTTGAAGGAAGCTGTGTCGACACAGAGAAAGATAGTCGACCACATTTGTGTCGACACTGGGAAGCAGTGTCGACTCACAAAAATATAGTCGACCTCAACTATGTCGACACCTGAAGGCAGAGTCGACACATACTGAGTTCTGAATCTACAACAATTGTGTCGACACATAGGACTTGTGTCGACACACTGCAAAGTCAAGACCAAGTAATTTTCTGAAGAAATATGAAGTGTTGAGTCGACACAAATTCTCTGTGTCGACTCATTCTCAAGATGAAGTTCTGAAGAAGCAGTGTCTACTTAAAGGCAAACTAGTCGATATCATCAAAGGCTGTGTCGACACCAAAGTCACTTGTGTCGACACATATAGACAGTTGGTCTCGACACTTTCTGACAGTCTGTTTCAACACTTTGCTGTCCAAGACTAAGGCACATGATCTGTTTGAAGACTTGACAGCTGTGGGTTATGACAGGTTAACTGAAGCTGTCAGACTTGTCATAAGTCAGTGTGCAAACTTGTCATTAGTCTTGGACAGCAAAGTGTTGAAACAGACTGTCAGAAAGTGTCGAGACCAACTGTCTATATGTGTCGACACAAGTGACTTTGGTGTCGACACAGCCTTTGATGATATCGACTAGTTTGCCTTTAAGTAGACATGTTCTTTTCTCTCTCAACAAAGGCAAGACATTAAAAACTTCTTTTCTAATTTCTGTAGGATCTGTCAATACAGATCTGAGTTGTAAGCCTGTGTTATAAAGGCTGCGTGTAGGAGAGTTGATCTCTGAGTGGTAGGGTTGTTTGCCTGAGTGTAGGAGAAGGTTCTTCTCTGAGTTGTAGGCTTTGTGATAAGGCTGAGGTAGGGCTGTTGAGCCTGAGTTGTAGGAACATTTTCAGTTTCTGAGCTGTAGGATCTGTGGATCTGAGTAAAGAGGAAGTTTTACCGAATCTAGCATACTGCTAGATAGGTGAAGGGGGAAAGTGGATGTATCCAGACCTTGGGGAACCACTATAAAACAGTGTGCAATCTGTGATGGTTAAATTTTTGTGACTGCTGTGCTGTGTGTTTTAATTCTGTAATTGAATTCTGCCAAAAAGTGTTAACAAGCATTAGAACCTATTCACCCCCCTCTACGTGTTTAGGTTGTCTTGAAAGTAAAACTATTAAGTGGTATCAGAGGGAGGTTCCTCAAAAAGGACTTAACAGTCTGAGGTAGATCTGAAAGGCAGAATCAAGATTCAAGAAGATGGGTTCTGGAGAAAATCACAAGGAGTTAGGGTCAATGAAGTTACCCATCTGCAGGAAGGAAATCTTTGGAATTTGGAAAGAAAGAGTCAGATTGTTCATGGAAGCATCTGACCCAAGGATATACATCACAGTTCAGGAAGGACCCTTCATTCCAATGAAGGTATCAGTTCTTGATGCTAATATTCAAACTCCAAAGAGTTATTCTGAAATGACCAAGGATGAAATCTTTTTGGCAACCATGGACAAGAGAGCTCAGAATATTATTGTGAGTGCCATAGATGATTCTACATTTCAGAATCTGATTCACTGCAAGACCTCCAAAGAAATGTGGGACACCTTGATTGTCTACATAGAGGGATCTGAAGAAGTAAGATAGGATAGGAAGTCTATGCTCAACCAGGAATATGAAAGTTTTAGACAAGGAAAACCTGATAGCATAACTGAATGCTATAAGAAATTCTATAGAATTGTGAATGAGTTAATGTCCTATGGAAGAGTCTTCAGTACCTATGAACTGAATGACAAATTCTTAAGATCCTTGACAAAGGATTGGGATACAAAGATCTGTGCCATAAGAGAAGTGGCTAAACTGGCAGAGATTTCTCCTCCAACCTTGTTTGGAAAGTTGCTATCCTATGAAATGCAACTTATGGTGAGGAAGGAGGAGGAAAATATTTCAAAAGGAGAGCATAGAGAGAAGATAGTGGCCTTCAAGGCAGAAGCCACTAGAAAGAATAGGAGGATATCATCATCTCCTCCTAAGGAAGTTGCAGAAGTTAGTTCTGAAAATTCAGATAATCAGGGTTCAGAAAGCTGTGAGTCAGATGCAAATTTTGCTGCATTTACAAGGCAATTACAGAGATTCTTAAATAAGAAGCAGTGGAAGTCTAGGCCCTCCTCATCACAGCAAGTTGATGACTATTATCAGAAGAAAAAGTCATCAAGGAAAGAGAAGAGCAGAACAAAGCCCAGCAAGGCCACTACTTCAAAGATTGTCTGCTATTATTGCAGTAGGCCTGGACATGTAGTGGCTGACTGTCCTGATAAGAGAAAGGAGTCATCAGACAATAAGAAGACTTATCAAAAGGGCAAGAAGGAAAAATCCTTTGTTGCAAAGAAGGAAAAGAGCCTAACAGATCAATCAACTTCAGAATCAGAATCTGAAGCTGAAGCATATATTGGACTGTATGCTGCTACTGAAGAAGAGGAGTTCATGCAATTGCTAGACTCCATCTATGAACAAGAAGATCATCAGTGCATGAGACTGATGGCAGGATTAGAAGAAGACATGTGCCAGAATCAGTCTGGTCCTAGTAAGGTACTATGTCCTTCAATAAAATCTGTTTGTAGTACAAGTGCAGAATCAGCTACATCTGCATCAAGTGATGTGGATGCATCTGAATCTGAAGGAGATGTCTATCAATTGATAGATAAGTATGGGGACTTGTTGCAGGCCCTTAAGAAAAGCAAGAACCTGGTTAAATCTCAGGCTCAGGAAATTGCTGATCTAAAGGTAGCTGCAACTAAGTTTAAAAAAGTAATTGATCAGAAGTTAAATGAAATTGCCAAACTGAAGAATATAACTATTATTCAGATGGACACAATCAATTATACCAATGATCAAGTGAAGAGTCTGGAGGCCAGACTAAGAATAGAAAAGGAGTTAGTGGCTAGTTACTCTAAGCCAAAGTTTGTCTTACCCTTGATAGATGAATTTGTGACTCAAAAGGATAAGGCAGGATTAGGATTCAAAGGTAACCCCAGGGCAGCCCAATTCAAGAGGAAAGGCAAAGCTCCTGTCAAGCCACTGAACCTTTCAGTCCCTATTAAGTTTAGAAAGGTGCAAGTGCCTTCTAACCAATATGATCATGAAGATATTCATGGTCATTTTAAGACTAATGTTCTGATAAACAAGGGTGTAAATGCCAACAGGCCTATCCATGTTCATAAACCCAATGGTTATAAGAAATTAGTGGGTGAAGCTGCTGCAGCACCAGCAATGGACAGAAATTCTTCTGTCAAGGGTGTATCTAGATCTAGATACAATAAGTTTGAATGTTGGTGCTGTGGAAAGAGAGGCCATTTTGCATTAGACTGCTGGCATAACACAAGTGTTAGAAAGAACAATAGTCTACCTGTTAGAAGAGATAATGGTAGCTTTGTTAATGCTAACCTGAACTAAGGACCCAAGACTTACTTGGGTTCTAAGGGTAAGTAAATCTGTGTTGCAGGAAAGTCCAAGTGGCCATGCCCCTATATGGTACTTGGGCAGTGGTTGTTCCAGGCACATGACTGGAACAAAGGGGCTGCTGAAGGAGTATACATCTGTCAAAGATGGACCTAATGTGATCTTTGGTGGATCCGAAAAAGGAATCATCAAAGGGTTTGGTAACATTTCTACTAACCTAATTACTATCACCCAAGTGGCTTATGTAAAAGGTTTGAAACACAATCTAATAAGCATAAGCCAACTGAGTGATTTAGGATATGACATTTCATTTGTTAAGGATGGATGTCATATCAAAAGGTCAAGTGATCAAAAGATCATATTGACTGGGTATAGGAAGAGAAATGTCTATTGTCTTAATTTTGTATGTGAGAACAAGGCTTCTTCCATCTGTCTTGTAGCTGATGATAATGCTTCTCATTGTGTCAAGTGGCACAAGAGATTGGCTCATCTTAACTACAAGACAATTGGCCAACTCTTTAGCAAAGAGTTAGTGAGGAATGGTCCTCAAGTTAAGTGTATAAAGGAAGAAATATGCTCAGCTTGTCAAAAGAGCAAGCAGACAAAATCCTCCTTTCAAAGCCTTGAAAACAAGGATTCTGTGAGGTGCCTATACCTCTTACATATGGATCTTTTTGGTCCTATGCCAGTTCATTGTCTAGGTAGGAAAGTCTATACTTTTGTGGTGGTAGATGACTATTCTAGATTTACATGGGCGTTCTGTCTGAGACAGAAATCAGAAACCCCAAGTGTATTACTTAGTTTTATAAAGCAAATTTAGAATGAACTGAATAGTATAGTGGTCAAAATCAGAAGTGACCATGGTACTGAGTTTCAATCTGAAAGCATGACAAAATTATGTGAAGACTTTGGGATTTTGCAAGAGTTCTCCTCACCTAGAACACCACAACAAAATGGCATTGCTGAAAGAAAGAATAGAACATTAAATGAAGCTGGCAGAACTCTATTGAGTGATACCTCTCTCCCAGAATATTTCTGGGCTGAGGCAGTTAACACTGCATGTCATGTGATCAATAGGGATTCTATCACCAAGAACCACAAAAAGACTCCCTATGAGATTATGAAAGGTAGAAAACCAAATCTATCCTATTTCAGGATCTTTGGTTGTAAATGCTATATACTTAACAATGGCAAGTCATACCTAACTAAGTTTGCTGCCAAATCCCAAGATGGGATATTTGTTGGGTACAACATAAATAGTAAGGCCTATAGAATCTACAACTTGACTACTCAAGTTGTTGAAGAATTTGTACATGTTGTGTTTGATGAAACAAGATTAATCAACTATGAGTTGTCTTGTAGATCAAATGATTCAACAGGTATAAGCAAAAGAATGGACAAGCTCTCCATTGCTGAAGCATCAAAGGAAGATGGAGCATTGAAAAATGAAGGCTACTGTCCAGGGGGAGTACAAGACTCAATAGAAGCTGATGAAAACCAAGAGGTTCAGCATGAAGAAGGAGCTGGAGATGTTCAACCAGAAAGGAATCTTCCTCCAGCTACAAGACATTTAAGAGATCATCCAGCTGATCAGATTATAGGTGATCCAAGACAGGGAGTGCAGACTAGAAGCAGAAATCAAAGCACAGACCTGCATTCAAGTTTCCTGTCTCAAATGGAGCCTAAGAAGTTTGAAGAAGCCATCTAAGACCAACACTGGATTGATGCTATGCAAGAGGAGCTGAATCAATTCAGAAGGTGCAATGTCTGGGAGCTTGTTCCTAAACCAAGAGGCCACAACATAATTGGCACAAAGTGGATTTATAGGAACAAATTGGATGAGAGTGGAATAATAGTGAAGAATAAAGCAAGATTGGTTGCAAAAGGATACAGGCAGGAAGAAGGGATTGACTTTGATCAAACCTTTGCCCTAGTAGCAAGGCTGGAGGCAATCAGAATATTCCTTGCCTATGCAGCCTATTAAGACTTCAGAGTGTACCAGATGGATGTGAAATCAGCATTCCTGAATGGTGATTTAAAAGAGGAAGTCTATGTAGAGCAGCCATCAGGTTTTGTAGATCCTCTTAAACCTAATTATGTCTATAAGCTTAGGAAAGCTTTGTATGGGTTAAAGCAAGCCCCAAGGGCTTGGTATGAAACCCTGTCTACTTTCCTTATTGAGAATAAATTCTCAAGAGGAAAAATAGACAAAACTCTATTCCTTAGGGAATCCAAAGGTAAGATCATCTTAGTTCAGATCTATGTTGATGACATAATCTTTGGATCTACTGAAAACAACCTTTGTAAAAAGTTTGCCAAACTTATGCAAGGGAAGTTTGAGATGAGCAGTATAGGGGAACTTAAGTTCTTCTTGGGACTCCAAGTAAGACAGACTGATGATGGCCTGTCCATATCCCAGTCTAAGTTCACCAAAGAATTAATTAAGAAGTATGGTATGGAGTCATCCTCCACTATGAGAACTCCTATGGGAACAAGTATGCCTATATGCAAAGATGATGCAGGTAAACCTATTGATGAATCTTTGTATAGAGTGATAGTTGGCTCTCTACTATATCTCACTGCTAGTAGACCAGATATTATGTATGCTACATGTGTCTGTGCTAGGTACCAATCCTGCCCTAAAGAATCTCATTATACTGCAGTCAAAAGGATTCTGAGATATCTTAAGGGCACACCTAATCTAGGCCTTTGGTACCCTAGGAATAGAGATTTTCTACTAACAGGTTATTCAGATGCAGACTTTGCAGGCTGTAGAGAGGATAGAAAGAGTACAACAGGTAATTGTCAATTCTTGGGAGGAAGATTGATATCATGGAGTAGCAAGAAGCAGACCAGTGTGGCAATATCCACAGCTGAGTCAGAATATGTTGCTGCTGGCAGCTGCTGTGCACAGCTATTGTGGATACAGCATCAGTTGAAAGACTATGGTATTCAAGTAAGTAGAACACCTTTATTGTGTGATTCTAAAAGTGCTATTTCTATTGCTAATAATTCTGTTTCTCACAGTAGAACTAAGCATATAGAAATTAAATACCATTTTCTTAGAGAGCATGTAGAAAGAGAAGACATCTCATTGGAATTTGTTAAAACAGATTATCAAATAGCAGATATATTTACTAAGCCACTGGATAAAACAAAATTCAATAAATTTAAAATTGAATTAGGCATGCTGACCATTGATTAGTTTATCAACAAACTTACAAGTGATATTAGATTATCAAGTGGTATTGACAAAAACAGAAATTGGCTAAGTAAAATAGTGTCGACACATTCAGTGATAATGTGTCGACTCAGTGAAGTCATGTCGACTAGTCAGAGAATATGTGTCGACACAGAGAATTTGTGTCGACACTTAAGAATCAAATAGTTGACTCATCCAGGAATGTAGTGTCGACTTCAACAGAATAGTGGTGTCGACACTTATAGATTTTGTGTCGACACTTATCCTAAGAGTCGACACAGAATTTTTAATGCTCTACTATGTCTCTCAGGTGTCGACTTATCCACAATTGGTGTCGACACATAGTAGACAGACTTTCTGCCAAGACAATAGAAGTTTGTGTCGACACACTCCATCTATGTCGACACATATAGACTGTTTTTGCCCGACTTTTGATCTTCTTTCCCTAGAAGGTATAAATAGGTCAAGAACTTATTCTGTCGATACGCTTACAAGGTTTTGGAGATTGAAACCCTGTGTCGACAATCTCTCTCTCTTCTCTCTCAAGATTTCTCGTCTGATCAATGGCGCCAAAGGTTGTAGATAACGTCAACGAAGGATATGAGTTGGTGCGCAATGCCTTTGCAGATGCCCCGACAGATGTTCAAAGGGTTGTCACTCTAATTTCTGAATCTGGATTAGAATTTATAGTTTCTGAACCATCAAAGATCTGGAAGAAGGAGCTGATTGAATTCTTTACCTCTGCATCAGTGGATTCAGCTGGTCTCAAGATAAAATCCACTGTTCATGGGATGAAGGTGAAACTGACACCAAAAAATTTAAGAAAAATACTTCAATTATCAAACATTGAGAATGAAGAAGAGGTTCCAGCCTCTAAGACCAGGGAGGCTCTCTATTGGTGTGGATTGGATCCAACCCTGAAGATTGGAGCAGCTATCAACAGGAAGGGCATGAATCAATAGGGCAAGTTTCTGTCAGAAGTAGTTGGGAAGGTAATTTTGTACAAACCAGGTGGACATGATAGGATTTCAGCCTATATGTTCAGCCTAATGACCAGAATTGTGTTTACAATTCCAACTGACTGGTCAGCTGTAGTATTTGATAAGATCAAGGAAGGAATCAAGAAGCCAAATCTGGCTAGAATTGTGAGTTTATACCTGACTGGGGTGATCCCTGAGGTTATGCAACAACTGCCTGGGACAAAGATTAATCACATGAGGAAAATGGATATAAGATTATTTTCAAGGTGGGATAGGGTGCTGTCTAAAGATGTGCCTGATGAGAACAGGCAGGACACCCCTGAGAGATCCCCTGCACATGATCTAGGCACTGCCCAGCATCAAGAAGAGCAAGTGAGAAAGCAGGTTGAAGATCAGCCTGAGTCTACTCAAGTTCAGAAAGCAACCATTCCTGCACAGATGCAGGGGGAGCAAGCTCACTCTCCTGTCCAGAATGTATCTACTCCTGACCAGGTACAGGTACAGGGAGAGCAAGTGTATTTTCCTGCCAAGGACATTACTAATATTTCTATTCCTGCACAGGTGTAGGGGGAGCAAGAGTATTCACCTGCCCAGGATATTCCAAATACTGAACAAGTGCAGGGGGAGCAGATGTCTGAAACTGTGCAGGAGAAAGAACAAATTGATTTATCAAAAGATTTGAATATTGTAGATCTGGATGATTCAACATCTATTCAAGCTCAGAAGGAATACACTCTAGATGAGTTATTTCCTAATGTTGAAATTGCTACTGATAGAGTAGAGGAGGAGCAAGACAATGAGAAGGCACTAGACATGGAGATAGAGCAAGAAGCTGAGAAGGAACAAGGAGTTGAGGAGGTGCAAGTAGTTGAGGGGGAGCCTATGAATGTTGAGGCTGAGCAACATGTCACTGAAACTAATATTCCTCCTACTCCACCTGAAAGAGTTCAAATAGAAAGTTCATCAGACTCTGAGACTGAAGAAGCCAGAATGGCTAAGAAGAGAAAGCTCATAGTCTTCAAGAGAAGGAGCCAAAGTTATAAGCAGGCACTCCAAACTTCAACTCACCAATCTCCATCTGAATTTAACTACAACAAGTTCATGATAGATTTGCAAGTTAAGTTGGATGAGCAGAGATTAGCAATGGAGAAGTATGTTGATGAGAGCAATAAATCCCTTCAATTTGACTTGGCTCAAGATATTAAATCTATTAGATTTGAAGTAAATATGAATAAGAAGGAGATGACAGATTGCTTCCATAATGGAGATAATGCTGTAGTGTTTTTGTCTAAACAACAGCAGTCTATCCTCACTGAAGTGGATGATATTGCTTTGAAGCAAGGTTATGTTTTGGAGAATCAGCTGAGGATGAATGATAATTTGGCTGAATCTCACCATGAAATTCTTGAAGAGTTCAAAAAGGCTACTGCAGGGATGACTGAAGCAAGAGCAAAAGAGATGGAAGCTTTTGATCAGAAACTAAAGGAGGCTATAGCTTCAGTTCAATCTTCCATCACTACATCTCAGAAGGAAATATCTGACAAACTTCAAAAATTGAAACCATATTTTAAAGAAGGTGTGAATTATCTAGATGGCCAGATAAGATTTCAGAAGGATGATCTAAGAGATCATATTACCAGAGAAGTCATAAAGGGGGAGAGGTTGTTAGTTTATGCTGGCTCAGAGCACACCAAATGGGTGACAAATAGTATTCGAGCCACATTGGTATATCCACCTTTGTGTGATGATGATATGGTGGCTGAGTCAGGAATTCAAACAGGTCTACTTGAAGGCAATCAACCTGAGATTGCCCAAGTCATTTACCCTCCTCCTGATTTTGATATGATTAATCAGCAAGTTTAGGAAATGTATAGTCCTCCAAAGGAGGTTACCAAGGTTGTTATTGAAAAAGTTGATAAGCCTGATGCCAACTTGAAAGAACAGCAAGATGCTCTACTATCAAAGAAAAGATTTAGAGAGCAGGCTGAACTTAAGCCAGATTTTGAGCAGTGGAGCCCTACTTCAAGAAATATTATACTAACTGCATGGAAGTCTGTAAAGGACCAAGTACATGAAAGAGGAAACTGGTATAATGAAATGGAATGGCAAAAGTATGAAGCTAGGCAGGAAGCCATAATACAGTTTAGGAGAAAAGCAAAGCTGGGAAGGCTGCCACCAGATGCTCAGGAGCCGAACAAGTACTTTCCAAAGCCCTTTCATTACTTTAAAAGGCAAAGGCTAAAGGAAGAAGCTCAGAAGAAAGCTGAGCTAAAAGGCAAGAAGCCTGCTGAAGTTGCTGAAGCTCCTGTGAAGGCTCAAATCCAATCTGGCAAAGGAATTGTTATAAGAGAGCCTGATCAGTCTTAGTTCTAAGTTCTTTCAAATGTTTTGTAATGTTTTGATCATTCAATGTAAACATCTGTAATCAAACATTATCAAGTTATAAATAAAATTTTGTTTGGAATCATATATTCATGTTCACTCTGTGATGAATTGTTAATATTTTGTTTATATAAAATATTCCTGTAATGTCATACATCATCATATTATTTTTGTTATAAATGGTGTATATCATTAACTAAAAGGGTTATGACTTCTCCAAATAGGGGGAGATTTTTGGGTACAATGGAAAATGTGTACTTGATTTGAAGAAGCCTAACTTAGCTTAATGATATACATCAAGGTGTATTTGATGTTGTTTTAAGTTGACATGTGCAGGTGAAGAAGTATTAAAGAATACAGGAAATTATTCTAAGTCCATGTGTCGCCATCTGAAGAAACTGGGTCGACACTTCAGAATAATTGTGTCGACACTTGAAGGAAGCTGTGTCGACACAGAGAAAGATAGTCGACCACATTTGTGTCTACACTGGGAAGCAGTGTCGACTCACAGAAAGATAGTCGACTTCAACTATGTCGACACCTGAAGGCAGAGTCGACACATACTGAGTTCTGAATCTACAACAACTGTGTCGACACATAGGTCTTGTGTCGACACACTGCAAAGTCAAGACCAAGTTATTTTCTGAAGAAAGATGAAGTGTTGAGTCGACACAAATTCTCTGTGTCGACTCATTCTCAAGATGAAGTTCTGAAGAAGCAGTGTCGACTTAAAGGCAAACTAGTCGACATTATCAAAGGCTGTGTCGACACCAAAGTCACTTGTGTCGACACATATAGACAGTTGGTCTCGACACTTTCTGACAGTCTGTCTCAACACTTTGCTGTCCAAGACTAAGACACATGATCTGTTTGAAGACTTGACAGCTGTGGGTTATGACAGGTTAACTGAAGCTGTCAGACTTGTCAGAAGTCAGTTAGAAACCGGATCAGCCGGTTACCATGAAGAAGATCTATAAATAAATAGATTCAGAAGAAGAAAAGCATAATATCCAAGAGGAAATTAATTCTTAATCAACACATCAGTTAAGAGACAAGTCCTCTCTTCAAGAAAGAGCAAGGCATTAAAGAAGATCTTCATCAGAAGATCTAAGAAGACGATCTTAGGATCAGTCTAAGTAGAGTTCTTTCAAGAATTCAGAAGTATCATCAAAGGTGTTGGATAGAGAGGGATCCAGCCACTTGAAGAAGAAGAAGGAAGCCGTCATTGGTTTCTCAAGAAGCTGTTTGGAAATCAACTCAGCTAAGTTCAGATTCAAGAAGCTTTGAAGAAAGCTCAGATTCAGTTGATTTCATCAGCTGATCAAGAATTGCTTGTTCTTTTCTCTCTTAACAAAGGCAAGACATTAAAAACTTCTTTTCTAATTTCTATAGGATCTGTCAATACAGATCTGAGTTGTAAGCCTGTGTTATAAAGGCTGAGTGTAGGAGAGTTGATCTCTGAGTGGTAGGGCTGTTTGCCTGAGTGTAGGAGAAGGTTCATCTCTGAGTTATAGGCTTTGTGATAAGGCTGAGATAGGGCTGTTGAGCCTGAGTTGTAGGAACCTTTTCAGGTTCTGAGCTGTAGGATCTATGGATCTGAGTAAAGATGAAGTTTTGCCGAATCTAGCATACTGCTAGATAGGTGAAGGGGGAAAGTGGATGTACCCAGACCTTGGGGAACCACTATAAAATAGTGTGCAATCTGTGATGGTTAAATTTCTGTGACTGCTGTGCTGTGTGTTTTAATTCTGTAATTGAATTCTGCCAAAAAGTGTTAACAAGCATTAGAACCTATTCACCCCCCCTCTAGGTGTTTAGGTTGTCTTGAAAGTAAAACTATCAGGTAGTACATTCACTATATCCTTAATAATTTTTAATTGGTTAAGGTTATTGACTTGAAAATTGGGTCATGTTATAATATACCCTAGCTACACCTACAGTCCAAAAATGGAAATTTTGAACAACATTTCCTATAGTTTTAGGTAAAATATTATGTTTAATAAAACTGAAATATTCAGATGAAAAATAATTATTTTAACACAAAATTTTGGTAAGGTTAATTATGGCGGTATAAGGCCCTGGTAAAAATTTCACGTCCTTTGGACTCCTGTAGGTTGGTGAATCTCACTTGCAAGTTGTCATGTTGTAATGTGGTGTGCATTTAGCCAAAAATGTATCTTGTGAATTTAGCAATATTGGCTTGGTAAAATTTATTGAAATTTTTTACAAGCAATTATTTAGTGAATGTACACCTTCTTATGAAGTTTTAAAATATTTGGAGTTGATTTGCTTAGCAAATAAATTAATTAGTATTTTGTTAGGCAAGTGTATTAGTAAAATTAGGGTGACTAACATAGTTGAAAAAAATTATTAAACCATGTCAATAACAATGATATAGTATTATAAACACTAGATGAATTAGTTGGAATTTAGGAAGGTCAGAATCTTAGGCTTGCAGTTATAATTACCATATTTGCCCCTTATATATTATTGAGATAATTGTGCCCAAATTAAGTTATAAAATTATAAATTTTTGGAATAAATAATCATTTATTATTTGTAACCTCCAGTACTTTTTATTGAATTATTGGATAAACATTTATAGTACTTCATGTGTAACTTCACCTAGTGGATCAAATATTTGTAATTAGAAATTAATTATCAAATATTATTGGAATGATGTGAAATTTGTTTCAGATCCATTATTACTTAACATGATGTTAGAATAACTTTATCTTGCTAGTTTGATAATAGAAAGTGACACTTCATGTTCAAAATCACATGTAACAATAATTTGGGAAAATTTTAATAATTGCTGATTACTTTAGGAAAATTATAAATCTCTGAAATTATGACTAAGATGTTATGATAGGTCTCAGGAAATAATCTTAGGTCCTTGGGTCAAGTGTTAGAAGGATTCCTATTCATACACACATACAAGATCATATGGTCTGCATTTAACAATTTTGGAGAATTACTAATTAAGCAATTGATGCTTGGGAGAGGTCACACACTCAGTAATCCTGGGAGTAGATTTAGTTAAGGGTAGCATAACATTACTAAGTGCCCTGAGAAAGGGAGCGATGAGCTTCAGCCCATCATAGTTCCTAGTACCAATGTGAGCCATTCACTGGATAGACCTCGGGAAGTCCAAGATTAACCATAAATCACTAAGTAATACAGTAGTTAGACATGAGTAGTATAATAGGATTAAGGAATGTTGTAGCGATCTCACCCATGTATGGGTTGGAGTGATATAGGGCTTGCTAGTCCTACGAGCTGGTGGATCGGGTTGTTGGTCGATATCAGGACGGGTTGGTCCTGCGGGCTGGAGGCTCAGGAGGGTTTTGTCATACCTGGTTTATGCTTGTGTGATGGGTCACTTGGTACTGGTCTAGTCGGCACACCGACGGAAGTACGATGACTTTAGTGTAGAGTATAGACCTTTAGGGATACCGGTAGGATGTTTATACCAAGGTCTAGAAGACTATGTCCCCTAAGAGAACACCCGACCATGGAAGACTGGTAGTTGCCAGCAAGAGTAAGCAGGGGCTCTGCTACTTTATTCTTAGCGTTGAGGCGTATGAGAGGTCTAGGTATGGTAGTGTGTCTGCCCGCCTAGGAGTGGAGACACCCGCTCCACTACCACTGTGAGCCACGACAGTTAGTACCTGAGAGGTTATCCACCTCCAAAAAGTGGGGATGCATGAAAGCTCTGTGCACAGAGTCGTATGTGTGAGTTACATAATCATTGTATTAAATATTATACACAGTTGCATATCCTCATCATATAAATTAGTATAGACTCTTTTATATGATGAGTTACTTTTTCGGAAACCTTAACTTATATATTTGTATGGGCATTCATATAAGTTAGGGTACGCTTCTGTGATAGTAGTGTAGTTGTCTTACTTTACTGGTTTTACTTAGCTCCTCTTACTGTACTTTTATGCTGCACTAGTTGTTACTCTTCTTTATTGATCATACTGATATAGAACTGCTTGAGTATTATATATATATACACCATTATCACCTGCTTGTATATTCTACTATTTTGGTCCTCCGCTTTCTTCCTCCCGCGCGGTGCCTAGGAGTCGCGAGGGTGAGGCGGGGATGAAGTAACTGAGTCTAGTTTGATTGACGGTCATTTGACCACATCATTTTAAGGACACGTGGAGACGCTACCACAGCTCGACCAGGCATAGCCCGAGATTGAGACACCAGGATCTGAGGAGACACACACTACTATTACTACCCTTCATTAGGTTGATGGTCATATGGTTTAACTTCTGTATTGTTAGTTGAGAGAGTGTGTGTGATATTTTATGATATTCATGTATTGGGCATGTTGGGTCTATTAATCCTAATGTCCTAGATTTGTAAGAAGTCAAACTGGTCAATGACATACACGCATTATGTATTTGATGTGCGCTTAAGTTCATGCATGCAGGTTGTCCTTGATTGGATAGGTGAACAAAAAGAGTAAGCTGGAAGTCAGATAATTTGACTAAGGCAAAAGCGTCGAGACAGCTGAGAAGAATGTCTCCGCATAACCACTGAGACAGCTGAGAAGTTCAATACAAAGCGTTGAGAGAAGTGTTGTTCTCAGCAAAACAACTTAGATAGGAGATAGTCTAAGCTGTGAAGAAGGAAGCGTTGAGACAGTTGAGAAGAAACCGCTGAGATGGGAGATATTCTCAGCCGTGAAGAAGAAACTGCTGAGACAGTTGAGAAGGAACTACTGAGACAAAGCCAATAAAAATTCTCCAAGTCTAGAAGCGTTGAGTGAAGCAGGTTCACTCAACGCTTCTATTGAAGAGCAGTGTCAGCGTGTGTTGAGTGATTAAACATCACTCAACGCTTAATGAGTTATGGAATTTCTCTAAGTCCAGAAAGTGATGACCATTGTTGATGTCACCAGAAGTCAACAAGTCAAAGTATTTCTTGTCATTGCGGGAAAGCTACAGCAACACCGAATGACCACTACTAATGTCACCAAAAGTCAACAAATTCAAAATATTTCATGCCATTGCGGGAAAGCTACAGTAGCGCCGGAAGCTACTATTTGTCCTCTTCTGAGGGAGGTGGTGCTCACCGTCCTTGGTTGGGCCACACTCAAATTGTGTCGTTGATTCAAATCAACAGATATAAAAAGCAGAGAGAAAAGGGGATTAGGGTTAACGGAAGATAGAGGTGGCTGGACTTCATCTTCTCCGATGAGTTTGAAAGCCAAGTCCAACAGAGCAAGCCACTAGGAAAAGGAAAGATAGCTGAAGCTTTTCCAGTTCAGCAAGTTTTTTCTTTGTAGAACAAGGTGGATGATTCATCTAATCACCAAGGAGAGATAGCTGTGTGAAGGTCCGTCATCCTTCAATAACAGATAATTGTTCTTCATTGCAGCAGAGAAGCAGTTAGCTGTAGAAGAAAACTAATTCCTTCTACAATAAGAGGGCTGGACTGATATCTGCTCAGTCCAGCAAGGTAGACTCAGAGATTTATCTCTGAGTCAGTGCTTTAATTTATTTCAATTTCTTGATTAAATTCCTATCGGATTCAGGTTGTCTGAATCTAAGCTGTATGGCCTTTTGTGCCTGAGTTGTAGGTAACTAATTAGTCACTGAGGTAGGTGCCCTGCTGGGTTACTGAGGTAGGATCCAAGTGTGGATCTTAGAGTAGGGCTGTCCTCCTAGCATGAGTAGTAGGGCCTAGTGCCTGAGGTAGGTGATTGTGGAGTCACTGAGCTGTAGGTGACAAGTGTGTCACTGAGTTATAGGTCTTGGAGGAGACTAAGTGTAGGGCCTTTTGGACTAAGGTAGGTGACAAGTTGTCACTGAGCTGTAGGTGCCTAGAAGGGCACTGAGGTAGGTACCTTGAAGGGTACGTAGCTGTAGGAGTGTTGCTGCACTCTGAGAGTAGGGCCTTGTGCCTGAAGTTGTAGGGCTGAAAAATCCTGAGCTGTAGGCCTTAGAGATAAGGCAAAGGTAGGTGGTTTGCGGACTACTGAGCTGTAGGATCACTACAGGGCTCTGAGGTAGAAACCTTTGTGGCTCTGAGGTAAGGTTCTGAAGAGAACCAAAGTGTAAGGCTGAGGGCCTGATGTATAAGCTCTGAGGAGCATTTTGGAGGAGTTTATGCCTTGTCTAACATAAGTTAGAAAGGTGGGAGGGAAAGTGGATGTACCCATTTAGGGAACCACTATAAATATCTGTGTGCTTTGTTGTATTTCTTGTTCTTCTTTTATATTGCATGTACTAAGGACAAGCTCTAGATCACTTAGTAAGAAAACAATAAAAAGATTTAGGAAATTTCAAAGACCTATTCACCCCCCTCTAGGTGACTTGCTAACCTTAAGCTAATAACTTTCAAGTGGTATTTGAGGGAGGTTTCTCAAAAAAGATCTAACAATCTAAGTACACCTCCAAGGTTAGCTATAAGACATAAGTATGGGGTCTAGTGTAAACTACAAGGAGCTGGGGGCCATGAATCTTCCAATCTGTAGAAAGGAAGGCTTTGGCCTCTAGAAGGAATGGGTTAGGTTATTCATGGAAGCTACTGAACCTAGGATATACATCACAGTTAAAGATGGACCCTTCATCCCTATGAAGACCTTAGTTCTGGATGCCAATGTCCAGACACCTAAATCTTATGATGAAATGAACAAAGATGATCTCCTACTTGCCTCCATGGACAAGAGAGCTCAAAACATTATTGTCAGTGATATAGATGATTTAACCTTCCAAAATTTGGTGCACTACAAGACCTCCAAGGAGATGTGGGACACCCTAGTTGTGTTCATGGAGGGATAAGAGGAGGTGAGGGATGATAGAAGGTCCATGCTCAACCAGGAGTATGAGGCCTTTAGACAAGGAAAGTTTGATGACATTGTTGAGAGCTTTGAGAGATTTTTCAGAATAGAGAATGAACTGAGAATATATGGAAGGGTCTTCATCACCTATGAGCTGAATGATAAATTTCTCATGTCCCTCACAAAGGATTGGGATACAAAGATTTGTGACATTAGGGAAATGGCGAAGTTAGCTGACACTCCTCCTCCAACCCTGTTTAGAAATCTACTGTCATATGAGATGCAACTTGCTGTAAGAAAGGAAGAAGAAAAGAGCAGTAAGTCACAGACCAAGGAAAAGTCAGTGGTCTTCAAAGCTAATGCCCCAACCAGGAGCAGAAGGAAGAGCTCTCCTCTCAGGAGAATTGCTGAGTCGGATTTTGAGAGCTCAGAGTTCAGCACCTCAGATAGCCATATGTCTGATGAGGACTTTGATGTCTTCTCCAGGCAGTTCCAGAAATTCATAAAGAAGGAGCATTGGAAGAACATCAGGCCTTCCTCTTCATCACAACATAGAAGGAAATCCTCTAAGGAGGACAGGTATGCTCCTAACTCTAGCAAACAAACTTCTTCTAATATTATTTATTTCTACTGCAACAAACCTAGACATATAGTTGTTGACTGCCCAGTGAAGAGGAAAGAAGAAGGAGTGAAGAAGCACCAAAAGGTGAAAAAGAAAGAGAAGTCCCTTATGTCCAAGAAGGAAAAGACCTGGTCTGACTCTTCCTCTAGGTCAAGCAGTGAAGAAGAAGAAGCCTAATTGGGCTAATGGCTGTTGCTGAAGAAGAACCTGAAGAATATCCTGCTGTTAGGATAGGGATCAGGGCCCCTCTGTTACATTCAGATAGTGACTCAGAGGTGAATAAAGATGAAGAAGAAGATGTTCAATGCCATGGATTGATGGAAATAACTGATGAAGAGAGCAGCCAGGATCAACCTGGACAAGCTCGGGTAAATTCTATATCTTAGCCTTCTATTTCAAGTAATGAGGCTAGCTCAGATTCTGAAGCTCAATCATCAAGAGATGAAGGGGATTCAAATTTTGAGGATGATGTCAACTCTATAATTGACAAGTATGGAGAACTTCTTGAAGCATTCAAGAAGTGCAAGCTCCTTGCCAAGAGATAGATAAAAGAGCTTCTCAGTCTTAGGAGCAAGTGTGAGGACCAAGAAAAGGCTTTCAATGATATGGTTGTATAAGCAGCCAAGCTCAAGGGGATCATTGATATGCAGTCTGTGGTAAGAATCTCTAATGAGAAACTTATCAAGAAACTTAAAGATGATCTCCTAAATGAGAAATTACTGGTGACCAAGTTTTCTAAGCCAAGCACTGTGCTTCCCTTAATTGACACCCTTCTTACCCAAGTGGGTAAGAAAGGGTTAGGATTTAAGGGAACTGCAAGAACTCCCAATCCAAAAGGAAAGGGAAAGGGGAAGGCACCGGTAGTGCCTCTAGCCTCATTGCCTCCAATTTCTTTTCAGAAAGTCTTGTTGCCTTCTAACAGGTATGACCATGAAAGCTATTATGGTCACTAGGAGAATGGCAGATCCAGTGGTATAGACCATTGTGTCCATAACCAAGGTAGAAGATACAACCATGTGAGGTCCCTTAATGCTGCCCATGAGGAAATTAAAATGGACCATCCTGGACCATTTGTATTTGGTGCCCCAGGCCCAAAACTCAAGGATAATGCTGCTGTAGGAAATCTGAGTCATCTAGCAAAAGTAGTGACCCAAGGTGAGTCTTTTGGCAAGGCTGGAATGGCAGTTTCTGATGCTATCAGATGCATGTTTGATAAAAAGAGACATGCAGCTGGTGGCTCTTAGAAAATATCAAAACAGTCAGATGAAAGACTTACTTTCAGTCAAATGGCTGCTGAAAGAATTCAGAGATATATAGCAGCACATCTTGCCATTATTCAGGGAGCAGTCCAACCAAATGCTGCTCCTAAACAGAAAAGGAGATATAATGTCCATGAGTGCTGGTGCTATGGCAAAGTAGGCCACTATGCTGTAGATTGCTGGTACAATCCTTTAGTGTCCAGAGGTAGCCAACCTGTCAGGAATACTGCAGGAAGGCAAGCTTATTTTCAGGCTAATATGAACCTAGAACCCAATAGAAATTGGGGTCCTAAGGTGAGATAAATTGTTTTCTTTCAGGCTAGTTCAAGTACCCATTCCCATAAATGGTACTTAGACAGTGGATGTTCCAGGCACATGACTGGAACAAAGGAGCCGTTGAAGGAGTTCACTCCAGTAAAGAATGGCCCTAAGGTCATCTTTGGATGCTCTGACAGGGGAATAACCAGAGGTTATGGTAAGATCTCAAATGACATAATCACCATCACAAAGGTAGCTTATGTGGAGGGGTTGTAACACAATCTCATAAGCATAAGCCGACTATGTGACCTTGGTTGTGAAATTTCATTCCTCAAGGATAAGTGCCACATCAAGAGGTTAATTGACCAAAGTGTCATCTTAATAGGCATTAGGAGTGGGAATGCTTATTGTTTAAATTTTTCTTGCTTAGATTGTAGTTCCCCTATATGTCTAGTTGCAAATGACAAGGTCTCATATTATGTCCAATGGCACAAGAGACTGGTTCATTTGAATTATATGACCATTGGTTAGCTCTTCAGTGATGAGCTAGTTTGGAATGGTCCCAAAATAAAATGCTCCAAGTAGGGTATCTGTGCTGCTTACCAAAAGAGAAAGCAGACCAAGACCTCCTTCAAGAGCTTTGGGACCAAGGACTCAGTGAGATGATTATATCTCCTGCATATGGACTTGTTTGGTCCTATGTCTGTTTATAGTCTAGGTAGGAAGGTCTATACCCTTGTGGTGGTTGATGACTATTCCAGGTTTGCTTGGGTGTTCTTCCTTAGAAGAAAGGATGAAACCCTTGATGTCTTCATAAATTTTGTCAGGCAGATTCAGAATGAATTTGCAAGCTCAGTGGTCAAAATAAGAAGTGACCATGGAACTTAATTTCAGTCTGCTTCCATGACTACTTTCTGTGAAGAACAAGAGATTCATCAAGAATTGTCCTCTCCAAGAACACCCCAACAAAATGGGTTAGCTGAGATGAAAAATAGGACTCTCATAGAAGCTGGGAGAATATTAATGAGTGATACTTCTCTCCCTGAATATTTTTGGGCTGAGGCAGTTAACACTGCATGTCATATTCTCTATAAGGCTTCTATCACCAAAGGCCATAAGAAGACTCCCTATGAGATCTTGAAGGGAAGAAAACCAAACATATCCTATTTCAAGATCTTTGGTTACAAGTGTTTCATCTTGAATAATTGTAAGTCAAAAGTGACAAAGTTTGCTGCCAAATCCCATAAGGGGATCTTTGTTGGGTACAATAATAATAGTAAGGCATATAGACTCTATAACCTGACAAATCAAGTTGTAGAAGAATCTGTCCATGTAGTGTTTGATCAGTCAAGCATGATTGACAATGATCTTTCAAGCTCTTTGCCTAGTTCTGTAGGTACAGAAGTCATGAAGGAAAAGCTCTCCATCCAAAATAAATACCCAGCTATGCAAGAAGAATATGAAGAGGGATGTTGTCTAGAGGAAGCACATGACAGTCTAGCTGGAGATGAATACCAACCAGCTGAAGAAAATAGTGCTCAACAAGAAGCAGTCAGGCTGCCTCAAGCAGTCAGATATCTAAGAGATCATCCTCCAGATCAGATAATAGGTGAGTCTAGCCAATATGTACAGACCAGAAGTAGGAGTTTCAATACAGCTCTTTATTCTAGATTTCTATCACAAGAAGAGCCCAAGAAATTTGAAGAGGCAAATCAAGACCAATTCTTAATTTGTGTAATGCAAGAAGAACTTAACCAGTTCAAAAGGTGCAAGGTCTGGAAGCTGGTTCCCAAACAAAATGGACATAATGTCATTAGAGTCAAGTGGATTTTTAGAAATAAACTTGATGAAAATGGCATTATAATAAAGAATAAAGTTAGATAGGTAGCCAAGGGGTACATACATGAAGTGGGATTGATTATGATCAGACTTTTGGCCCAGTTGTAAGGTTGGAAGCCATCAGAATGTTCCTTGCATTTACAACCTTCCAGGGATTCAAAGTCTTCCATATAGATGTGAAGTCAGTCTTCCTGAATGGTAACTTGAAAGAAGATGTCTATGTAGAGCAGCCTCCAGGTTTTGTAGATTATAACTCTCTTACTGTTGTGTGTAGACTTAGGAAAGCTCTATATGGGCTCAAGAAAGCCCCTAGAGCATGGTATGAGACATTTTCTACCTTCCTCATTGAGAACAAATTCTCAAGGGGATGATAGACAAGACCTTATTCCTAAGGGAATCTAAGGGCAAGATCATCCTAGTCCAGATTTATGTTGATGATATAATATTTGGCTCTACTGATGACAACCTCTGCAGGAAATTTGCAAAACTTATGTAGGGGAAGTTTGTGAAAAGCAGTATGGGTGAACTGAAGTTTTTCTTAGAACTCCAAGTAAGACAGACTGATGATGGTCTATCCATAACCAAATCAAAGTTCACCAGGGAGTTAGTCAAGAAATATGGTATGGAGAATTCTTCCACCAAAAGAACTCCCATGAGCTCAAGTATGCCCATAGGCAAAGATGATCCAGGGAAACCTGTTGATCCAACTTTGTATAGAGGTATAGTTGGCTCCCTTCTCTACCTCACTACAAGTAGGCCTGACATTATGTTTGCAACATATGTCTGCGCTAGGTATCAGGCCTGCCCTAAAGAATCCCACTACACTACTGTGAAAATAATCTTGAGATATCTGAAGGGCACCCCAGATCTTGGCCTTTGGTACCCTAAGAATGGGGAGTTTGAACTAACAGGCTATTCAGATGCAGACTTTACAGGATGCAAGGAGGACATAAATAGCACTTCTTGCTCTTGTCAATTTTTAGGCGGAAGGCTTGTCTCTTGGAGTAGTAAGAAGCAAACAAGTGTTGCAATCTCAACTGCTGAGTCAGAGTATATTTCAGCTGGGAACTACTGTGCTTAGTTTCTATGGATCCAGCATCAACTTCAGGACTATAATATTCAGATAAGTAGAACTCCACTCTTTTTGTGATTCTACTAGTGTAATTTATATAACTAGGAATCCTGTCTCCCATTGCAGAACAAAGCATATAAAAATTAGGCATCATTTCATTATAGAACATGTGAAAAGAGAAGACATCAACCTTGAGTTTGTCTCCACAGACAAGCAAGTGGCTGATATCTTCACTAAGCCACTAGATGAAGCCAAGTTCAACACCTTCAAATTTGAATTGGGTATGTTGAATCTTGTGTAGCTTCAATTCTCTCCTTTACCATATGCAGTACTATCTATTTTGCAGGTAGTACAAGTCCTTCCTCAAGATAATGAAGCCCGTATGCAACTATTGAGGGGGAGCAAATCCAACAACTGTAATGGGATTGAGTCAAAGTGGGGAGATCAACCCCAAAGAGATAGGGGGAGAAAAACTCCACAAAAATCTCCTTATTTACAGAAGTCAAAAAGGGGGAGAGTAGTTAGAAGAATAGACTTGATCCAGACCTGACCAAGACTTGACCAAGCCAAGATGCAGAAAGCTCAAAGCTAGGTGGTGCTTAAGTTGCTTCAGTACTAGAATAGTAAAGGTGGATCACCCAAGAGGAATGCGGCTTGAGACTTGCTGCATGCTAGGGGAGTAAGTAATTCTCCACAGGCTGGAGAAATGTGGTAACACTTCCAAACTCTAATGATGTTACACAAGTTTTAGTTTTCATGTTAAATATATTGTGTATGTCAATGACCTGTATTATTAATCAAGAAAAATTTTGACTTCTTCAAATAGGGGGAGATTGTTGGGTCTATTGATCCCAATGTCCCAGATTTGTAAGAAGTCAAAGTTGTCAATGACATACATGTATAATGTATTTGATGTGTGCTTAAGTTCATGCATGCAGGTTGTTCTTGATTGGACAGGTGAACAAAAAGAGTAAGCTTGAAGTCAGATAATTTGACTAAGGCAAAAGCGTCGAGAATGCTGAGAAAGCTGAGAAGAATGTCTCAGCATAACCACTAAGACAGCTGAGAAGCTCAATGCAAAGCATTGAGAGAAGTGTTGGTCTTAACAAAAATGCTAAGACAGGAGATAGTCTAAGCTGTGAAGAAGGAAGAGTTGAGACAGTTGAGAAGAAACCGTTGAGATGGGAGATAGTCTCAGCCGTAAAGAAGAAACAGTTGAGACAGTTGAGAAGGAACCGCTAAGACAAAGATAGCAGAAATTCTCTAAGTCCAGAAGAATTGAGTGAAGCAGGTTCACTCAATGCTTCTATTGAAGAGCCAAGTCAGCGTGCGTTGAGTGACTCAATATCACTCAACGCTTAATGAGTTCTGGAATTTCTCTATGTCCAGAAAGTGATGACCACTGCTGACGTCATCGGAAGTCAATAATTCAAAGTATTTCATGCCGTTGCGGAAAAGCTACAGCAACACCAGATGACCACTGCTAACGTCACCAGAAGTTAATAAAGTCAAAATATTTCATGCCATTGCGGGAAAGCTACAGTAGCGCCGGAAGCTTCTATCTGTCCTCTTCTGAGGTAGGTGGCACTCACCATCCTTGGCTGGGCCCACACTCAAATTGTGCCGTTTATTAAAATCAATAGATATAAAAAGCCGAGAGAAAAGGGGATTCAGGTTAATGGAAGATAGAGGCGGCTGGAATTCATCTTCTCTTACGAGTTTGAAAGCCAAGTCCAGAAGAGCAAGCTTGCAGGCAAAGGAAAGATAACTGAAGCTTTTCCAGTTCAATAAGTTTGTTCTTTGTAGAACAAGGTGGCTAATTCATCTAATCAGTAAGGAGAGATAGCTGTGTGAAGGGCCATCAACATTCAATAGCAGATAGATGTTCTTCAGTACAACTGAGAAGTAGTTAGTTGTAGAAGAAGACTAATTCATTCTACAGTAAGAGGGCTGGACTGATATCTGCTCAGTCCAGCAAGGTAGACTCAGAGATTTATCTCTGAGTCAGTGCTTTAATTTATTTCAATTTCTTGATTAAATTCCTATAGGATTCAGGTTGTCTGAATCTGAGCTATAGGGCCTTTTGTGCCTGAGTTGTAGGTGACTAATTAGTAACTGAGGTAGGTTCCCTGCTGGGGTAATGAGGTAGGATCCAAGTGTGGATCTAAGAGTAGGGTTGTCATAGCCTGAGTAGTAGGGCCTAGTGCCTGAGGTAGGTGACTTTTGAGTTACTGAGATATAGGTGACAAGTGTGTCACTGAGTTGTTCGTCTTGAAGGAGACTTAGTGTAGGGCCTTTTGTCTTAAGGTAAGTGATAAGTTTGTCACTGAGCTATAGGTGCCTGGAAGGTCACTAAGGTAGGTACCTAGAAGGGTACTAAGCTGTAGGAGTGCTGCAGCACTCTGAGAGTAGGGCCTTGAAAGTGGAAAGTTGTTGACCTAAATCACCTAGAGGGGGGGGGGGGTGAATAAGTGAATCGTTCGTTTGTTTGCGGAATAAAAATTTAGAGATCTAGCGCACGCAATCAAGCAATCACAGAAGGACACAAAAGATTTATAGTGGTTCCCCGTCCTTGAGTATGTCTACTTTACCTCACCGTTCTAGCAAATCACTAGATCCGGCTACTCCATTATCTCGGATTGCAAACCAATCCTACGCCTCGGAACAACGTTCCTATAAACACGATCCACAAGGGATCTACAATCGGAAGATAAAACTTCCTACTACTCGGAGATAAATCTCCTACAAAGAAAGTTATTTGAATAAAAGTTACAAACAAAAAACATCTCAGATCTGGATCTTGGTCTTCGTCTTCTTCGTTAAGAACTTTAGGCTTGATCAGGAAAGGTTGAAGAAGGCTAGACTATTTTCCAAGAAACTGAGATCTGAAATCACCACGATCAACGAGAAATCCACAAGTCGTTGAAGCACAATCGGATCGGATGATTGTTCTTGATCTTGGATCGATCTAGGTAGCAGCGCTTGAGAGAACGTCAATCCAAAGCTTTCTTCCAGAAAACGCTAATGGCGGCGGCGGCCGGACGATCGAGAGATTAGGTTTTCAAGAATTCTTTCTTAACAAGGACGGGCGAGATTATCGTATTTTATCTATGATAACTTATGTTATTAGTCAAATCTGAAAGGACCTATTTATAGGCGATCTCTAATAGTCATAATCATAATTAAGGATGACACGTGGACCAATCAGAAAAGATTAATTCAAATTCTCGTCAAAACTGGACTTAGAAAATTTTCAGGAATAACGAAGTACTTAGTTCTCGAGAGGTCGAAATAGTTCTCGAGAACTATGTACTGACCTTTCGAAAACTATGGCAGGATCTCGATCACTAAATTTATGGAAATGGCCTTAGACTTCTCGAGAACTTGTAATTATAGTTCTCGAGAACTATGCTGACTTTTCGAGAACTAAACACTTCTCAAAAACTGATATAGAACTTATCGAGAACTTAACAGAACTTTTCGAGAGATTAAAGGAAACTTCTCGAAAACTTGGTTTGCACTTCTCGAGAACTTAGTCAGAACTTTTCGAGAACTTTACTTAGAGTCAATTGCTAAAGAAAAGTTCTGAACTGAAAACTTCTCGAGAACTTTGTTAAGCAGTTCTCGAGAACTCTATCGACTTCTCGAGAACTCTATTGACTTCTCGAGAACTTCTAGTCTAGTTCTCGAGAACTTAGCTAGAGTCCTATTCCTGAAGAGAAGGGCAGAACTTTTCGAGAGCTAAGGAGTACTTCTCGAGAACTTCTATAATAGTTCTCGAGAACTTTGCTAACCTCTCAAAAATTTCTACTTAGAGGAATTTTAGCTGTCCTGACTTCTCGAGAAGTAAAGTCTGAGCCTCTCGAGAACAATGTACTACTTCTCGAGAACTTTGAAGGAACTTCTCGAGAGATGGACTTAGAAAAATTCTTTTAAGAATTCCGTGTAAGATCTCCTTCTTGTCTTGTCTCCATCTTGTGCTCCAAAATTTGAATATGAAGTGTATCCCAATTGAAAGGCTACACATGAGTCAACACCTTGGATCACCCAGTGAGGGATTACACTGAGTGGTCCTGTGTTTCTGACCCAATATAGACTGACATTGGTCTACACTTAGAACTGAGGATCTGCAAACATACACTAGAACACAGATGTCAAATACAGCTTAATTCATCTTAGTTCAAAGGGTGACTTCATGCAAATCTGGGATATTGTGGAGACAATACCCAACAATCTCCACCTATTTATAGAAGTCAAAACCCTTTATACTAAGGTGAATTATTATAACAAAATTAGAGCAAGAATAATGGAAAGTAAAAGCAGTAAAACATAGAAAGAAAATTAGAACTTATAATTAGGCAAAACTAGGAAATTGTATATATATCAAAAATCTTTTAGAGTTTTAATCAACATTGATTTCATAGTTCTTAACACCATAATCATCAGGAATCATTTCTGGTCTCGTGTTGCTTGTCCAGCTTAGCCTATTGTCTTCTATAGTAGCTGAATGGTTTGGGATAGTATCTTGGAGGCTTTGGAGGAGCTTTGGGATTATTTATACCATATTCTCTGTCATATAGTCTCCTCTTAGTCAATGACTTCTCATATAATTCCCATTATGTATAGCTGTAGTGCAGGCTTCTTTCCTCATTCAGATCCATTACTAGCTTCAAAGTATCAAGAATTAGAGATTTTGATGTAGGACTCAATACTTCTGCAAACTCTTGGGCTTTTCTCTTCTCTGCTCCAGGTTGAGGAACTGATTTACTGGCAGAAGGTCCCTCCCCATACTTCCTTATCTTTGGGATATGAATTTCTGGTAGATCTTCAGGTATTACATCATCCCAGACATGAGAGTTTTAAGATGGAGGAGGTTCATGATCTTCAGGCCTAGGAGAGAAGGTTGGATACTGAGGTTGAGGAATTTGGGGTTGAGCCACTTGGCTAGAAGTGCCTTCAGCAAGAGGATTGAGGTGGTGAGGAATCACATTTGGATCTGCATGAAAGTATGGGAAGATCTGATTATGCATCCATACTGCTGTATCATAAGTGTGAAATTTTACAGACTGAATCTGTTCAAGAACAACTTTATTGATCTCAGAAATTTTGGCAGTCCACAGAGTTTTTGCTTCATCATTAAGCTTTTCAACTTGTTGTTTGACAATATCCTCCCCCTTTCTGACTTCTACAGTTAGTTTGGCTATGGCATCCTCCTTGAAGGTGCCAACCTCATTGCATACCTTCATAAAATTTTCCTCTGCTCTTTTGTCCAGTTGAATCTGATTGTTTGAAAGAGTAACTGACTGGTCCATAACTTGCCCAATACTTGTGATAGTATGATCTAGAGCCTTTCCTCCTATTCTGAATAGTTCTTTAAGCTGATCAGTGTTTACCTGAATTTCTGCGAAGCCTCTACTCATCTCTTGTGCCAAGGTAGTGACTTGCTTCTGAATGTCTTTAAGAGATTCATCAAAATGTTTCCTTTGTTCAGAGAGCATTTCTTCGATCTTGGAAATAATATCTGTATTCACCATCACAGCAGTAGCAGCAGCAGTAGTAGTAGCTTGAGGAATGGAAGCAACTTTAGCTGGGGGAGCATCTGATAAGGTGGTGGAGGCAGAAGCATGGGTAGGAGAAGCTGGAGGGGGAGGGGCTTTCCATGGAGGCAGTTCTTCTAGAGCAATAGAGCTCTTAGCTCTTACAGTGCGAGAGACTGGATCATCCTCCTCATCAATGAATTTTGGAATGTTGAAGTCTAGATTCCTGAGAGGTGGTTCTACCTCCTCAGGTGCTGGCTCATCCTCTCCAGATAGCAGAATGGTTTCTGGAGGAGTGGATACTTGTACAGGGGATTGTGGAGGAGAAGGAGTACCTTTAGGTGAAGAGTGGGGGGATGGAGTATCTTTTAGTATATCAGAAGTGACATCCTTTGGATGAGGAGGAAGAGGGTCTTCAGTTGAGAGTTCCTCGATCATTCTGTCTATTGCTTCATCTGTATCTTTAAGTACCTCTTGAGCTGGTAGTTCTGAGTGGGTAGAGATTGGAGAAGCCTCCCTGGGGCTCTCTGGTGGAGTAGGTATCCTTAGGACTGAGGTAGAAGGTGCAGGCTCCCCCTTTGTTGCTGCACCAGATGGTTCAACAACATGATGTTGAGGTGGAGATGGAGTCCTGACCTCTGTGACAGTAGCATTAACTTCCTTGGCTAGCTGTCTGGGGTTCTTCAACTTGAGTTCCCATCTTTGGATTGAGGTGACAGAGATTTTCTTCAGATGATGGACTGGTGTACCTTTGGAGATTTTGAAAGTTACTGGATCAATCTCACTCAACAGCAATGAGATTATCCTTGCAAACTTTGGTTCATGAATGCTATCCCTTATCATTTCAAAGATCATCATTCCAAACTGAAAACTCTTCCTGCAGATAACAACTGTCATAACTCCAAACAAATCATGTGAGATGAAACTTACAGAACCTGTGATGCACCATAGGATTTTCCCAAGGATATCAGCGAGGAGTTTGCCCACATCATTTAGCAAATTTCTCCTTAGAGAGTTGTATTCCAATGGAATCCCACAGAAAGAATAGGCCCTGTCATAATCCCTTGGAGTGAGGTCATCTTCCTCATCCACAATAGGTAATTTCAGAAGTTGAGAAACTTTATGCTTGTCAAGCTTTATCTTGATTCCCTTAACCTTAGTCTTCAAGATCTTCCCATTCCTCCTTATCTTGGCATTTTTGAAGAACTCATCTACCTCTGGAAATACCATCTTCACTGGCTGTGTTAGAACGAACATGAGACCTGCTGTCTCGAGAAGTATCAGCAAATTCTTGAAGTCGTCGGAGATGTCGGCCATGCCTGCAACCACGAGTTCACTCCCAATCCCTTTCTTAGAAATGTAAGCCATTTGCGATGAAGAAGGCGACGAACGGCGGAGAGACAGCGGCAAAGACGGAGGGTTCGGTCGACGGAAGATGAAGAGGTGTGGGAGAAATTTTGAAATGACGGTTGATTTCCGATTCTAAAGAGATTTAGATATATATAGTATCCTAATTAAGTTAATTATAAGTCTAATTAGCCATAAATTAGTTCAGAAATCATGAAGTTTACGAAATTACAGAGTTTAGAAATTTCGGCGGAAGGTCGGTCCACCTCTCGAGAAGTAGGGTTAACTTTTCGAGAAGTGGCCGATAAGTTTTCGACAAGTTTAGAAAGTTTTCGAGAACAAGGGTCCAGCGATTTCGAGATAGAAATTGACTTTTCGAAGACTGGCCTCCAGAGTTCTCGAAAGACTGATGGACTTCTCGAGAACTAGTTCTCGAGAACTTATAGTGAACTTTTCGAGAAGTTAAAGGACTTTTCTAGAACTTAAGACACTTTTCGAGAGCAATTTTCTACCTCTCGAGAAGTTGACTTAGGTTTTCGAGAAGTGACTTCAACTTTTCGAGAAATTTAAGTGAGTTTTCGAGAACTCCCGTCTACTTAGGAAAATCTGACCTTTAAGGTGAATCCTTGATTCTTGAGCCTTTAAGCTGACTACTTTGGCTTAATTCTCCTTGTTCAGCAACCCAAGTTCAGTTTTGAAGAAATTGAACTTGGTCTCGTCCATCGGCTTGGTGAAGATATCTGCAACCTGTCGGTCTGTAGGCACATACCTCAGATCTACATCCCCTTGCTCCACATGCTCCCGAATGAAGTGGTATCGCAGCACGATGTGTTTAGTCCGGCTGTGTGTTACTGGGTTGTTTGCGATTGCGATGGCGCTGGAGGAGTCACAGAACAAAGGAATATCCTTGATCTTCATATTATAATCCTCCAGTTGGTGCTTCAGCCAAAGCAACTGTGCACAACAACTACCGGCAGAAATGTATTCTGACTCGGCCGTTGAGATTGCGACACAGTTTTGCTTCTTGCTGCTCCATGAAATGAGTCTTCTTCCTAGGAACTGACACGTCCCTGATGTGATTTTCCTGTCATCTTTGCTTCCTGCAAAGTCAGCATCTGAAAAACCAATTAGTTCACTGTCATTGCTTCTTGGGTACCATAAGCCAAGATTTGGTATACCCTTAAGGTATCTCAAGATCCGCTTTGCAGCAGCATAATGAGATTCCTTACAGTTCAATTGGAATCTAGCACAGACACATGTGGAGAACATTATATCTGGTCTACTAGCAGTAAGATAGAGCAAGGATCCAACTATGCTTCTATACTTGGTTTCATCGAAAGGTTTCCCTTTCTCATCCTTGTCCAGAGACATAGCTGAGGCCATTGGAGTCCTCATAGCGGTTGCACTCTCCATTCCGAATTTCTTAAGTAACTCCTTGGTGAACTTGGTATGAGAGATGAAGATCCCATCTTCAGATTGTTTCACCTGAAGTCCTAAGAAATACTTCAGCTCTCCCATACTGCTCATTTCAAACTTCCCTTGCATATGTTTGGAAAACTTTTTGCAGAGGTTGTCGTTAGTAGAGCAAAATTTGATGTCATCGACATAGATTTGCACTAGCAAAATCTTGCCTTTAATTTCCCTGAGAAACAATATCTTGTCTATCTTTCCCCTCATGAATTTATTCTCGAGGAGAAAGCTATACAGCGTTTCGTACCAAGCCCGAGGGGCTTGTTTCAAACCATACAGTGCCTTCGATAATAAATAAACATAATCAGGATGGTTAGGATCAACGAAACCTGGGGGTTGTTCCACATACACTTCTTCCTTTATGTTACCATTCAGGAAGGCGGACTTCACGTCCATTTGGTAGACGGTGAAGCCCTTCAGTGCATCGTATGCTGGAAACAGTCTGATGGCCTCCAGCCTTGCCACTGGAGCGTAGGTCTGGTCAAAATCGATCCCTTCTTCTTGACGATATCCTTTAACAACGAGTCTAGCCTTGTTCTTTATGATCGTCCCATCCTCGTCCATCTCTTTCCTATAGACCCATTTTGTTCCGATGACGTTTTTATCTTTGGGTCTGGGAACAAGTGTCCACACCTTGCAGCGCTTGAATTGATTCAGTTCTTCTTCCATGGCAAAGATCCATAATGCATCTACGTTTGCTTCTTCAAACTTCTTTGGTTCAACCTGCGAGAGGAAGCTTAGATAAAGATTCTCGTTAGCTATACCTCGACGAGTTCTGACACTGACTCGGGGGTCTCCTATGATTTGGTCCATAGGATGATCCTTTAGGTGTCTGAGCTCAGGATCTCTGGTATCTGAAAGTTCTTTAGCCATTGGTGTGACTTCATCATCTTGGACAATCTCCTCATCTTGATCAGTTGCCTCTTCAATGGGGTTTGGAGAGGTGATCTCGATGAATTTTTCATTTCTATCTTTGGTGGGTTCATCCAAGTTGATTTCCTTAATTCTTGTACCTGTAGCTTCAACACGCACAATAGGCGATTCGCTTTGAAGCAAGCTCGTCTCATCAAATACAACATGTATCGATTCTTCAATGACCAGGGTTTTTCTATTAAAAATCCTATAGGCCTTACTATGGCTGCTATATCCTACAAAAATACCTTCAAAACTCTTCTCACTAAACTTGGTAGTATGATACTTGCCGTTGTTAAGCACGAAGCATTTACCGCCAAAAATTCTAAAATATGAAACAGTTGGTTTCCTACCTTTTAGAAGTTCATAAGGTGTCTTATCATGGTTCTTGTTTATGAGGGCTCAGTTTTGCACGTGGCATGCAGTATTGACCGCTTCAGCCCAGAAGTACTCTAGTAGTGAAGCATCACTTAGCATGGTCCTGCAGGCCTCTATGAGTGTTCTGTTCCTTCTCTCGGCTACTCAATTTTGCTGTGGAGTACGGGGAGAGGAAAACTCATGAAAGATACTTAGGCTTTCATAGAATTCTGTCATGGCTCCAGATTTGAACTCCGTTCCATTGTCACTTCTGATTTTGACTACGGATCAGCTGTATTTATTCTGGATTTGCCTGACAAAATTAGTAAAGATATCGAAGGTATTTGACTTGTGTTTCAGAAAGAACACCCACACAAAGCGCGAGTAGTCATCAACAATAACCAACGTATAATCCTTACCTCCTAAGCTTCTAACTTGCAGTGGACCGAACAAGTCCATATGTTGCAAGTGTAAACACCTGTTAGAGTTTTTGCCTATAGTGCTTTTGAAGGTAGCCCTTGTTTGCTTGCCTTTTACGCACACATGACAAGGTCTCTCTTTGACATGCTTGACATTCGGGGCATCACACACTAAGTTCTGGGAGAATAATTTATTAATAGTTTTAAAATTAATATGTGCTAGTCTCTTGTGCCATTGGTCAACAAGAGACGCACTATCTTTAGCCAAAAGACACACTAGTGTGGAAGAATCTATACAAATAAAATTTAAGCAAAACACATTCCTGCTTCGAGTGACTGATAGAATTGTTTCCATATTATCAATAGATTTTATCAAGCACTTGTCAGCATCGAATTCAACTACGTATCCTTTATCGCATAGTTGGCAAATGCTGATGAGATTGTGTTCCAAACCTTCAACAAAAGCTACATCCGAAAAGGATACGCTACCGTTAGTAATCATACAGTAGCCTTTGGTAATTTCTCGGTCTGAACCTCCAAAGATGACCTTTGGTCCGTTAAACACCGGTGAAAAATTCTGAAGTAGGCTCTTCATCCCGGTCATATGCTGAGAGCATCTACTGTCCAAGTACCAGATTGGCATTTTGGTGGTCTTTGGACATACCTGCAATCATAATTACTTAGCCTTAGGAACCCAAACATATTTGGGTCATTGGTCTCGGGTTAGATTGCTCCCCCTACGAGTATTAGCCTCATGAGTGGTCATTCTCATGTTGCCAACTTGAGGAGTTGCCGCATTTCTAGGATTAAACCAACAATCTGTGGCAAAGTGACCAACTCTACCACAACACCAACAGTCGAACCTATTGTATCTTTGCCTTGGATAATCCTACTTGATCATCTGAGGTGATGGTCTTGCAGGAATGACATTCTTGGAGGAAGACGCTTCATGGTGATGGCAATCACATGATTTCTTCTCCTTTGGAGACCTTTCAACAATAGGTTTTACTTTTGGTGGTTTCTAGAGGTTGTGACCATGAACATAGGGACCATAGCCCTGAAGAATCACTTCTTCATAGGGTGCCTTAAAGACACTTTTGCCAAAGTTCCGAGGGCGAGTCCATCCTTGGTACTGATACTTAGGCTTTGCATGGGTAGGCCTGGTCAAGTGACCATAGGATGAGTCTAGATCAAACTTGTTAGATAAGAGATCACTTTCTTGAACACAGTCTGATCTAGAGGGGCTTTCCCTTTCTCTTTGTCCAAGTCCTTCTTGGCGGCCTTATTCTTCCTTTGAGCCTTATTCCTCCTAGAAGATTTACTAGGAGCGGCAACATGGCCTAGTACAGCTCCTTGGGCCTTAGCTGAGAATTCAGCAACAAGTGGAAGAACTTTTTTTGGCTTAGAGAAACTTTCAACTAGTTTCTTCTCAGCCTCGAGTTATTTTTCCAACTCCTTGATGATTTCTTCTTTAAGGTCGAGGTACTTGAGAGCCTGATTGTATTCGTCAATAGCAAGATTGAAGTTCTCCTGAAGAGTGTTAGTCTTAGCGACTTCTTCTCTAAGGCTGCTCTCAGAAGCCTTTAGAGACTTAATCTCATTGGCCTGAGTTTTCACAACTCGACGACATTTTTCGTAAGTTATGATTAACTCCTTGTACTGGGCCATAAGTTCAGACTCATCGTTAGAAGAGCTGTCCTCATGTTCATGCTTAGAACTTTCAGATTCAGAGAGAGGAGTATGATTATTTACCTCCCCAGTAAACTGGGGCTCTTATTCATCATCTGATTGGGCCATGAGGCCAAAGTAGGCTTCCTCTTCTTCACCTGACTCAGATGAGTCGGAGTCACTGAGAGTTTTGCCCTTCTTGGCCACCAGGCTCTTCTCAGTTCTCTTCTTATGGTATGAGGATTTCTTTTCCTCTCTTCTGCCACCTTTCTTCTGTTTGTGTGGGCAGTCAGCTATGACGTGACCTGGCTTGTTGCAACAGTAGCAAACGATGTCAGTAGAAATTTGTTTGTTCTGTTTAGAATTATACCTGTCATGGCTACCCGAGCCTTTCTTTCTTTGATCATTGTCGTGTCGTGATCTTCGGTATGAGGCATCCTTGCCTCTCCATTGCTTCTTCTTGTTCAAGAATTTCTTGAACTGTCGTGAAAGTAGTGAGAACTCTCCATCAGATAGTTCTGATCCTGAGGAGCTTGGCTCGGAGCTTTCTTCTTCACTGACTTCTTGAGCTGGTGCTGGTTGGGTAGCTTTGCCCTTCCGTGAACTGTCAGCCTTTAATGCAGTAGGCTTCTCTTTCAATGAGAAGCGACTTTTCTCTTCTTCAGCTTTCTTGGAGTTTATTTGCAGTTCATAGGACATCAGCTTCCCAAACAGATTTTGTGGATCTGTCTCTGCTAGTCTCCCCAACTCCCGAATGACACAGACTTTGTTGTCCCATTCCTTGGTGAGAGATCTCAGAAATTTATCGTTCAGCTCTCCATTTGTGAAGACTCTGCCATACACTCTTAGGCCATTCACTATTTTGAAGAAATTTTCAAAGGTGTCAGCAATGGTCTCCTATGGTCCTTGTCTGAAGGCTTCATATTTCTGGTTCAGAAGGGACCTCCTATCATCCCTCACTTCTTCAGTGCCTTCCATAAGAGTAACTAGATATTGCCACATCTCTTTAGCCGATTGGCAGTGAATCAGGTTTTGCAACATTGAGTCATCGACTGCACTTGCTATAATGTTTTTTGCCTTTTTGTCCAAAGAGACAAGTGCAATCTCGTCCTTGTCCAGATCCATCAATTTCTTGGGAACCTTTTTGGTTGGATCTATGGTGGAGGCGGTCATAGGAACATGGGGACCTTCTTCAACAATCATGAAGATTCGGGGGTCCATAGCTTCCATGAAGAATTTAATTCTTTCTTTCCACATGGGAAAATTGTTCTTTGTGCACAGGGGAAGCTTGGCGAAATCTTTGACTTTGTCCATTGCTAGATTGAGTAACAACTTTCAGAAACAGGAACTTGATCAAGGTGTTAACCTTTTTACCGATCAACCTCCCTCTGATACCAATTGAAAGTGGAAAGTTGTTGACCTAAATCACCCAGAGGGGGGGGGGGGTGAATAGGTGAATCGTGCATTTGTTTGCGGAATAAAAATTTAGAGATCTAGCGCACGCAATCAAGCAATCACAGAAGGACACAAAAGATTTATAGTGGTTCCCCGTCCTTGGATACGTCCACTTTACCCCACCGTTCTAGCAAATCACTAGATCCAGCTACTCCATTATCTCGGATTGTAAACCAATCCTACGCCTCGAAACAACGTTCCTACAAACTCGATCCACAAGGGATCTACACTCGGGAGATAAAACTTCCTATCACTCGGAGATAAATCTCCTACAAAGAAAGTTATTTGAATAAAAGTTACAAACAAAAAAACATCTCAGATCTGGATCTTGGTATTTATATTCTTCGTTAAGAACTTTAGGCTTGATCAGGAAATGTAGAAGAAGGCTGGACTATTTTCCAAGAAACTGAGATCTGAAATCACCACGATCAACGAGAAATCCACAAGTCGTTGAAGCACGATCGGATCAGATGATTGTTCTTGATCTTGGATCGATCTAGGTAGCAGCGCTTGAGAGAACGTCGATCCAAAGCTTTCTTCCAGAAAACGCTAATGGCGGCGGTGGCCGGACAATCGAGAGATTAGGTTTTCAGGAATTCTTTCTTAACAAGGACGGACGAGATTATCGTATTTTCTCTGTGATAACTTATGTTATTAGTCAAATCTGCAAGGACCTATTTATAGGCGATCTCCAACAGTCATAATCATAATTAAGGATGACACGTGGACCAATCAGAAAAGATAAATTCGAAATCTCATCAAAACTGTACTTTGAGAATTTTCAGGAATAATGAAGTACTTAGTTATCGAGAGGTCGAAATACTTCTCGAGAACTATGTACTGACCTTTCGAAAACTATGGCAGGATCTCGATCGCTGAACTTCTGGAAATGGCCTTGGACTTCTCGAGAACTTGGAATTATAGTTCTCGAGAACTATGCTGACTTTTCGAGAACTAAAACACTTCTCAAAAACTGATATAGAACTTCTTGAGAACTTAACAGAACTTTTCGAGAGCTTAAAGTAAACTTCTCAAAAACTTGGTTAGCACTTCTCGAGAACTTAGTCAGAACTTTTCGAGAACTTTACTTAGAGTCAATTGCTAAAGAAAAGTTTTTAACTGAAAACTTCTCGAGAACTTTGTTAAGAAGTTCTCGAGAACTCTATCGACTTCTCGAGAACTTCTAGTCTAGTTCTCGAGAACTTAGCTAGAGTCCAATTCCTGAAGAGAAGGGCAGAACTTTTCGAGAGCTAAGGAGTACTTTGAAAGTGAAGGGATAGATACTACTCTAGAGGGGGGGGTGAATAGAGTTATCAAACTTTTGCACAGACAAAACTTAATAGTCTACCCAACTCCCTTGGAGTGAAGTGCGGAATGAAAAGATTATAGATATTGATTTAACCTTAAAGCCTAAAACAAGTGATGTGTACAAACACAAGCTAACTGTAATTACAGTTAAGGCTTGGAAAACTTAATCAGCAACTAGCAACCTAGTTATATCTAATCACAGCCACAATGCAGGAATTAAACAATGGAATCCAGACGACACAAGGAAATTTATAGTGGTTCCCCAAACAACTTGGGTACGTCCACTCTTCTACCCACACGGTAGGAATCCACTCAGGTTTTTGATCAGGTGCCCTGCCACCAACAGGATCTGCTTCAGGTAGATCCAGAAACCCTTTAGACTTTTGATCAGGTGTCTAAAAACCAAGCACAGGTTTTTGATCAGGTGCCCTGCCACCAAGGGATACTTTTGAAGGGAGTAATAACCCTGTACAGGAGGGGGAAGAAGGTTAAAATGTCTTCTCTATTTTACAATAGATTAGAGAAGCACAAAAACTTGCACTGAGCTAGAATGCTCTAAAGAATCAAGGCTCCCCCTGGCTCAAAGATGTCCAGGTGAAGTCTTGCTTCAGTGCAGAAAACTCTTCAGAAAGTTCTGAAGGAAAAGCTACAGGAAGAAAATAAATAATAAAATCAAAGATCTTCAAAGCTATCTTCTTCTTCTTCTTCTTCAAAGGAACACTGAGTTTGAACTTCCTGAAAGCAAGAGAACTCAGGTGAAGAAGAGATGAAGATCTTAACACTTCTCAGTTAGATGGAAATTGTTGAGAGCAGAAAGCTTTTTCTTGATGAAGGCTTGAGAGCTTGAATGAACTACTGGTTAGCTATTAGCTAGCTTGAATCCTTCTTCAAAGGGTCCTTTTTATAATCATCAGCAAGCAACGGCTCTCTTCCATTTGAATTATTTGTCTTCTTCTGAGCCTTGAGACCTGGGCTGTAAATATCAAGAAGACAGAAATATCTCTGCAACAAAACATTCTATAAAAGGAATAAACCTCTTTCTAAGAAGCTGCAGGCTTAAATCAAATAACAGAAGGACTAAATAAAGTCACATCAGAAATAATCTCTTTATAGCAAAAAGAAGACTTTCCAGTCCAACGGCTATAAAGGGCTGACAATAGATAAAGTAGTTTATAATGACAGCTAATAAGACAAACAACTTTATCTTAAAAAGATTTGACTCAGGCAAAAGAGATGGAGCAAATATTGCCTGGTTATTTTATCATACAGCTTAAAATAATGTGCCAGAAAATGTATTAATTAATTAAATATAATAAATAAATACACAATACAAAGGCAGACAGAAAGCGTCGAACGACCCTCGAAGATCGTCGACCGACGCACGGAGATCGTCGAACTATCGGGCAGATAGTCGAACGATCCAGATAGTCGACCTATCGAAGAAGATAGTCGAACTACCCCGGCAGATAGTCGAACTATCAGAGCAGATAGTCGAACTATCAGATAGTCGATCTATCTGGGACAGATAGTCGAACTATCAAGCGCACAGAGATAGTCGAACTATCAAGCCGATAGTCGACCTACCTCAGAAAACAGATAGTCGATCTATCAACAGATAGTCGAACTATCAAACCAAACCAGATAGTCGATCTATCAACAGATAGTCGAACTATCAGATAGTTGAACTATCAGGATAGATAGTCGAACTATCAAAGCAGAACAGATAGTCGACCTATCAACAGATAGTCAAACTACCAGCGCAGAACAGATAGTCGACCTATCAACAGATAGTCGAACTACCAGCGCAGAACAGATAGTCGACCTATCAACAGATAGTCGAACTACCAACGCAGACAGAGCGTCGACCAACTGATAGACGATCGTCGATCAGCCGATAGACGATAGTCGAGCGGCGTCCGACTATAGTCGAACGAAAAAACTACTTAACCAAATTCTCAATTTGGAAAAGTGAGGACTCTACAGCTAGACTCCTAACCATTGACCATAGATATTTCTTGGGTCAAGGGGCACAAAGGAGAGGACTAAACTCAAATCAAAACTAGGGTACCAACAATCTCCCCCTATTTGAGTTAAGTCTCTCAACATCTAAAACATAAAGCTAGCTAAAGAGCAATAAAATAATACAGAAAATAGTTAACAATTAACTAGCAGATTATCAAACAGATAAACAAATATAGCACAGCAGTTAATCAAACTATGGATCAACAGAGTCAGGCTTAGCTACAGAAGAGCTGGAAATAAAAGAGATTTTCCTTAAGGGATCATCAGATTCTTTCTTTGACATTTTCAGGTCCTGCGCACCAATGATCTTCAGTTCTGTAGCTCTTGGGACTACTGCTTCAGGATGTTTTTCCATATATTTTGATGGATCAAAAATCTCAGGATTAACCTGGAACTTCTCAAATTCTTTCTTTCTGTAAGCAGACATGGTAGTTAGACCAGTCGTATCTTTTCCTTCTGCTTTAGCTTTTCTTATTTGGGCTGCTCCAACTAGTTCTTGAAAGCGAGCCATCCTAAAGTTAGGATCGAGCTCAGGATTTTCATACACAGGCTCAGGAGAAGTAGCATCAGCTATTTTATCTTGAATAACTAGATAAGACATTAGATAATACTTAGCAAAAGGGTTCTTGCTAGAAATTTTAGAACAGAGTAAACTATTTACCTTTTGATACAATTTCTTAAGACTGTACTGGTGTTGGAGATGTAATTCTCTTCTTTGGAGAAGGAGGTGGGGAAAAGGTTGGTCTTTGAACCACAGCCTCCTTCATTTGTCTTTGAGATCCAGAAAATGATTTGCCTTGAGAGCTTTGATAACCTTGTCTTGGCTGGGGCTGAACATAAGCAGATCTTCAAGAAGAGGCACCAGGATTGGCTGATAGGTTCCCAGAGGCTCCTGCACCAGGAGGAGGAGGAGGACCTCTGGGAGTCCATCTTGAGACAGGACTATCATACCTCTTAGTTCTTTTCCTTTAACCTCATCCAGTGCTGAAAATCCTTCGATTTAGGGTCAATGCCCTTCAGAATGTAATAGGGAATATCATTATCCTTACTGGGAGGTGGAGGAGGAGCAACTTTTCTCTTCTTTGAGGCAGCTTTCTTTTTCTTTGACTTCTCAGAAACATCAGAATCATCATCATCATCAGAATGAGATGAGGGAGGATTTTCATAAGGATCATAGGCTTCTGAAACAGCCTTTTCTTTAAGCTTAGGATCAGATTTCTCCCTTTCCTCTTCCATGGCATCCAGAGCCAGAAGGGAATCTAAGTCCAAACCTGGAGAGTCATCCCAGATGGTTGACTTTTCAACTTGCAGATCTTTTTCCTTCTCTTTTAGAGATTGTACTCTTAAATCCCAGGCTGCTCTTGCTTGAACTTCTTCCAAATTCAGAACAGGAGAGTCAACTTTGACTTCATCTTTCTCAGACTCATCTTCTTTATTATCTAAGAAAGATTCTAATTCAGGGTCTACTTGAGTATCAGAAACACTTGGGTCAGCTTCAACAACAACTGCTATGATCTGAGCAGTTAAGTCTTCTTTAATAATATCTGTAAAATTATGAATACATATCTGCTAAATAAGCAATAATCATTCCCTCAAGGTATTCACAAACTATCAAATTAATCGACTCATCAACAAAACGAATGAAAGAGTTACCTTCATACTTAACCATCTCCCATGATTCATTCAGATATGAAGTTATAATTCCTTCTAGGAATCTAGCAATCACAGGAGAGGTAAGATCTTCTAAGCAAACTTTAACTGCAATCTCAGATAACAAGATTCCATCTGCTATTTCCTTATCAGACAAAACTGGAACTATTTCTTTCTCAGCAGGAGCTATTTCTTCCTCAGCAGGAGCAGATTCTTCCTGGGCAGTCATTACAACATCTGGAACTATTTCTATCTCAGCTTGAGCAGATTCTTCCTGGGCAGACATGACTGTATCCTTTATAGCTGGAGGGGAGGCAGGATGGTCTGAGGCATCTTCATGGAACATCTCCCCCTGCCTGATTTCAGTGGATACTGAAACCAGGCCCCTTGAGGAAGATGGCTCAGCAGATTTTGAAAGGGATTTGATGGAGGCAGATAAGAGATCAATGGAGGCTGCAAGGGGAGCGATTGCCTCTTCAATCATGGTTTTGATTGAGGGGGTAATCAGCTCCGCAATGCGGGAGATAAGCTCAAGAGAGATCTCAATAGATGAAGGATGTGAAGTGGATGGAGCTGCAGCAGATATGGTAGTGGTGCTGGGATGAGAAATGGTGTGGACAGGGGATCGAGTAGGAGATGGAGCAGGTGATGGAGCAGGAGAATTAATTGGGGAATTAATTGGGGAATGAACAGGAGATACAGGAGGAGTAGGAATTCTCTCTGATCCTAACAAATCAAAGCTAGGAGCAGATATCCTAGCCAGATGAGCAGGTAGAGGAGAGGCTGGAGGAGAAAGAGGAACAACCGTAGTTGTTTCTGGAGCAGCAGAGGAAGAAGGTCGTTCTTCAGCTGAAGTTGATGGTACTTCAACTGAGGCAGACGACAATGCAGAGGAGGAGGAAGGAAGAGCTGAGCCAGCTTCAACATGGTGAGGAGCGACTGATTCAGTCCTTGTGTCCTCAGATGTTGCTGGAGCAGGTTTCACAAACGTTCTCTTCCACTTAGAGAACAAGTTGGGGTCCATTTTCTTGCTCGCATTGATTGTTGTTGCAGTTGAACTTAGCAGCTGGGGGTATTTTTCTTTAAGGAAGATTCCAATGACCCTTCCTAGGGTGACTTCCTTCTTACCAGTCTTTTTCCTGATTAAATCAAACACAACTGTTGCCCAATCGATCCTTTTTCGATTAACAATCGCACACATGACTGCGAATTGCTGCCTTGTTATATTATCGTGAGCAGAGTGCTTACCCAGGAGCACTTTTCCTACTAACTCAGCCAGAAACTTGATTTTGAAAGGAAAATTCACTTTGAGCAGCTTCGTGGGAATGCCCTCAGCATGTCCCAGCTCAACCAGCATTCTTCCAAATTCCTGAGCATCTTGCTCATAATCCTCATCACCAATAACTAATCCAAAAACATCAGATAAAACAGCCGGAGTCAGGATTACCTCTTCTCCGCCGATGGTACCGATCATCGATTCGTCTGTGGAAGACGACGTGAAAGCCCATTATTTGATTTCTGGAATGTTGATCTTAATCCTTGCAGACATTAACTTCTCTAATCCCTGATCCCTGCATAGCTGTAGAACTTCTACTATTCCTGCATCGCAGCTGCTGAAAGCGTCGAAATCCACGCTAAATCCTGCATCAAACTTCACGATGGCTAGAACTGCTGGGGAAACCGCCATGGATTCGCTGGAGAAAGCTCGAGAAAGCTGCAGAGAACGAAGAAGACGAAACGCCCGGAAATCGCAAGCGGGAAAGCAGAATGCGAAAGGGCACGCTCCGTCGACGATAAAACACAAGATCTTTTAACCTAGGTCGACTATCGGCTTTATATTAGACCGGAAATAGTCGATCTATTAAAAAGATACTTGACCCGATAGTCGAACGGCCGTTCGACGATCGGCTCAGAAGCAGATTAGTCGAACCATCGTTCGGCTATTTCTGGCTTCACAAACAGCAAGCTGTCGTCGTTCAGAGATCGACGATGAGCTCAACCTGTTCGACGATGGTCGAACGTCGATCGACGATCTTCAAACAGATAGGCTATCATTAACCAGAGGTCGACGATAGGCTTAATCCGTTCGACGATCTTCGATCATCGTTTGACGATCTTCAAGCAGATTTCAACATGGGCAGATATAGTCACACTTAGTCTCGTCCATTAATCATGCCTAGTTGAACTAAAAAGAACAGATGCTTCTGTTCATCTAAAGGCTTGGTGAATATATCACCTCTCTGAAACTCAGTGGATATGAACTCAAGACAGATCTTGTTCTTTTCCACACAATCTCTCAGGAAATGGTGCCTAATCTCAATGTGCTTCATTCTAGAGTGGTGCACTGGATTTTGTGCAATAGAAATGGCACTGGTACTATCACACATGATCTTGGTGTTCTTGTGTGAGTAACCATAATCCACAAGCTGGTTTTGAATCCACAGGATCTGTGAACAACAACTGGCAGCAGCTATATATTCAGCCTCTGCAGTTGAAGTTGAGACAGAAGCCTGCTTCTTACAGAACCAAGAGACCAATCTCTCTCCCAGGAACTGGCAAGTTCCTGAGGTGCTCTTCCTGTCAACTCTGCAACCAGCATAATCAGAATCAGAATATCCAATTAATTCAAACTCTGACTCAGCTGGGTACCAAAGTCCTAGATCTGGAGATCCCTTCAGGTATCTCAGGATTCTCTTTAGAAGAATCAGATGAGATTCCTTGGGGTTGACCTGGAATCTAGCACAAAGGCATGTAGCAAACATTATATCTGGCCTACTTGCAGTTAGATATAATAGGGAACCAACAATGGCCCTATAATTCTTTTGATCAACTGGCTTGCCGTGATCATCAGAATCAATAACTACATTAGTAGCCATGGGTGTAGGCATTGCTGAAGCATCAGCCATCCCAAATTTCTTTACCAATTCCTTGGCATATTTGGATTGGGAGATGAAGATACCATCAGCATCTTGCTTAACTTGGAGACCAAGAAAGTAAGACAGCACACCCATGCTACTCATCTCAAACTTGGAATGCATCAAGTTGGAAAACTTTTTGCACAGTTTGGGATCAGTGGAGCCAAAAATAATATCATCTACATACACCTGAACTAACAGGATTGTGTCCTTGTGATGCTTGACGAAAAGGGTTCTATCAACTACTCCCCTAGTAAAGTTGTGCTCTAACAGGAAACTAGCTAAGGTCTCATACCAGGCCCTAGGAGCTTGCTTTAGTCCATAAAGAGCTTTCTGCAACTTAAAAACATGAGAAGGCTGAGTTGAAGAAACAAACCCTGGTGGTTGTTCAACAAACACCTCTTCCTTAAGCTCACCATTTAGGAATGCACTTTTGACATCCATTTGGAACACCTTAAACTTCATGAAGGCTGCATAGGCCAAGAAGATCCTTATTGCTTCTAGCCTTGCAACAGGAGCAAAGGTTTGGTCATAGTATATACCTTCCTCCTGTCTGTAGCCCTGAGCTATAAGCCTAGCTTTATTCCTTACTATAATTCCATTTGCATCTAACTTGTTTCTATACACCCACTTGGTGCCTATGATCAGTTGGCCTTTAGGTCTTGGAACCAAAGTCCAAACTTTACATCTCTCAAACTGATTGAGCTCCTCTTGCATTGCAATGATCCAGTGGGGATCTAGCTCTACATCTATAAAGGTGAGGGGCTCAACCTGTGAGAGGAAACAAGCATGCATCACATCCTGTCTTAATTGGTGTCTTGTTTGCACACCAGCTGATATGTCTCCAATCACTTGAGATGTGGGGTGATCTCTAAGTGTGACAATATCAGCAGGTGGGATGTGATCTTCAGCAACAGTTGGGATTAATTCCTCAGGAGGAATTTGATCTACTGTTGGTGGTACAACAACTGCTTCAACAGCTTCAGCAATGTCTTCATCACTGTCTGATTCAGTGATCTGAAGAGTTGATAGTTGAAGAATTTCTTGAGGGGCATCAGGTACCTGCAAAGAACTGGAGGAAGAAGAATTTTCCTTCTCCTTGTAAAACATCTGAGACTCATCAAAAGTCACATGCACAGATTCTTCTATCTTACAGGTAGATTTGTTATAAACCCTATAAGCTTTGCTTACTTGGGAATATCCAAGCATGATTCCCATTGAAGCTTTTGCTTCAAATTTTCTAATATATTCTTTATTATTATTATGAATATAAACAATACAGCCAAAAATTCTAAAGTAATTAATTTTTGGTTTCTTTCCTTTAAGCAACTCATAAGGAGTTTTACACTTAAGTTTGTGTATCAAACTTCTATTCAAGACATAGTTGGCTGTACTAACAGCTTCTGCCCAATAGGATAGAGGCATGTTAGCATCTGCCAACAATGTACTAGCAGCTTCAATTAGTGTTCTATTCTTCCTTTCAACTACCCCATTTTGTTGGGGAGTTCTAGGAGCTGAGAAGCTATGTTTGATTCCTTCTCTCTCACAGAATTCTTGCATGAGAAGAGAGTCAAACTCAGTACCATGATCACTTCTGATCAAGGCCACATGAGTAGAGTACTCAGTCTGCACACATAATAGAAAGTCTGTAAGGGCTTTGAAGTTATCAGACTTAGTTCTCAAAAAGAAAACCCAACTGAACCTAGAGAAGTCATCTACAATTACTAATGTGTAATACTTCCCTCCTAAACTCTGTACATTTATTGGGCCAAAAAGGTCCAAATGTAATAAATACAGGATTCTAGGAGAATCACTTTTATTTACAGATTTAAATGAATTCTTGGTTTGCTTGCCTAGCTGACAAGCCTTGCATAGGCTCTCCTTCTTGTAGGGGCAAGAAGGTAAACCTCTAACATGGTTGTGCTTAGATAACGTAGATATATTTTTAAGGTTTACATGACTAAGCCTTTTATGCCATAGGGAATTATTATTAAGGGTTACTTCATTAAACAGGCAGATTTCAGAATGAGATGAATTAAAATCTATTAAATAAATATTACCTATTCTAATACCTACTAAAACAACATTATTATTTAAAGTAATATTGCAAGAGAAATTTGAAAATGAAACCTGGTAGCCAGCATCACATAGCTGGCTAACTGAAATCAGATTATGCTTCAGTCCATTGACATAAGCAACTCTCTTGAAAGTAACTGCTCCAATTGTGATCTTGCCATAGCCTTCTGTCTGACCACAGCTGGAGTCTCCAAAGATAACCTTTGGGCCAAGCTTAGCTTTGAACTTTGACAGTAGATCTTTATTTCCTGTCATATGCTTAGAGCATCCACTATCCAAATACCACTTATTTTGAGTGATTGGATAGGCCTTCACCTGCAAGACAATTATTTAGACAGAGTGGACCCAGGTAACCTTGGGTCCCTTGTTTTTCACATAAGAAAAATTGGAAATATATGAGAATGCAGGCTGAGGGTGATAACCTAGTGGGTGAGATCTCCTAGGTGGGATTCTCCATGCAGATGATGGGTCAACAAACCTAGGGTTTCTATTCTCATTTAGGTTTCTATGGAATTGATTATGATTTTGAAAATCATATTGAAATCGTCGATCGACGTTCGACGATGGGCGCTCAGATCATCGAGCTTCGTTCGACCATGGAGCTTCCGATCGTCGAGCGGCGTTCGATGCTCTTTGCATTTCTTTGAAAAACTTCTTTCTCTTTTCTCTCTTAGCTTTATTTAAGGTTTTATTTACCAGATTTACTTGCTCAGTGTTCTTCTTTCCACTAGCTGAAATGAAGTTCACTGGAGTTGAAAGATTATTTTTAAGAAGGACTGGGGGTTCACTGGGAGAAGCTCCTAAGCCTAGTTTATCATTACCTGACCTAGTGTTAGTCATGCTGGTAATTTCTAACAGCTTAAGGCTTCTACCATTAAGGGATTCTTCTAATCTCTTAGACTTAGCTAACTCTATTTTAAGAAATTTAATTTCTTCACTACAAGTAGTGAGATCTTCCTTTAACCTAATGTTTTCAGAGGCTATTGATTCTGAGTCAGCTAACCTATTTCTAAGTTCTTTTATTTCCTTTTCTGAGCTAATTAAATCTAAACATAAAGATTTAAATTCTAACTTAAATTCTTCTGAAGTAAAATCATAAGAAGAAAGTACCTCATCTTCAGTAGGCATCTCTTCATCAGAATCAGAACTCTCTGCAGCAGAGTGGTTGCTGCAGGCATCTATTGCCATTAGGCAAACTTCTTTTGCCTTCTTCTCTTCCTCATCTTCACTGGAGCTTGATGAGGAGGATTCTTCATCAGAATCAATCCAGGTTTCAGCAATGAAACCTCTCTCCTTCTTCTTGTTTTTGTAGGAGGATGGCTTGGAGTGCTTCCTGTGTTGTTCTTTTTCTTTTCTCTTTTCTTTGTTCTTCTCCTCTGGACACTCTGGCAAGATGTGTCCAGGCTTCCTGCAACCATAACAAATGATTTCTTTAGCAGGAGAGCGATCATACCTTGGTTTGTCTTCATATCGTGAAGACTTCTTTCTGAACTCCTTTCTTCCCATCTTGAGAAATCTTTTGGCAAACAATGCCATAAGTTCCTCATTAGATTGGCTGCCTTCAGAAACATCTGCAGCCTTAAGAGCTAGAGATTGCTCTTTTCTTGTTGGAGTGGGGGTCTTGGCTTCAGCTTCTGCTTCTCTGGTCTTCAGCACTTGCTCAAAAGACTTGAGCTTGCCGAGGAGAGCTTCAGTTGAGATCTCATTAGTACTTCTGGCTTCCTTGATGGGCCAGATTCTTAGATCCCATGTGCTAGGGAAGCACATAAGAATCTTATCATTGACCTCTGTCAATGATATGTCCTTGTCCATGGTCCTCAGCTCATTGATGATTGAGCTGAGCCTGGTGTACATAGCTTCAACTGATTCAGCATCAGTTTTCTTGAAGTTCTCATACTGTGAGATCAGGTTAGACCTTCTGTCCTTCCTTTCATTAGCTGAACCAGCTACAATCTGGTTCAGTGTGTCCCACATGGCCTTTGCTGAGGAGCAGTCAGCCACCTTCTGGAACACCTCATCAGACATTGTCTGAGCCAGTATGTTCATTGCCTTGGCATCTGCAATTTTGGCCTTCTTGTATTCATCATTGTAATCTGGAGGAGGCACTGCACTCATATCAGATGATGAGGCAGTGGCAGCAGTAGGTGTTCTTGGGGGACCTGACAAAATAGAAGCAAAAATGCTTTCATCAATAGAGTTCATATATAATTTGATCCTTGCCTTCCAGATGCCAAACTTTGCTAAGTTGCATGCTGGAGGTCTGGTGCTAGAATAATCCTTGGACTGGGCCATGATAGTGAATATCTATAAGCTCTTGGTATCTATCAGGATCTTGTGACTTAGGTGTTAGCCTATACAGTCAGTTAACCTCGCTTTGATACCAATTGAAAGTGAAGGGATAAATACTACTCTAGAGGGGGGGGGGTGAATAGAGTTATCAAACTTTTGCATAGACAAAACTTAATAGTCTACCCAACTCCCTTGGAGTGAAGTGCGGAATGAAAAGATTATAGATATTGATTTAACCTTAAAGCCTAAAACAAGTGATGTGTACAAACACAAGCTAACTGTAATTACAGTTAAGGCTTGGAAAACCTAATCAGCAACTAGCAACCTAGTTATATCTAATCACATCCACAATGCAGGAATTAAACAATGGAATCCAGACGACACAAGGAAATTTATAGTGGTTCCCCAAACAACTTGGGTACGTCCACTCTTCTACCCACACGGTAGGAATCCACTCAGGTTTTTGATCAGGTGCCCTGCCACCAACAGGATCTGCTTCAGGTAGATCCAGAAACCCTTTAGACTTTTGATCAGGTGTCTAAAAACCAAGCACAGGTTTTTGATCAGGTGCCCTGCCACCAAGGGATACTCTTTTAACCCTGTACAGGAGGGGGAAGAAGGTTAAAATGTCTTCTCTATTTTACAATAGATTAGAGAAGCACAAAAACTTGCACTGAGCTAGAATGCTCTAAAGAATCAAGGCTCCCCCTGGCTCAAAGATGTCCAGGTGAAGTCTTGCTTCAGTGCAGAAAACTCTTCAGAAAGTTCTGAAGGAAAAGCTACAGGAAGAAAATAAATAATAAAATCAAAGATCTTCAAGCAGCTATCTTCTTCTTCTTCTTCTTCAAAGGAACACTGAGTTTGAACTTCCTGAAAGCAGGAGAACTCAGGTGAAGAAGAGATGAAGATCTTAACACTTCTCAGTTAGATGGAAATTGCTGAGAGCAGAAAGCTTTTTCTTGATGAAGGCTTGAGAGCTTGAATGAACTACTGGTTAGCTATTAGCTAGCTTGAATCCTTCTTCAAAGGGTCCTTTTTATAATCATCAACAAGCAACGGCTCTCTTCCATTTGAATTATTTGTCTTCTTCTGAGCCTTGAGACCTGGGCTGTAAATATCAAGAAGACAGAAATATCTCTGCAGCAAAACATTCTATAAAATGAATAAACCTCTTTCTAAGAAGCTGCAGGCTTAAATCAAATAACAGAAGGACTAAATAAAGTCACATCAGAAATAATCTCTTTATAGCAAAAAGAAGACTTTCCAGTCCAACGGCTATAAAGGGCTGACAATAGATAAAGTAGTTTATAATGACAGCTAATAAGACAAACAACTTTATCTTAAAAAGATTTGACTCAGGCAAAAGAGATGGAGCAAATATTGCCTGGTTATTTTATCATACAGCTTAAAATAATGTGTCAGAAAATGTATTAATTAATTAAATATAATAAATAAATACACAATACAAAGGCAGACAGAAAGCGTCGAACGACCCTCGAAGATCGTCGATCGACGCACGGAGATCGTCGAACTATCGGGCAGATAGTCGAACGATCCAGATAGTCGACCTATCGAAGAAGATAGTCGAACTACCCCGGCAGATAGTCGAACTATCAGAGCAGATAGTCGAACTATCAGATAGTCGATCTATCTGGGACAGATAGTCGAACTATCAAGCGCACAGAGATAGTCGAACTATCAAGCCGATAGTCGACCTACCTCAGAAAACAGATAGTCGATCTATCAACAGATAGTCGAACTATCAAACCAAACCAGATAGTCGATCTATCAACAGATAGTCGAACTATCAGATAGTTGAACTATCAGGACAAATAGTCGAACTATCAAAGCAGAACAGATAGTCGACCTATCAACAGATAGTCGAACTACCAGCGCAGAACAGATAGTCGACCTATCAATAGATAGTCGAACTACCAGCGCAGAACAGATAGTCGACCTATCAACAGATAGTCGAACTACCAACGCAGACAGAGCGTCGACCAACTGATAGACGATCGTCGATCAGCCGATAGACGATAGTCGAGCGGCGTTCGACTATAGTCGAACGAAAAAACTACTTAACCAAATTCTCAATTTGGAAAAGTGAGGACTCTACAGCTAGACTCCTAACCATTGACCATAGATATTTCTTGGGTCAAGGGGCACAAAGGAGAGGACTAAACTCAAATCAAAACTAGGGTACCAACATACTTCTCGAGAACTTCTATAGTAGTTCTCGAGAACTTTGTTAACCTCTCGAAAATTTCTACTTAGAGGAATTCTAGCTATCCTGACTTCTCGAGAAGTAAAGTCTGAGCCTCTTGAGAACTATGTACTACTTCTCGATAACTTTGAAGGAACTTCTCGAGAGATGGACTTAGAAAAATTCTTTTAAGAATTCCATGTTAGATCTCCTTCTAGTCTTGTCTCCATCTTGTGCTCCAAAGTTTGAATATGAAGTGTATCCCAATTGAGAGGCTACACATGAGTCAACAACTTGGATCACCTAGTGAGGGATTACACTGAGTGGTCCTGTGTTTCTAACCCACTGTAGACTAACATTGGTCTACACTTATAACTGAGGATCTGCAAACATACACTAGAACACAGATGTCAAATACAACTTAATTCATCTTAGTTCAAAGGGTGACTTCATGCAAATCTGGGTTATTGTGGAGACAATACCAAATAGGCATTGTGCCTGAAATTGTAAGGCTGAAATGCCTGAGCTGTAGGACTTAGAGATAAGGCTGAGGAAGGTGGTTTGAGGACCACTGAACTGTAGGATCATTGCAGGGCTCTTAGGTAGGAACCTTTGTGGTTCTGAGGTAGGGTTCTGAAGAGAACCTGAGTGTAAGGCTGAGGGCCTGAGGTGTAAGCTCTGAGGAGCATTTTGTAGGAGTTTGTTCCTTATCTAACATAAGTAAGAAAGGTGGGAGGGAAAGTGGATGTACCCATTTGGGGAACCACTCTAAACATCTGTGTGCTTTGCTGTGTTGCTTGTTCTTCTTTTATAATGCAGGTACTAAGGACAAGCTCTAGATCACTTAGTAAGAAAGCAACAAAAAAATTTAGGAAATTTTAAAGACCTATTCACCCCCCTCCCCTCTAGGTTACTTGCTAACCTTAAGCTAATAACTTTCATGGCATAAGCCCTATTACTTGTTCTCTTTCATTTATGTCATGTGGACCTTTATTTGGGTATTTATATATCTATGATGTCAAGTATGGACTTGTTTTATTTCTTATTTCATTGGCAATGTGAATGATCGTGCTTGCTGGCAGGGTCACTGTCTTTTGGTGGCAACTAACTCGTAGTTGGTTTCACTGTAAGGCGATGTTCCTAGGCATAAAATCCCTTCTCGGCCATGCCCAATTCCCCGAAGGAGGGATTTTACTATTGTATCACTGTACCATGATCATAAGCAAAAGAAGTCCACAAACCTCTGGGCTACACTGCTCGAGCTTCAGTTTGCGGACAAACAAAGCAGCGGAAGCTATGATGTGCACATGTGAGAAAATCACATCCTTTGTCCATACAAATGAGATGAGTACAATCTTTTTTTTAACTATTGAAGTGTTTCAAACTATAGGCTACGGTTACCCCTTTGCCAGCTACTGTTTCTTTTTAGCAGTCATATTTGGGACAGACTCTCACAGCCATCCTAGATGCCTTTAGAGCTCAGCAGGTTCCGGCACCGCAGTTGAACCCGAGCTCAAACTGGCTGACAACATTCCGAGGCCTCTCCCCTCTGACTTACTCTAGGACAGAGACGACAGACAAGACAGAGGAGTGGATGGACACTATCCAGGAGTTGCTAGCGTGGATCCTTTGCTCGTTCAACCAGGCAGTAGCCTTGGTAGTTACGAGACTGGCAGGACATGCCAAGAAGTGGTGGAAGTTCCTCATGGACTCCACCTTTGTAGATTATGAGTATTCCCAGATCAGCTAGAACCAGTTTAATGAGGCCTTGTTGGAGCATTTTGTATCCCCGATGGACAGAGATGCACTGGAGGATCGGTTTCTGCACCTCAGGTAGTGAAACTGGTAAGTATTGGAGTACCAGTGGGAGTTTTCACACTTGGCAGGATTCGCTAGTCCCCTAAGTGAGAAGGATACAAAAATTTTTTATAGAGGGCTTCAAGACTCGCTCATGCAGGATCTTTTATCCATCTCAAAGTCCAGTTTGGCGAAGATTATCGAGATGACAAAGAAATGGGAGGTGTATCATCTGATGGTGCAGGGCAGAGGGAAGAGACGGGCTGAGGAGATGTATCATGGTGAGAGAAGCAGATGGCCATAACGGGGAAGGTTCATGAGGCACAAGGGAGGTAGAGGACGTCCCCGTCCTTTTGTTAGGCCAGAGCAATGACCTCCCGCAGTGCTAGCCCCACCACAACACATCTAGGAGTCGCGGAGATTTGATGACAGAGGACACCCTCAGGTGGTTTTTTTTGGATGTCATCAGCTTGGGCACATTAGAGCCCACTGCACTCAGCTTGTCCCTGCACCTCCTCCACCTCCAGCAGTCCCTCCGGCACAACGGGGTAGTGGTCGAGGATGAGGTCGTGGACGAGGAGCTCACGGCGGCGGTAAAAGGCCAGGGCAGATTTATGTGTTGGATCTTGCCAAACCTAGGAACCCTGAGGAGGTCATCACAGGTACTTTACAATTTTGTACTTTGAATTGTTTATATAGTACCTTAGTAACCCTATATATAGATAGTTGATAAAAATTAAAACAAACAACCTCAGGCATAGTACATGTGTGCGGTAAGCCCGCCCTCACCCTATTTGACATGGGAGCATTACATTCTTTCATCTCAGAAGACTTCGCGAAGGATTTAGATGGATTTCAATGTTTCCCCGAACTCCTCAGGATTGTCCAACTTCCAGATGGATCGAAGGTGCGGTCAACTGCAAAGTACAATATGTTTGTAGACATTGGCGGGAAGCTATTTGACATGCCAGTGACAATCTTACCGCTACCAGACTATGATCTGATTATGGGCATGACGTGGCTACACTGGCACCATGCCAAGATTGACAGCTCATCTAGTAGGATCACATTGGAACACAGAGACTCGGAGGTGGTCTTTGAAGGTATTATGCCTATCCCCGATTATTATTATCATCTGTATATATTATTAAGGCCCATGAGCAGGGAGACGAGGTATACATGGTTTGTTTCGAGATGGCGGAGGTGGAGGTCTCCATTGGTGATATTTCGGTTGTTCGAGATTTCCCCGACATATTTCCGGAGAAGTTTCCCGAACTACCCCCGCTTAGAGGGGTAGACTTCCAGATACAGTTAGTACCAGGTGCAAGTCCCGTCTCTCAGGCACCTTACTGGATGGAACCGAAGGAGCTTGTGGAGTTCCGAACTTAGCTATGGGAGCTTGTGGATGTAGGATTTGTTAGACCGAGTTCTTCACCATGGGGATCACCCATTTTGTTCGTAAAGAAGAAGGACGGATTGCTCCGAATTTGTATTTATTATCGAGAGCTCAACCGATTGACAGTGCAAAATACTTATCTGTTACCAATGATTGACGAGCTATTTGATAAGCTAGAGGGAGTGTACTGGTTCTCTAAGCTTGACCTAAGGTCAGGCTACTATCAGTTATAGATTTAGGAGGAGGATATACCGAAGACAACATTCAGCTCATGCAACGGTTTGTTTGAGTTCACAGTGATGCCCTTTGGGCTAACGAAAGCCCCCTCCGCATTCATGAGTTTGCTGAACCAGGTGTTTGAGTCGTTCCTTGATGAGTTTGTCATAGTTTTTGTTGACAATATCTTGTTCTACTCCAGGATCGAGGATGACCATACTCGGCACTTAGAATTAATCTTTGGGAAGCTGCGTGAGTACCAACTATATGCTAAGTTTTCAAAGTGCCAATTTTTGCTTCAAGAGGTGGCATTCCTCGGGCACATTATCAGTGGAGCTGGGTTGGCAGTGGACTCAGCCAAGGTGCAGGCTGTGAGGGATTGGCCACAACCAAAGTCGGCTTTGGATATTCGAAGCTTCCTTGGACTTGTAGGCTATTACTGCATGTTTGTGTATGGGTTTTCAAAGATAGCACTTCCCTTCAGGACATGACATTCACTTGGACTAAGCAGTGCGAGTCTGCATTTCAGGAGCTAAACGGTAGAATCACCTCGGCTCCCATCCTTGCCCATACTTCGGGAAAGAAAGGATTCCAGATTTATACGGATACGTCATACTATGGCATGGGTGTTGTACTGATGCACCACGAGCATGTCATAGCTTATGAGTCAAGGTAGTTGAAGAAGCACAAACAGAACTACCCAGTGCATGATTTGGAGCTCGGGGCTGTAGTCTTCGCCTTGAAGGTCTGGAGGAACTACCTGTATGTTGTTCATTGTGAGATCTTCTCGAATCACAAGAACCTCAAGTACATTGACACACAGAAGGACCTGAATCTACGTCAGTGGAGGTGGTTAGAGTTCCTCTACGACTATGATTATACCATAAACTATCACCCAGGAAAGGCGAACACTATAACGGATGCTTTGAGCAGGAGAGCCGACACTACTGGACCGTAGTCCCGGGTGATGACCACAAAGATAGTACAGATGATGGAAGATATGCAGATTACTATGGTATCAAGGGCTGATCTAGAGGTGTATACAGAGTACTTGGCGACTCTGAGCATTGAGTGCGATATCAGAGGTCGTATCAGGGCAGAGTAGAGGTAGGATGCAACACTAGAGCCTATATTTAGAGCCCTATAAAAGTCTAGGTCAGAGGAGTATTATCTATATGAAGACCTCATTCATTTTCGGGATCGTGTTTAAATACCCACAGGTGGTGAATTCCGAGGAGACATACTCAGGGAGGCACACTGCATACAATATTTAGTACACCCAGGGATCACCAAGATGACGACAGATCTGCGGAAGAGCATGTATTGGCCTTGGATGAAGAGGGATATCGTTGATTTTGTGACACACTACGAGGCGTACCAGCGAGTGAAGTCCAAGTGCAAGAGCCCTGGAGGATTACTGCAGCCACTGCCGGTGCCGGAGTGGAAGTTTGAGGATATTTCGATGGATTTTGTACATGGGTTTCCTCGCTCTCACTCTGTACATGATTCTATATGAGTCATGGACCGATTGACTAAGGTAGCCTGGTTCATCCCTGTCCGGAAGGACACTCCAATTGGTGTATTGGAGAGGCTATTTGTAGAGCAGTTTGTGAGGTACCATGGAGTACCCAAGATGATTATATCGGATCGAGATGGTCAATTTACTTCAAGAGAATAGAGGGCGGAGTAAGAGTACTTAGGTTCCCAGCTTGCATTTAGCACAACCTTTCATCCACAAACTGATGGGCAGACGGAGCGGACCAACCAGACCATGGAGGATCTGCTGCGATTATGTATACTTGATACGGGGAAGCCCTGGGAAAAGTTGTTGTCATTGATTGAATTCTCTTACAACAACAACCATCAGGCCAGCATTGGCATGGCTCCCTATATGACATTGTATGGGAGGAAGTGTTGGACACCGCTATCTTGGGTTCAGGATGAGGACCCGAAGGCGCTTGGGTCAGATTACGTCAAGTACATGAACACGCTCATTCGGCTGATCAGAGACAGGATGTTAGAGGCTCAGAGTCAGCATGAAAAGTATTACGATGCGAGATATCGTAAGGTAGAGTTCCAGGTGGGGGACAATGTGTTTTTGAAGATACGTCTGATGCATGGTGTTTCGCGGGTGTGTAGGCACAAGAAGCTCAGTCTTAGGTATATGGGGCCTTGTACGATCCTGTAGTGGGTCGGCTCATTGGCATACAGGCTGGAGCTACCGCCAGAGTTGGCGAACCTGCATGACGTCTTTCATGTCTCCTCACTTCGGAAAGCATTACTTCGATCGGAGCAACATATTACTTCTACCTCGGGCCCGATAGCATCTGACCTGTCTGTTTGATTGGAGCTAATTTGGATCGATGATACAGCAGTCCGAGTTTTACGGAAGAAGAGCGTTCCTTTGGTCAAGGTGTCGTGGTCAAATTATGGCAGGAGGAGCACACTTGGGAGCCCTTGGACCTCATGCAGAAGAAACACTCGGAGCTCTTCACCTCAGGTACAAACTTAACCTCCTACAAGTTGATCTTTTCTTCACTTATGGAACCTCGTAGACCCGAGCTTGAATTTCGAGGACAAAATTTTTGTTTTGTTTAGTGGAATTTGTAACATCCCCTACACTTCTAGGCTCGCTAAAGTTAGGGTCAGGGCTTGAGTGGTGCATGGAGGCCCTATCATGACCCTAGCTCTGCTTGAACTTAGGAAAACTGTTATGTGCACCCCAATGTGCACAAGTCAACCTCAAGGTCAACCATGGTCAAATTAACCCTAAAGGCTAAATGAGAGCCCAAGCCAATTAAAGTGGGATAAGGCCTTGCCCAAGTCCCATCCTAAGGCCCACTAAATTTTCATATTTATTTAATCTAATTTATTATTTTAATTATGTGATTTAATGGGGGTAATTAGGAGGGAAGTTTCATTTGGAGGGGAAATAATGGAGGGAGTTCCAATGACACTCCTTTCTTCTTCCCCAAACACTCCTTTTATCTTCCCTAATGAAGAGGAGGAGGTTTCCAATAGTTATACATTGGCCACCATATATTAAGGAGGGTCTTTAATGGCCATGAACACCTAAAACTTGGATCTCCTATATATAGGCCCCCAAAACTCAATTAGATCCTTTCATCACCTCTAAAAGTCCACAAGTAATTGAAATAGACTCTTGGATCACTACAAACGGTGGAGAATCGAGATCGAGAGAGGTTTGCTGGAAAATTCCAAAATCCATGGCCACCCGTCGGAGTAGCCGCATCCAAGCTTGAAATAAGGTATGCTTCTCTTCCTCCCCCCTTGTGATAACTTCCTAGATCAATAGGAGTTGAGTTCGAGCTCAATTGAGCCGAATTCCATTTTTAATTTTCATGGAAAAAAGCTTGAAAATGGAGGTGGCGGGTTCGCTGGAAAACACCCCTCCGGCGGCCGTGTCGCCGCTCGGCGATAGCCACCACCTCAACGGAGGTGATGAGGGTGGTTAACGGCCAGGGAGGGGGCTGGATCGGCAGAAAATTGCTCTGAAAATACCTCCAGGTCGGACAAATCCTGCCCTTGGCTAGAGGAGGAAGACGCAATCACGGTCGTCCATTTCACCAAGATCAAACTATAGTTTATTAAATTCTGTCTCAAAATATGCTACATTTAGACTTAATTATTAAGGGTACTTAGGGGCTGAATCATGAAAAGTGCCCAACATGAAAAAGGTAGGCATATGAGTCTACTTTAATAAGAAATTAAAATCAGGTCTTTTGGAGCACTGCAACTTCCAGTAGGGCAGTTCTTGTGGGACTGTTCCTTAGGATAGGTCAGTCACTATATCCTTAATAAATTTTAATTTGTTAAGTGTATTGACTTGAAATTTGGATCATATTAGAATATACCCTAGATACACATACAGTCTAAATATGGGAATTTGTGGACAATATTTTCTTATAGTTTTAGGTAAAATGTGATTCTTCATAAAATTGAAATATTTTGGTGAAAAATAATTATTTTAACCCAAAATTTCGGTGTGAGGTTAATTTTTGTGGTATAAGGCCCTGGTGAAAATTTCAGGTCCTTTGGACTCCTGTAGGTTGGTGATTCCCACTTGCAAGTTGTCATGATGTAAGTGATGTGGTGTGCATTTAGCCAAAAAGGGGTATCTTGTGAATTTAGCAAGATTGGCTTGATAAAATTCAGTGAAATTTTGTACATATAATTATTTAGTGAATTTACACCTTATAATGTTTTAGAACATTTGGAGTTGATTTGTTTAGCAAATGAATTAATTTCTATTTTGTTACACACGTGTATTAGTGAAATTAGGGTGAATAAATAGTTGCAAAAATTATGAAGCCTTGTTTATAGCAATGATTTAGTATTATAAATACTGGATGAATTAGTTGGAATTTTTGAAGGTCAGAATCTTAGGCTTGCATTTATGATTACCAGTTTTGACCCTTACATATTATTGAGATAATTGCGCCCATATTGAGTTATAAAATTATAAATTTTCAGAATAAATAATCATTTACCATTTATAACCTTCAGTAATATATTTAGAATTATTTGATGAACATTCATTGTACTTCATGTGTAACTTGTCCTAGTGGATCAGATTTTTGTAATTAGAAATTAATCATCAAATATTATTGGAATTATGTGAAATTTGGTCCAGAGCCATTATTACTGAAGATGATGTTAGAATAATTTTATCTTGCTGGTTTGAAAATAGAAAGTGACACTTCTAGTTCAAAATCACATGTAGCAATAATTTGGGAAAATTATAATAATTATTGATTATTTTAGGAAAATTATAAATCTCTGTAATTTGGTCTAAGATGTTATGATAGGTCTTAAGAAATAATCTTAGGTCCTTAGGTCAAGTGTTAGAAGGATTCCTATTCATACATACATACAAGATCATATGTCTGCAATTAGCAATTTTGGAAAATTACTAATTCAGCAATTGATGCTTGGGAGAGGTCACACACTTAATAACCCTGTGAGTGGATTTGGTTAAGGGTAGCATAACATTACTAAGTGCCTTGAGAAAGAGAGCGATGAGCTTCAACCCATCATAGTTTCTAGTACCGATGCGAGCCCTTCACAGGGTAGGCCTCGGGAAGTCCAAGGCTAACCATAAATCGCTATATAATCCGAAAGTTAGACAGGAGTAGTCTAATAGGATTAAGGAATGTTGTAGCGATCTCGCCCATGTGTGGATTGTAGTGATATAGGGCTTGCTAGTCCTACGAACTGGTGGCTCGGGTTGTTGGTCGATATCAGGACGGGTTGGTCCTGCGAGCTGGAGGCTCAGGAGGGTTTTGTTATACCTGGTTTATGTTTGTGTGGTGGCTCACTCGATACTAGTCCAGTCGGTACACCGACGGAAGTACGATGACTCTGGTGCAAAGTGTAGACCTTTGGGGAGGCCGGTAGGATGTTTATACTGAGGTCTGGAATACTATGTCCCCTAATTGCACACCCGACCATGGAAGACTGGTAGTTGCCAACAAGAGTACGCAGGGGCTCCACTGTTGTGTTCTTAGCGTTGAGGCGTAAGATAGGTCTAGGTCTGGTAGTGTTCCTGCCCGCGTAGGAGTGGAGACACCCGCTCCACTACCACCGTGAGCCATGACAGTTGGTACCTGAGAGGTTGGCCACCTCCAAAAAGTGGGGATGCATTAAAGTACTATGCACAGAGTCGTGTGTATGAGTTACATAACCATTATATTGCATAGAATACACACTTGCAGATCCTCATAATATAAATTAGTATGAGCTCTTTTATATGATGAGTTACTTTTTCGGAAACCTTAACTTATATGTTTGTATGGGCATTCATATAAGTTAGGGTACACTTCTATGATGATAGTGTTGTACAACCCCGTGTCCGCCGAAGGGGCCCAAGCAAGCAGGCGGGTCGGGCCCCAGCCGCCTCTCTCGGGCGGGCCAGCCCCCGCTCGCCTCTCCTAGGCGGGCCGGGCCCCAGCCGCCTCTCTCGGGCGGGCCAGCCCCCGCTCGCCTCTCCTAGGCGGGCCGGGCCCCAGCCGCCTCTCTCAGGCGGGCCAGCCCCCGCTCGCCTCTCCTAAGCGGGCCGGGCCCCAGCCGCCTCTCTCAGGCGGGCCAGCCCCCGCTCACCTCTCCTAGGCGGGCCGGGCCCCAGCCGCCTCTCTCAGGTGGATCGGCTGCAGTCCACCCCCCTCCAGGTGACAGGGGGTGACTCAACAAGAGGTGCACATAACCAGCCAGAACAGCGGGGTTTGGCTGTTGGCAGGCCAACCCAAGGGGCTCTTTAGTAAATTCAGGCTACCAAGGGCAGGTTATTTGCAGACCATCCAAGGTAATCTATAAATAAGACCCAAGGGGTACCTCAGAAGGCACGCTTACTAGTTCACAAATCTTATAGCGCTTTCTGAGGTACCTTAGCCCGGCAACTGGTTAAGGAGGGGAAGCGCTCTAAGATCTTCCGGGTGTGTGGTGGGACCTCCGAGCCGGGCCCTTGGTCCTGTCCACTGTTTTTCTTTCCCTTGTTGTTTCTCTTGCAGGAGCGAAGTAGGTGCGAGACCACCCCTTCCCCAAGGGTCGAACTCCACAGAGGCCGGTTTCCGGTTTCAACATTTTGGTGCGGTGAGCGTGGAGCGTGGTCAACAAGGAAAACCTTCAGCAAGTTCGATGACGGGAGAGGAAGGACAAGGATCAGGCAGGGGCAGCTCGCCACCCCCTCCCCCACCTCCAGCGACGAGCGTGTCAGCAGAACTTAGGGAGGAGATCCTCGGGCTCGTCAGGACCGCCCTCGGCATGCGAGCGGAGAGCGCGACACCAGTAATCCCAGTAGTCGCCGCTCCCGCACTCGGCGACGACGCGCCGCTCAGGCGACCAGGGAAGGAACCCGCCGAGAGAGGCGAGCGCGAGTTCCAGGGGCGAGTTCTGTTCCCCGGCTCGGCCGCAGAATACCATTTTGGCGAGACGGCGGGGAGAGAGCTCCCCCCTCGCCCGGCTGAGGGAGGAAGCCCCTTCAGCGAGTTCGTCTCCTCCGCCCCAGTTCCAGAGGGGTTTCGTGAGCCGGAGATGACCTACTACTCCGGGAAGGGAGACCCTGTCCACCACATCCAGTGGTTTGAAGACATGGTCTCTATTCGACAGATGTCCGACGGCTTCAAGTGCCGACTCTTTGCCATCACCCTCCGAGAGAAGGCGAGAGAATGGTTCCACCAGCTCCCGACCGGGTCCATCTTCTGTTTCGAGGACCTGCGTCGGGGGTTCATGTTAAGGTTCACCACTTCCAAGAAGAGGAAGAAGGAGGTGGAGTCCTTGTTCCGTGTCAAGCAGAGGGTGGGAGAGACCCTGGGGAGTTACCTGGACAGATTCCAAGAGGAGTTGTCTCAGGTGCAGGAGATGCCAGGGCACACCATGATGGTGGCCTTCACCCTGGGTCTCCAATCCGGGTTCTTCGCAATGGAACTCAAGAGGTCCCCCCCCCAGTATCTTTTGAGGCGCTCCTAGAGAGGGCGGCTAGGGAGGCCGATATGGAGGCAGCACACCCGGAGTTTGCCCGAAGGTTGGCCAGATGGGCCATGGAGGAAGAGAGGCCAAGGGGTGGCCGAGGGCAGGAGGAGAGAAGGGTTGACCCCCGGCAGAGGGAACAGCCGCCGCCGCCGCAGCATCAGCAGCAACCCAGGCAGGGGAGACAGGAGCCAAACTTTCGGCTGGGCTGGAGACCCGAGTGGCAGGAGCCCGGGGCAAGGAGAGGGTTCCGCGGAGGGGACTACCGTCAAGGAGGACAGGGTCAGTTCTACCCTCCGGGCGGGATGCAGGGCCAGAGGCCGGCCCTCCCCGACCAGGAGCAGGCTATGGCCATAGCATTGGGAGAAAGGAGAAGAGCAGCACGGAGAAGAAGAAGGGATGTGAGGGTGGAGTTGCCTTACTGCGACTTCCATCAGGAGGAGGGGCACGCCACAGCCACGTGCCCCGAGTTCCTCGAGATGAGGGGCAACCGGGAGCAACAACAACAGCGTCCGGAAGTGCGGATTGAGGAAATCCGGCCTCGGGCGGAGGAAGGCCGGTGCGAAGACCGGGTGGATGTGGGCTCCCGAGGTAGGATCGGAGCGATCCACGGGGGGGGGGGGCTGGGATCGAGGCTTCCCGCAAGTCAAGCCTCCACACTATGTACCGCAGGAGCGTTGGCTCCATGTCCCAGTCCCCTCCCCCGGACGAGAAAATCACCTTTTCCATGGAGGACATGCCGGGTCACGAGGACCCCTTCTGCGATGCGCTGGTCATCCAGACCGCCATCGAGGACTTCACCGTCCCCCGGATCCTCGTCGATAACGGGAGCTCGGTCAACGTCATCTTCAAGAAGGCGTTCGATGCGATGAAGGTGGAGGCCCGAAGGGTGTTGGCCTCGGACGGACCCCTGTTCGGCTTCTCAGGGGAGAGGAAGGGAGGGAGGAGTGGGACTCCATGTCGTTCTGGGGGGGCAGTCCCGCAATTGCAAGTTCGTCATCGTGGACGCCCCCAGCAACTACAGCGCCATCTTCGGGAGGCCTCTCATCAGCGCCTTCCGCTGCGTCCCCTCATCCTTCCACCAATGCCTAAAATTTAACGTCGAGGGGGTCCAGGTTCGGGTCCGCGGAGACCCCAAGGAAGCGAGGGAGTGCTACGTCACGGCGGTGAACTCCATCTCTTGGCTGGAGGGAGCCGAGGAGATGGGGCGGAGGCTGAGGGAGGAGGAGCCGGAAGCGGGCGGGGATGAGATGGAGGTGGAGGAGAGTCGCGCCCAGGAGAAGGTCGCTGAGGAGGTTCAGGAGCCGGCTGAGGCGATGGCCATTGCGGAAGCTGAGGAGGAGGTCCTCGCCTTCGACGAGGGGGAGACTGAGGAGTGGGAGGCACAGTCCCGCCTTGAGGCGGCAGAGGAGGTGGCGGAGATGGAGGTTCTAACCACCGGAGGCAGGGTGGAGAGGATCCGCATCAGCGGAGGATTGACCCCGGAGGCTCAAGGCCGGATGCTGGAGTGCGTCCAGAAGAACGTGGACATCTTCGCATGGAGTGCCGCGGAGATGCCCGGGATCGACTCCAACATCGCCTGCCACCGCCTCAACCTGGACCCGGAGGCTCCCCCCATCCGACAAAAGAAGAGGCCCGTTGCGGACAAGCTCGCCGAGCCCATCAGGGAGGAAGTGGCAAAGCTCCTCAAGGCCGGCTTTGTATCCGAAATCCAATACCCCGGCTGGGTCTCCAATGTTGTAATGGTTAAAAAAGGAGACGGCCGGTGGAGGATGTGTATCGATTTTTCCCTTCTTAATAAATCATGCCCTAAAGATTGTTACCCCTTGCCTCGGATCGACGCGCTGGTTGACTCAGCCGTCGGTTTCCCTTTGATGAGTTTTCTGGATGCCTTTTCAGGTTATCACCAAATCAGGATGCACCCTCCGGACGTCAAAGACGTCTCATTCATCACAGGGGATGGATGCTATAGTTATAAAATGATGCCCTTCGGGCTGAAAAATGCAGGGGCGACCTACCAGAGAATGATGGACAGGGTCTTTCAAGGGCAAAAGGGAAGGAACCTGGAAGTTTATGTAGACGATCTCATGGTCAAGAGTCCGGACCTCGACTCCCACCTCCGGGACCTGGAGGAGACCTTTGCCACTCTCCGCGGGTGCCAGATGAGGCTGAACCCCCTCAAATGCACCTTCGGGTCAGGCAGAGGAAAATTCTTGGGGCATCTCCTCACCCCTGCCGGCGTAGAGCCCAACCCCGACAAGGTGAGGGCAATCCTGGAGTTGGAGTCTCCGCGGAATGCGAAGGAAGTACAGCGATTAACTGGGAGGCTGGCGGGACTGAGCAGGTTCCTCTCACGGGCCGGGGAGAAATGCTCTCCGTTCTTTAAAAGCTTGAGAGGAGGCAAAAAATTCGAGTGGACCTCGGAGTGCGAGGAGGCATTCCAGGCCCTAAAGAAGCAGTTGACTCAGGCCCCCCTACTACAAGGGCCAAAGGAGGGGGAGGACTTATTCCTGTACTTAGGGGCTGGGACCGAGGCCCTGAGCTCTGTTTTAGTTCGGGAAGAAGGGAAGAGACAACTCCCAGTTTACTATGTAAGTCGGGTCTTGAGGAAGGCCGAGCTCCGGTACCCCATCCTAGAGAAGCTGGCCTTCGCCCTCATCATCTCGGCCCGGAGGCTCCGGCCCTATTTCCAGGCACACTCGATCCGAGTGGTGACTGACCACCCTCTCCGCAACATCTTCGAGGGGGTGGAGCATTCTGGCAGGTTGGCCAAGTGGTCGGTGGAGCTGAGCGAGTTCGACATCTCCTTCATACCTCGCCTCTCGATCAAGGCCCAAGCCATGGCCGATTTCCTGGCTGACTATGTGGTCGAGGTGGCAGAGGAAGAACTCACTCGCCCGGTTCCCTGGAAGGTCATGGTGGATGGTGCGTCAGGGAGGCACTCCCTGGGGGCTGGGGTCATCTTGGAAAGCCCCCAGGGGGTGAGGATCGAGCAAACGGTGGTGGTGCATTTCCCCATCACCAACAATCAGGCCGAGTATGAGGCCGTGATTGCGGGCCTACGCCTGGCCAGGGAGCTGGGGGTGCACGATGTGGAGGTCCTCACTGACTCCCTGGTGGTGGCCTCCCAGATCAACGGGGAATTCGAGGCAAGGGATCCCACCCTGCAGCGTTACTTGGCGAAGGTAAAGGGAGTCATCGGCACCTTCCAGACTTTCTCCATCCGGCACGTGCCTCGGGAGGATAACGAGCAGGTGGACCAGCTGGCAAAGCATGGACCCCGGGCGGGGGGAACCATCACAGACCTCTTTCGCCCATCCATCGAGGAGGGGGAGCTGATGGAGGTGGAACAACACCCCTCCTGGATGGACCCATTCGTCACTTTCTTGACCACCGGGGAGTACCCAACGGGAATGGACGGAAAGAGACTCAAATACAAATCGGCATACTACCTCATGCGAGATGGCCAGTTATATCGAAAAACTCTCTCAGGAATGCTGGCGCGTTGCGTGGGCGAGAGAGAGGTCCCGAAGATTCTAGAAGAGGTCCACTCCGGGGAGTGTGGGAGTCACTCCGGAAGTCGAACCTTAGAAGGCCGGATCGTCAGGCAGGGGTACTTTTGGCCGACTCTGGGTCTCGACGCGGCAAAATTCACAAAGGAATGCCATAAGTGCCAGCTATTTGCTCCCCTCCAACTACAACCTGCCCAGCGCCTCAGGAGTATCACAGCCCCCTGGCCATTCGCCATCTGGGGAATGGACCTGGTCGGGCCCTTCCCCCAAGCCAGCGGCCAGAGGAGGTTCCTGCTCGTGATGATTGATTACTTCTCCAAGTGGCTGGAAGTTAAGGCGCTGGCCAAGGTGACCTCCCAGGTCGTCAGAAACTTTGTGTGGGGGGAGATCATCTGTCGTCATGGGTTGCCCCAGGCCATCGTCACAGACAACGGCCCTCAATTCGCCAGTGCCGAGTTCACCAGCTTCTGCGAGCAGCTCGGGATCGACCTCAGGTTTGCCTCAGTTCATCACCCCCGAAGCAATGGGCAGGTAGAAGCGGCAAACAAGATTATCGTTAACCTCCTCAAGAAAAAGGTGGAGAACTTGAGAGGAAGCTGGGTGGAGCAACTCCCCTCGGTCCTCTGGGCCCTCCGAACCACACCCAACACGGCGACAGGGGAGACGCCTTTCAAACTCTCCCACGGGTGCGAGGCAGTACTTCCGGTGGAGTTTGAAGTCCGGACACCTCGGGTAGTCGGGGCCGGAGAACACAAAGAGGAATGGAGAGCCAATAATGAAGAAGAGTTGCGGCTCTCTCTCGACATGGTCGAGGAACTGCGGGACCTTTCAGCCGTGAGGCAGGAGGAGATAAAGAGAAGAATGGCCAAGTATTTCGACAAGCACGTCAGAGTCAAGCAGTTTGCCGAAGGAGACTTGGTCCTGAGGAAGGTGGACGCGGCAGGAAGATCAGCCGCAGTGGGGAAGCTCCACCCCAATTGGGAGGGACCATTCATCGTGCAGGAGGCACTGAAGTCGGGGGGATACCGCCTCCGGAATGTGGAGGGCGAGACCCTAAATCTCACCTGGAGCGGGGACGACTTGAAGCGTTTTTTTCCTTAAAATTATGTAAACCATGTTCAATCTCTAATGGAATTCCTTGCGGTAGACTTGTTTTCCCCCCCCGATGAGAACTGAACGTCATTGCCTCAGACCCCGAGCAGATCCCGCTGCCAGGCTCTCACCAAGCTGGCAGGGCTGGATGTCACTCGAAGGAGTCTGCCCCAGACCCCGAGCAGATCCCGCTGCCAGGCTTTCACCAAGCTGGCAGGGCTGGATGTCACTCGGAGGAGTCTGCCTCAGGCCCCGAGCAGATCCTGCTGCCAGGCTTTCACCAAGCTGGCAGGGCTGGATGTCACTCGGAGGAGTCTGCCTCAGACCCCGAGCAGATCCCGCTGCCAGGCTTTCACCAAGCTGGCAGGGCTGGATGTCACTCGGAGGAGTCTGCCTCAGACCCCGAGCAGATCCCGCTGCCAGGCTTTCACCAAGCTGGCAGGGCTGGATGTCACTCGGAGGAGTCTGCCTCAGACCCCGAGCAGATCCCGCTGCCAGGCTCTCACCAAGCTGGCGGGGCTGGATGTCACTCGGAGGAGTCTGCCTCAGACCCCGAGCAGATCCCGCTGCCAGGATCTCACCAAGCTGGCAGGGCTGGATGTCACTCGGAGGAATCTGCCTCAGACCCCGAGCAGATCCCGCTGCCAGGCTCTCACCAAGCTGGCAGGGCTGGATGTCACTCGGAGGAGTCTGCCCCAGACCCCGAGCAGATCCCGCTGCCAGGCTTTCACCAAGCTGGCAGGGCTGGATGTCACTCGGAGGAGTCTGCCTCAGGCCCCGAGCAGATCCCGCTGCCAGGCTTTCACCAAGCTGGCAGGGCTGGATGTCACTCGGAGGAGTCTGCCTCAGACCCCGAGCAGATCCCGCTGCCAGGCTTTCACCAAGCTGGCAGGGCTGGATGTCACTCGGAGGAGTCTGCCTCAGACCCCGAGCAGATCCCGCTGCCAGGCTTTCACCAAGCTGGCAGGGCTGGATGTCACTCGGAGGAGTCTGCCTCAGACCCCGAGCAGATCCCGCTGCCAGGCTCTCACCAAGCTGGCGGGGCTGGATGTCACTCGGAGGAGTCTGCCTCAGACCCCGAGCAGATCCCGCTGCCAGGCTCTCACCAAGCTGGCAGGGCTGGATGTCACTCGGAGGAATCTGCCTCAGACCCCGAGCAGATCCCGCTGCCAGGCTCTCACCAAGCTGGCAGGGCTGGATGTCACTCGGAGGAGTCTGCCTCAGACCCCGAGCAGATCCCGCTGCCAGGCTCTCACCAAGCTGGCAGGGCTGGATGTCACTCGGAGGAGTCTGCCTCAGACCCCGAGCAGATCCCGCTGCCAGGCTCTCACCAAGCTGGCAGGGCTGGATGTCACTCGGAGGAGTCTGCCTCAGACCCCGAGCAGATCCCGCTGCCAGGCTCTCACCAAGCTGGCAGGGCTGGATGTCACTCGGAGGAGTCTGCCTCAGACCCCGAGCAGATCCCGCTGCCAGGCTCTCACCAAGCTGGCAGGGCTGGATGTCACTCGGAGGAGTCTGCCCCAGACCCCGAGCAGATCCCGCTGCCGGGCTCTCACCTAGCTGGCAGGGCTGGATGTCGCTCGGAGTCGGCGATCTCTCGCCGAGCAACAAGGGAAGGGAGGCGAGCCAGGAAGGCGAGTCGGCGAGCCAGGAAGGCGAGTCGGCGAGCCGAGAAGGCGAGTCAGCGAGCCAAGAAGGCGAGTCGGCGAGCCAAGAAGGCCGGCCCCGGCGCATAAAGGAGCGAGCCCTAGGCACGGCGCGCGAGTGGAGAGTTTGGACTCTCACATCGCCAGAGATCAGGTGAGCGGGCCGGTCAGGATGACCCTACGAGGCCGCAACGCCGGCCCCAACATTTGGCCCGGCGGGTCACAGGGCGAATTAGGGGCAAAGGCTCGGCGGGTCACACGAAGTCTTTACGCGCGGAGGACAGGCCCAGTCCACTCGCATCGCGGAAGGTGCGACTCGCCGCTCGCGTCGCGCCTGCTTTTGTGTCTCAAACCTAGATCTACGTCCCGAATCTCAAATGGGCGAGCGGCCTCCCTCGCTCGCTCGCAGCAACGAAAATCAGAGAATCAACAAACAACGCACGGTAGCGATTGCGAGGCAGGAAATAATTGACAATCGAGGAAGTAAATGAAGTAAAAATATTCTTATACAATTATAACAGCGGCCCGCTGAGCAGTCGCACAAAAACAAAGAAAATAAAAACAAAACAACAAAATACATGTCCAAAGAAGGGGGGGAGAAAAAAGCCACAAGACGGCGGGCCCTTCAGATGCGGTGGAACCCCCCTGGCTTGGGTACTGGAAGGAACAGCTCTGGCACCACTTCGGTCACCCGCAAGCCAGAGCACTCGTCCTTGAGGAGCTTGGCCCGCTGCAACGTCTTGAAGAGGTACGTCACCGCGTCCGCCCCGTTCTCTTGCATCAGAACCGCCAGGTCATACTCGCTGTGGTGAACGAGTTGACAGCCGCTCGAGGAGGCCGGCGGGACGGCAGCAGCAGCCTCGAGCGCACCCACCCGCGCCCGCAGGGTCTGGTTCTCCAGCTGTAGGGTGGCGATCTCGGTACCAAGTCGGCTGGCGGTCACCGCATCCTGCAAGGAAATTTATTTAGACGAGTCGCGGGATAAAGGCGGGTGCGAGTGAGATGGCTTACCGCGCCACCTTGGTACTGCGCGAGGGCGGCGTCAGCCGCTTCGAGCCGCCTCCGCAGGTCATCCGCCTCCTCCTGGGCGAGCTTGCGGGCCTCCTCCTTCGCATCGATCAACTTGTTGAGCGAGGGGGCATCTCTGTCCAACCGGAGGCATCGCCGGCCGACCATGTGGGCCAGGGCGAGGCTTTGAAATTGCGCCCGCGCGCTCTCATAAATAAGCACCCGCGTGGCCTCCTCGCCGTAGGTAGAAGCGTCCTCCCGCCCGTACACGCCGAAGGAGAGATTGAAGGCATCCCTGGAGGCGGTGTCCTGCTCCGACCAGCTAGGCAGCAGCGAGGATACCGAGATGCGGTTGCCCTCCTTGTCCCACTGAAGTAACGGGGCACCGGTTCGGTCCGTGGGCCCTTCGCCGTAGCCAAAGTTGGGATGCCCTCGGGGAACCGGCTTCTCGGCGGGCCGAGTCGCCGCGAGCGGCCGCGACGACCCAGCCGCCCCGCCGGCGGGATCAGCGGTCGAGGGAACCGCAGGGGCAGGGGCAGAAGATGGTTGATCCGCGGGGGCCTTGCCCTTGTCGCCGACCGAGGGAGCCTGACCGCCCGTTTTATTCGGCTTCTTTGGAGGGCCCTGGGACAGCTCGCCTCCGGATCGCTTCTGGCCGGCGGGAGCCGAGAGCTCGCGGTGAGCTAGGGCTGCCGCTTCCGCACGGCCAAGCTCGCCCAAAGCGGACCGCGCGCTCTCGTAAGGCGGGTGGAGGGGGACGTCGCGCTCGCCTGCAGGAACAGGAGTTAGAAAAGCCAAGGTACGATTCAAGCAGAGGCGAGCGAGCCGCTTACCTTCCCCAGGCGGGACGGGGACGAGGTCGTCCAGATTCCGGCGGAGGAAGGCGACCTCGAAGTTCTTCCCGGCGAAGAACTCATATAGCTTCGCTTCATGGCCCCCCAGGCTAGGGGGCCGATAGCTCGCCTCGCCGAGTTGCACCGGCGAGAACGGAATGTTGCCGAAGTCGCCCTTGACGAAGACGAACTTCTTGAGCCAGTTTTGGCTCTTATTGACCGTCTCCCGCACCTTGGCATGCATGCTCGCGAAGCACGCGGTCCCGTCCTTATTCGCGCGGAAGGAGAACAGCTTGCGGAAGACCGCAAGGCTGAACTCGATCCTCTCCTCGCGAAGGTAGCAGGCGAACCCGACTACGACAGCGATGGAGTTCGGGTTCAGCTGCCCCGGGACGACCCCATAGTACTTGAAGACCTGGCGGACTTCCGGCCAGAGGGGTAGCCGGAGCCCCGCCTCGAAGTGGGCCGTCGGGAGAGCCAGCTCATCGCCTGAGAGCTCGTTGATCCGTTCGTCCTTCCCGGGCCGCCTCGCCACGAAGCCAGGCGGGATGAAATTGCCAACAGTGTCCAGAAACTCCTTCTCCGAGACCGAGGCGGGAGGGAAGCTGTGGTCGGAAAAGATCCAGGCACACCTACCCCTCCCGTCCGCTTCGCCACTGCCGCCCGTCATCTCGCGGGATTAATAAGCAAGCCGAGCGGGAGGAAAGAGGAAAGAGAGGGTTCTCGCAGGGTGAAAAGGGAAGGGTTCTTGAAGGCGGTAGGTAAAATAATAAATGAAGGGCCTATTTATAGGGCCGGGAAAAGGGCGGGAAAAATCGGGAAAGGCGGGAAAGTGAACTGACAGCAGAGCCAGCCCCGACGCTTCGATTCCCGAGCCCCGCCCGGGTCCGCGTCGAATCGCCGGTCGGCCGCGAGCCATCCCCCTCCCGCGCAGAGTAGATTTTGAGAGGAATGCCCAGTCGAGGGGGGGGGGGCAAGCGAACCGCCCGCCTCTTCTAGGCGGGCCGGCCCTCTCTCGCCTCTTCTAGGCGGGCCGGCCCCCGCTCGCCCCCTCTAGGCGGGCCGGCCCCCGCTCGCCCCCTCTAGGCGGGCCGGCCCCCGCTCGCCTCTTCTAGGCGGGCCGGCCCCCGCTCGCCTCTTCTAGGCGGGCCGGCCCCCGCTCGCCTCTTCTAGGCGGGCCGGCCCCCGCTCGCCTCTTCTAGGCGGGCCGGCCCTCGCTCGCCTCTTCTAGGCGGGCCGGCCCTTACCCGCCTCAACTAGGCAGGCTCTCCAGGGTTAAAGCTGAGAACCCAGCAAAAAAAGGGAAATGAGAATGAATGATAAATAAAAAAAGGGGGGGGGGAAAGAGAAAGGCATGCGCCCTGGAACGGGCGAAAAGCCCCCTGAATTATTACAAGCAATCGTTCTTGGATAATATCTGACACCGACACACTGGGATGGATCACATCGAGACGATTCAGACCCTGCGAGCAACTGCGGGCACGGGCGGGCGAGGCAGGTGGCTTAGTACTCAATCCACTTCCACCTACCCCGCCTCTGCGAGCCGGTTCGAGGCGGCACGCGAGAGTCGTGATACTCCCGAACCGCCGCTAGCTCCCGCTTGGTCTGATCGGCCTGTTTCGAAATGTTTGACAGCCGCTCCTCAGCTCGCGTAATATGCACGCCCGGAGATGTCGGCTCATCCTCCTCAGCCGAGCCCCTTGCCCCCTCCAAAGCAGCGAGTCGCTCCTCCGCCCTGACTCTGTCTCTCTCCATCCCCACGAAGGCCTCTTTGAGCAGCATCGTGTGTTTCTGAAACATTCGCGCCACCTGCGCCTTCATCTTCTCGCTATCATGAGGGTCGCCCAAGAAGTCCGCGATGTCTTCCGGCTCCACGGGAGGCGAGTACCCCTCGCTCATCTCGACATCGGAAGAAGCGGCGCGATACCCTGCGGAAGCGAGGTCAGAAGCAGACGAGCGGCGAATAGGTTAACTTCAGGGGGGTTACCTGGCGTCGGTACGTCTACCGCGTCGGGAGCAGACCGAGAGGAACCCGACCGACCTTGGAATGATTTCCCTCCCGGGGCGACGAGCGGCTTCCCCAGACCCTGGACTCTCAGCGGGGGAGGAGTCGCAGGAAGGCTGCGCGCTGGAGAGAATGGACTGACGCCCAGGTCGACCATCTCCACGGAGAGATCTGCAAGGTTCCCGGAGCCCCCTTCCAATGCATCTTCAGGGGGCGTCTCCTGCGAAGGAAAAAGTCAGTAGAAAGCATAGGTCACAGGGCGAAACCACACACCCAGATTCAACCTCGGAGCCGCCGGAACCCAGATCATCGCTAGGCGTGGAACGGCGGACAACCTTTCCCTTTGCCGGCTTAAACTGCGGGCCGGAGGATATGGGCGCCAACCACGGGGCGGCCGCGAGGGCCTCCTCCCGACCCTCCTCCCTAGCAGCAGCCAACCGAGCACGTATCTCCTCAGACGCAGGCATCTCCTGACCTCAAACCACGCAGGAAGCAAGAGGAGAAGGCCAGTTATCGAAGGCCCGGTGGCTCATTTATAGCTAAAAGGCGGGTCCCACCAAAAGATTCCCTCCAGCTCAGCAAGGACGTCACCGGACACGAGGGTTGGACATTTCTTTCCGAGCTTCTGCGAAGCACGCAAAGATCGGGGATTGTGTACAACCCCGTGTCCGCCGAAGGGGCCCAAGCAAGCAGGCGGGTCGGGCCCCAGCCGCCTCTCTCGGGCGGGCCAGCCCCCGCTCGCCTCTCCTAGGCGGGCCGGGCCCCAGCCGCCTCTCTCGGGCGGGCCAGCCCCCGCTCGCCTCTCCTAGGCGGGCCGGGCCCCAGCCGCCTCTCTCAGGCGGGCCAGCCCCCGCTCGCCTCTCCTAGGCGGGCCGGGCCCCAGCCGCCTCTCTCAGGCGGGCCAGCCCCCGCTCACCTCTCCTAGGCGGGCCGGGCCCCAGCCGCCTCTCTCAGGTGGATCGGCTGCAGTCCACCCCCCTCCAGGTGACAGGGGGTGACTCAACAAGAGGTGCACATAACCAGCCAGAACAGCGGGGTTTGGCTGTTGGCAGGCCAACCCAAGGGGCTCTTTAGTAAATTCAGGCTACCAAGGGCAGGTTATTTGCAGACCATCCAAGGTAATCTATAAATAAGACCCAAGGGGTACCTCAGAAGGCACGCTTACTAGTTCACAAATCTTATAGCGCTTTCTGAGGTACCTTAGCCCGGCAACTGGTTAAGGAGGGGAAGCGCTCTAAGATCTTCCGGGTGTGTGGTGGGACCTCCGAGCCGGGCCCTTGGTCCTGTCCACTGTTTTTCTTTCCCTTGTTGTTTCTCTTGCAGGAGCGAAGTAGGTGCGAGACCACCCCTTCCCCAAGGGTCGAACTCCACAGAGGCCGGTTTCCGGTTTCAACAAGTGTAGTCTCCTTACTTTACTGGTTTTACTTAGCTCCTCTTAATGTACTTTTATGTTACACTAGTTGTTACTCTTCTTTACTGCTCATACTGATATAAAACTACTAGAGAATTATATATATATGCACCACTGTCACCTGCTTATATATTTTGCAATTTTGGTGCTCCGCTTTCTTCTTCCCGCGCAGTGCCTAGGAGTTGCGGGGGTGAGGTGGGGACAAAGAAGCTGAGTCTAGTTGTACTGACGGTCATTTGACCACATTATTTTAGGGACATGTGGAGATGCCGCCGCAATTCTACCAGGCGCGGCCAGAGATTGAGACACCAGAATCTGAGGAGCCGGAGACGTGCACTACTACTACTACTACCTGTCTTAAGGTTGATGGTCATATGGTTTAGCTTCCTCATTGTTAGTTGAGAGAGAGAGAGAGAGATATATTTTATGATATTCATGTATTTGGCATAAGCCCTATTACTTGTACTTTTCATTTATTTCATGTGGACCTTTATTTGGTTATTTATATATCTATGATGTGATGTGTGGACTTGTTTTATTTCTTCTTTTATTGGATGTGTGAATGATCGTGCTTGCCAGCATGGTCGCTGTCTTACGGTGACAACTAACTCGTAGTTGGTGTCATTGTAAGGTAACGGTCCTGGGCATAAAATATCTTCTCGGTCGTGCCTAATTCCCGGGAGGAGGGATTATATAGTCACCGCCACACCTCTATATGACCATTGCCTTTGTCGCATCTCCGTGCAGCCACTGTCAAGCCTCCGTGCGACTACCGTTAAGCCTTTGTGCTACCTCCGTCGCACCTCTGTGCGATCGCTGTCTCACTACCGTTCGGTCTCTACCGTACCGCCGCTGTTACACTCTAGTACTCCAAAAAATACCAAATCATGGGGGTCCGTATATAGAAATCCCCATCATGGTGGTATGCATAGAGAAATCCTCCACCATGGGGTACACATAGAGAAATTCCCCAACAAGGGGGTGCGTATAGGGAAATCCCCCATCATGGGGGTGCGCAGAGCAAAATCAATTATCTTGGGAGTACAGATAGCTCCACCACTAGAGACATAATTACCAGAATGACTCTCTCAGAAACTATAAAAGGAGCTCAAAGCCCTCATTTGGCGATACCTTACCTTCTACGCCCGAGAGAGATCTAAAGTCTTCCTTTGATTATCTCAATGAGTTCTTCGGTGCTTGAAGATCACTTCAAAGATCTCCTTCAATGCTCTAAGATCTCCTTTTGAGCTCAAAGATCTTATTCAGAGCTTGAACACTCCTTAAAAGATATCCAGCGCTCGAAGGTCTCCTTTGGCGCTTGAAGATCTCCTTTGGAGTTCACAGATACCTTGAAGATTGCTCAAAGATCTCCTTTGGCCTTTAAAGATTCCTTCGAATCCTCAAAGATCTCCTTCACTATTTGAAGGTCCACACGAACACAACTTAAATATCTTATTCAGTTCTACCTTTCGTGTCTAGAGCCTTGCTACCGCATTCATCATTCCATATTACTTTTTAGTATGATCCTCCACACTTTTACCCAAGTGACCTCCATGATCCATAAGAATTATTGTAATGAGCATTGGTCTATCACCCTCAATAGATACTTTTGTAACACACCAAAGGATAATGCATCTTGGTCAGCACCGATCTGGCCCCGTATTTTTTCACCATTTATGGGTTTTCCACATTAAAAGCTTCCTTGCAAGCTGTCAGTTTTCTCTATGAATGTTTGCGCACTTGGCTTACTCTCGAGTAGAGAAGGTTCAATTCGGCCAGTTTATAAGGGCATCTAGCCACCCGCAACAGTTTGACATCATTAGTAGGAACATCATTCCCGAAAAAACTTTGAAGATACTCCGAAGATATTATGCGCCTAACATCCATACTCATGACTAACAGTAAATGTCAAGAAGTACCCATACTACTGAAGGGTCCATCCATAGGGAAACATTGATCTATCTCCCTCTCATTCACTTATCAATGCACCACTCATGGAGGAGGACATGATCGCTCCCATAGTTGCACTAGAAGGGAGCATGCGCCAAATTGAAGAGCAACATACTAAGATGCTCATGGTCTTAAAACGTAGGAGTGCCATGGGCTCCTAATCCTACCCCCAAGCAAAACAGTACACATATGTCATCTCTGGGTCGCACTTCAGCCAAGCACTTTTCTCGCAAGCATTACAATCTTGAAAAATGTTCTTAGACGTAGCTAGCTTGATGTGCCCAGACTGGCTGACCAGAGAACCCAAATATTATCACCACCAATGTACAGAAGAAGAAGCCTTCGAAAACCAAATTTGAAGGCTCACTCATGAAGAAATTTGTAACATGATCGCTGAAGAGTACCGACAGGCCGGACGAAGGGTCTATTTTGCTGGCCATCCTCTCCTACATGATTCGTCATTAGCACACGAGGTCCTAGTACATCCAATCTCACACGACTTAAAGTTCATGAACAACAAGTCATTCGATAAAACTTAAGATCCCTTGGAGCACGTCAACCACTTCACTACCATCATGTGAATTTACAACTCCGTAGACAAACTGCTATACCAAGTGTTACCAGCAACAATGAAAGTGAAAGTGCAAAACTGGTTCCACTCCCTAAGAGAGCTAACCATTGGAAACTTCACAGAACTGACCTACCAATTCATAGATCAATTCATAACCAATCGCACGATTGTCAGGTAACCCTCTCATCTATCAGGGATCCGCTAGAATGAGGTTGAAAACCTCTAGGACTTATTTCACTGTTTCAATACAGAGGTGGGACAAATCCCATGGGTCGACCATGAACTCCTATGCGGAATCTTCCTGGTAGGAATCCGCCCAAGCAATTTCTACTCGACGATGATGAGAGAAACGGTGCCTTGTTATCCCGACCTTGTACACCGAATCAAAGCTCAAATATCTACCTACAAAGACATTAGGGCATATCAATTTGGGGTAGCTAAAAGGAAAAAAATTAACCCTAATTGAATCAGGAAGGACATTACTGGCTGATCCAAACTTGCCTAAGTCATTCTTGGCTGAAGCAATTAACACTTCCAACTATGTTTTGAATAGAAGTCTCATCCATAAGACTAAGCTAAAGACTCCATATGAGCTCCTGAAGGGAAAGTCTCTTATAGTTTTATACTTTAGGAGATTTGGTTGCACTTGCTACATACTAAATAATGGAAAGAGTCATATTGCCAAATTTGACAAGAAGACCGATTGTGTTATCTTCCTGGTGTATTCATCATCTAGCAAGACCTATAAGTGTTACAATAAAAGTACTCACAAAATGGAAGATTCCATGCATATAGTGTTTAATGAGGCTAAACCATTTTCTAATGGGAAGAAAACTTCCACCAAGAATATTTTTCATGAAGAAGACCCTCTTGTTGTTGATTTGAATCAACTATGCGTCAAGGAAAATAGATAAGGATTATTAAAAGTGCATTATCATCAGCTCAAGAGTACTGAAATTTGTTTTGATGATAAAGATTCAAATGAATCTGCTGACAACATAGTCAAAGACTCTCTTCAGAATCTTGTATAGGTTGTTGAGCCTAAGATTGTTATTGAAGAACAAATATATGAAGAAATTGATCTTATACTTCATGCAGCTAGAATAGATCCTGAGAGAGAAAATGTCAAGGATCACGCCCCAATCTCAAATAATAGTTAACATGACTCTTGGAGTTAGAACCAGGAACCAACTATAAACTGAGGCTATGCTATAATGCTTTCTCTCCCAATATGAACCAATGAATATTGAGGAAGTAGACAGTGATCCCTACTGGATTGTTGTCATGTAGAAAAATCTAGCCCCGCTTAAAAGGAACATGGCTGGACACTAGTTACCGGCCTAGAAATTTCCCAATCATTGGAATCAAATGGATATATAAAAATAGGTCGGATTCTAATAAAGTCATTGTCATAAACAAAGCAAGACTAGTTGCTCGGAGATATAGGCAAGAAGAAGGAATAGACTATAACCATACATTTGCACCGGTAGCAAGATTGGAGGCAATAATACAATTCCTTGCTTATGATGCCTACAAGAAGATTAAAGTCTATCAAATGAGTGTCAAGAGTGCTTTCCTCAATGAAACTCTCCAAGAAGAGGTTCATATAGGACAACCTCCATGTTTTGTCAATCAATCTTTCCCCTCTCATGTTTTCAAATTAAATAAAACACTATATAGTCTAAAGCAAGCTCCAAGAGCTTGGTATGAGACCTTATCGACTTTCCTTTTAAAATACTCATTTGAAAGAGAAAAAGGTCGAAACAACACTATTCATAAGAATACATAAACAACAATTAATATTTAGAATTGATATTGTTGACATTATATTTAGCTCAATAAATCCAAGACTTTGCAAAAGGTTTGTTGATCAAATGCAGTCTAGATTTCAAATGAGTAGCATATGGGAGCAATCCATTTTCTTGAATCTCCGAGTGAAACAAAGTGATGGATGCTGAAAGTGCAAAGTTGTTGACCTAAATCACTTAGAGGGGGGTGAATAGGTGAATCGTGCATTTGTTTTCGGAATAAAAATTTAGAGATCTAGCACACGCAATCAAGCAATCACAGAAGGACACAAAAGATTTATAGTGGTTCCCCGTCCTTGGGTACGTCCACTTTACCTCACCGTTCTAGCAAATCACTAGATCCGGCTACTCCACTATCTCGGATTGCAAACCAATCCTACGCCTCGGAACAATGTTCCTACAAACTCAATCCACAAGGGATCTACACTCGTAAGATAAAACTTCCTACCACTCGGAGATAAATCTCCTACAAAGAAAGTTGTTTGAATAAAAGTTACAAACAAAAATATCTCAGATCTGGATCTTGGTCTTCGTCTTCTTCGTTGAGAACTTTAGTCTTGATCAAGAAAGGTAGAAGAAGGCTGGAATGTTTTCCAAGAAACTGAGATCTGAAATCACCACGATCAACGAGAAATCCACAAGTCGTTGAAGCACGATCGGATCGGATGATTGTTCTTGATCTTGGATCGATCTAGGTAGCAGCGCTTGAGAGAACGTCGATCCAAAGCTTTCTTCCAGAAAATGCTAATGGCGGCGGCGGCCAGACGATCGAGAGATTAGGTTTTCAGGAATTCTTTCTTAACAAGGACGAATGAGATTATCGTATTTTCTCTGTAATAACTTTTGTAATTAGTCAAATCTGAAAGGAACTATTTATAGGCGATCTCTAATGATCATAATCATAATTAAGGATGACACGTGGACCAATCAGAAAAGATTAATTCGAAATCTCCGTCAAAACTAGACTTAGAGAATTTTAAGGAATAATGAAGTACTTAGTTCTTGAGAGGTCGAAATAGTTCTCGAGAACTATGTATTGACCTTTCGAAAACTATGGCAGGATCTCGATCATTGAACTTCTAGAAATGGCCTTGGACTTCTCGAGAACTTGGAATTATAGTTCTCGAGAACTATGCTGACTTTTCGAGAACTAAAACACTTCTCGAAAACTGATATAGGACTTCTCGAGAACTTAACAGAACTTTTCGAAAGCTTAAAGGAAACTTCTCGAAAACTTGGTTAGCACTTCTCGAGAACTTAGTCAGAACTTTTCGAGAACTTTATTTAGAGTCAATTGCTAAAGAAAAATTCTGAACTGAGAACTTCTTGAGAACTTGGTTAAGAAGTTCTCGAGAACTCTATTGACTTCTCGAGAACTTCTAGCTTAGTTCTCGAGAACTTAGCTAGAGTCCAATTCCTGAAGTGAAGGGCAGAACTTTTCGAGAGCTAAGGAGTACTTCTCGAGAACTTCTATAGTAGTTCTCGAGAACTTTGTTAACCTCTTGAAAATTTCTACTTAGAGGAATTCTAGCTGTCTTGACTTCTCGAGAAGTAAAGTCTTAGCCTCTCGAGAACTATGTACTACTTCTCGAGAACTTTGAAGGAACTTCTCGAGAACTATGTACTACTTCTCGAGAACTTTGAAGGAACTTCTCGAGAGATGAACTTATAAAAATTCTTTTAAGAATTCCATGTAAGATCTCCTTCTGGTCTTGTCTCCATCTTGTGTTCCAATGTTTGAATATGAAGTGTATCCCAATTGAGAGGCTACACATGAGTCAACACTTTGGATCACCCCGTGAGGGATTACACTGAGTGGTCCTGTGTTCCTGACCCACTGTAGACTAACATTGGTCTATACTTAGAACTGAGGATCTGTAAACATACACTAGAACACAGATGTCAAATACACCTTAATTCATCTTAGTTCAAAGGGTGACTTCATGCAAATCTGGGTTGTTGTGGAGACAATACCCAACAATCTCCCCTTATTTGTAGAAGTCAGAACCCTTTATACTAAGGTGAATTATTATAACAAAAATAGAGCAAGAATAATGGAAAGTAAAAGCAGTAAAACACATAAAGAAAATTAGAGCTTATAATTAGGAAAACTAAGAAATTGTATATATATCAAAAATCTTTTAGAGTTTTAATCAACATTCATTTCATAGTTCTTAACACCATAATCATCAAGAATCATTTCTGGTCTCGTGTTGCGTCCAGCTTAGCCTGTTGTCTCCTCTGGTAGCTGAATGGTTTGGGATAGTACCTTGGAGGCTTTGGAGGAGCTTTGGGATTGTTTTTACCATATTCTCTGTCATATAGTTTCCTTTTAGTCATAGACTTCTCATATAATTCCCATTCTGTATAGCTGTAGTGCAGGCTTCTTTCCTCATTCAGATCCATTACAAGTTTCAATTTATCAAGAATTAAAGATTTGGATGTAGGGATCCATACTTCTGCAAACTCTTGGGCTTTTCTCTTCTCTGCTCCAGGTTGAGGAACTGATCTACTGGCACAAGGTCCCACCCCATACTTCCTTTTCTTTGGGATATGAATTTCTGGAAGATCTTCAGGTATTACATCATCCCAGACATGAGAGTATGAAGCTGGAGAAGGTTCCTGATCTTCAGGCCTAGGAGAGAAGGTTGGATACTGAAGTTGAGGCATATGGGGTTTAGCCAATTGGATAGAATTGCCTTCAGCAAGAGGATTGAGGTGGTGAGGAATCACATTTGGATATGCTTGAAAGTCTGGGAAAATCTTATTATGCATCCATACTGCTGTATCATAAGTGTGGAATTTTACAGACTGAATCTGTTCAAGAACACCTTTATTGATCTCAGTAATTTTGGCAGTCCACAGAGTTTTTGCTTCATCATTAAGCTTTTCAACTTGTTGTTTGACAATATCCTCCCCCTTTCTGACTTCTACAGTTAGATTGGCTATGGCATCCTCCTTGAAGGTGCCAACCTTATTGCATACCTTCATAACATTTTCCTCTGCTCTTTTGTCTAGTTAAATCTAATTGTTTGCAAGAGTAACTGACTGGTCCATAACTTGTCCAATACTTGTGATAGTATGATCTAGAGCCTTTCCTCCTATTCTGAATAGTTCTTTAAGCTGATCAGTGTTTACTTGAATTTCTGCGAAGCCTCTGCTCATCTCTTGTGCCAAGGCAGTGACTTGCTTTTGAATGTCCTTAAGAGATTCATCAAAATGTTTCCTTTGTTCAGAGAGCATTTCTTCGATCTTGGAAAGAATATCTGTATTCACCATCAAGGCAGCAGCAGCAGTAGTAGTAGAAGCTTGAGGAATGGAAGCAATTTGAGATGGGGGGGGGGGACCTGATAAGGTTGTAGAGGCAGAAGCATGGGTAGGAGAAGCTGGAGGTGGTGGGGATTTCCATGGAGGCAGTTCTTCTAGAACAACATAGCTCTTGTCTCTTACAGAGCGAGAAACTGGATCACCCTCCTCATCAATGAATGTTCGAATGTTGAAGTCTAGTTTCCTGAGAGGAGGTTCTACCTCCTTAGGAGCTGGCTCATCCTCTCCAGATAGCAGAATGGTTTCTGGAGGAGTGGATACTTGTACATGGGATTGTGGAGGAGAAGGAGTACCTTTAGGGCAAGATAGGGGGGATGGACTATCTTTTGGTAGATCAAAAGTGACATCCTATGGATGAGGAGGAAGTGGGTCTTTAGCTGAGAGTTCCTCGATCATTCTGTCTATTGCTTCATCTGTATCTTTAAGTACCTCTTGAGCTGGTAGTTCTGAGTGGGTAGATATTGGAGAAGCCTCCCTGGGGCTCTCTGGTAGAGTAAGTATCCTTAAGACTGAGGTAGAACGTGCAGGCTCCCCCTCTGTTGCTGCACCGGATGGTTCAGCAACATGATGTTAAGGTGGAGATGGAGTCCTGACCTCTGTGACAGTAGCATCAACTTCCTTGGCTAGCTGTCTAGGGTTCTTCAACTTGAGTTCCCATCTTTGGATTGAGGTGACAGAGATTTTCTTCAGATGATAGACTGGTGTACCTTTGGAGATTTTGAAAGTTATTGGATCAATCTCACTCAACAGTAATTAGATTATCCTTGCAAACTTTGGTTCATGAATGCTATCCCTTATCATTTCAAAGATCATCATTCCAAACTGAAAACTCTTCCTGCAGATAACAGCTGTCATAACTCCAAACAAATCGTGTGAGATGAAACTTACAGAACCTGTGATGCACCATAGGATTTTCCCAATGATATCAGCGAGGAGTTTGCCCACATCATTTAGCAAATCTCCTTAGAGAGTTTTATTCCTCTGGAAGTCCACAGAAGGAGTAGGCTCTATCATAGTCCACTGGAGTAAGATCATCTTCCTCATCCACAATAGGTAATTTCAGAAGTTGAGAAACTTTATGCTTGTCAAATTTTATCTTAATTCCCTTGACCTTAGTATTCAAAATCTCCCCATTCCTCCTTATCTTGGCTTTTTTTAAGAACTCCTCTACCTCTGGAAATACTATCTTCACTGGCTCTGTAAGAACAAACATGAGACATGCTGTCTCGAGAAGTATCAGCAAATTCTTGAAGTCGTCGGAGATGTCGGCCATGCCTGTAACCACGAGTTCACTCCCAATCCCTATCTTAGAACTGTAAGCCATTTGCGATGAAGAAGGCGACGAACGGAGCGGAGAGACAGCAGCAGAGACGGGGGGTTTCGGTCGGCGGAAGATGAAGAGGTACGGGAGAAATTTTGAAATGACGGTTGATTTCCGATTCTAAGGGGATTTAGATATATACAGTATCCTAATTAAGTTAATTATAAGTCTAATTAGTCGTAAATTTAGGTAGAAAACAAGAAGTTTACGAAATTATAGAGTTGAGAAATTTCGGCGGAAGTTCGGTCCAGTTCTCGAGAAGTAGGGTTAACTTTTCGAGAAGTGGCCGAGAGGTTCTCGAGAAGTTTAGAAAGTTTTCGAGAACAGGGGTCCAGCGTTTTCGAGACAGAAAGTGACTTTTCGAAGACTGGCCTCCAGAGCTCTCGAAGGACGAATGGACTTCTCGAGAACTAGTTCTCGAGAACTTACAGTGAATTTTTCGGGAAGTTAAAGGACTTTTTGAGAACTTAAGACACTTTTCGAGAGCAATTTTCTGCCTCTCGAGAAGTTGACTTAGTTTTTCGAGAAGTAACTTCAACTTTTTGAGAAATTTAAGTGAGTTTTCGAAAACTCCCGTCTACTTAGTAAAATCTAACCTTTAAGGTGAATCCTATATTCTTGATCCTTTGAGCTGACTACTTTTGCTTAATCCTCCTTGTTCAGCAACCCAAGTTCAGTTTTGAAGAAATTGAACTTGGTCTCGTCCAGCGGCTTGGTGAAGATATCTGCAACCTGCCAGTCTGTAGGCACATACCTTAGATCTACATCCCCTTGCTCCACATGCTCCCGGATGAAGTGATATCGCAGCTCGATGTGTTTAGTCCTACTGTGTGAGACTTGGTTGTTTGCGATTGCGATGGTGTTGGAGGAGTCACAGAACAAGGGAATATCCTTGATCTTCATGTTATAATCCTCAGTTGGTGCTTCAGCCAAAGCAACTGTGCACAACAACTACCGGCAAAAATGTATTCTGACTCAGTCTTTGAGATTGCGACACAGTTTTGCTTCTTGCTGCTCCATGAAATGAGTCTTCTTCCTAGGAACTGACACGTCCCTGATGTGCTTTTCCTGTCATCTTTGCTTCCTGCAAAGTCAACATCTTAAAAACCAATTAGTTCACTGTCATTGCTTCTTGGGTACCATAAGCCAAGATTTGGTGTACCTATAAGGTATCTCAAGATCCTCTTTGCAGCAGCATAATGAGATTCCTTACAGTTCACTTGGAATCTAGCACAGACACATGTGGAGAATATTATATCTGGTCTACTAGCAGTAAGGTAGAGAAAGGATCCAACTATGCTTCTATACTTGGTTTCATCGAAAGGTTCCCCTTTCTCATCCTTGTCCAGAGACATAGCTGAGGCCATTGGAGTCCTCATAGCGGTTGTACTCTCCATTCCGAATTTCTTAAGTAACTCCTTGGTGAACTTGGTCTGAGAGATGAAGATCCCATCTTCAGATTGTTTCACCTGATGTCCTAAGAAATACTTCAGCTCTCCCATACTGCTCATTTCAAACTTCCCTTGCATAAGTTTGGAAAACTTTTTGCAGAGGTTGTCGTCAGTAGAGCCAAATATGGTGTCATCGACATAGATTTGCACTAGCAAAATCTTGCCTTTAATTTCCCTGAGAAACAATGTCTTGTTTATCTTTCCCCTCATGAATTTATTCTCGAGGAGAAAGCTATACAACGTTTCGTACCAAGCCCGAGGGGCTTGTTTCAAACCGTACAATGCCTTCGATAATAAATAAACATAATCAGGATGGTTAGGATCAACGAAACCTGGGGGCTGTTCCACATACACTTCTTCCTTTATGTTACCATTCAGGAAGGCGGACTTTACGTCCATTTGGTAGACGGTGAAGCCCTTCAGTGCAGCGTATGCTAGAAACAGTCTGATGGCCTCCAGCCTTACCACTGGAGCGTAGGTCTGGTCAAAATTGATCCCTTCTCCTTGACGATATCCTTTAGCAACGAGTATGGCCTTGTTCTTTATGATCGTCCCATCCTCGTCCATCTTGTTCCTATAGACCCATTTTGTTCCGATGACGTTTTTATCTTTGGGTCTGGGAACAAGTGTCCACACCTTGCAGCGCTTGAACTGATTTAGTTCTTCTTCCATGGCCAAGATCCATGATGCGTCTACGTTTGCTTCTTCAAACTTCTTTGGTTCAACCTGCGAGAGGAAGCTTAGAAAAAGATTCTCGTTAGCTGTACCTCGACGAGTTCTGACACTGACTCAAGGGTCTCCTATGATTTGGTCCATAGGATGATCCTTTAGCTGTCTGAGCTCAGGATCTCTGGTATCTGGAAGTTCTTCAGCCATTGGTGTGACTTCATCATCTTGGACAATCTCCTCATCTTGATCAGCTGCCTCTTCAATGGGGTTTGGAGAGGTGATCTCGATGAACTGTTCATTTCTATCTTTGGTGGGTTCATCCAAGTTGATTTCCTTAATTCTTGTACCTGCAGCTTCAACACGCACACTAGACGATTTGTTTTGCAGCAAGCTCGTCTCATTAAATACAATATGTATCAATTCTTCAACGACCAGGGTTTTTCTATTAAAAATCATATATGCCTTACTATGGCTATTATATCCTACAAAAATACCTTCAAAACTCTTCTCACTGAACTTGGTAGTATGATACTTGCCGTTGTTAAGCACGAAGCATTTACAACCAAAAATTCTAAAATATGAAACTGTTGGTTTCTTGCCTTTTAGAAGTTCATAAGGTGTCTTATCATGGTTCTTGTTTATGAGGGCTCGGTTTTGCACGTGGCATGCAGTATTGACCGCTTCAGCCCAGAAGTACTCTGGTTGTGAAGCATCATTTAGCATGGTCCTGCAGGCCTCTATGAGTGTTCTATTCCTTCTCTCGGCTACTCCATTTTGCTGTGGAGTACGGGGAGAGGAAAACTCATGAAAGATACCTAGGCTTTCACAAAATTCTGTCATGGCTCCAGATTTGAACTCCGTTCCATTGTCACTTCTGATTTTGACTACGGAACAGTTGTATTCATTCTGGATTTGCCTGACAAAATTAGTAAAGATATCGAAGGTATCTGACTTGTGTTTAAGAAAGAACACCCACGCAAAACGCGAGTAGTCGTCAATAATAACCAACGTATAATCCTTACCTCCTAAGCTTCTAACTTGCAGTGGACCGAACAAGTCCATATATAGCAGGTGTAAACACCTGTTAGAGTTTTTGCCTATAGTGCTTTTGAAGGTAGCCATTGTTTGCTTGCCTTTTACGCATACATGACAAGGTCTCTCTTTGACATGCTTGACATTCGGGGCATCACGCACTAAGTTCTGGGAGAATAATTTATTAATAGTTTTAAAATTAATATGTGCTAGTCTCCTGTGCCATTGGTCAATAAGAGACGCACTATCTTTAGCCAAAAGACACACTGGTGTGGAAGAATCTATACAAATAAAATTTAAGCAAAACACATTCCTGCTTCGAGTGCCTGATAGAATTGTTTCCATATTGTCAACAGATTTTATCAAGCACTTGTCAGCGTGGAATTCAACTACGTATCCTTTGTCGTATAGTTGGCTTATGTTGATGAGATTGTGTTCCAATCCTTCAACATAGGCTACATCAGAAAAGGATACGCTACCGTTAGTAATCATACCGTAGCCTTTGGTAATTCCTCGGTCTGAACCTCCAAAGATTACCTTTGGTCTGTTCAACACCGGTGAAAAATTCTGGAGTAGTCTCCTCATCCCGATCATATGTTGAGAGCATCCACTGTCCAAGTACTAGATTGGCATTTTGGTGGTCTTTGGACATACCTGCAATCATAATTACTTAGCCTTAGGAACCCAAACATATTTGGGTCATTGGTCTCGCGTTAGATTGCTCCCCCTACGAGTATTAGCCTCATGAGTGGTCATTCTCATGTTGCCAACTTGAGGAGTAGCAAGCTTCCTGGTATTAAACCAACAATCAATGGCAAAATGACAAGTTCTGCCACAACACCAACAGTCGAACCTGTTGTATCTTTGCCTTGGATACTCCTGCTTGATCATCTGAGGTGATGGTCTTGCAGGAATGGCATTCTTGGAGGAAGACGCTTCATGGTGATGACAATCACATGATTTCTTCTCATTTGGAGGCCTTTAAACAATAGGTTTTACTTTTGGTGGTTTCTGGAAGTTGTGACCATGAACATAGGGACCATAGCCCTGAAGAATCACTTCTTCATAAGGTGCCTTAAAGGCACTCTCACCAAAGATCCGAGAGCGAGTCCATCCTTGGTACCGAGACTTAGGCTCTGCATGGGTAGGCCTAGTCAAGTGACCATAGGATGAGTCTAGATCAAACTTGTTAGATGGGAAGATCACTTTCTTGAACACAGTCTAATCTAGAGGGGCTTTCCCTTTCTCTTTAGCCAAGGCCTTCTTGGCGGCCTTATTCTTCCTTTGAGCCTTGTTCCTCCTAGAAGATTTACTAGGAGCAACTACATGGCCTAGTCCAGCTCCTTGGGCCTTAGCTGAGAATTCAACAACGAGTGGAAGAACTGTTTTAGGCTTAGAGAAACTTTCAACTAGTTTCTTCTCAGCCTCGAGTTGTTTTTCCAACTCCTTGATGATTTCTTATTTAAGGTCGAGGTACTTGAGAGACTGATTGTATTCCTCAATAACAAGATTGAAGTTCTCCTGAAGAGTGTTAGTCTTAGCGACTTCTTCTCTCAGGCTGCTCTCAGAGGCCTTTAGAGACTTAATCTCTTTGGCCTGAGTTTTCACAACTCGATGAAACTTGTCGTAAGTTATGATTAACTCCTTGTACTGGGCCATAAGTTCAGACTCATCGTCAGAAGAGCTGTCCTCATGTTCATGTTTAGAACTTTCAGATTCAGAGAGAGGAGTATGATCATTTACCTCCCCAATAAACTAGGGCTCTTGTTCATCATCTGATTGGGCCATGAGGCCAAAGTAGGCTTCCTCTTCTTCACCTGACTCAGATGAGTCGGAGTCACTGAGATTTTTGCCCTTCTTTGCCACCAGGCTCTTCTCAGTTCTCTTCTTATGGTATGAGGATTTCTTTTCCTCTCTTCTGCCACCTTCCTTCTTTTTGTGGGGGCAGTCAGCTATGACATGACCTGGCTTGTTGCAACAGTAGCAAACGATGTCAGTAGAAATCTATTTGTTCTGTTTAGAATTATACCTATTATGGCTACCCGAGCCTTTCTTTCTTTGATCATTGTCGTGTCGTGATCTTCGGTATGAGGCATCCTTGCCACTCCATTACTTCTTCTTGTTCAAGAATTTCTTGAACTGTCGTGAAAGTAGAGAGAACTCTCCATCAGATAGTTCTGATCCTGAGGAGCTTGGCTCAGAGCTTTATTCTTCACTGACTTCTTGAGCTGGTGTTGGTTGGGTAGCTTTTCCCTTCCTTGAACTGTCAGCCATTAATGCAGTAGGCTTCTCTTTCAACGAGAAGCGACTTTTCTCTTCTTCAGCTTTCCTGGAGTTTATTTGCAGTTCATAGGACATCAGCTTCCCAAATAGATTTTGTGGTCTGTCTCTGCTAGTCTCCCAAACTCCCGAATGGCACAGACTTTGTTGTCCCATTCCTTGGTGAGAGATATCAGAAATTTATCGTTCAGCTCTCCATTTGTGAAGACTCTGTCATACACTCTTAGGCCATTCACTATCTTGAAGAAATTTTCAAAGGTGTCAGCAATGGTCTCCTTTGGTCCTTGTATGAAGGCTTCATATTTCTGGTTCAGAAGGGACCTTCTGTCATCCCTTACTTCTTCAGTACCTTCCATAAGAGTAACTAGAGATTGCCACATCTCTTTAGCCGATTGGCAGTGAATCAGATTTTGCAACATTGAGTCATCAACTGCACTTGCTATAATGTTTTTAGCCTTTTTGTCCAAAGAGACAAGTGCAATCTCGTCCTTGTCTAGATCCATCAATTTCTTGGGAACCTTTTTGGTTGGATCTATGGTGGAGACGATCATAGGAACATGGGGACCTTCTTCAACAATCATGAAGATCCGGGGGTCCACAGCTTCCATGAAGAATTTAATTCTTTCTTTCCACATGGGAAAATTGTTCTTTGTGCACAGGGGAAGCTTGGCGAAATCTTTGACTTTGTCTATTGCTAGATTGAGTAAAAACTTTCATAAACAAGAACTTGATCAAGGTGTTAACCTTTTTACCGATCAACCTCCCTCTGATACCAATTGAAAGTGGAAAGTTGTTGACCTAAATCACCTAGAGGGGGCTGAATAGGTGAATCATGCGTTTGTTTGCGGAATAAAAATTTAGAGATCTAGCGCACGCAATCAAGAAATCACAGAAGGACACAAAAGATTTATAGTGGTTCCCCATCCTTGGGTACGTCCACTTTACCTCACCGTTCTAGCAAATCACTAGATCCGGCTACTCCACTATCTCGGATTGCAAACCAATCCTACGCCTCGGAAAAACGTTCCTACAAACTCAATCCACAAGGGATCTACACTCGGAAGATAAAACTTCCTATCACTCGGAGATAAATCTCCTACAAAGAAAGTTGTTTGAATAAATTTTACAAACAAAAATTTCTCAGATCTGGATCTTGGTCTTCGTCTTCTTCGTTGAGAACTTTAGGCTTGATCAGGAAAGGTAGAAGAAGGCTGGACTATTTTCAAAGAAACTGAGATCTGAAATCACCATGATCAATGAGAAATCCACAAGTCGTTGCAGCACGATCAGATCAGATGATTGTTCTTAATCTTGGATCGATCTAGGTAGCAGCGCTTGAGAGAACGTCGATCCAAAGCTTTCTTCCAAAAAACGCTAATGGCGGCGGCGGCCGGACGATCGAGAGATTAGGTTTTCAGGAATTCTTTCTTAACAAGGATGGACGAGATTATCGTATTTTCTCTGTAATAACTTGTGTAATTAGTCAAATCTGAAAGGACCTATTTATAGGCGATCTCCAATGATCATAATCATAATTAAGGATTACACGTGGACCAATCAGAAAAGATTAATTCGAAATCTCCGTCAAAACTGGACTTAGAGAATTTTCAGGAATAATGAAGTACTTAGTTCTCGAGAGGTCGAAATAGTTCTCGAGAACTATGTATTGACCTTTCGAAAACTATGGCAGGATCTCGATCACTGAACTTCTGGAAATGGCCTTGGACTTCTCGAGAACTTGGAATTATAGTTCTAGAGAACTATGCTAACTTTTCAAGAACTAAAACACTTCTCGAAAACTGATATAGAACTTCTCGAGAACTTAACAGAACTTTTCGAAAGCTTAAAGGAAACTTCTCGAAAACTTGGTTAGCACTTCTCGAGAACTTAGTCAGAACTTTTCGAGAACTTTACTTAGAGTCAATTGCTAAAGAAAAATTCTGAACTGAGAACTTCTCGAGAACTTGGTTAAGCAGTTCTCGAGAACTCTATTGACTTCTCGAGAACTTCTAGTCTAGTTCTCGAGAACTTAGCTAGAGTCCAATTCCTGAAGAGAAGGGACGAACTTTTCGAGAGCTAAGGAGTACTTCTCGAGAACTTCTATTGTAGTTCTCGAGAACTTTGTTAACCTCTCGAAAATGTCTACTTAGAGGAATTCTAGCTGTCCTGACTTCTCAAGAAGTAAAGTCTTAGCCTCTCGAGAACTATGTACTACTTCTCGAGAACTTTGAAGGAACTTCTCGAGAACTATGTACTACTTCTCGAGAACTTTGAAGGAACTTCTCGAGAGATGGACTTAGAAAAATTCTTTTAAGAATTCCATGTAAGATCTCCTTCTGGTCTTGTCTCCATCTTGTATTCCAAAGTTTGAATATGAAGTGTATCCCAATTGAGAGGCTACACATGAGTCAACACTTTGGATCACTTAGTGAGGGAGTACACTGAGTGGTCCTGTGTTCCTTACCCACTGTAGACTGACATTTGTCTACACTTAGAACTGAGGATCTGCAAACATACACAAGAACACAGATCTCAAATACACCTTAATTCATCTTAGTTCAAAGGGTCACTTCTTGCAAATCTGGGTTGTTGTGGAGACAATACCCAACAGATGCATTTTCATATCCCAATCCAAATATACTAAAGAGCTTATTAAAAAGATTAAGATGGAAAATTCCTCCTGATGCAGGCCCAAGGTTTTGACGGATTAAACTACGCACTCTTAGGTTTGACACTATTTTCAACATTAAATAATTAATCAATGCAAAGGGATGCTGCCCCTTATTTTAGATTGAACAAGTGCTATATGCCAATATTCGCTCAAGCGAAATGGACCCACCCGATCCAGACAATTAGCAATTCAAATTAAATTATGCGCCAACGTTCACACATCCAATTAAAGAATATCTTGACTAAATAAGTGATTTAAAAATTAAGTCATAATCGATCCCAAAGTTAATTTATATGAGGGTATACCAAATCACTTGAACTCAAGGAGAAATCAAGGGTGATGAATGGTGGTCGATAAGCTTCGAAGAAAATAAACGCAAACGAACTAGCAATCCAATGAGTAAAGTATACCTATCTAACTGTAGCTAGGGGACACAAGTGTCGTATTAAAATCCGGGAACTGTTGAATAAACTTACTCACACGAAGGTTATTATCTTATCGACGAAAAAAGCTAGGGTTTTGAGAAACTAATTACAATAAAGGAAAGAAAGCTAATGCTAGAAAGAGTACTACCACAATTAATTAAAGAGCATAAAGTAAACAATTATAACGAAGGGCTGAAACTATGAAATGTAAATGCACTCGATCAAGAATCACCTCCGCTAAAGACGACTAAGAAAATGCGATAAAAACCTAAACTTAATAGGGTAAAGGTCATTGACCGTGGAGGTTCCTAAAGCTTGAACACACTTCTCTCGAAGTCGTGCACAACTGAGTTTAGGAAGGTCCGACTGACTCTCGTCTAAATCAGAGGCCTAAAGCTCGCTTTACGCGGTGAACCCCACTATTGGATTTTACTCCAATCCGGGAGATTTGGACGTCTGCCTCTCTCGAGGGTTGCGTACAACTCCCATTACTCTTGAATGCTCACTTCATTCTATCGGCCTCTCGGCTAGACCAGAATGAAAGCAAAGGTGGAGAGTATATATCGATAATATACCTCCAACCCATGAAAAATCAAGAGTAATCCAAGGCCTAAAACCTAAAAAGAAAAGGTAATTTCAAAGCATAATAACTTAATCGCTCGAACCTCGAATCATCAAGATCGAGTACTAGAATGATTAGTTAATCATAATGGAGTGGAGGAGAGGAGATGAGTAGAAGAGCATGATAACACAAAGTAAGAAAGGAGAGAAAAAACAACACTTTTATTAATATTAAAGAGGGTTACACTATTTGAAATGGAAATTATATTTGCATGAAATGAAAACTAAGCTATCATTAACACTAGGCTACAAATAAAATTACAAAAACTAGTGCAAAAGCTATTACAAAGGCCAAAACTAAACTAGGGTTAAGGGAAAACACAAAATAAAGAAGAGAGAGAGAGGGAAGAACATAAAAAAGACCAAGAAACAAAGGGGCAGCACCTCCCCTCTCAACCCAAGCTCCCTGAAATGGAGGGGGGGGGTCTGAATTTATAGGAAAAATCCACGGGTTGGTCACGCCCGGTGACACGCCTAGGGAGGGCGTGCCAGGGGGCGTGACAGGTATGACATTGACCTCGGGCACTGGAATCTGGCGGGAAGGATGATTGCTTCTGTACGTTGGTGGTCAAGCACGTGTAGGGGGCGTGACATGCACGTCATGTCGAAATCATTAGTCGGAAATCCGTCAATCATCAGAAAAGGTGGGGTCACGCCCTGTATCACGCCCGTGATAGAGGGCGTGACAGTAATGTTTTGCGTGCTGAGGTGAAATGGCATTTAATGTGGCGGCATGCTTCGGGCAGAGGGCGACACACCCCGTGTCACGCCCGGGGACACGCCCGGGGAGGGCGTTTCAGGGGGGCGTGACAACCATTTTTTCTGGTATTTTCCCTCTGGCTACAAGTTTCTTCTGGTTAAGGCAACACGCCTTATGTCACGCCCGGGGAGGGCGTGACAGGGGGGTGTGTCAGGCCAATTTTGACCAATTTTTACAAAACCTGCAGAAAGAGAGGAAACACTTAAGTGAAATAAAATTAAGATAATAAATATAAAAATAAAGATTAAAAACAAGATTTGTACATTATTAACTAGAAATATACGATAATAGTTAGGACTATAAAACGTACTATCAAATTCCCCCAAACTTAAGCTTTGCTTGTCCCCAAGCAAAAATATAAAAACTAGATAATCATAAAAAAAGACTAATCAAAAAGTTCTAATTATGCCGACACAAGTACTATGCAAAATTCTAAGTAGGGAAAAGGTGAAACGTAAATCTAAAACAATAATTTAAGTATGGTAAAACTTTTATAAACTTTACTTAACGAAAATAAATCATCCAAAATTTTGACGAAATTCCTTAAATAGATTTAAGCAAAGCAACGAAAAGGAAAAAACGCATTGAGTTGTTACTAGATCCAAACAACGCATTATATTTATATCAATTAAATTAACAAAAATCTAAGTTTAAATCCAAAACTAAAACTGATTTAATTTTCTTCTTTTCTTAGTTATTAAATAAAATTCAAAAGACGTGAATCAAAAGGACTTAAATAAGACAGAAACGTTTGGTTTAAGAATATGATTAGGAGTGGAATTCAAAGATAAATGTGAAGGCTTAAAATCACACTAAACCCAGTCAAAGAGTTTCAAAAAAAATTCATTTAAAATAATATATATATTTTTTCTTTTTCTTATTTTCTCCATTTTTTTTCAAAACAAAGGCCATAAATATTTTTTTTTTCATTTTGAATTGGCCAAATAAAAAAAACATATTTTTTGAGCATACTTTTTTTTCAAAAACCTTTCTCCCAAGAATATCACAAAGTAATCTATCAAAATCATGAAAATATTTTATGAAACTCAAAAAGGCTAGTGTGATTTGATAGGTTGGAAATTTTGGCTTTGGTGAAAATGAAATCAAAAGAGGAGCTATCAAATGAATTCGGAAAAAAGGCTCAAAAGCGGCTAACTAGTGATAAAAGTTTTTAGGTTGGTAGGAAAGCTCAAACGAAAACGAAAACGGCCTAAATCATTTTCACACTTTTAAATTTATTTAAAACAAAGGTTTGAAAATTTTCAAAAAGCAAGTCCTAGATAATAAAAGAAGATTGATGAAATTATCTTGAAAATAAAAATAATAGGTGACTGAGATCGTTCACATCTACTACGCTATTCAAAGATTGACCTTACAAAAATTATTCAAAAACGAAAAAGTGAAATAGTGGATGATGAATTTTTGAGAAAGTAAAGAAAATAAAGAACGAAAAACCATAATAAAAATGCGAGTTTTAGAAAAAATATTTCACCTTAGTATGCTACCGTAAATTAGAAACACAGCATGACCAACATTTTACCTGTGAAACATAATTAAAACGGATGATTAGAAATATTTTAATTAATTACGTTGTTTATAGAAAATTTTGAGTAAAACAAAAAAAAAACTAGGGGTACTATTGAAATACCAAAATGTCTAAACTATTAAGGTAAAAACCAAAAGCATTTTTTTTTAATTTGTGAAATATTATCTTTTTTTTTTGGAAATATTTTCTTCTTTTTTTGGAAATTTAAGATATTCAATTTTTTTGAAAAGAAATATGCATAGAAAATAAGAATATTTACACTAAGCAAAAAGAAGGAGGAAGTCCTCCCCCAAGCTTAAAATGGACATTATCCTCAATGGCAAAAGAAGGGGTTTAGAGAAGGAGAGAAAATTAAAGTACAGAATTGAAAGACAGAATTGAAAAATGGGTACTTCCCTGGATTTATTCGTTGCGAAAACTGAGTGATGCCGCTCCCTCGAATGTCTTCTTTGGACTTCGTGATGGATTCAACAATGTTAGAGCAGGTGATCGCAGAAGGTTCAGCTTGTCGGAGCCGTCCGGGGCAAAAATTGAAAAATAAAGAAAACAGAGAAAAGATAACTTGGGTTGCCTCCCAAGAGCGCCCTTTATTTAAAGCATCGTTGAGCTCGATGCATCAAAAAATAATATTGTTCAAAATGATTGTTGTCCAGAAATAAAATTGTTTTTAATAAAAAATAAAAGTTCGAAGTTTAGAATTCGTGCATCAAATACTTAACAATGTTTGGACTGACATCATAATCACTAGAGAAATAAAGTTTAAGACGCTGACTATTCACTTTGAAATGACTCTTATCAAGGTGAGAAATTAAAACAGTTCCATACGGGAAAATTCTACAACAGAAAAAGGCCCTGACCAACGAGATTTTAATTTTCTAGGAAATAAACACAATCGAGAATTATATAAAAGAACTTGGTCGCCCAGCTTAAAGGTTTTCGGATGCCTTAAGTATTTATCGTGTAAACGCTTTGTCCGCTCTATATAAAGTTTGTTATTTTCGTAAGCGTAAGAGCGCCACTCATTGAGTTCATTTAGTTGAAATTTTCTAAGGTCACCGACTGAGTGGGGATCGAAGTTTAAAAATCTTAAGGCCCAAAAAGTGCGGTGTTCTAATTCTACAGGTAGATGACACGATTTTCCATAGACCAGCTGATACGGTGTACATCCGAGGGCGGTTTTGTACGTTGTTCGGTAGCCGCATAAAGCATCGTCTAATTTGGCTGACCAGTCTTTCCTAGAAGTTGAAACAATCTTTTCTAATATTCTTTTTATTTCTCTATTTACTACTTCGACTTGTTCGTTAGTTTGGGGGTGGTAGGCAGTTGAAAGTTTATGTGTAACGCCGTATTTGGTAAAGATTTTTGAAAATTGTGCATTACAAAAATGGGAACCCCTATCGCTAACGATGGCGCGTGGCGTACCGAATCTAGAAAATAATTTTTCAAAAAGGTTACTACAACTCGGGAGTCGTTCGTAGGAAGAGCTTGGGCTTCGACCCAACGTGAAACGTAATCAACGACAACTAAAATATACTTGTTTTCGAAGCTAGAAGGAATGGGGCAAACAAAATCGATTCCCTAGAGGTCGAAAATTTCGCACTCAAGGAAATAATTTTGCGCCATTTCATTTTTATTAGAAATGTTGACCGACCATTGGCAACTATCACACCTACTCATAAAGGCTTGCACGTTTTTAAACAGGCTAGGCCAGTAAAAACCCGCGCAAAGCACCATGTGAGCGGTGCGAGCAGCTTGATAATGCCCACCTGTCGGACCTTCATGTAAATGTTTTAAAATATCAAATCCTTCTTCATAAGAAACACATCTCCTTATCACTTGATCCGTACAGATTCTGAAAAGACGCGGGTATTCCTAAAAGTAGTTCTTCAGCTCGGAAAAGAATTTCTTCTTTTGCTGAGAAGAGAACTCTTTTGGGAGCACCCAAGCCACTAAATAGTTGGCGATTCGTGTTAACCAAGGAGAGGTAGATGTGCTAATTGAAAGCAGCTTCTCATCAGGAAAATAATCATTAAAAGATTTTTCATTTAATTTTTCAATAAAGGGATTGTCTAATCTGGAGAGATGGTCGGCGGCCAAGTTCTCGGCTCCTCGCTTATCACGGATCTCTAAGTCAAACTCTTGGAGGAGTAAGACCCAGCGAATCAAGCGCGGCTTGGCATCCGTTTTGGCAAGAAGATATTTGAGCGCCGAGTGGTCCGTAAAAATAATAATTTTCGAAAGTGTAATATAAGGACGAAATTTTTAAAATTTGAATACTACAACGAGGAGCTCCTTCTCGGCCGTGGTGTAATTTTCCTGTTAAGATGTGAGCGTTTTACTAGCGTAATAGATAGGGTGGAAGTTTTTAGATATGCGTTGACCTAATACGGCTCCCACCGCGAAACTACTCGCATCACACATTATCTCGAAAGGAAGGTCCCCACCGAAGCTATCATAATCGGTGCGTTAATTAACTTTTCTTTAATCATTCGAAAGCAAAAAGACAAGAGTCATCAAAAATGAATGGGGCGTCTTTTTCTAGAAGATGGGTAAGGGGCTTGGTGATCTTGGAAAAATCCTTTATGAAGCGGTGGTAGAAACCAGCGTGACCTAAGAAACTTCTTATAGCTTTTATATTCGTAGGCGGCGGCAGCTTCTCGATAACTTCTATCTTCGCAATATCTACCTCAATACCTCTCGCAGAAATTTTATGACCCAAAACTAACCCTTCCCTCACCATAAAATGGCATTTTTCCCAATTTAGGGCAAGGTTAGTCTCTTTGCATCGTTCTAAGACTTTTTCGAGGTTTTCTAAACATTTATCAAAGGAATCGCCGAACACGGAGAAATCGTCCATAAATACTTCCATAATGCTTTCTACGTACTTGTCAAAGATAGCGAGCATACATCGTTGGAATATAGCTGGCGCATTGTACAATCCAAATGACATTCTTCGGTAGGCGAAGGTGCCGAAGGGACAAGTAAACGTAGTTTTCTCCTAGTCCTCAGGAGAGATGGGGATTTGAAAATACCCCGAGAGGCCATCGATAAAACAATAAAAGCTATGGCTGGATAATCGTTATAAAATCTAGTCGATAAACGGCAAAGGAAAGTGGTCCTTGCGGGTGGCATCATTCAGCTTTCTATAATCTATACACATACGCCAACCCGTAACCGTCCGTGTTGGTATTAATTCATTATTTTCATTACTAATTACCGTTATCCCTCCCTTCTTTTGTACTACCTGAACAGGGCTAACCTACTAACTATCTGAAATATGGTAGATAATTCATGCGTCTAATAATTTAATAACCTCTCCCTTAACTACCTCTTCATGTTCGGGTTGATACGGCGCTGAGGTTGAATGGAGTTACGCGAATTATCTTCGATTAAAATTTTATGAGTGTAGAAAGATGGGCTTATGCCCTTGATATCAGAAATCTGCCAAGCAATAGCTCGCGATGCTTACGTAAAACTAAAAGAAGTTGTTTGGTACATTGGAAAATGTGTACCTGATTTGGAGAAGTCTCACTTAGCTCAATGATATACATCAAAGTGTATTTGATGTTATTTTGAGTTTATATGTGCAGGTTAAGTATGTGCTAGAATGCAGGAAAAATATTCTAAGTCCATATGTCGACACCTGAAATAGCTATGTCGATACTTCAGAGAATTTGTGTCGACACCGGGAGGTAGTGTCGACACACAGAAGATTATAGTCGGCATCGACTGCGTCGACACCGGGAGGCAGTGTCGACACACAGAGGCAAAGTCGACAACAACTGTGTCGACACCTTGAGGCAGTGTCAACACTCACTATGTTCTGAGTCTACATCAACTGTGTCGACACACAGGACTTGTGTCGACACACAGCTTAGTTTAGACCAAGTTGATTGCTGATGAATGGTGAAGTGTTTGTGTCGACACAAATAATAAGTGTCGACACATTCTCAAGATGCAGTATCAAGAAGCTGTGTCGACATCAAGGCAGCTATGTCGACATCACCAAAGGCTGTGTCGACACTTAAGTCACTTGTGTCGACAAATATTGATAGATGGTGTCAACACTTTATGACAGACAGACTCGACGCTTTGCTGACAGTGTCAAAGGCTCAAGAACTGTTTGAAGACTTGACAACTGTGAGTTACAACAGGTTTTCTGAAGCTGTCAGACTTGTCATAAGTTAGTTATAAACCGGATCAGCTGGTTACCATGGATGAAGTCTATAAATAGATGGATTCAGAAGAAGAAAGAAATACATAGAGAAGACAAGTATTGTCATAACTAACACAATTAGAGATTGATCTCTGATCAAGAAAGTACAAGTAACAAAGAAGAAGATCTTCGTGAGAAGATCTAAGAAGACGTTCTGAAGTAGTTTACTATTCAGATTCTGTCTAAGTGGAATTCAATCAAGAATTCAGAAGTATCTTCAAGAGGTTTGGATAGAGAGAGATTCAGCTATTTAAAGACAAGGAGGAGACATTCACAGATCTCTCAAGAAGCAGATACTGAACTAATCTGTCAAGAAGATTCAGATCTATTTCTTAAGTCTAAGAAGAAAGCTGCCAGACAGTTTTATTCAAAGGAAATCAACCCAACTAAGTTCAGATTCAAGAAGCTTTGAAGAAAGCTAAGATCAAGTTGATTTCAGCCATCAGCCTCTTCAAGAAGCTGATCAAGAAAGTTCTTATCCCTTCTCTCTCAATAGGGGTAAGAGATTACAAAATTCCTTATCAAATTCTATAGGATCTATCCATAGATCTGAGTTGTAAGCCTATTTTATAAAGGCTGAGTGTAGGAGATTTATTCTCTGAGTGGTAGGGCTGTTTATGCCTGAGTTGTAGGAGAAGGTATTCTCTGAGTTGTAGGCCTTGTGGCAAGGCTGAGGTAGGGCTTGTTAGCCTGAGTTGTAGGAATGTGGAGACATTCTGAGTTGTAGGAATCCTTCTGGATTCTGAGCTAAAGGAAGAAGTTAGGCCAACTCTAGCATACTGCTAGATAGGTGAAGGGGGAAAGTGGATGTACCCAGACCTTGGGGAACCACTATAAATCTATGTGCAATCTGTGATGTGTGTATGATTGTGATTGATGTGCTGTGTTAGCTATAGAAATATCTGATTTATTCAAAGAACTGTAGTTATATTCTGTCTTAAATTAAATCAAGGAAAAGTACATATTCACCCCCCTCTAGGTGTTTAGGTAGTCTTGAAAGTAAAACTATCAAGTGGTATCAGAGGGAGGTTGCTCAAAGAAGGACTTAACAGTCTTTGTTAGATCCCTAAGGCAGAATCAAGAAAATGGGTTCTGGAGAGAATCACAAGGAATTAGGGTCAATGAAATTACCCATCTGCAGGAAAGAGATTTATGGAATTTGGAAAGAAAGGGTTAGATTGTTAATGGAGGCCTCTGACCCAAGGATATATATCACAGTAAAAGAAGGTCCATATATCCCAATGAACTTGTCTGTTCTAAATGCAAATCAAAGAACTCCTAAAGATTTTTCTGAAATGACCAAGGATGAGATTATATTGGCAACTATGGATAAGAGAGCTCAGAATATCATAGCGAGTACCATAGATGATTCTACTTTCCAAAATTTGATTCACTGCAAAACCTCCAAGGAAATGTGGGACACTTTGATTGTCTACATGGAGGGTTCTGAAGAAGTTAGACAAGACAGAAAGTCTCCTCCAACCTTATTTGGAAAGTTGCTATCATATGAAATGCAATTAATGGCTAGGAAGGAGGAAGAAAGAAATACAAAAGGAGAGCATAGAGAAAAGTCAGTGGCCTTAGAGGTTGAAGCCACTAGAAAGAGCAGGAGGATGTCTCAATCACCTCTTCAGGAAGTTGCTGAAGTTATCTCAGAAAATTTAGATAATCAGAACTCAGATAGTAGTAATTCAGATGCAGATTTTTCTGCCTTTACAAGGCAGTTTCAGAGGTTCTTCAAGAAGAAGCAGTGGAAGTCAAGGTCCTCCACATCACAGCGAGTTGATGACTATTATCAAAAGAGAAAATCATCAAGAAAGGAAAGGAGCAGGTCTAAGCCCAGCAAAGCTACAACATCAAAAATTGTTTGCTACTGTAATAGGCCAGGACATGTGGTGGCTGAGTGTCCAGAAAAGAGGAAGGAGTCAGCAGACAGAAAGAAGACTCAACAAAAGGGCAAGAAGGAGAAATCCTTTATTGCTAAGAAGGAGAAGAGTCTTACATATCAATCCTCCTCAGAGTCAGAATCTGAAGTTGAAGCATACATTGGACTATATGCAGATAGTGAAGAAGAGGAGTTTATGCAATTGCTGGACTCCATCAATAAACAAGAAGACCATCAGTGCATGGGACTGATGGCTGAATCAGAAGACAACAAGTGTCAGGATCAGCCTGGTCCCAGTAAGGTACAAAGTAATTCTAGAATTTCTGATTATAGTACTAGTTCAGAGTCAGATTCATCTTCATCAAGTGATGAGAATGGATCAGAATCTGAAGAGATATTCATCAGTTGATAGATGAATATAGGGACTTATTGCAGGCACTTAAGAAAAGCAAAAACCTGGCCAAAAATCAGGCAATGTAAATTGCAGATCTTAAGATGACTGCATCTAGTTTAGAGAAAGAATTGGATCAACAAATGAATGAGGTTGTCAAGCTGAAAACTATTACTGTTATTCAGATGGGTACAATCACATATAAAAATGATCTAATTAAAGGTCTGGAAATCAGACTTCAAGTAGAGAAAGATTTGGTGGCTAGTTACTCTAAGCCAAAATCAGTCTTACCCTTAATAGATGAGTTTGTGGCTCAAAAGGGTAAGGATGGAATATGCTATAAAGGTAACACCAGGGCTGCCCATTTCAAGAGAAAGAGCAAAGCCTCTGTTCAGCCATTGAACTTTAAAGTCCCTGTAGTTTTTAGAAAGGTGCATGAGCCTTCTAACATGCATGATCTTGAAAATATTCATGGTCATAATAAGACTGATGTTCTGAATAACAAGGGTGTTAATTCCAATAAGTCAGCCCAAGTTCATAAACCTCATGGTTATAAGAAACCAGTGGGTGTAGCTGCAGCAGCACCAACACAGAACAGAAATTCTTCTGTCAAAAATTTATCTAGACCTATATACAACAAGTATGAATGCTGGTGTTGTGGCAAGACAGTCCATTTTGCCTTAGACTGCTGGCATATCATAAGTGTCAGGAAGAACAACAGTCTACCGGTTAGAAGAGCTGCTGGTAGTTTTGATATGAATGGTGCTAACTTGAACCAAGGACCCAAGACTTACTTGGGTTCTAAGGGAAAGTAATTTTGTATTGCAGGAAAGTCCAAGTTGCCATGCCCCTATATGGTACTTGGACAGTGGATGTTCCAGGCACATGACTGGAACAAAGGGGCTACTGAAGGAGTACACATCTATTAAGGATGGGCCTAAAGTAATCTTTGGTGGATCTGAAAGAAGAATCATCAAAGGATTTGGTAACATCTCTTCCAACCAAATTACCATCACTCAAGTGGCTTATGTAAAAGGTTTGAAACACAACCTGATAAGCATAAGTCAGCAGAGTGATCTAGGATATGACATTTCATTTGTTAAGAATGGATGTCATATCAAAAGGTCAAGTGATCAAAAGATCATTTTTACTGGATATAGAAAGAGAAATGTTTTTTGTCTTGATTTTGGGTGTGAGAACAAAGGTTCTCCTATTTGTCTTGTAGCTGATGAGAAAGCATCTCATTGTGTCAAATAGCACAAGAGGCTGGCTCATCTTAACTACAAGACAATTGGCCAACTCTTTAGTAAAGAGTTAGTGAGGAATGGTCCTCAAGTTAAGTGTATAAAGGAAGGGATATGCTCAGCTTGTCAAAAGGGCAAGCAGACAAAATCCTCCTTTCATAGCCTTGAAAACAAGGATTCAGTGAGGTGTCTATACCTCTTACATATGGATCTTTTTGGTCCCATGCCAGTTCATAGCCTAGGTAGGAAGGTCTACACTTTTGTGGTTGTAGATGACTATTCTAGATATTCCTTGGTGTTCTTTCTAAGACAGAAATCTGAAACCGCAAGTGTTTTACACAGTTTTGTCAGACAAATTTAGAATGAACTAGATAGTACAGTGGTCAAAATCAGAAGTGATCATGGCACTGAATTTTAATCTAAAAGTATGACAAGATTGTGCGAAGAGTTTGGGATTTTTCAAGAATTCTCCTCACCTAAAACACCTCAGCAAAATGGTATTGCTGAAAGAAAGAATAGGACATTTATTAAAGCTGGTAGAACTCTATTGAGTGACACTTCTCTCCCAGAATATTTCTGGGCTGAGGCAGTAAACACTGCATGTCATGTACTCAACAGGGTTTCTATAACTCAGTGCCACAAAAAGACTCCCTATGAGATTATGAAAGGTAGAAAACCAAATTTATCCGATTTAGGATCTTTGGTTGCAAGTGTTATATCCTTAACAATGGCAAGTCTTATTTAACTAAGTTTACTGCCAAATCCCAAGATGGGATATTTGTTGGGTACAACAACAATAATAAGGCTTATAGAGTCTTCAACTTGATTACTCAGGTTGTAGAAGAATCTATACATGTTGTATTTGATGAAACAATATTAATCAACAGTGAGTTGCCTTGTAGTTCATGCAGTTCAACATGTATAAGAAATAGGATGGACAAGCTTTCCATTACAGAAGGCTCAACTGTAGATGAAGGATTAGAAAATGATGGCTACTATCCAGGGGGAGTACAAGACTCTCTAAAAGCTGATGACAACTAAGAGGTGTAGTATAATGATGAACCTGGAGGTGTTTTGCTAGAAAGAATTCTACCTCCAACTGTAAGACATCTAAAGGATCATCCAGCAGATTAGATAATTGGTGATCCAAGACATGGAGTGCAAACCAGAAGTAGAAATCTGAATACAGTCCTGCACTCAAGTTTTCTATCTCAACTGGAGCCAAAGAAATTTGCAGAAGCTATCCAAGACCAACACTGGATTAATGTTATACAAGAGGAGCTTAATCAGTTTAGAAGATACAAGGTCTGGGAGTTGGTTCCTAAACCAAAAGACCACAACATCATTGGTACAAAGTGGATTTTTAGGAACAAGTTGGATGAGAATGGAGTTATTGTGAAGAATATAGCAAGATTGGTTGCAAATGGATACAGGCAGGAAGAGGGAATAGACTTTGATCAAACATTTGCCCCAGTAGCAAGACTGGAAGCAATCAGAATGTTCTTGCCTATGCAGCATATCAAGGCTTCAAGGTATATCAAATGGATGTGAAATCAGCATTTTTGAATGGTGATCTAAAAGAAGAAGTCTATGTAGAGCATCCATCAGGTTTTGTAGATTCTCTTAAACCTGGTTATGTCTATAGACTTAGAAAAGCATTGTATGGGTTAAAGTAAGCCCCAAGGGCTTGGTATGAAACCCTGTCTACTTTCCTTATTGAGAACAAATTCTCAAGAGGTAAAATAGACAAAACTCTATTCCTAAGGGAATCTAAAGGGAAGATAATCTTAGTTAAGATCTATGTAGATGACATAATCCTTGGGTCTATAGATAACAACCTTTGCAAGAAGTTTTCCAAACTTATGCAAGGGAAGTTTGAAATGAGCAGTATGGGGGAACTTAAGTTCTTCTTGGGACTCCAAGTAAGACAGGCTGATGATGGATTGTCCATATCCCAGTCTAAGTTCACCAAGGAGTTCATTAAGAAGTATGGTATGGAGTCATCCTCTATCATGAGAACTCCTATGGGAACAAGTATGACTATATGTAAAGATGATGCAGGTAAACCTGTAGATGAGTCTTTGTATAGAGGAATAATTGGCTCTCTATTATATCTCACTACTAGTAGACCAGACATTATGTATGCAATATGTGTCTGTCCTAGGTACCAAGCATGCCCTAAAGAATCACATTATACTGCAGTCAAGAGGATTTTGAGATATCTAAAGGGCACAACTAATCTAGGCCTTTGGTACCCTAGGAATAGAGATTTTCTACTAACAGGTTATTCAGATGTTGATTTTGCAGGCTGTAGAGAAGATAGAAAAAGTACTACAGGTACATGCCAATTCCTGGGAGGAAGATTGATATCTGGGAGCAGTAAGAAGCAGACTAGTATGGCAATATCCATAGCTGAGTCTGAATATATGGCAGCAGGAAGTTGCTGTGCACAACTGTTGTGGATTCAACATTAGCTAAGGGACAATGTTATTCAAGTAAGTAGAACACCTTTATTGTGTGATTCTAAAAGTGTCATTTCTATTGCAAACAATCCTGTTTCACATAGTGCAACTAAGCATATAGAGATAAAATACCATTTTCTTAGAGAACATGTAGAAAAAGAAGACATCTCATTAGAATTTGTTAAAACTGATTATCAAATTGCAGATGTATTTACTAAGCCTCTGGATGAAACTAAATTCAATAGATTTAAAATTGAATTAGGAATACTGACCATAGGTTAGTTTACCAAAAATTGGCTAAGTAAAATGGTGTCGACACATTCAGTGATAAGGTGTCGACACAGAGAAGTCATGTCGACAATTCAGGGAAATTGTGTCGACACAGAGAAAATGTGTCGACACCTAAGGGACAAAGAGTCAACACATCCAAAAATGTAGTGTCGACACAAGCAGAGTAATGGTGTCGACACTTACAGATTTTGTGTCGACACTTATAATAAGAGTCGACACAGAATTTCTGATGAACTACTAAGTATCTCCTGTGTCGACATATCATCAATTGGTGTCGACACATAGTAGTCAGCGCCGTGGTCGAGATAATAGAAGTTTGTGTCGACACATTCCAACAGTGTCGACACTTTTAGACAATTTTTGCCCGCCTTTTGATCTTCTTTGACTAGAAGGGTATAAATATGTCAAGAACTTATTCTGTCGACACGCTAACCAGGGTTTCGAGACAAAAACCTTGTGTCGACAATCTCTCTCCTCTCCAATCAAGCTTTCTCTTCATTCCAATGGCGCCCAAGGTTGAAGACAACGTCAATGAAGGATATGAGTTAGTTAGGCATGTATTCAACGATGCCGAATAGGAGATCAAACAGGTCATTTCTCTTCTTGCAGACAATGGATTAGAATATCTTGTCTCTGAACCTAGTAAGATATGGAAGAAGGAAGTATTCGAGTTCTATACTGCTGCATCAATGGACTCAACTGGCTTGAAGATCAAATCCACTTTTCATGGAGAAAAAGTCAAGCTGTCTCAAACGAGGTTGAGCAAGATTCTCCATCTTCCTAGAATACAAGATGAGGAAGACGTACCTGCCTCAAGGACAAGAGAGGCACTTCAATGGTGTGGATTGGATCCAACCATAAAGATAGGATCTGCCATCAACAGGAAGGGCATGAATCCTCTAGGGAAATTCCTGTCTGAAATTATAGGAAAAGTGATCTTATGCAAACCAGGTGGCCATGATAGGATATCAGCCTATATGTTCAGCCTGATGACTAGGGTGATCTTTAAGATTCAAACAAATTGGCCTGCAGTACTGTTTGATAAGATTAAAGAGGGAATCAAGAAGCCAAACTTGGCTAGGATCATGAGTCTGTATCTTGCTGGAATAATTCCAGAGGTAATGCAACAGATTCCTGGATCAAAGATAAACCACATGAGGAGAATGGACATAAGGTTATTCTCTAGGTGGGATAGAGTTCTTTCAAAAGAGATGCCTGAGCATGGTCATGAAGATGCATAAGACCAGGAAGAGCAAGTAAGAGCACAAGTTCAGGATCTGACTGTGACTACCCAAGTCCAGGAAGAGACTATAGTTACACAAATACAGGGGGAGCCAGAGTCTGAATAGGTACAAGAGGAAGAAAGAATCAATTTATAAGAGGACATTGTTTCTCAAACTAATCTAGATATTTCTGGTATTGCTGTTGCTGCTGCTACTGTTGAGAAAGTACAATCTCCTGCTCTCACACAACAAGAATTTACTCTTGAAGAGCTGTTTCCTGATATTGGAGGAGAAATAGATAAAATGGAGACCCTAAGATTTGAGGGGGAGCAAGTAAGGGTTGAGGGGGAGCAAGTTGATATAGAGGAAGAGCAACAAGTAGCTGAGAAAGAAATTTCTTCCACTCCTCAAGAGAGAGTTACTATTGAAAGTTCTTCAGAATCTGAGCATGAAGAAGTAAGGGAGGCAAAGAAGAGAAAATTAATGGTCTTTAAGAGAAGAAGTCAAAGATATAAGCAGGTTTTACAAGCTACTTCTTCCCAACCAGCACCTGCAATTGATTACAACAAACTTTTGGTTGATTTACAAGTCAAAATGGATGAGCAGAGATTGCTTATTGAAAAGTATGTGGATGAAAGCCATAAGGCTCTTCAATTTGATCTGGCACAAGATATAAAATCTATAAGATTTGAAGTTAATCAGAATAAAAGAGAGATGACAGATTGCTTCCACAAGGGAGGCAATGCTGTGGTATTTCTTGCCAAGCAACAAGAAGCAATAAAGAAGCAAGTGGATGAGATGGATGTTAAACAAGGCTATGTCCTTGAGAATCAAATAAGAATGAATGAAAATCTGACTGAATCACATAATGTGATAGTCACTGAGTTCACAAACACTGTTGTTGCAATGATTGAAGCTAGGAATAAGAAAAAAGAAGAATATGATCAGAAGCTACAAGCTGCCCTAGATACAGTTAAATCTGCAATCACATCATCTGAGAAGTTAATTAGTGAAAAGCTTCAAAGGTTAAAGCCATTCTTTAAAGATGGAATCAATTACCTGGAAGGGCAAATAAGATTTCAGAAAGAGGACTTAAGAGATCATATGACCAGAGAAGTCATAAAGGGGGAGAGGGTATTTGTCTATGCTGGATCTGATCATGCCAAATGGGTAACCAACAGCATAAGAGCCACTTTGGGATATCCACCCTTATGTGATGATGATAATATGGCTGATTCAGGGGTGCAACCAATTCTACTTAAAGGTAATCAACCTTAGGTTGCCCAAGTTATTTACCCTCCTGCAAATCTTGAGATGATACATGAACAGGTTCAGTCAATGTACAGCCCTCCACAACCAATTGCAAATGTGATTATTGAAAAGGTTGATATGCCAGATACTGTTATCAAAGCTCAGCAAGATGCTCAGTTATCAAAGAAGAGATTCAGAGAGCAAGCAGAATTAAAGCCAAACTTTGAGCAGTGGAGCCCCACTTCAAGGAATATCATTTTAACTGCTTGGAAAGCTGTAAAAGATCAAGTACATGAAAGGGGAAAATGGTACAATGAGCAAGAATGGCAAAAGTATGAAGCCAGACAAGAAGCCATAGTTCAACACAGGAGAAAGGCTAAGATGGGGAAGCTACCTCCTGATACTCAGAAACCTAGCAAATATTTCCCCAAGCCCTTTCATTATTTTGAAAGACAAAGGATCAAGGCTGATGCACAGAAGAAAGTTGATTTGAAAGGCAAGAAGCCCATGGAAGATACAGAACCTCCTACTGAGGCTCAGATAATATCTGGAAAAGGGATAGTCATCAAGGAGCCTGCCCAGCCTTAGTCTTAGCTTTACTAGTTTTTGTCCAAGAACGATGTAAATTGTTTGTTTGTTAAAGAAATCAATGGAAACATTTTGTAACAAACTTTTTGAGTTGATATACAAAACATTATTCTATGATCATTTACTTTTACATCTTTATTCTGTGATGTATCTATGATATGTGTTTTGTTTATATAGTACCTTGTCATATAATGCTTATGTACATCATCTTATTTATTTTCTAAGTGGTGTATATAATTGGCTAAAGGGTTATGACTTCTCCAAATAGGGGGAGATTGTTGGGTACATTGGAAAATGTGTACCTGATTTGGAGAAGCCTCACTTAGCTCAATGATATACATCAAGGTGTATTTGATGTTATTTTGAGTTTATATGTGCAGTTTAAGTATGTGCTAGAATGCAGGAAAAATATTCTAAGTCCATATGTCGACACCTGAAATAGCTGTGTCGACACTTCAGAGAATTTGTGTCGACACTGGGAGGCAGTGTCGACACACAGAAGATTATAGTCGGCATCGACTGTATCGACACCGGGAGGCAGTGTCGACACATAGAGGCAGAGTCGACAACAACTGTGTTGACACCTGGAGGCAGTGTCAACACTCACTATGTTTTGAGTATACATCAACTGTGTCGACACACAGGACTTGTGTCGACACACAGCTGAGTCTAGACCAAGTTGATTGCTGATGAATGGTGAAGTGTTTGTGTCGACACAAATAATAAGTGTCGACACATTCTCAAGATGTAGTATCAAGAAGCTGTGTCGACATCAAGGCAGCTATGTCGACATCACCAAAGGTTGTGTCGACACTTAAGTCACTTGTGTCGACACATATTGACAGATGGTCTCGACACTTTATGACAGAAAGACTCGACGCTTTGCTGATAGTGTCAAAGGCTCAAGAACTGTTTGAAGACTTGACAGCTGTGAGTTACAACAGGTTTTCTGAAGCTGTCAGACTTGTCACAAGTTAGTTATAAACCAGATCAGCCGGTTACCATGGATGAAGTCTATAAATAGATGGATTCAAAAGAAGAAAAAAATATATAGAGAAGATAAGTATTGTCATAACTAACACAATTAGAGATTGATCTCTGATCAAGAAAGTACAAGTAACAAAGAATAAGATCTTTGTGAGAAGATCTAAGAAGATGTTCTGAAGTAGTTTACTATTCAGATTCTATCTAAGTGGAATTTAATCAAGAATTCAGAAGTATCTTCAAGAGGTTTGGATAGAGAGAGATCCAGCTATTTGAAGACAAGGAGGAGACATTCACAGATCTCTCAAGAAGCAGATACTGAACTAATCTTTTAAGAAGATTCAGATCTATTTCTGAAGTCTAAGAAGGAAGCTGCCAGTAAGTTTTATTCAAAGGAAATCAACCCAACTAAGTTCAGATTCAAGAAGCTTTGAAGAAAGCTAAGATCAAGTTGATTTCAGCCATCAGCCTCTTCAAGAAGCTGATCAAGAAAGTTCTTATCCCTTCTCTCTCAATAAGGGTAAGAGATTACAAAATTCCTTATCAAATTCTGTAGGATCTATTCATAGATCTGAGTTGTAAGCCTATTTTATAAAGGCTGAGTGTAGGAGATTTATTATCTGAGTGGTAGGTCTATTTATGCCTGAGTTGTAGGAGAAGGTATTCTCTTAGTTGAAGGCCTTGTGGCAATGCTGAGGTAGGGCTTGTTAGCCTGAGTTGTAGGAATGTGGAGACATTCTGAGTGGTAGGAATCCTTTTTGATTCTGAGCTAAAGGAAGAAGTTAGGCCGACTCTAGCATACTGCTAGATAGGTGAAGGGGGAAAGTGGATGTACCCAGACCTTGGGGAACCACTATAAATCTATGTGCAACCTGTGATGTGTGTATGATTGTGATTGCTGTGCTGTGTTAGCTATAGAAATATCTGATTTATTCAAAGAACTGTAGTTATATTCTGTCTTAAATTAAATCAAGGAAAAGTACCTATTCACCCCCCCCCCTCCCCGCTCTAGGTGTTTAGTTAGTCTTGAAAGTAAAACTATCAGAAGTTTTTTATTTTGGACATCCGTGAGGTAGGCCGAAACTATAACTGGCAGCTTAGAGTTATTTTCTAAGAAGGCGTACTTGAGATGTTCAGGAAGTTCTTTAAGTTCTAGGGTAGGGGGTTCTTTATAGGAGGTTTGAGAAATTCTTTCTTTTTTGAATACTATAGCTTCGTAGACTTTTTTATATGAAAAATTAAAAGGGGTGGAGCTGGTGGCTAAGGCGGCTTCTTGCAGCGATTCAGTTGGAAAAGTACAAGAGGAACAAAAATCAGAAAATTCTTTTTCAAAATCAGATAGAAGATAAGAGGATTCTACACTATCCTACAGCGATTCAGTTGGAAGAGAAGAGGAGGAACAAAAAGCAGAAAATTCCTTTTCAAATTTGGAGAGGCAATAGGAGGATTCATCACTTAAGGCGTCTACAAAAAAGAAGGAGTCATCATTTGCTAAGGTGTTTTTCATCAAAGGTGTGATGGAGAAAGTGACTTCGTCGTCACCTACTCGAAGGAAGAGCAAACCATTGCTTACGTCAATGATGGCTTGGGAGGTGGCAAGGAAGGGTCGGCCAAGGATCAGGGGAACCTCGACGTCTTCTTCGATGTCCAAAATGACAAAGTCCACCGGGAAGATGAACTTGTCGACTTTTACTAGAACGTCCTCCACTATTCCTAACGGTTACTTAACTGTCGACGAGCTCGATACTCATGCGTGTGGGGTTGAGGCTACCAATTCCTAACTTTTTAAACAATGAGAGGGGCATTAGGTTAATACTCACACCTAAATTGGCTAACGCGTGTTTGACAAAAAGATCACCAAAGACATACGGGATAGAAAAACTACACGGGTCACTGATTTTCTTCGGTAAACCGTTTGTCAAAATAGCGGAGCACTCGGCATTTAACGTGACTTGCAAAAGGTTCTCTAACTTTTTCTTGTTGGTCAGGAGGTCCTTAAGATACTTGGCGTACTTCGACATCTGTGAAATCGCTTCATGTAAAGGCAGATTTATGTGGATTTGCTTGAAGATTTCTAAGAAACGAGAGTACTGATCGTCTTGACGTTGTTTATTAAGTTCGGAAGGGTAAGGCGGGGTCAGATTATTTTTAAAGATGGGTGGTGGAGTGAGATCTTATTCTAATATGGAGAGAGGGGTGATAACTTCTTCAGCAAAGGGTGGAATTTTTAAAATGGGAGCGGAGCTTTGATTTTTAAAAACGGGGGCGGAGTTTGCCTCGGGTTCTTCACTTACCATACCAAGAACTTTCTTCCCACTCCGAAAAGTTATAGCTTTCGCTTGCTATCTCGGGTTGGGCTTGGTATTGGAAGGAAGAGACCCTGCGGGTCACTCAGAAATAATTTTAGCTAGCTGTCCTACTTGATTTTCAAGACTTTTAATGCTTCCAGTTAAGGTTCTAATCGTAGCGTCATTTGTGGAGATATATTTGAAAAGTAACTCCTCCAAGCTTGGAGGTTTTGGATAATTTTGAATAGGTGGTGGTGGTGGTGTAGAAAAATCATTTTGTGGTGGCGGGCGCATAGCATTCGATGGATTACTCCATGAAAAATTCGGATTATTTCTTAAGGCAGGATTATAACTATTCGGAAAATTAAAACCAGGAGGATGAAAATTCGCAGCAGAAAAATTATTAAAAGCATTTCTAGGCATATTGTTAACAAAATCTAATTGTTCTTGGGCAGGGGTTGCAGATTCCCATACCTGAGGGGTGGAGGCAGCAGTCATCTCCGTTATCTTTTTGCTTAGGATTTCTACTCTCAGAGCGAGCTGGGAGACATTGTCCACTTCAAAGATACCTGAAAGATTATTCGAGCGGGACCTAGGCACATTTCACTGATAAGTGTTCATGGACATGTCCTCAAAAAGCTCAAGAGCTGCTTCCGGGGTCTTATGATTTAAAGTACCGCCAAAAGCTGTGTCTATCATTTGCTTTGTATTTTGATTTAGCCCGTTATAAAACGTCTGCACTTGTAATCATACAGGCAGTGTGTGATGTGGCCATTATCTTAATAGTTATTTAAATCTTTCCCAAGTTTCGTATAAGGTTTCAGAGTCTATTTGTCCATAAGCAGAAATGTCGTTCCTAAGTTTTGCAGTTTTAGCTGATGGAAAATACTTTCCCAAAATATTTTCAGTTAATTCATTCCAGGTTATGATGCTATTTTTAGGTAGAGTGTTCAGCCACTGCTTAGCTTTAGTTCTTAAAGAGAAAGGAAAGAGTCTTAGCCTGATTGCATCATTTGTGACACCATTTATCTTGAAGGTGTCACAAATTTCAAGAAATCTTGATATATGTGCGTTCAGATCTTCATCTTGAAGTCTGTCAAATTGCACATACTGCTGCACCATTTGAATTATGCTAGGCTTTAATTCGAAGTTATTATTTGCTATCGCAGGGCGAACTATACTTGATTCTGTTCCCTCGAGATTCAGTCGTGCATAATAAGACATAGGTCTTTGCATGACTTCCTCTACTGGGGGCTCTACCATTCTTAAAGTAGAAGATGACTCGGAATCCTCAACCGGTATTTGGGAAGTAGGGCCTTGAAATCGCGATCTTCTCCGACGAGTACGCTCAATTTCGTGGTCCAAGTCCAAAATAGCCGACGGATTCCAGCGGGTCATGCACTAAAAGAAGAGAAGAAAAGAAAGAGAAATAAAATAAACTAAAAGAAAAGCTAGATTAATTTTTTTGAAATAGATTTTTTTTAATAGATTTACTCCCGAACTTCCCAAGGATTACCCGGTGAAGGATTCGCAAGGTACTAGACTAGATAACGGCACTTAAAGCCACTTTGACCTTTTCAAGAGAATTAGGTGGCGTAGAAAAATTGTGAAGTTGGTTACTATTAAGAGCGGGAATAAATTTTTTTGATTTTAAAAATTTAAAGAAAGAGGATGAGAAAGAGAAGAGATAAAATTAATAGGTTCCTGTTTTCAATATATCAACGAAAGTTGCTCCCCGGAAACGGCGCCAAAAACTTGGTGGTCGCTAAGCTTCGAAGAAAATAAACGTAACCGAACTAGAAATCCAATGAGGCAAGTATACCTATCGAACTGTAGCTAGGGGACACAAGTGTCGTATTGAAATTCGGGAACTGTTGAATAAACTTACTCACACGAAGGTTATTATCTTATCGACGAAAAAAGCTAGGGTTTTGAGAAACTAATTGCAATAAAGGAAAGAAAGCTAATGCTAGAAAGAGTACTACCACAATTAATTAAAGAGCATAAAGTAAACGATTATAACGAAGGGCTGAAACTATGAAATGTAAATGCACTCGATCAAGAATCACCTCCGCTAAAGACGACTAAGAAAATGCGATAAAAACCTAAACTTAATAGGGTAAAGGTCCTTGACAGTGGAGGTTCCTAAATCTTGAACACGCTTCTCTCGAAGTCGTGCACAACTGAGTTTAGGAAGGTCCGACCAACTCTCGTCTAAATCGGAGGCCTAAAGCTCGCTTTACGCGGTGAACCCCACTATTGGATTTTACTCCAATCCGGGAGATTTGGACGTCTGCCTCTCTCGAGGGGTGTGTAGAACTCCCTTTACTCTTGAATGCTCACTTCATTCTATTGGCCTCTCAGCTAGCCCAGAATGAAAGCAAAGGTGGAGAGTATATATCGATAATATACCTCTAACCCATGAAAAATCAAGAGTAATCCAAGGCCTAAACCTAAAAAGAAAAGGTAATTTCAAAGCATCATAACTTAATCGCTCGAACCTCGGATAGTCAAGATCGAGTACAAGGAGGATTAGTTAATCATAATGGAATGGAGGAGGGGAGATGAGTAGAAGAGCATGCTAACACAAAGTAAATAAGGAGAGAAAAAAACAACACTTTTATTAATATTAAAGAGGGTTACACTATTTGAAATGGAAATAACAATTGCATGAAATGAAAACTAAGCTATCATTAACACTAGGCTACAAATAAAATTACAAAAACTAGTGCAAAAGCTATTACAAAGGCCAAAACTAAACTAGGGTTAAGGGAAAACACAAAATAAAGAAGAGAGAGAGGGGGAAGAACATAAAAAAGACCAAGAAACAAAGGTGCAACACCTCCCCTCTCAACCCAAGCTCCCTAAAATGGAAGGGGGGGTCTGAATTTATATGAAAAATCTACGGGTTGGTCACGCCCAGCGACACGCCCAGGGAAGGTGTGTTAGGGGGCGTGATAGGTATGACATTGACCTCGGGCGCTAGAATCTGGCGGGAGGATGATTGCTTCTGTACGTCGGTGGTCACGCCCTGGGTCACGCCCGTGTAGGGGGGCATGGCACGCACGTCGTGTAAAAATCATTGGTTAGAAATCCGTCAGTCATCGGAAAATGTGGGGTCACGCCCTGTATCACGCCCGTGACAGCAGGCGTGACAGTATTATTTGGCGTGCTGAGGAGAAATGGCATTTAATGTGGCGGCAGGCTTCGGGCAGAGGGCAACATGCCCCGTGTCATGCCCGAGGACATGCCCGGGGAGGGCGTGTCAGGGGGGGCGTGACAACCATTTTTTCTAGTATTTTCCCTTTGGTTGCAAGTTTCTTCTAGATAAGGCGACACGCCCTATGTCACACCTGGGGAGGGAGTGATAGGGGGGCGTGTCAGCCAATTTTGACAAATTTTCACAAAACCTGCAGAAAGAGAGGAAACACTTAAGTGAAATAAAATTAAGATAATAAAGATAAAAATAAAGCTTAAAAACAAGATTTGTACATTATAAACTAGAAATATACGATAATAGTTAAGACTACAAAACGTACTATCAATGAACCCGATTTCATCTAGTGTTCTTGAGATCTACCTGCTCCAATTAATACGAAAAATATTCGGGAAATAAATGCTTGAAAATTCAGATTTTATTAAGCGCTAATTTCAATATAAAATCGGACTAAAAACTAGCCTTCAAATTCCACCAAAACCTCACAAAATAATATAGAATAAATCACACAAGAGATGGTTAGAAAAATTCATTACCCAATCCCAATAATAATCCATCCACAAGATGAGTGGAGGAGGCGCGCACGATGGTGGTAGATTCTCTATTTTCCACGCAAATCCTTGGATCCACACCGGACGATGAAGATGCTCTCCATTTTTCTTTTGCAAAACCCTAGGAGAGGGGATCCCTTGAAAGGCCAATATATATATATAGGAAGAGAGAGAAAAGGTGATGAGAAAATAACTTTCCCAAGTTGGCGACTTGGATTGGGGCCGGCTAGGTTTTTTGTAAAGGTGATGGTGGTCAGGTTCTGAAGGTAATGGTGGTCGGGTTTTGAAGGTGGATGGGGTGGTCTGGTTTTGAAGGTGGATGGTGGCCGAGTGAGAGAAGGTGGAGGGGCAGAGGGTGGCGGCTTGGTATGCCAAACCCTAATGTGGTGTTGGTGGTCGGCGGCTTGGAGAAAGATGGGAGGGGCTCGGGTTATGAGATGTTGGATGGTTTTATTTGGAGGAGGAAGGAGGAGGAGGAGGAGAGGATGGGAGGCCAAATATAGAGAGGGAAAGAGGGAGGAGGAGGGGGTGGCCGGAGGCCAAGAAAGAGGGGGAAAGAAGAGGCCGAAGTTTGACTTAGAGAGGAGGGAAATTCTTCACAAGAATTTAGGGTTTAATTCTTTTCTTCTCACATAAACAATATGACAAATATCATGGCCTATATATAAGCTTACACCACTCCATCTCCACCCTTCATGAAAATAAAATAACATGATGCTTATAGGCACCCATCTTACATATCACATGAAATAATTAAAAACAACACATGAAATTAAACAATTCAATAACTAAATAAATGCATGAAATAAAATACTTTTAAAATAGAATTGCTTTAAAATAAAAATATCTAGAAAATATATAATTATAATTATTAATTTATAATTATATATTTTTATATAATGGCAGCAGCGGACGTCGTGCAAAACATGTAGCGACGATGGCGACGAACGTCATGGTAGACTCCCATTTTCGAGCTTTCGACATCGATTGTCCCAGTCCATGAACTCTCTCAGACAGGGATCAACGACCGCATTAGCAACATCTCCATCAATCCTCCCCCACTCAAAACTACTCATCACTGATGAGTGGCCCGTGAGGCGGGGACAGTCTAAAGTAGCAGCAACATGGGGCAAATCTGGCCCCGTAATCTGTGTCGTAGTAGTATGAACATCCATCACCACTGAGAACCTGTCTGGCAAAGAAAAAACAAGGCTTCCGAGGAAACTCAAAAGGGTGTTAAGAAAAAGAAATAAAATTGGAATCTTACCATCCGGTTCAAGAACTAAGAAGTCAACGTGGAAAATAGACACGACAATACTAACACTTCCCAACCCAAGAGAATATTTAGTGGTAGGAAGAAATGACGGAGAAATGCACTCAGGTGGAACAGAGACGTATAATAAAAAGTCTGGAAACTTGAAATAAAGTGAAACACCCTGTGCTATATTAAAATCTGAAATAAAAGCATAAAATGCAACATTCTTCATAATCATGGATGGGTCGGCGTTCTTACGTATTAATTTATTAACGGAGCCAGAAGGCATCCGCTCGGGGACTGACCAGACTAAAACCAAATCACTAAATCTAGCGTCGGATGGTCTCGGGAAGGAGTGGAAGTGCATGCAACAAAACCTAAAATGAATCTCTAATGTCCTAGACGTATACATGAGGAGAGAATCCATATGCTACATTACTAAACCCAAACGCAGAGAATAAGGGGGTTAAGTCAGGTGGCATGGGAGCCTTGTAATCAGAGATAATTTTTATGGGCTCCGACACCGCAGTCTTAATTTCAATTTTAATATTTTCACACTTGGCATGAAGATATGCCAAGGTGAACCGTTCATCATAAACAATTGAATTGGACGCTCCCGAATGTGAAAAGATGTGCGAGCAAAACAACTCAAGGGACCCAACTATAGTCACTAACGTGGGGAAATGAGGGTCATCAAGAGGCGGTGTGTAAATGCGTGCGACCGAGTGTGGTATATAAGTATGTATAGGGGACACCACAACCAGAGGCACAATTACCAAAGAATCATAATCGATCGTGGTAGAGGACGGAACCGTAGTCAGACACGCAGAAAAATGAGCTATCAAAAGTGACGCGTAGTCATGTCTATGAGGTGCGATGAAAGTCAAAATACTAGTGCGCTCAACATAGTAATATCTATACGCTGATATAACGCCAATGTAGGAACTAATAAAGTGGGCGAGACACAAAAATTCGGACTAGATCTACCGGTTCCATGTTCTAACAAGTCAACAAATGTGGGCAAATAAAAAGGGATAAGGGTTGGTAAAATCAAACCCGGGATAAAATCCGAATCAGTAATAATTTCACCCAACGGTGAAGACATCAAAGAACTCTCATCTGGGTGTACAACAACAGTATCGTCCAAAATTACCCTTCCCTCAAATCGTAACTCAACTACAATAATAATAGGAACATCCTCACGCTCAGGCTCCTTAGATAACTCAAGTATAATCTCAGTAGGTGTAATCATAGGCTCTAACACGATGGAGATCATAGCTTGGAGAGGGAACTCAATACTAAGGTGATCAGACACAATGCTAGTAGGGCACGTAATAGGCAATGTAATACTCTCACAGATTGGAATATAATAATCCCATACATCATCTTCTAAGTCACTTGGGTATCCAATCTCAATTTCAGACTCATCAGAATCATCGGGCACTAACGTACATGTCAGAATACTCTCACATACGTGGTCATCCTCAAAATCAAGAGATACTACATCAACATCAGAGACCGACTTATTCCCTTATTTAATGGTAGCCAAATCATCTAACATCTGAGTTCGATGGTACGTAGGGACGTACTATTTTGTCAGCATGGCCTTCATGTCTGCCCAACCAATAAGTAATTTACCATTCTCGGCTCTCAGACTTCGTTCCTCATTCAAACAGAATATCTTAGCTCTACCGAACAACTTTATTCTCGCCACTCGCACCTTATCCGTGTCATTCCATTTGTACCACTCAAAGTAGCGCCCTATTTCCTTAACCCAGTCTAGGAAAACTAGGGGACACCCTAAACCATCATAAGTAGGTGCCTCAATTCTAGTGGGAGGATAAACGCGGGGACGGTTTGAATTCTTAGGGTAGGATGGCAAGGCATGGGTTTATTTAGCCATGAGATTAACATACCAATAATCTAAACGGGAGGCATAAACATCATAGGCCATAATATTGAGAACCGGACAGAAAAATCACCCGGAACTGGTGCACATGCAATGAATAATGAACCTAACCCTATATAAAATGCAACAGATGGATTTGTTCCCGCTTAATAATTAAGACAATAAATTTTTTTTCTTACTAATAAAATGTGGAGAATTTCCAGAATTTTATTTTTTTTGAATTTTGAGAAAAAAATGAAAACTTTAGGTTGCTATTAGCAGACCAAAAGTATAAATTTTGTTTTATTATTTTGACATAGAAACATACAAGTGCGTGACAGCGAAATAATAAAAGGGGGAGGGTGCCAATTAGGAAATTGACGTGAACCTCCATATACTAAATTGATTCAGACAAAAGGTTTTGACGGATTAAACTACGCGCTCTTAGGTTTGATAATTAAAATAAATATCTAGCATGCGGTTTCTCTACTTAGCACTATCGATAAGTCAAGCAATTAATGACACTATTTTCAACATTAAATAATTAATCAACGCAAAGGGATGCTACCCCTTATTTTAGATTGAACAAGGGCTATATGCCAATATTCGCTCAAGCGAAATGGACCCACCCGATCCGGCCAATTAGCAATTCAAATTAAATTATGCGCCAACGTTCACACATCCAATTAAAGAATATCCAGAATAAATAAGTGTTTTAAAAATTAAGTCTTAATCGATCCCAAAGTTAATTAATATAAGGGTATACCAAATCACTTGAACTCATGGAGAAATTAAGGGTGATGAAACCGATTTCATCTAGTGTTCTCTAGATCTACCCGCTCCAATTAATATGAAAAATATTCGGGAAATAAATGCTTGAAAATTCAGATTTTATTAAGCTCTAATTTCAATATAAAACCAGACTAAAAACTAGCCTTCTAATTCACCAAAACCTCACAAAATAATATAGAAGAAATCATACAAGAGATGGTTAGAGAAATTCGTTACCCAATCCGAATAATAATCCGTCCACAAGATGAGTGGAGGAGGCGCGCACGACGGTGGTAGATTCTCTATTTTCCACGCAAATCCTCGGATCCGCACCGGACGATGAAGACGCTCGCCATTTTTCTTTTGCAAAACCCTAGGAGAGGGGATCCCTTGAAAGGCCAATATATATATATATATATATATATATATATATATATATATATATATATATATATATATATATATATATATATATATATATATGGGAAGAGAAAGAAAAGGTGGTGAGAAAATAACTTTCCCAAGTTGGCAGCTAGGAGGGGGGCGGCTAGGTTTTTTATAAAGGTGATGGTGATAGGGTTCTGAAGGTGATGGTGTTCGGGTTTTGATGGTGGATGGTGGCCGAGTGAGAGAAGGTGGAGGGGAAGAGGGTGGTGGCTTGGTGTGCCGAACCCTAAAGGGGTGGTGGTGGCCGGCGGCTTGGAGGAAGATGGGAGGGGCTCGGATTATGTGATGTTGGACAGTTTTCTTTGGAGGAGGAAGGAGGAGGAGGAGGAGAGGAAGGGAGGCCGAATATAGAGAGGGAGAGAGGGAGGAGGAGGGGGTGGCCGGAGGCCAAGAGAGAGGGGGAAAGAAGAGGCCGAAGTTTTCCTTGGAGAGGAGGGAAATTCTTCACAAGAATTTAGGGTTTAATTTCTTTTCTTCTCATCTAAACAATATGACAAATATCATGGCCAATATATAGGGTTACACCACTCCATCTCCACCCTTCATGAAAATAAAATAACATGATGGTTATAGGCACCAATCTTATATATCAAATGAAATAATTAAAAATAACACATGAAATTTATCAATTCAATAACTAAATAAAATGCATGAAATAAAATACTTTTAAAATAGAATTGCTTTAAAAATAAAATATCTAGAAAATATATAATTATAATTATATATTTTTAAATAATGGCAGGGGCAGACGCTGTGCAAAACATGTAGCAGCGATGGCGAAGAACGTCGTGGTATACTCCCATCCTCGAGCTTGCGGCATCGATCGTCCCAGTCCACGAACTCTCTCAGACGGGGATTAATGACTGCATTAACAACGTCGCCATCACCTCCAATATGAAAACACACATGGCTACCAATGATATGATTGATAGAGATGAATCAGGTCAATCCATTGTCTAGAAAACTTATAGAGCAATCATTAGCTCTTTTCTCTACCTCACACCCAACATGCCAGACATATGTTTCCTATAGGTGTATGTGCGAGATTCTAGGTAGACCCTAAAGAATCACACTTGAGTTCTGTTAAAGTTTAGAAATTTCAATGCAAGATTCCAAGAAAGACACATAGCTAGGAATGTTGAAAACTACAAGGTATGCTAGACAAGTTTAGTAATAAAGATATTTCAGTTGATATATTCTAGAAATCTCAAGAATAACTTATTATTTTAATCTTCACACTCTTTTGGCTGAGATTCTCTATTATAATTTTTATCTTGGAGATATAAGTGTTTCAGTTGCTAAAACTTTACAGGTGTTTATACATGCTTTGACTTTCTTCTTATGCAAATGTTATATAATGATTTCTTTTCATTTTTATGCTCTAAAATCACTTCAGAAATTTTGTAAATTTTGTTAAGCTAAATAGTGGGAGATTGTTGGGAAAAACTCTATTGATTTAACTTAACAAATTATTCATAAGTGATTTTTATACCCCCTAAGAAAATTAGCCATATTGTATAGTGAGGGTAATTCGATCATAGAAGTCCTAGGAAGTCAGCCAAGTAGAAGTCATGAGAAAGTCTAGCTGAAAACAAGAAGAAAATCATCAAAGGCAAACATGAATCGAATAGAAGTCGACGCAATGATTACTAGAATTCGACATCACTCTGACTGTCTATCGATGCATCTTTTGAATAAATGTTGACGCTTCTCTAGAGCTTAAGTCGACACATACGTCGATAACATATCGACGTAACGTCGAGTACAAAGACAAGCCGTCTGAGTCTCATTCTGAAGCAGATTTTGACTCACTCTTTTCTTCAACTCAAAGTAGCATCAACATATATCCAGAATGGAAATTTTAGAGACTTTCAATCAGATTTATTGGAAGAGAATAACCATGGAAGATATTTGAATCTTAAAGAGAAGACTAAAGGAAAGATTTCTAAACATAATTGTTTTAATAATGCATGGAATAGTTTTAAAGAGGTTCTCAGAATTCTTGAAGATAAAAAAAGAAGGATATTATCTTATTTCTTAAAAAAACAATTTCCTAGAAAATTTTGAATTGATTCAAGGTTTGATATACTATGAATTCAAATAGAAGAACACATAATTTTTCAAAACACACAAAACAAATAGTATACAAATTATAGCCTACAACAGTTATTCTTCTTCTTCCTCATCACAGCTGCTGCAACAAAATATTCAGAGGATAATCTGAAACACATTGGATCATGTTGGGTACATTGGAAAATGTGTACCAGATTTGGAGAAGCCTCACCTAACTCAATGATATACATCAAGGTGTATTTGATGGAATGTTGAGTTTGAATGTGTAGGTTAAAGAAATGCAGGAAAATATTCTAAGTACAAGTGTCAACATTGGTGAAGGACTTATGTCGACACCAGAAGCCAGTTGTGTCGACACCTTCAGGATTTGTGTCGACACACAGAGGTTTTGTCAGCAGTAGCTGTGTCGGCACATAGTACTTGTGTCGACACTCAAAAATTCCGTCAGCAGCAGTTATGTCGACACACAGGACTTGTGTCGACACACACTCAACACCAGCTATGTTGAAGACCAGAAGTAGTTGTGTCGATACACAAGACTTGTGTCAATACACACTCAAATAAATCTGTCAATAACAACTATACTGAGACTGGAAGGCTTGTGTCGACACACAGGACTTGTGTCGACACACAGGACTTGTGTCGACACACACTCAAAGAAATTTGTCAATAATAGCTATACTGAGACTAGAAGGCTTATGTCGACACACACTCAAGAAATCTATCAATAGAAGTTGTGTCAAGACTAGTAGCAGTTGTGTCGACACACAGGACTTGTGTCGACACATCCAACAGAAGCTGTGTCGAGAAGTTAAAGAATGACTGTGTCGATATCATCAAGATTTGTGTCGACACATGGTCTATTTGTGTCGACACATCTGAATTGTTATGCTGACACTTCTCTGCTATGATAGAATTTCAAGGAGTCAGTTGTCATGACTGTAGACCTGACAGGTGTTATAAGTAACAAAGCTGACACATCTGTCAGAGCTGTCAGAAGGCCGTTATAAACTAGATTAGCCGGTAACCTTGGATGGATTATATATATAGACCTATTCTATCACAATCAGAAGTACTGTAATAAAAAAAACAAGAGAGGGGGAACAAGAGACAAACCCAGAAGAAGGTAGATCCTGAAGAGTCTGATAGAAAAATTCAGATCTGATTCTGAATTCAAGAAGGAATCTGGATTGAAGATCAACTCCAACTCCAATTGAAGATCAACCTTACTTGGTACAAATTCAAGAAGCTTTGGAGAAGCTAAGATTAGGTTGGATCTAAAGTAATCAGTTCTATCAAGAACTGATCAAGAAGCTTTCACCATATTCTCTTTCTATCAGGGTGAAGATTTTATTGTTTTAAACAATTAATTTCCTTGTAAGATCTTATATAGATCTGAGTTGTAAGCTTAAACTTATAAAGGCTAAGGTAGGGCCGATAGCCTGAGGTAGTACTTGAAAAAGTCTGAGTTATAGGCCTGGTTATAAAGGCCAGGTAGGGTTGTTGCCTTCGGTAGGATTCTTGGGAAGAATCTGAGGTGTAGTACTTAAAGAAGTCTGAGTTGTAGGAACCAGTTGGGTTCTGAGTTGTAAGATCTGTGGATAGTGTAAGGAAGTTTGGTCGAATCAAGTACTCTACTGGATAGGTGAAGAGGGAGAGTGGACGTACCCATAAATTGGGGAACCACTATAAACTATTGTGTACTATGTTGTGATTTTTTGTGCTGTCATATTTTACTGTGCTTTAACATTATTAATTTCCTAAGTTGTTAAAAAGGATTAGAACCTATTCACCCCCCTTTAGGTGTTTAGGCTCTTTAAGCCAAATCTTTCAAGTGGTATCGGAGGGAGGTTGACTCAAATATAGACGTAATAGTCTGAGTAGATCTCCAAGGCAATTAACTGATTAGCTAGAATGGGTTCAAGTGAAAATGAGAAGGAACTAAGATCCATGAAACTACCTATCTGTAGGAAAGAGAATTTTGGCTTATGGAAAGAAAGGGTAAGATTGTTCATGGAAGCATCTGATCCAAGAATTTACATCACAGTTTTGGAAGGTCCTTTCATTCCTATGAACTTATAAGTTCTTGATGCAAATCTCAAAACACCAAAGAGCTATTCTGAAATGAATAAGTAAGAAATCATCCTAGCTACCTTAGACAAGAGAGCACAAACATAATTATGAGTGCCATAGATGATTATACATTTCAGAATATGGTTCATTGTAAAACCTCCAAGGAGATGTGGGACACCTTGATTGTCTATATGGAGAGAACTGAAGAAGTTAGAGAGGATAGAAAGTCCATGCTAAATCAAGAATATGAGAGCTTCAGACAAGCCAAGTCAGATAGCATAGCAGAATGTTACAAGAAGTTATTTAGAATTGTAAATGAGTTAATGACCTATGGAAGAGTCTTTAGCACATATGAACTGAATGACAAGTTTCTTAGGTCACTAACCAAGGACTGGGATACAAAAATATGTGCCATCAGAGAAGTGTCCAGGCTTGCTGATACACCTCCACCAACCCTATTTGGTAAACTGTTATCTTATAAGATGCGGCTCACTACCAGAAAGGAGGAGGAGAAAAGCAATAGGTCTGAATACAAAGAAAGGTAAGTTGCCTTCAAGGCTGAAGCCATAAGAAAGGGCAGGAGAAAGTCATCTTCTCCTCCCAAGAAAATTGCTGAAGTTGAACCAGAAGATACTGACATCAACACTTCAGACAGCCACAATTTTGATGAGGACTTTGCTGCCTTTACAAGGCAGTTTCAAAGGTTCATGTAGAAGAAGAAATGGAGAACCAAGCCATCTTCATCTTCCTCGAAGGATGACTATTACAAGAAGAAGAAGACTTCAAAGGATGATAGGTATGACTCTAATCCTTGTAAACAAACTTCTTCTAAAATTATTTGCTATTATTGCAACAGGCCAGGATATGTCATAGCTGAATGTCCTGATAAAATAAATGAGTCTAAGGACAAGTAGAAGCATCAGAATAAGAGCAAGAAGGAGAGATCCCTTGTTTCCTAGAAGCATAAGAGTTGAACTAACTCTTCATCATTAAAATCTTGAGAATGGGATGAAGAAAAAGCCTATATTAGATTGTTCTCTACAGAAGAGGATCCTGTAGAATCTGAATTCTTGCAAATACTGGATTCTATCAATGGATGTGAAGAATATTATTGTAGAGGGCTGATGGCTCCATCTGAGGAAGATCAGTGCAAGGATCAGCCTGGTCCCAATAAGGTATACAATCTATCCTTAGCTCTTGAGTATTATACTGGATCAGAATCAGAAGTATCTGCATAGAGATGTTGATGGTTCTGAATCTGAAGGGGATGTTCATCAATTAATTGATGAGTATGGTAGTCTGTTGCAAGACCTTAAGAGAAGAAAATTCCTTGTCAAGAAGCAGGCTGAGGAAATTGAATCTCTCAAACTAGCTGCATCAGATTCAGCAAAGATGCTGGATCTGAAAGTGAATGAGATTGCCAAACTGAAAAACATAACTGTTGTTCAGATGGGTACAATCACTTTTAAGAATGATCACATCAAGAGTCTGGAGATAAGACTTCAGAGAGAGAAGGATCTTGTGGCCAAGTTCTCTAAGCCAAAGTCTTTCTTACCCATAATTGATAACTTCATCACTCAGAAAGGTAAGACAGGACTAGGCTTCAAGGGAAGAACTAGGGAAGCTAATTCTTATAGAAAAGGCAAGGCCCCATTTCAGCCACTAGCCTTCAAACCCTCTATTTCTTTTAGGAAAGTTATGCAACCTACTAACAGGTATGATCATGATATCACTCATGGTCACTGTAAGTATGGTGATCTGAATGGCAAAAGAGCAAATGATGATAGGGCAACCCATGAGCAAACACACCATGTTCTTCAGGAGTCATCTGTGTTTGCTGCTCCAACACCTGCACTTAAAAGAACTGCTGACAGCAGTATTGTTAAGTCTGGACTTAAGAAAAGGTACAACAGATTTGAGTGCTGGTGTTGTGGCAAGGTGGGCCACTTTGCCATTAATTGTTGGTTCAATGCTAGTACTCAACATAAGGCCAGCTTACCAATCAGAAAGGCTGTAAGTAAGCATGTCAAATATCAAGCTAACCTGAACCTAGAACCCAATAAAATTTGGGGTTCTAAGGAAAGGTAATTTTATTTAATGCAGGTGAGTCCAAGTGGTCATACCCCTATATGGTACTTGGATAGTGGATGTTCCAGGCACATGAATGGAACAAGAAGGATGCGGAAGTATTACTCCCCTATAGAAGATGGACCCAAAGTGATCTTTGGTGGATCTGAAAAGGGAGTCATCAAAGGGTTTGGTAACATTTCCTGTAACTCTATCACTATCACTCAAGTGGATTATGTGAAAGGTCTGAAACATAACCTAATTAGCATAGTCAACTTAGTGATCTTGGTTATGACACTTCTTTCCTCAAGGGTGTGTGTCAAATAAGAAGGTCAAGTGATCAAGAGATCATTCTGACAGACACTAGGAAAGAAATGTCTATTGTCTTAACCTTGATTGTGAGAATAAGTACTCACATATCTGTCTAGTTGCAGATGAGAAAGCATCTCATTGTGTCCAATGGAACAAAAGGCTAGCTTACTTGAACTATAAGTCAGTAGGCCAACTCTTTAGTTTGGAGTTAGTGAGGAATGGTCCTCAAGTCAAATGCATTTATGAGGGTGTGTGTTCAGCTTGCCAAAAAGGAAAACAGACCAAGACCTCTTTCCATGGACATGATACCAAAGATTCTGTAAGATGTCTATACCTCTTACATATGGATCTATTTGGTCCTATGCCAGTTTATAGTCTAAGTAGGAAAGTCTACACATTTGTGGTTGTGGATGACTATTCTAGATTTATATGGGTTTTCTTCTTGAGGCAGAAATCTGAAACCCCAACTGTTTTCTAGAATTTTGTTAGACAAATTCAGAATGAACGTAACAATTCAATGGTCAAAATAAGAAGTGACCATGAGACTGAATTTCAGTATGAATGTATGATAAAGTTTTGTGAAGAATTTGGGATTCATCAGGAGTTCTCCTCACCTAGAACTCCCCGGCAAAATGGGGTTGCTGAAAGAAAAAATAGGACTCTTATTGAGGCAAGTAGAACTCTACTAAGTGACACTTCTCTCCCTGAATACTTCTGGGCTAAGGCAGTAAACATTGCATGTAATGTTCTCAATAGAGCTTCCATCAACAAGAGACACAAGAAGACTCCCTATGAGATTATGAAAGGTAGAAAACCAAACATATCCTACTTTAGGATCTTTGGTAGCAAATGTTATGTTCTGAATAATGGCAAGCATTATCTAACTAAGTTTGTTGCCAAATTCCTAGAAGGGATATTTGTTGGGTACAGCAATAACAGTAGAGCATATAAAATCTACAACTTGACTACACAAGTTGTAAAAGAATCTGTCCATGTAGTTTTTGATGAGTCTATGCTTATTAACTGTGAGCTATCTAGTACTTCTTTTAGCCTTACAGGTTTGAAGAAAAAGATGGACAAGCTTACAATTAGTGAAGACCAACCTACAAGTCAGGATGAAAAAAAAGATGGATGTTGTCTAGGGGGAGTACAAGACTCACTGAATGAAGATGAATACAATGGTGTTCATCTAGGTGAGGACAATGAAGAAGACCAAGAGGTGGACAGACTTCCTACAGCAAGAAGATATTTAAAGGATCATCCAACACACCAAATTATTGGTGATCCAAGTCATAAAGTTCTAACCAGAAGCAAAAGCATGAACACAGTTCTCTGTTCAAGATTCTTGTCCCAGATGGAACCTAAGAAGTTTGAAGAGACCATACAAGAAACAAATTGGATTGATGCCATGCAGGAAGAGCTGAATCAATTCAGAAGATGTAAATTCTGGGAGTTAGTTCCTAAACTAAGAATCATAATATCATAGGAACTAAGTGGATCTATAAGAACAAGCTAGATGAAAATGGCACCATAGTCAAAAACAAAGCCAGACTGGTAGCAAAGGGCTATAGACAGGAAGAAGGGATAAAATTTGATCAGACATTTGACCCAGTGGCAAGGTTGGAAGCAATAAGAATGTTCCTAGCTTATGCAGCTTATCAAGGGTTCAAAGTATTCCAAATGGATGTCAAGTTAGCTTTTCTGAATGGAGACTTGAAGGAAGAAGTATATGTAGAACTACCATCAGGTTTTGTTGATTCTCATTATCCCAACTATGTATATAGGCTTAAGAAAGCTCTATATGGATTGAAATAAGCCCCTAGGGCTTGGTATGAAACTTTTTCTGCCTTCCTTATTGAGAATAAATTCTCAAGAGGGAAATTAGACAAGACTCTATTCTTTAGGGGATCAAAAGGCAAGATCATCCTAGTCCAGATATATGTTGATGAAATTATCTTTGGATCAACTGAAAACAACCTTTGTAGTAAGTTTGCCAAACTTATGCAAGGGAAGTTTGAGATGAGCAGCATGGGTGAGCTGAAATTCTTCTTGGGACTCCAAGTTAGACAAACTGATGATGGATTATCCATATCTCAGTCTAAGTTCACCAAGGAGTTAGTCAAGAAATATGGCATGGAGACAGCCTCCACCATGAAAACTCTAATGGGTACAAGTATGCCTATAGTCAAAGATGAGGCAGGAAAACCTGTTGATGAGTCTTTGTATAGAGGGATAATTGGCTCCCTACTTTACATGACTGCTAGTAGACCAGACATCATGTATGCTATATTTGTTTGTGCAAGGTACCAATCTTGCCCAAAGGAATCTCATTATTCTGTTGTAAAGAGAATTTTGAGATATCTAAAGGGCATACCTAATCTAGGTCTTTGGTACCCTAAGAATATAGATTTCTTACTAACATGTTTTTCAGATGCAGACTTTGCAGGCTGTAAAGAAGATAGGAAAAGCACCACTGGCACATGTCAGTTCCTAGGTGGAAGGTTGTTGTCATGGAGCAGCAAAAAGCAGACAAGTGTAGCTATTTCCACAGCTGAATCAGAGTATGTAGCTGTAGGCAGTTGTTGTGCACAATTGTTGTGGATACAACATCAACTTGAAGAATATAACATCAAGGTAAGTAGAATTCCATTATATTGTGACTCTACTAGTGCTATTTCAATAGCTAGAAATCCTGTTTCACATAGCAAAACTAAGTATATAGAAATCAAGTTTCACATCATCAGAGAACATGTTGAAAAAGAAGACATAAGTCTAGAATTTGTCAACAATAATAACAAGTTGCTGATATATTTACAAAACCTCTAGATGAAAGTAAATTCAATCATTTTAAAATTGAATTAGGTATGTTGAACTTAGAATGAGATATTTAGTCAGCACAAAATTTCCTCAAGAAATTTGGCTTAGTTAGAAAGTTTGTGTTGACACAAGCTAACTGTGTCAACACTATCAACTGGTTGTGTCGACAAAGAAACAGACTGTGTCGACACATAGATAAAATTTGTGTCGACAGAAAAAGTTTGTGTCAACACAAATCTATCGAGACCATGTATTAGAAGATTTTTGTATCGACATACAAAAATCTATGTCGACACATAGATATGTCGACACTTATAGTGTTCTGTCGAGACTTCAGTAGTCTATGCCAACACAGACAGAAGTATGTCGACACATAGACATGTCGACTTCAACAAAGTTTTGTCGAGACCTAGGTCATCTATGTCTACACATGTAAAGTTTTGTCAACTAGTTTATTCCTAAGTTAGGTGCATCTTTTGACCTACCCTTTACAAGCACACTATAAATAGGAGAAGACAAAATCTGGCCGACTGTGCTTTCAGAACTCTCGACTCTAGACTTTGTGTCGACAAGAAAATCTCCTGTCGACTCTCTTCTCTCTCGTTCACCAATAGCTCCATAACAAGAAGACAAGATCAATGAAGGATATGAACTAGTATGCAAGGCATTCGAGACTGACTCACCAGACATCAAGGGGGTGATTACCCTAATCACAGAAAATGGATTGGAATACTTGGTCTCTGAACCTACAAGGATATGGAAGAAAGAGGTTCTTGAATTTTACTCTTCCGCAATAATGGATTCTTAAGGAAAGATGTTGAAGTCCACTGTAAATGGTTCTACCGTAAAACTCTCCCAGAAGAATATCAGAAAGTCACTTCAGCTTCCAAAGATTAAGGAAGAAGAAGATATTACATCTTCCATGACAAGGGATGCACTACAATGGTGTGGGCTGGACCCCAATACCAAGATTGGTTCTTCAATGACCAGAAAGGGAATGAATTCCCAAGGTAAATTCCTGTCAGAAATAATAGGCAAAGTTATTCTCTGCAAAATAGGTGGTCATGATAGGATCTCTGCCTACAAGTTCAAACTCATGAACAGAGTTATCTTCCAAGTGAAAACAGACTGGTCAGCTGTAATTTTTGACAAAATCAAAGAAAGTGCCAAAAAGCCTAATTTGGGTAGGATATTTAGCTTGTATCTGGCTTCCACCATCCCAGAGGTGATGAATCAAACTTCAGGAACCAAGATAAATCACATGAGAAGAATGGATTTGAGAATACTATCTAGGTGGGATAGAGTTTTGACCAAAGATGTGTCTACTCCACTGAAACCAGTGAAGAAAGATAAGAAAAAGAAAACTACCACCCAGGAAGCAGAATCTTCCAGTGATTCTAAAGAGCAGGTTGTCTTCAGCTTAGATGAAGAATAACAAAGAAAATCACCTACACCACAACCAGATAAAGAAGCTCAAGCCTAAGGGGAGGGCATCCAAACTAATGACACTCAGGTGGTATCATCTCTAGGGGTAGAAAATAATGAAATTTCAGTTGTTCAAGACCCTGAACAATTACAGCTGCCTGCCCAAGGGGGAGTTATTGTTGAAGTTGCTCTAGAGAGTGAGTATACAACTGATACTGTTCTGAACATAGTATTAGAAATCAATAATGTAGCAACAGTCATCTCTGAGATAGAAGCACAGGATGTGCATATGCTAGATCCAAATCAAGATGAGCACCTTCACTCCTCCAGCTTAAAGAAAACCCTAGACAAGGATCTTGATGTCTAGGGAGAACCATTTATTGGACAAGAGAAAATTATACCTCCTGTTCAAATGTAGCAGGAGGTAACTTTGGAAGAATTGTTTCCTTACCTCCAAGATGTAAGGACTGAGGGGGAGCTGCCAAGGACTGAGGGGGAGAAGCAACTACATGCCTCCAACCCTAAGGATACTGTGGATATAGAAAGTTCCTCAAATTCTTCTAATGATGAATATGCTTCTATGGCTAAGAAAAGGAAGTTGGTTGCTCTCAGGAAAAGAAGCACAGGCAATAAGAAAGCCTTACAAATAGTGCCTCAAGCATCTGCTACAGGAATAAACTACAATTCTCTTCTAATACAACTGCAAGTTAAAATGGATGAGCAAAGACTTTCTATGTAAAAGTATGTGGATGAGTCACACAAAGAACTGCAGTTACAGCTGGCACAAGATATCAAATCTATCAGATTTGAAGTAAAGTTGCATAAGAAGGAGATGACAGATTGCTTTCATAAAGGAGGTAATGCTGTGGTTTACCTGGCCAAGCAACAATAGATGATACAGACTAAACTGAAAACATTGCAGTCAAGCAAGGATATATTCTAAAAGATCAATACAGATAAAATCTTAAGGACTCACATGATGAAATTCTCAAAAAACTTGGAAGTATTGTTACTGATTTAAAAACTGAAGTATCCAAGCAAATCCAAGAAGATCTAGTTACTGTACAAACAGCCATTCAGGAATCTCAAAAGTCTATTTCTCATTACATGAACAAATTCAGAGCCTACTACAAAGATGGTACAAAATATCTGGCTGATCAAGTAAGGTTTCAATAGGATGATCTAAGAGATCATGTGGCCAGAGAAGTCATAAAGGGGGAGAGAGTGTTAGTCAAAGCCATCTCTAATCATGCTAAATGGGTATCTAATACCATTAGATCTACTCTTGGATATCCACCCCTTTGTGATGATGATAATACTGCTGAATCTGGTATTCAACCTGCCAACATTGAAGGGGTTCATCAAGAATTTGCACAAGTCATCTATCCTCCAGTTGATTTTGAAGAAGTACATCAAGCAGTACAACATATGTATAGCCCTCCACAGGAGGCTCATAATGTTATTATTGTAAAGGTTGAAATGTCTTAAGCTGCTTTATAAAAAGAGCAAGAAGCACAAAGATTTAGGGATGCTCAGAAAGAGGTTCAGCTTTCTAAGAAAAGATTCAGAGAATACGCAAAATTAAAGCCTGATTTTGAGCAATGGAGTCCAACCTCCAGAAATATCATTCTTACTGCCTGGAAATCTATAAAAGACAATATGCATGATAGAAGCAAATGATACTCTGAACAAGAATGGAGCAAGTATCAGAAGAGGCAAGATGCCATACATCAGTTCAGAAAGGATATCAAAGCTAGAAAGTTGCCTGCTAACTCTGTGGAGCCTAGCAAGTACTTTCCAAAGCCTTATCATTACTTTTAAAGGCAGAACATTAAGGCTGAAGAGCTCAAAAAGAAAGATCTGAAAGGGAAGAAGCCAGCTGATGATTTAGAAACCAATATGCAAGCAATGATAAAATCTGGCAAAGGAATCGTGATCAAGGAGCCTGATCAATCTTAGGGATAGATAGGCTAGTCTTAGAACTATGTAAATTTTTTTCTAAACAATCTTGTAAATCAAACACTTATTCCCGATTAATGGATGTTACCATATTCTGTGATGATAATAAATGTTATTCCTTGCTATTTCTTTTTATGAGTTACCCTGCCTGTGAAATGATAATATACATCTTCTTTGTTTTATTATAAGTGGTGTATATCATTGACTAAGGGTTATGACTTCTCCAAATAGGGGGAGATTGTTGGGTATATTGGAAAATGTGTACCAGATTTGGAGAAGCCTCACCTAACTCAATGATATACATCAAGGTGTATTTGATGGAATGTTGAGTTTGAATGTGCGGGTTAAAGAAATGCAGGAAAATATTCTAAGTACAAGTGTCGACACTGGTGAAGGACTTGTGTCGACACCAGAAGCCAGTTGTGTTAACACCTTCAGGACTTGTGTCGACACACAGAGGTTTTGTCAGCAGCAGCTGTGTCGACACATAGGACTTGTGTCGACACTCAGAAATTCTGCCAACAACAATTGTGTTGACACATAGGAATTGTGTCGACACACACTCAACACCAGCTATGTTGAAGACCAGAAGTAGTTGTGTCGACACATAGGACTTGTGTCAACACACACTCAAAGAAATCTGTCAACAACAGCTATACTGAGACTGGAAGGCTTGTATCGACACACATGACTTGTGTCGACACACACTGAAAGAAATCTATCAACAACAGCTATACTGAGACTGGAAGGCTTGTGTCGACACACAGGACTTGTGTCGACACACACTCAAGAAATCTGTCAATAGAAGCTGTGTCAAGACTAGAAGTAGTTGTGTCGACACACAGGACTTATGTCGACACATCCAATAGAAGCTGTGTCAAGAAGTTAAAGAATGACTGTGTTGACATATTAGGAGCTATGTTGACATCATCAAAATTTGTGTCAACACATGGTCTATTTGTGTCGACATATCTGAAGTGTTAAGCTGACAGTTCTCTGCTATGATAGAAGTTCAAGGAGGAGTTAGTTGTCAAGACTGAAGACCTGACAGGTGTCACAAGTAACAAAGCTGACACATCTGTCTGAGCTGTAAGAAGGCCGTTATAAACTGAATCAGCCGGTAACCTTGGATGGATTCTATATATAGACCTATTCTATCACAATCAGAAGTACTGTAATAAAAAAAACAAGAGAGGGGGAACAAGAGACAAACCTAGAAGAAGACAGATCTTGAAGAGTCTGCTAAAAAAATTCAGTTCTGATTCTGAATTCAAGAAGAAAGCTAGATTGAAGATTAACTCCAACTCCAATTAAAGATAAACCTTACTTGGTACAAATTCAAGAAGCTTTGGAGAAGCTAAGACAAGTTAGATCTAAAGTAACCAGTTCTATCAAGAACTTATCAAGAAGCTTTCACCCTATTCTCTTTCTATCAGAGTGAAGATTTTATTGTTTTAAACAATTAATTTCATTGTAAGATCTTATATAGATCTGAGTTATAAGCCTAAACTTATAAAGTCTAAGGTAGGGCTGAGAGCCTAAGGTAGGACTTGAAAAAGTCTGAGTTATAGGCTTGGTGATAAAGGCTGAGGTAGGGCTGTTGCCTTTGGTAGGATTCTTGGAAAGAATCTGAGGTGTTGGACTTGAAGAAGTCTGAGTTGTAGGAACCAGTTGGGTTCTGAGTTATAATATTTGTGGATCTGAGATAGTGGAAGGAAGTTTGGCTGAATCCAGTACTCTACTACATAGGTGAAGGGGGAGACTGGACGTACCCATAAATTGGGGAACCACTCTAAACCATTGTGTACTGTGCTGTGAACTTGCTGTGATTGTTTGCGCTGTGATTATTTTACTGTGCTTTAACATTGTTAATTGCCTAAGTTGTTAAAAAGGATTAGAACCTATTCACCCCCCCTCTAGGTGTTTAGGCTCTTTAAACCAAATCTTTCAGATCAAAAGCATATAAATATTGCATCTTCTCCTCCTCAGCAAGGATTCATCAGTCAAAAAAATCTAGAACACTTAGTGCCTAAACAGTCCTTAGATATTTGATGAAAGTGGGCTCATCATAGAAGACTATTCGTCTTCTTCTACTTCTCTCTTACTTCTTCTCAAACTATAACTGAGTAAAGAGTTTTAAGAATCCCTCTTTAAAGGATTCAGTCTTGGTTATAAGATTCTCCTTGTCAAAATACCTAGTCTATGGTTCAAGATCTCCTTATCAAAAGATCTAGAGTATTGATTCTAAGAGTCTCCTTACCAAAAGACTCAGTCCTGTATATTAAAGCATGTCTCTCTTTGTTAATTTATTCTAAGTAACCTAGGCAGCCTAGCGCCTTTATTTTGTTATTTACTCCATGGTTATGTGATCGATTAATTGTGAACGAGTTTGTGTGACTGTATTACCTTAGTTAGCACTTTAATTTTGCGAGACGGAGGTCAGCGACCTATGAAAAAGGGAAGCGGAGGTTAGTGACCCGCAGTGGTGTGAAGTCGTGCCCGAGACCTGTATAGTTATTTATTTTTGTTGTTTGAAAGTAGTTGTAGAAAAAATCAGCACCCCTCCTTCGAAAACATCGACTTAAGGGACTTCGATCTCAAGTCTCTCCTAGGCGTAGAATCCACCTTTTTGTGCTCTGTAAGAGATTTAATACTCAGGAGTCACTCCCCATTTTATTATTACTTGACACCAATAGTGGGTGCACTTGCCCCTACCGTGATTTTGTCGAATAATCATTAGAAGGTAGACACTTAGTTATGGCATATGGGGGACCATAGTCCGCCCTCACCGGGATTTGCAGAGCTTGTTTACTTAGAGGTTTATTTTTGGTCGAAGTAGTGCTAGAGAGGGAGGCTTTGGTAGCGCGAGAGCGGGACACTTAAGCAGCTCAGGAGAAGGGTTCATCAAACAATGCAAAAGAGAGAGGCTCAAATGGTACAGAATAGAGGTTCTGTAGTAACGCAAGAGCAAGAGCTAAGGGGGAAAGAGAGCGAGGCGCTCAAGCAGCGCGACGGAGATATGTTCAAGTGTGCGGTAGCAATATGGACAAGCAAAGCGGTATCGCGATGCCCAAGCAACACGATAGTGAGATGCACAAGCACATGGTGGCGAGATGCCCAAGCAGTGTGGTGGAAAGATGCCCAAGTAGCGTGGTGGAGAGATGCCCTAGTAGCACGATTGAGAGATGTCCAAGCAGCGCAGTGTCATGTTTTTCGAGCAGCGCGATGGAGAGATGCTCAAGCAGAGCGATGGCATGATGCCCAAGTAGCTTGGTGGAGAGATGCCCAAGCAGCGTGGTGGAGAGATGCCTAATAAGCGCGGTGATGAGATGCCCAAGAAGCGCGGTGGATAGATGCTCAAGCCGCATGGGGACGAGATGCCCGAGCAACGCTATGGAGAGATGCCCAAGCAACGTGGTGATGATGCCCAAGCAATGCGGTGGTTAGATGTACAAGCAGCGTGGCGGCGAGATATAGAAGCAGCGTGGTGGCGAGATGCCCAATTAGCTCGGTATATTGATCGATGCCCAAGCAGCATTGTGGTGTGATTTTATTTTTGGGAGGATTAGTTGAGGTTGTTGCAATCAACTTAAATCTGCCACTCGCAGGAGGCCTTTTGCCGTCACCACATTGGCGAGGTTTTTGTTTGGTTTCAATACTTGAGGGCGTGGCCTTAACTTTTGATGAATTGCTTTAGGAGATCCGTATCGCTAATGGAGCTTGAAATCAACTATAGTAATCTTAAAAATGCAACGAATACATGCTTGCAAGTACAATCTTGCAGCATACTTTGTAAGACAAAAAGATGGAAGGAGCAAGCAATGGAAATTATTGTTAGATGAGTCACAGGCTATGTGCACTCCATTAGGGTGAAGCTCCCCTGCCCAGTACCTCTGGCTCATCCATGTCGAGGTGTGGCGTTGCCATCAAATAGATTGTCAGCCCGTAGTGTACGCTATTTTGTGACATGGTTCAGTAAAAACCTTCCAAGAAGACCTTACTGAATGAGGTGCTTGATCTATAACATCCATTGGTTATAGCCTTCATTACTATGGTTGTGCCCGTGATAAAAGTCATTGTTTTCTGACTTGTTTCTCCTATTTGGTGAGATTGATCGGGCCTACAAAGTGCATCATTATCGAAGATGGTAAGGAGTGCATTAATTTGGGTGGTGTTCAGGGGAGTGTATTTTTGATGCGTCGAGATCTTCAACCTCGGTGGGATTTGGCATGACACTCATCGTTCTTCTTGGGAACCAGTGGAGGAGATGATTCCTGCCCATGCTACCTCTTCGATCTCCCCTCAAACTTCTCGCGGAGTGCTTCAATTGCCTCATCAACTACAATCTGGGCCACAACCCGGTGAATGAGATCGGGATAGCTAGGCACAGTCTCCCGCATTAGCGCAAAGTAGAAATCACGAAGGCAGATCCCTCCAAGAAAACTCCTCGTAGAAGCTCGGGGTCCACCCTTTGAATTTATCTTGCCTCGGTAGTGAAGAGGCGGGAGAAATCCTTAAGGTTCTCTCCCTTATTTTGACGTATTCCTAAATTGTGGGAGGGGTCTTGGATAAGTTTGCGGTTGAAAATGAATTGATCTGTGAATTTTTGAGCCAGTTCTGTAAAGCTATCGATGGATACTTCTCTAAAAGATTGGAACAAGGTTCACACTTGCCCTTTTTTGTGTTATCAAGAGCACTTGATATATTAGTTGATCTGGGGCATTATAGATCCCCATAATGGTTTTGAAATGTTTGACGTTCTCCAGCCGATCACCATTTTGTCGAACGTCAAGATGTTAGGGGACTTGAAGCCTTGTAGGATTGGAAGCGCACAAACCTCAGGCGCTAATGGAGAGCCATGGTTTAGAGGGAGATAGGGGCACTCTGTTTGAGTGGTCCATGTTCTTCTACGATCACGTCGTGGATTTCTTCAGGAGTGAGCCTTCAAATTGTGTACCTGAAGCCTGCTGATCTCGGGCAGTGATGATTATGGTTGGCCTCGGGTTTTCTAGCCGGCCGGAATGGGTGTGTTGAGCTAGCCGTGACAAGGAACTCTTCTTCTATGGTGTGATTATAGCGTGTGATGTAACTAGTCAGAGCAAGGTTCAAAGCTGGCGGAGTAACATTGCCTAGCTTAGGGACTAGATTGGGGGCTTGAGGATCTCTTATGTTTCTTAGGAGGGAGAGCTTCTTGGCATGATGCTCTTTCATTTGGCGCATGCGTCCCTCTAATGCTACAATAGGTGCGATCATGGCCTATCCATGAGAGGTCCGTTGATATGTGAATGGGAGGGAGCTAGATCGACATGCCAACAGGGATTGAACCTTCAGTAGTATGGGTACCTCTTCTTGTCATTACCATTGGTTTTGAGTATTGTTGTGAAGCCAATAAATATCCAAAGAATCTTTTCAGAGTTTAGGAACACCTTTCACAAAGAAAGTGACAAAGTATTGTGGGTCACTTGATGCTCATACAGACCAGACAGAATGAACTTTCTTAGCTCAAGAGCGGGCCAAACACACAAATAGTCAAATTAGTGACAAACAGTAAGCAAGGAGACTTTTTATGTGGAAAATCAAGAAAGGATGAAAACCACAGGGAGATCGATGCCGATCAAATTGCACTATTTCTCTGAGTCTTACAAACAATATAATTTTCAAGTGTTTGGTAAGGAAAGAAGCGGGTTTTTCAAGTCACCTTTTAGAAGAAAGAGAGATCTTTGTGTCATGTTCAAAGGAGATCTTCGAAGGGGAAGGAGATCTTCATAGACGAAGGATATTTTTGAGTCCTAAAGGTGATTTCGAGGGAATATTCGAGTGTCGAAGGATAACTCTAAAGGATTTTTGAAGGAGCTCTCTCTCACGCTGAAGGCATTCTGTCCTCAAATGTGGGATCTGAGATCCTTTTACCATTATTGACAGGTGAGGTTTTGTAATTCCATTGTTGTATCTGCCATTACTGTCAAACAAACGAATCATTTTCCTCGATCTGGGCACACTGATCGGAATTTTTGCAGATATGATTATTTTTTCCCCGGACAATTTGGGCAGTTCGGGCAGGACCGTCACCAATGGTGGTGGTGAATGTGAATAGTCCCGTGCACCCATATATTCACCGTGTAGGTCCCTCAGGAAAAAGACTAAGGCTGAAGGGATAGTTTATTCTCAGGCATGTCAAAGGAGTGAGAGGTTCAAAGTCCTCCCACTCGCATCAGCCTAGTGCCTAAGAACAAGGGGGTGGAGCCGCACGACCCGCACTGACACCAGGCTCTGGGAAGGCAAGGGGGTGGGTGGGGAAATGCAACCCACGCGCTTCTAGATCAAGGCGTCTGTGAGTGTTATATCGCCATGCACTCGCAGACCTGGACAAGTGGGAGCAACATAGCCGACTCGCCCGAAGTGTCATTTACTTGGATGTCCTTGGGGGCCTATTAATAGCATCTCCAAACAACAAAGTTTTGTTATTAGCAGACCTATCTAGGCTGCATATAGTAAAACCAAAAGGCGGGTTTTCGCTATTCATAGACCAATCTTGAGAATCTATAAATAGACCCTAAAGGCACCATGGGAGGGGATCGATTTTCTTGTTTTCCTCCTCCTTAGGCTTGGAATATTTGGCCTCAAGTGCCCTCCAAGGTGCCTAGCTTAGCATTTGCTAGGGAGGGAAAGATCTCTCCGATCTTCTGGGTGTGTGGTTGGTCCTCTGCGCTGTAGCTCAGGGTCCATTACTAGATCTCAAGTCATCGACCTAGTGCTCTTTCTTCGAAGAAGTAGGCGCAGGTTGGCTCTTTTTTGTTCAAACTCCTCGTGGAACCAAGTTTTGGTTTCAACAAGTCCTACAATCTTTATGGACATGAGAAGCAAAGAAGTTAAAATTCCATGTGTGTCTGGAATTAATTCCACGTGCCTGCTCGTGTGATAGTGCTTTGAATGTGTTGTAAGCACGAATGCATCATGAGTACGTTGTGAGTGTGAATGCATCATGAGCCATCATGAGCTCAGAGGGGTTGTGAGTGCAGATGTGTGGTGAGTGAGAAGTCAATATGAGTGTGACGACATCGTGAGAGCAGAGGCATTGTGAGCGCATTGTGGGTGCATTGTGAGAGAGGGAGAGCACCAATCATGGTGATGAGGACACAATGATGAGCGTCCCAGCGGTGACAGTGATGGGAGACACCAAAAATGGCGCGAAAGAAGGAAGGATGCGAGGAAATTAAATGTCGCGCGACGCCTCGTGATAGCCGCCACCCAACTCCCCATTGTGGATTGTGCGGCACTCCCTTTCTACAACTGGAATGCAGATTTTTATCTTTAAATTTGTCCATTGCAATACTACTTCTTACAACTCTCAATTTTGTCAATATCATGATTAGGAAATATTAATTTGTGGAAGATCTATTCCTTGTTGCCTTTATTAATTTTGACAATGTCATGATTAGAAAGTACTAATTTGTAAAAGATCTATTCTTTGCTGACATTATTTAAAATATTTATATGCCTTAAAAACTCTTCATTTGACATCATCTAATTAATTTATTGATATTTAGCATTACTCATCTTGTTGTAACTTTTTTTCTTTTTCCCTTAATCTTATTTCTCTCCCTCCCTTTCATTTCTGCATGAGTGAGAAATATATGTGAATTATTTAACTATCATTTTCCACACATATCAATAGAGCCAATGCTTAAGCTCCAACTAATCACAATGGTAAACAAACATTTGGCCTGCAATATTTACGCTGAGAAAGAAACATACGTGTATGAAAATGAATTAATGGGCACAATAGACTGTATATCACAATCTATTGAGGACTTAATTTATCCTATCAAAGAGCCAAGATGAATCAAATTCTAACACTGGATATGGAAAAGGAATACTATTGAATGTGGACGATCAACATTAAAAAAGAAGTGTTCTTTATATTTACAAAATACATTAACGAACCCATATATAACATTTGTAACATCCGAAAATTACCTAACCCCCATGATTTAAATATTAAGAGCCTAATCAATATTATTTTTTGCCACACCACCGTCCGATCGAGGCAATTTTATTATTCTTGTTGGGGATGAATCCCATTTTATATGTAATGGGTGTGCACATAGCCACCTCCCCATGATCTCCACTAAAATTAATGGGATCATGGGTTTGACCGCGCGCGCTATAACCACACCCAATCCTCCCGCACGCCGATCCCACTCTACGTACAAAGGGAACCGCCACCGGAGCCGCCTTGCCGACCGCCGCTCCGGCCGCCGCCTTGCGTCCAAGGGGTGGCCGCCTGCCGCCGCCTTGCGTCCAAGGGGTGGCTGTCGGCCGCTGCCTTGCGTCCAAGGGGTGGCTGCCGGCCGCCGCCCCATCCCAACCGCCTCCTTGCGGCCAAGGGGCGGCCACCGGTCGCCCCCCTCCTCAGCCGACCGCCTTGCGGCCAAGGGGCAGCCACCGTCCGCCCCCTTTCTCGGGTGCCCCCTTGCGGCCAAGGGACGGCCGCCGCCCGCCCCCATCTCGGCTGTCGCATAGCGGCTGAGGGACGACCACCGGACGCCCCCTACTTGGTCGCCGTCTTGGGTCCAAGGGGCGGCCACCGGCCGCCCCTGCTCGGTCGACCGCCTTGCGGCCGAGGGACGACCGCCAGTCGCCCCCTCTTGACCGTCGCCATACAGCCAAGGGGCAGCCACCGGACGACCCCTCCTCAGCCAACTGCCTTGCATCCAAGGGGCGGCCTCCGACTGCCACCTTCCTCAACCGCTCCCTTGCGGCCAAGGGATGGCTGCCAGCCTCCCCTCTCTCGGCCGCTGCCTTTCGGCCGAGGGAAGGTCACTGCCAGCCCCCCTCTTGACCGCATCCTTGCGACCAAGGAGCAGTTGCTGGCCGCCCCCCCTCTTGGCCGCCATCTCGCGTCCAATAGGAGGCCGAGCCCGCCACCCCTCGGTGGTCGTCGGCGACAAACCTCCCCTCACCGGAGAACGTGGTGGCAAGTCCTCCGGTCACCCGTGGAGGTTGCCCCCACCATTCGATCAGTGGGGGGCATCATCGATTGTCTGATCTATGTGTAACCACCCACTAACCACCGGGTTAGGGGGGTAAGATTTAATTAATATTTTATTATTTATATAATGATCTCCCAAAAGCCGAATACACACATTAAGATTATACTAAAAACATTCATGCAGGTGGTTACGATCTGCGAATAGCTGCGTAACCACCGTAACCACCTCCTGGAGCCTATAAAAGGAGCCTCAGGGCTCCTCATTTCCTAACTTTTTCCTCCACATCTTCTTCTTTCTCAAGTCGAAGCTCTGCCAGTTTCCTCCTACGGGCCACCTTCGAGCCGTATCCGAGTCACACCCGAACCACAAGCGGGTCAAGTCACAACCACCTGCTGAAGCAGAATTGTCCAAGTTCCGAGCAGCCCCAGCAACTACAAGACCAAGTTTGCCGTCTCTCACCCAGAATCAGCAAGTCGCTATCTGAAGACCACCGATGTAAAGAGTAATCTATAATAACTCCCAGTGCGACGAACTGTCGTCCGCCCCATCCAAAGTGCTCTCTCACGCTATATATGTAATGAGAGGTAGCCTGTCACCCTCGACTTCCCAAATAAGTTGTAACCGTCTCGAAATAGTGGATTTTGACTGGCAGAGATCCAGTCACGTGGTTTTTTATCAAGTTGAGGGATTTTTCCACGTTAAAACTGCTTGTGTACAATCAACGAAATCTTTTGGGTGTGTGCACACTCGACCATCCTAAGAACTAAGACGGTCCAAGAATTCCGGCCCGACGGGGACGTCGAGTTAGTCCGCAACAGTTTGGCGCCGTCTGTGGGAAACAAGTTCCCAGCATCCTCAGACGAGTGTACCCTCTGTATAGCGGTACGAAGAGACGTAACTTCCAATCTGACAGCTCCCAATGAGCAGCCTCAATGGAAAAAAGCAGCCCCCGGACAGCAGAAGTATCCCTCCTAGGGGGCAAACTGACCTAACCCACTCCAACCTACTTCTAAACGTGTCTTTCAAAGTGGAAATTGTTCCTGTCCCAACAAAAAAAGCTGGAAGAACGAATTTGACAGGTGAGAAACCAATAGAATACAAGCCTAAGAGGGATCAGCAGTAAAGGAATTATCGGAAACATCAAAACCATCGCGGGAATGTCGATTTTCCCTACCCAAGTACTCTCAGTAAACACGTGAAAAAATGCCCATGAAGAAAAGCAGATAAAGCTAGACTCTGTTATAACCTTCGGGGATGAGGATCTTGAGGGGATCCGGACACCTCACTAGGACCCTCTAGAGATTGGGGCAAAGATCGGTCATCCCTGTTACAATGTCAAGCGAATACTCATCGATACTAGGAGTTCAATCGACATCCTGTTTCTTTTTGCCCTCCGGAGTATGAAGCAGGCCAGCCAACACCTTGCTCCAGCAGCAGAACCCGTCTATGACTTCGATAACCATCCCATCAAGGTCTAAGGGACAATAACCATACCAGTTACCATGGGAGAGTTCCCAAGGAAAGCAACACACGAAATCCAGTTTGTCGTGGTAGATTCAAGTTCAGCCTACAACGCAATCTTCGAGAGACCTATTCAGTCAATTTTCAAAGCTGTTACTTCAATCCCGCACCTTGCCATGAAATTCCCCACTTCCTGAGGTGTAGGTGTTGTGCGAGGGAATCAGGAAGCTGCCATAACTTGCTATTTGAAGCAAGCCCAGCCAATAGAAACCACCGCCATGAGCATCGACGACTTTGATCTACGAGATGAGGCAGTCTTACAACGAGGAATGCCCTACGAGGAATTGATTGAGGTCCCCCTCTCGCAGTCAGCTCCGAGACGTACCATCCAACTTGGATCTCTCCTCCCCCAGTAGGAAAAAGAGGAACTAATGGCCTTCCTTCGGGAAAACAAGGACATTTTTGCGTGGAATCCCGAAGATATGCCTGGAATAGACCCATAAGTCATTCAACACTCCTTTAATATAAACTCGGCATGTAGGCCGGTCATTCAGAAGAAAAGAAATTTCACCCCTAAGCGACTCCAGGCCATTGAAGAGGAGGTAGGGAAGCTCCTCGAAGCACGATTTATACGTGAGGTCGAATACCCTGTTTGGCTGGCAAACGTAGTGATGGTGAAGAAATCCTCTGGAAAATGGAGAATGTGTGTGGATTACACAGATCCCAATCAAGCCTACCCGAAAGACAGCTTCCCCCTGCCCAGAATTGACCACCTGGTCGACTCAACTACATAGCACCAACTTCTTAGCTTCATGGATACTTACTCCGGCTACAACCAAATCAGAAAGAACCCGACAGATGAAGAGCATACAACATTCAAAACATACATGGGAATATACTACTACAAAGTGATGCCCTTTGGTCTTAAAAACGCTGGAGCCACCTATCAAAGGCTAATGAACAAAGTATTCAAAGAACACATTGGAAGATCCTTGGAAGTTTATGTTGACGACATGCTGGTAAAAAGAATCCGGCGAAAAGGCCTCATATAGAGGATTTAGAGAAATGCTTCAAAATTCTCCGACAATACGGCATGAGGCTCAATCCAAGCAAATGCGTGTTTGGGGTGACATCAGGGAAATTCCTAGGATTCATGGTAACCCAGTGGGGGATAGAGGCGAATCCAAAAAAGATTAAAACTATCAAAAATATGGCGCCCCCTCGGTATTTGAAGGAAGTACAACGTCTGAATGGCAGGATTACAGCACTCTCACGATTTTTAGCACAAACGGGGGATAAGTATTTACCATTTTTTAAAATTCTCAAGGGAGCAAAAACCACAGGATTCTAGTGGACGGATGAATGTCAGGTCACTTTCGAGTCCCTAAAGCGATACTTAGCCTCCCCACCACTCCTTTCAAAGCCTATCCCGAGAGAGACACTATCTATATCTGGCAGTCACACCCGCTGCATTGAGCTCAGTATTGGTAAAAGATGAAGGCGGCATTCAACGACCAATTTACTACCTCAACAAGATCCTCTTAGAGACTGAAGCCTGATATTCTATGGCAGACAAGATAGCCTTAGCGCTTGTTTTCTTGGCTAGAAAGCTCTGACCATACTTCCATGCCCACACAGTGAAGGTATTGACCGAACTCCCCCTTCGTGGCATCCTTTAAAGGCTAGAGGCCTCCGGCAGACTAGTAAAGTGGGCAGTCAAGCATGGAAGGTTTGATATCCAATTTTTACCTCAACCAGTCATAAAGTCGCAAGTGCTAGTAGACTTTGTCGTAAATAATACAATTCCGCCATAGATCTTCACTACACAGGCGACAAACGACCTTCAATAGGTCTTATGTTGATGGAGCATCAGGAATCGAAGGGGCGGGCGCAGGAATACTCTTAATAACCCCAGAGGCAACTATCTTAGAGTATGGACTTTGATTAAAATTTATGGCTACCAACAATGTAGCAAAATACAAAGCTCAGATCGCAGGACTTAGGCTCGCCATCTATTGCCACGCAAGATACTTAATCAATTACTCAGACTCTCCGCTCATTGTCACACAGGTGGAAGATGACTACGAGGCCAAGAATGAACAATTAGCTCAATACCTTTTGTTGGCAAAGTCTCTCCTGCTCAAAATATCGCAGTTCCAAATTCTCCATATCCTTAGAGAACAAAACTCCAGAGAAGACACCCTCTCAAAGCTAGCCACATCCTCTACCCAATATCAATCTAGAAGACGCCAGGTGTAGGAAATCATCATTCCCAACATTCAAGGGCCATGTGAAATCATGGAAATCAAAGAATCGGAAGGATCATGGATCGACCAACTAATGGCCTATCTGGAACACCAATCCATACCAAAAGTCCAGGGGGAGGCACGCCGCCTGAGGATGAAAGCATCCACCTTCACCCTAATCAATGGAGAGATGTATAAACGGTCCTTTTCCGGACCATACTTGAAATGTTTTTTGGAATCTTATGCGGAATACGCCTTGCGAGAAGTTCACGAAGGAGTCTGCGGGGAGAACTTAGGCGGATGAGCCCTGACATGTAAGATATTAAGCCAAGGTTTCTACTAGCACACGATGAGGAAACAAGCAACATAATTCGTTCAGAAATGCCAAAGATGGCAGTTACGCGCAAACGTTCCTCAACAACCACTGGTTGGCCTCTCCGCGTTACAGGGAGCTTTGCCCTTTGCACAATGGGCAATTGACCTCCTCGGACCCTTACCCTCAAGCCTCAGGACAGAGAAAGTTCATTATAATGGCAATTGACTACTTCACTAAATGAGTCGAGGCAGAACCATTAGCTAAGATCACTGAAGAAAATGCCTGACAATTTGTATGGAAAAAACATCTGTCATTTTGGCATCCCTGCAATCATTATCGCGGACAACGGGACCCAATTCACAGGAAAATCCTTCACAAAAATGTGCGAGGACTTGAAGATCAGTTTGCGACACACCTCAGTGGCGCATCACCAAACCAATGTACAAATTGAGGTTACTAACCGAATGATCTTAAAAGTACTAAAAACCCAACTACAAGAGGCCGACGGGCAATGGGTCGACGCACTTCCAAATGTTTTATGGGCATACCGTACGACAGAGAGAACCCTTACTGGAGAAACACTGTACAACCTCTATTATGGAACATAAGCAATCATCCCAGTCGACATCGGCATCCCAAGCCCACGAGTCATTAATTTCAAAAAAGAAGAGAATGGCGAGACCCTCTGGGAAAATTTGGATTTGATCCATGAACTTCGAGAAACAGTGGCCCTTCGCACCGCCGCATATCAGCAAAGAGTGGCATAACATTATAACAAAAAAGTGTTCGCACCCACCCTATCGTGCGTGCGTGCCCACGTGTACGCACGCTCATGCATACGCGATCGCACGCACCCGCGTAGGCCCGCGTGCACGGTTGGGCACATGCCTGTACACATGACTAGTGACACATGCTTTATTGCGGGCACGTAAGCCTGCACCTCTACGGGGCGCATACACACAGTTCTACGTGCACGTGCTTGTGTGTGCCCGTGCTCACCCCGCACACCGCCACGACCACGAGAGCAGCGTCTTCCTTCCCCAGACATGATCATCACTTCTCCCATATAAAAATAAATATTAACTTTTTTTACCCGAGTTTGCAGGGCGCAACCGCTTTCCAGTGTAAGACAGTCACCGCTCGCCAACTTCGCAGCCATAAAAATGAACAAGACAAGATCCTTGTTTTTCTTCGTCCAAAGCAGTCTCGTGCAACAAGTATCTGAAGGGCAATTGTTGGGGATGAACCCCATTTTATATGTGATTGGTGTGCACATAGACACCTCCCCCATTATCCCCACTAAAATTAAGGGATCATGGGTTTAATCGCACGCGTGATCACCACGCCCGATCCTCCCATACGTCGATCCCACTACACACAAAAAGTGAACCTCCACCGGCGCCGCCTTGTAGGCCGCCGGCCTCCGCTCATGCTGCTGCCTTGCGGCCAAGGGGCGGTCGCCGGTGGCCGCCCCGTCCCAGCAGTCGCCTTGCGGCCAAGGGACAGCCACCGACAACGCCCCTCCTTGGCCGACCGCCTTGTGGCTAAGGGTCTGCTACCAACCATCCCCCTTTCTTGGCCGCCCCTTTGCGGCCAAGGGACGACCGCCGGCTTCCCCCCTCTTGTCCACCATCTTGTGGCCGAGGGCCGGCCACCGAACGCCCCCTCTCGGCCACCGGCCGCCCCCTTCTCGGCTGCCGCCTTATGGACAAGGGGCGGCCACCGGCCACCCCCCTCCTTGACCGACCGCCTTGCATCTGAGGGACGGCCACCGGCCTCCCCCTCTTGACTGCTGCCTTGCGGCCAAGGGACAGCCGTCGGCTGCCCCCTCCTCGGCTGACCGCCTTATGGCCAATGGGCGGCCACCGGCCGCCCCTTCCACGGCCTCCCCCTTGCGGCCGAGGGATGGCCGCCGGCCGTCCCTCTCTCGGTTGCCACCTTGTGGCTGAGGGACGGCCGCCATCCGCCCCCCTCTTGGACGCATCCTCCTGGCCAAGGGGCGGCCGAGCCGTCCACCCCTCCGTGGTACCCGGCGGCAAACCTCCCCTCATCGGTGAACGTGGCGGCAAGTCCGCCAGCCATACGTGGAGGTTGCCCCCCCCCCCCACCGTCCGATCAGTGGGGGGCATCTTCGGTCGTCCGATCTGTGCGTAAACACCCACTAACCACCAGGTTAGTGGGGGTAAGATTTAATTAATTTTTTTTATTTATATAATGGTCTCTCAATAGCCGAATACGCGCATTAAGAGTATACCAAAAACACTCATGCATGTGGTTACAGTGTGCAGATAGACGCGTAACCACCTTAACCACCTCCTGGAGCCTATTAAAGGAGGCCCAGGGCTCCTCATTTCCTAACCTTTTCCTCTAAGTATTCTTCTTCCTCAGGTCAAAGCTCTGTCAGTTTCCTCCGACGGGCCACCTTCGAGCCACCTCCGAGTCACACCTGAACCACGAGAGGGTCAAGTCACAACCACCCAGTGAATCCGAATCATCCAAGTTTCGAGCCGCCCTAGCAACTACAAGACCAAGTGTGTCGCCTCTCACCCAGAATCAGTAAGTCGCTATCCGAAGACCACCGACATAAAGCGCAATCTGTAACAACTCCCGACGCGACGACCTATCGTCCGCCACGTGCATTGTGCTCTGTCACCCCATAATTGTAACGAGAGGTGGCCTGTCACCTTCGAATTCCCAAATCAGCTGTAACCACTCGGAAAGAGTGGACTTTTACCGACAAAGATCCGGTCACGTGATTTCTTACCCAGTTGAGGGGTTTTTCCATGTTAAAACTGCTTGTGTACAATCAACCAACTCTTTTGGCTGTGTACACGCTCGACCGTCTTGAGAGCTAAGTTGTCCAAGAATTCTAGCCCGATCGGGACGTCGAGTTAGTCCGTAACAATTCTTATTTAGATACAAATTAGTGGCTCGCGAGAGCATTTTATGGTCAGATAGTATGTTTTTATTCAGCAATGACATTTTGGTAAATGCGATCAATGTAAACCTTCGGGTTTTATACACAAAACGAATTGATGTCTTCATTATTTTTCATGTCTCTCATTTCTCTTAATGTCGTAACCGATATTTCACACCTCTACGGAATAAGAAACGCTATATATAGCTTCTTTCTCGAGCTGATTGGATCCATGTGCAACATTCCTCACATATATAGTTATCGATAACCTATTCCCTACATCGACCAAGCCCCGCGACCCACGCGATCCTTCTGCAACAGTCATGCAAATCATTTTGTTATTACCATAGTCACCGACTACTCGATATCGTCGATTACAACATCCAATCGACCTATGATTAACGATTATGGTAGAATCTTCCACTGACCGTAAAAGCATGGATGTTTCCTTCTCCCTAAAGGTGTTGCTCTATCTTGTGATTAGCATTAACAATGCATTCTTAAAGATCCCAATGCAAAAATATTAAGTTCTTTGAAAAGTATATCTATGAACTCCAATCTTATTGGTACTGCCAATTTCTTTAGTCATAAATGCTTGTTAAAGCAACAATGGGCATATAATTTCCATTATATGTAGACATATTGAAAGTGTGGAAAATGATAATGAATATTTCTTCCTTATATCACCCAAAAGAATTTTTATGAAAGAATTGTAGGATAATTTAAACAACAAGATAAAGATAATTTTAACAAAAAAATTAAAGAACATAAATGTAAGTATCCAGACAACACAGATGTTTTTATAGTGATTCCAAATAATGGTTACTAGTCCACTCTTTCACAGTCTGTGTCGGATAGTACTATCTCACTTAAGAGATGACGTGTCTTTTCCACTGGAACTCTAAATCAATGCCGGCCTTTTCCACTGGTGGTAACAGAACCAAATGGATCTTAGTTCAAGTGATCCAACCATAAGACCCACTATTGAAAGGAGAGATAATAATAACCATTACAATGAATTCTTGAGAAGTAAATAGAGAAGGGAGAGTCTTAAACTCAGAAGAATGGAATTTAATATTAGATAGAAAAATAAGGAGAAAAGGAGATATTTATCACACTTTGAGAGTCTCACTCTCTGTTCGTGTCCTCCCTCATCTCTAATGTCTTCGACTAGGTGCAGGGATTAAATACCATCATTGCCTTCTTCCTCATTAAGGACTTTCTTGATAAAATTCCAATAAAATGTAATTCAGGGAACTTTCTGAGGCTGCAATGATTCTTTTCAATAACTGCCATATTTTGAATCCACTTATTTAGAATACTCTTCAGTTAGTGATCGTTGGAAGTTGACCTGATCTCGATCGCTGAATGTTTCATGTTGGTCACTGAGCACTGATCTCATCCACGTCATTGAGCATTAAACTCTTTTATACTTTGGAGACTGACCAGTGATTGTCTATCATTGAGTTCTGAAGGCTGAACATAGTTTTCAGGTTTCTTCTGAGCTCTTTGTTGCTTTCTCCTTCAGATGCCCTTATTTGTATTTCTTTACATCAAATCCATAGGCAAAAATATCAATAATCTCCTCCTATTTGATGAGAAATGAAGCGCACCAGAGGTAAGATAAAGACTAGCGAGCTCCCCATATTTATCACTAGGTCCTTTAGGAGTGCCCATTATATTTCAATACAACAAAATACACTTTTAGTAAAGACCAAATTATAACGAAGATAAAATTAGTTACCAATAACTTTATTTAATAAAGACATTTAGTTGTTGTTACAAATTAAAAGACCATTTTTTTTTTGCAAAACATATATATTTTGTTACTACAACTAACAGTTCATTACTATAAATGCAAGCTTTTGTAAACGACTAATTTAACATTATAAATAGTAAAATATCCTCACAATAAGAACCAATTGTAATAAATCTTGAAAGCATTTGTGACTAATATAATTTCTTACTATTAGTAATATTTTATAACCAAAGTTTTGTCACGATAAATATATTAAATTTAAAAATCAATAAAAACATGACTATCATGAGCCTCAGAAAGGTCATATGAGTGAGGATGATTTCACACGTTGTAATTTAAAAATCATTTGCATAGAGATCGCTCTGTTTACCACTTATGGTTTGATCAAAGTTGAGATGATTATATGGACTATCATGAGCCTCAGAAAGGTCATATGAGTGAGGATGATTTAACACATTGTAATATCGAGGCAGAACTACTAAATCCTTATTGTTTCCCCGAATCCACTACACGTATGTCTTTGTCGCTTTCTCTTTCTTCATCGACTTTGCCGCCTCATCATCTTATCACATTGACCACGTCACTTTTTCATCAAGAAAATGTGTTCCATTCTAGTGATTTCCTCCGCATTGATCCTTCCAACTCATCACGAGCCTACTCTTCCCACCCAATCGGGAGCTACCTCCTACTAGAACAAATTTGATTGTACATATATTAACTCCTACATTTATAAATACCATTTTCAATGTCGCGGGCCCCGCCTTTTCCCCTCCCAATTTCAAAACGCCGCTCTGCTTCTGTTTCTCCACCCGCCTCTCCTCCGAAAAAAACTTCTTGGCCGATTTAGCATTTGACCGACGAGCTCGAGATTTATACGGTGAAGATGGTGAAAACACCTTTGCCGCCGGCAGTAAACGTCGTCAAGCAAAAATGTATTATGCACACCTATAATAAACTTTATCCTATGATTACTGTGGGATTTTCTTCTCAACTTTTATACAAAAAGCCGGTGTGCAGTAGGGAACTGGTTACTGATGGGTTCCACCATCATTTTTAGAGAAAGCCCCCACCCCCCATGATCTCCACCCAAAAAGGGTATCATGGGGTTGAATAATTCAATTCCACCCCCCCCCCCCATGAACTCTCATGATGAGGAAATCATGGGGGGTGTGGCCCACTCCCTCTCCCTATGGGGGAAAACCGCCGCCGCCGGGCAGGACGCCGCCGCCAACCGGCCTGACCGTCGCCGACATCTGGCCTCCCGATGGACTCGCTGTGGTAGGCCTCCTGCCTCGCCACGGCTGGTCACGACCCGGCCGCGTCAGGCCGCCTGGCCACTGCTGGCCTAGCCGCACCAAGCCGCTTGCCTTGCTGCGGCAGGCGGGGGCCGGACCGCCTTCCTTACCGCGACAGGTCGCGGTCAGACCGCCTGCCGTGCCGCGGCAGTGCGCGACCGGACCGCCAGCCGTGCCGCGACAGGGCGCGGCCGGACCGTTGGCCGTGTCGCGGCAGGGCACGGCCAGACCGCCGGCCGTGCCGCGGTAGGGCGGCCATGGCCAGGCCGGCCGATAGGCTGGCCACCGGCCCTGCCGCGGCAGGCCGCAGCCGAGCCACCGGTCGTGTCGCGGCAGGGCCACGGCCAGGCCCCGGCAGGCTGTGGCCGGCCTGGCAACTAGCTCGGCCGCGCTGCAGCCGGCCTTGCTACAGCAAACCACGGCAGGCCGCCGCCACCAGCCGCCAGGCCGGCCGTCGTCGGCCACCCGGCCGGCAACCTCCGCCATCTTGGCTCCCCGTCGCCGTGGACGGCCTGCCCACCATCCGATCGGGAGGGGGAGGGTCTACACGCCGTCTAATCAGGAGGGTAACCACCCACTAACCCACTACGTTAGTGGTGGGTCCCACCATGATCCTCCCTAGAGGATATAAAAGGAGCCCCAGGGCCTCCTCATTCTTCACTTTTTCTTCTCTCGGTCATCTTCTTCCTCAGGTGATAGCTCTGCCAGTCTCCTCCCTCAAGTCATCTTCCAGCCACCAATAGCCACCAACGGCCACCCGTGCACCACCAGCAGGAAAACACCTAAGTACCAGAGCGAACTATAGGAGGAAGACGACCCCCGCAAGCAAGCATACTCTACCCCCAACACAAGAGAACCAAGGCCATCCCTCGTACTTCAGAATCCAAGTCACTCCTGCGGTGCAGCCTGTTGCCCGTAAGGAGTGGTAGTCTTTTTCTCTCTCCTCCAAGCTGTAACGGGAGTGGCATGTCGCCCCGACTCTCCAACATGTTTTAATCACAAGAAGCTAAGGGACTTTGATTGGCACAGACCCGATCAAGTGGTTTTTTACCCATTTGAGGGGTTTTTCCACGTCATCACATCTTCTGTCAACCTCTCATTTTCATTGATTGTGTGCGCGCTCGATCGCTTTGTGAGATAAGGCGGTCCATGTTAATCCGGTCCAACCAGAGCATCGAGTTAGTCCGCAACAGTTTGGCGACGTCTATGGGAAATGATTTCCCAACATCATTTAAAAGTACAAGATCACCAACATTGCCCCTTCCAAGTCCTGCCTTAATGGCAAAGAGAAGCACCCGCACCGCTGAAGGCTCTGCCCTTGGAGGGCATGCTGAGCCTGCACGTTCTCACTCTTTGGTGGACGTTCCACTGACCATTGAAGCTGCATTTGCTCCAGTCGCCGCCCTAGAGGGACGTGTTAGCTAGATGGAAGAACACCAAACCAAAATGCTCACCATGCTGCGCAACATAGGAGCACCTCCTGTTCCCCCGCAGTAACTAGCTCGAGCAAATCCACCGCCACAACCAAATCAGGGCAGACCCCTTGAAGTTCCTTCAAGGCAGGAAAGATCCGAAGAATATTCTGAAGCCGCAAGTTCCACTCATTCGGCCCAAAGGAGGATGAGAGCAGACTATCTTCATTACAATCTCGCCAACGAAGCCCGTCTACCTCTGCTTGAAAGGTTCACTCGGGAGGAAATTCGAGAAGTCATTGCTGAATAATATCGCCATTCAGGTGGAAGAGATATTCATACCCGCCGACCGCTCTGCCAAGGCTCCCCTTTGGCACCGCAGATCATTGACCATCCAATCCCGAACGGATTTAAGCTCCCCAACAATAAGACGTTTGACGGGACCGATGATCCACTAGATTATGTCAATCACTTCACCACCATTATGAGAATATACAATGCTCCAGACCAGTTTCTCTTCAAGGTGTTTCACGCAACTCTCAAAGGATACGCCCGAACATGGTTCCACTCGCTACGGGCCGGTACAATCGCCAATTTCACAGAACTGACAAGACAATTTGTCGACCAGTTCATCGCCAATCGCGGGATCGTTCATGACCCCTCCCATTTATCAGGAATTCGCTAGAATGAAGGAGAGAACCTGAAAGACTTTTTACAATATTTTACCGCTGAAGCCCGTCAGATTCCGGGGGTCGACCCCGAGTTGCTGCGAGGGGTGTTCCTTGGAGGCCTCCGCCCAAGCGGCTTCTACTCAACACTAATGAGAGAAACTGTCCCCAATTATCCTGACCTCGTGCATCGGGTTGAGGCCCAGATTACCACTGATGAAGCTATTGAAGCCCATCACCAACAGTTTTATGGAGCTTAGAAACGTAAGAGAGAGAAGGAGTCGGCTCCTCAACGCCAAGAAGGGAGATTTCGAGAAGATCGTCGGAACAGGCAGCGATGGTGAGATCCCTAAAGAGATCAACCGCCTAGAGATTTTACTCCCCTCAACACTACATACACTAATGTACTATATGCTATACAAAATGAGCCAGCCTTGAATCAACCAAAGCAACCAGTTCATAGTCCTAGAAATGACTAGTCCAAATATTGCGAGTTTCATTGAACCACAGGACACACCACGGATGATTGTGCCAGCCTGAAAAAAGAAATCGAGTGCTTGGTCCGTCTAGGACTTCTCGGAAGATTTTTGCAGGGACGTGTGCAGGATCAACACGACCCACCTAGGCCTCCCAGAGATCAACAAAACGCCCTGCTAGGAGGGGCAGGTTGTAGGCAGATGGTCGAAAATATTGAAACCATCGCCGGATAACCTATTCTCTCCGCTCAAAACTTCTCAATAAGCATGCAAGGAGAGGTCCATGAAGATAAGAAGTATAAGCAGGACACCACCATAATATTTGGGGATGAAGACCTTGTCGGGCTCCAAGTATCTCACCAAGACCCCCTAGAAATCAGTGTCGGGATCAGAGATCCTGGTTATAATGTCAAGCGAATCCTTGTCGACAACGGAAGCTCAGTCGATGTCTTGTTATCCGCTACTCTTCAGAACATGAATATTTCTAGTCAACATCTAACGCATGCAGCCAGACCAGTGTACGGTTTCGACAACCATCCAGTCCAGGTGCTGGGAATGATTACTCTCCCAGTCACCATGGGGGAATTTCTAAGACAAGTGACTCATGAGATCAGGTTCGTAGTGGTGGATTCAAGCTCTGTATATAACGCCATCTTCGGAAGACCCGTTAAGACTTTCTTCAAGGCTATCCTTTCGATTCCACACCTCACCATGAAGTTCCCCACTCTGGGAGGTATTGGAGTCATACGCAGCAATCAGGAGGCCTCCAAGAATTATTACTCCAAACAAGCACAACCTACAAATGCCACTACGTTGAACATCAATGACTTTGACTTGCGCGATGAAGCAGTATTACAACGAGGGATGCCTATGGAAGGACTGATTGAAGTCCCTCTCTCACCAACAAACCCAGCTCGCACCATCCAGCTTAGATCGCTCCTACAAGGACAAGTAAAGGAAAAACTGACAACTTATCTCGGGAACAACAAGGATATCTTTGCTTGGTCCCTTGAAGATATGCATGACATAGATCCTCGTGCTGTCCAGCACTCCCTCAACATCAACCCAGCATGCAAGCCTGTTATCCAGAAAAAGGGAAACTTTGCCCCAGAATGCCTCCAGGCAATCGGAGAAGAAGTAGAGAAGCTCCACAACGCCCATTTCATCCGATAAGTAAACTACCCTACCTGGGTAGCTAATGTCGTCCTAGTAAAAAAGTCTTTAGGAAAATGGAGGATGTGTGTTTACTACACAAACCTATATCAAGCATGCCCCAAGGATAGCTTCCCGCTCCCAGGAATTGATCAGTTAGTTGATTCAACCGCCGGACACCAACTCCTCAGCTTCATGGACGCTACTCCGGAAACAACCAGATTTGAATTAATCCGACAGACGAAGAGCATACGATCGTCCGAACAGACAAAGGGATATACTGCTACAAAGTTATGCCCTTTGGGCTCAAGAACGCAGGAGCTACCTACCAACGGCTTATGAATAAAGTTTTTAAAGACCTTATCGGCAAGAAAATGGAAGTATACGTGGATGACATGATAGTGAAGAGTGTTCGTCGAGAAAATCACTTGGAAGACCTCGATAAATGTTTCAGGATCCTCCGATAGTATGGCATGAGGCTTAACCCCACCAAGTGTGCGTTCGGGGTTATGTCTGGAAAATTCTTAGGATTCGTGGTAACCCAGCGGGGGATAGAGGCCAATCCTGAGAAAATTAAGGCTTTGGAAGACATGTCACCGCCCCAATCTCTTAAAGAAGTACAAAGGCTTAATGGGAGAATCATAGCACTCTCTCAGTTCTTGGCACGGACTGAAGATAAATATCTCCCCTTCTTCAAGATTATCCGAGGAGCCGGAACCACCGGATTCTAGTGGATGGGTGAATGTCAATCAGCCTTTGAGTCAAAAAAGAAGTACTTGACTTCCCCCCCCCCCTCGCTGCTATCAAAACCAGCTCCAGGAGAAACTCTTTTTCTATACCTCGCTATTACTCCAACCGAATTAAGTTCTGTATTGGTGAAAGATGAGGGAGGGGTCCAGCGCCCCATATATTACCTTAGCAAAGTCCTCTCAGATGCTGAAACATGGTACCCGGCCGCAAATAAGACAGCCTTTGCACTCGTCTTCTCAGCAAGGAAGCTTCGTCCTTACTTCCAAGACCACACCATCAAAGTGTTGACAGAGCTGCCTCTCCGTGCTATTCTTCAAAAACCGGAGGCTTCCAGTCGACTGGTCAAATGGCAGTTGAGCTGGGCGAATTCTACATCAACTTCCTGCCGTGCCCCGTCATTAAGTCACAAGTTTTAGCAGACTTTATCGTTTAAAATACCTTGCCAACGGAGCCAAAAGTTGTATTTGTATAGCCAGTAATAGGATGGACAATGTACGTCGATGGAGCATCCGGAATAGAGGGTTCCAGAGCCGGACTTCTCCTCATAAGCCCAGAACTCATCACTTTAGAGTACGAGCTCCAGGTGAAGTTCCCTACCACCAACAACATAGCATAATATGAGACCTTAATTGCAGGACTCGGGATTGCCATTGACTGCCACACCGCCAAGTTAACAATCTACTCTGATTCCCAACTCGTTATATCCCAGGTAGAAGGGGATTACAAAGCCAAAAGTGAGCAACCCATCCAGTAACTCCAACTGGTAAGGTCTCTCCTACTACAGATACCACAAGTCCAAATTCTCCACATCCCCAGAGAGTAGAACAGCCGAGCAGATGCCTTGTCAAAGCTGGCCACGTCTCCTTCTTCCTATCAGTCAAGAAGACATAGGGTTGAAGAAATTTTATTTCCTAGCATCCATGAAGCTTGGGAAATAGTAGAAATTGGAGAATCAAAGGGGTCATGGATCACCCCATTAGTGTACTACTTGAAGAGCTAGCAGCTCCTGGATGACCTGAAGGATGCCCGTTGCCTAAAAATGAGGGCAGCCACCTTCACACTAATCAACGGAGAACTTTATAAAAGTTCCTTCGCCGGATCCTACGTGAAATGTTTTGCAGAAACTGACGTCAAGTATGCCCTCCACGAAGTCCACAGAGGAGTCTGCGGAGAACATTTGTGTGGGAAGTCCTTGGCCCGTAAAATCCTGTGCCAGGGCTTCTACTGGCCTACCATGAAGAGGGAAGCGATAGACTTCGTTCAAAAGTGCAAAAGTTGCCAGCTGCATGCCAACGTTCCCAGGAAACCACCAGTTGCCCTTACTACACTACAAGGAGCTTGGCCATTCGCACAATGGGGAATCGACCTTCTCGGCCCATTGCCCCAAGCCTCGGGATGGAGGAAATTCATTATCATGGCCATCAACTACTTCACCAAATGGGTAGAAGTAGAGCCTCTCGCCAATATTACTGAGTAGAACGCAAAGCAATTCGTTTGGAGGAAAATCGTCTGCCACTTCGGCATACCAGCAATTATCATCACCGATAATGGAACTCAATTTACAAGAAAATCCTTCACCATGTTGTGCGAAGACATAAAGATTGAGTTGCGACATACATTAGTATCGCACCCCCAATCCAATGGGCAGGTCGAAGTGACCAACCAAACCATACTGAAGGTCCTAAAGGCGCGACTCCAAGACGCAGGGTGGTAGTGGGCCGACGTGCTCCCCAACATATTGTGGGCATATCGAACAACAGAAAGAACCTCTACAGGAGAAACACCGTACAATATTTGATACGGAACTGAAGCAAATATACCGGTCGACATCAGCATTCCAAGCCCTCGGGTATCCTATTTTAATCTCCAGATAAATGACGATGCTCTCAGAGACAATCTAGATCTGATCTACGAGACCCGCGAGGAAGCCGCTCTCCGTGCTACAGCCTACCAGCAACATACGGCCCGCTATTACAATCGCTAAGTGAAGCCCTGTCCGATTAACATAGGAGACTAGGTCCTTTGCACTCTAGAAGCGGTTGGGAAGGGGAAACAAAGCGACAAGTTATCTCCGACCTGGGAAGCCCCTTCATCGTCACGGTAATGGTAAAGCTAGGGACGTACAAGCTGCGAAATGCCGAAGGAAAGACTCTCCCCCGTACCTATAATGCGCAGAACCAGCGCCGATTTTATTAATGATTTCCCGTTTTATGATTATCTTTTTGTGTACGCTTTATTTGAGACTATGATGTGTGTAAGCCGCGGGACTAATACCGCCCATGTTATCTTCATTCAAGTATTAAATTATGTTGCTGCAAATCTCGCCTATACAAATAGGAAAGACGATGCACACAAACACCGTGGGGGCCTGCCCCCCTCACGAAGAAGCCGCGAGCAACCCTCGTGCAAACTAAGCCGTGAGCAACCCTCGCACAAATTAACCCGTGAGCAACCCTTGTGCAGCACGGTGGGGCCTGCCCCCTTCACGAAGAAGCTGTGAGCAACCCTCACGTAAATAAAGCCACGAGCAATCCTCGTTCAACACCATGGGGGCCTTCCCTCCTCACAAATAAGCTGCGAGCAAACCTCGCGCAAATAAAGCCACGAGCAACCCTTGTGCATCACCGTGGGGGCCTGCCCCCTCAAGAAAAAGCCGCGAGCAACCCTCGCACAAATAAAGCTACGAGCAACCCTCACACAAATGAAGCCACGAGCAACACTCGTACAACACTGTGGGCGCATGCCCCCCTCACGAAGAAGCCGCGAGCAACCCTCGTGCCAATAAAGCCACGAGCAACCCCCGTGTAACATCGTGGGGGCCTGCCCTCTTAACGAAGAAGCCGCGAGCAACCCTTGCGCAAAATAAAGCTGCGAGCAACCCTCGCGCAAACTAAGCCACGAGCAAGCCTCTTGCAACACCGTGGGGGCCTGTCCCCTCACAAATAAGCCGCGAGCAACTCTCGCGCAAATAAAGCCATGAGCAAACATCGTTTAACACCGTGGGGTTCTGCCCCCTCATGAAGAAGCTGCGAGCAAGCCTCGCACAAATAAAGCCATGAGCAACCCTTCTGCATCATTGTAGGGGCATGCCCCCCTCACGAAGAAGCCACGAACAACCCTCGAGCAAATAAAGCCACGAGCAACCCTCGTGCAACACCGTGGGGGTCTACCCCCCTCATGAAGAAGCCGCGAGCAACCCTCACGCAATGAAAGCCACGAGCAACCCTCGTGTAATACCGTGAGGGCTTGCCCTCCTCACGAAGAAGTCGCGAGCAACCCTCGTGCAAAATAAATCCGCGAGCAACCCTCGCGCAAATCAAGCCGCGAGCAACCCTCGTGCAAACTAAGCCGCAAGCTACCCTCGGGTAAACTAAGCCGCGAGTGGCCTTCATACAAATCAAGCTGCATACCCGAGCCATGCAAACAAAGCAGCTAAGATAACATAAAAAAACAATATCATAACTAAACAAAGCTAAAGTCATACAATCAGCGCCTGGAGGCAACAACAACCAATGCTAAATAAGGGGCAAAAACAATACGCCAAACTGAACAATGAAATACAAACACACAACAATAGAGATATGAATACCACTACTCATCCTCGACATCTGAGTTAGAGTGCTCATCCTCAGAAACATCTGAAAAACTGAAATAGGATGTGTCATATCTCAGGCTCTTGCTAATAAAGCGAAAGGCCTTTGAAACACCACATCGGAGCGCTAACTCACAAATATAATCAATCTGAGGCTCCACCTCCTTGGACCAATTCTCTTTACGAACCTCTTTTGCGATCAGACTATGGTCTCACATATAATCTAGTGACTCCAGGTACTCTGCAAGTCCTGCAACCTTCAATTCTGACGTATGTCCATTAGAGGACAGCATCTCCACTTACACCTTCGCCGCCCGAAGCTGAGTCTCGAGGCCCGTGGCTTCCTACCGCGCCGCTTGTAACTGGGTCCCCAAGCCCGAAGTCTCCTCCTTCAAATGCTTTAACATCTGGGTGGTCCTTTCCACCAAGGTCTTCTCCACTTCCAAGGCCGCGTGTGCATCCTCTAGCTGGGATTTCAGCTCCGATCCGATCCGACAAAACCGTGCAATATCCCGATCATTCTCCTCCTTCAGGGAGGCAAGCGAGCTCATCTTCAACCAGAGCTTCTCCTGAAGAGCAAGGTACCCATCCTTCATACTCACGTAATGGTCATTCTAGGTTACCGCGATCTGCGCCTGGGTCTCTATCTGTGCAAAGAAAAGGCAAGAATTAACATTAATTAGCAAAGAAAAAATAAGGAAAAGAACCTCGGAAACACATCAAGTCCTTACCGCATTACTCATCGCCCTCAAGGAAGAGGACATGCATGGAGCCACTATATCGGCAGACACCTGAGGAACTGGGGACACAAGTATTTGTACCTCGGGAGTCGACTCATGACAAGCATCAGAAATAGTAGCTGCCACCACCACGTCAAGGTCACCAAGAGGGGCCGCCAACGCTTTCCTCTTCTGACCCCCTCCTTGAGAAGTCCCGACTGTCTGAACTGTATCAAACGAGATACCACACCGCAATAACCGCTTCTCCTCCACATAGATATAAATATTAAAAAGGCGGTTGGCTAGCTCACGAGGCTCAGAAAACCCGAACACTGGGGAAAAATCTCGCTCCTTCCCCCTCACGCGGCGACAATGATCAGGAAGCGCATCCCACAGCTCAGGAAGGCCCCATGAATTCTAAACATATCCAAACAAAGTGTTACCATGGGGACGGTCCTTGCGGGATTCAAACTCCAACAAACTCTTGTTGCTGCGAACCTCCACCCGCTCGCCACTATCTAAACGAATGTCGCACCAATCTCGGAATTGGTCCAAAGAAAACCGGCCTCCATGCTCACGGAAGAAGGCAACTAAGCACATAATTTGGGCAATTCCAATCGGGATGAACTGGGAAATTGGCACCCCATAAATCTTCAAGATCTCAGTCACCTCCTCGCATGGTGGGAAACGGAAGCCGGACCTCAAGGATACTTCACAGATCGTCAACCAGACCCGAGGAGGATTATGGACTCGATCCTCGGGACATGAGATTCTCACTTCCAAGTTGGCAGGAAGCCCATATTTCTTCCTCCAAATTTCCACACCATCTTCGGTCAAAGAGGAACGCAGGCGCATCGGGCCAAAAGAATGGTTAAAAATCTGCACAAAACAAAAATCAAAAGGTCAGGATTGCCCAAAAAGTTAATGCTTGGATTCACACACATGCAGCCCGACCAAGATGCTTGCGCACGTGTCCAAGTATGCGAACGGAATGGGGGCGCGTAAACTGGGCGCCCGTGGTCTGCCGTGCATGCGGGGCCTGGGCACGCGCAGCTCGCGCGCACGGACTACCTCGCATGCACGCGGCCTGCCTCGTGTGCACGTTCTGCGTGCACGCAACCCGCGCGCGCCCAACCCGCTTCGCGCGCGCGCGAGGCCTGGACGCGCATGGCCTGCCGCGCGCGGTCCGGGCACGCACAAGGCCTAAACGGGCGCAAGCGGCCTAACTACGCGCACGCGGCCTAACCACGCACGCGCGGCCAAGGAGCGCGCGACCAGCCCCGCACCCGTAGTTTGGGCGCACACAGCCTGACAGCGAGCACGGCCTGTCGGCACGCGCACCTAGGGCGCACGCGTCCTGGCCGCGCATGCGTCCTAAGCGCATGTGCGCGGCCAGCGGCTGCACATCATGGATGAGCACATCTGCATTCGACGTCCTCGCCTGTCGACTCTTCTTTGGCAAATTTCGCTCTGAATACCTTGGACGCAACTCCCTTCGTCGCCTCCATCTTCTCGCCGGAGGTCACCATGTTAGAAGGAGGGAAATAATAGCAGAAAAATCCTTCTTCCCTCGCTCGCTTTGCTCCCAAACAACAGGGATTTGTGGGGCCAATTAATGGATTCCACCATCATTTATAGAGAAAGCCCCCCCCCCCCCCCCCATGATCTCCTCCCAAATAGGGGATCATGGGGTTGACTAAGTCAACTCCACCCCCCCCCATGAACTCTCATGATGAGGAAATCATGGGGGGTGGGGTCCACTCTCTCTCCCCATAGGGGAAAACCTACGCCGCTGGGTAGGCCGCCGCCGCGGGCCGGCCTGACTGCCGCCGGCATCCGGCCTCTCGCGGGCCTCGCCCCGGTCGGCCTCTCGCCTCGCCACAGCAGGCCGTGACCCAGCCGAGCCAGGATACCTGGCCGCCGACGGCCTAGTCGTGCCAAGATGCTGGCCTTACCGCGGTAGGCCGCGGCCGGACCGCCCGCCTTGCCGCAGCAGGCCTCGGCCGGACTGCCAGCCTTACCGCGGCAGGCCGTAGCCAGGCCCTCAGCCTTGTCGCGGCAATAAAATGGTCAGGCCGGCCAGTAGGTAGGCTACGGCCGGGCCACCGGCCTTGCCGCGACAGTCCGTGGCTAGACCGCCGGCCTTGCCACTACAGGGTCACGGTCAGGGCCCGGCAGGCCATGGCCAGCCTGGCCACCAGCCCCGCCGCGCTGCGGCCTGCCTGGCCGGCCTTGCCGTAGCAAGCCGCGGTCAGACCAAGGTAGGCCACCGCCGCCGGCCGCCAGGCCAGCTACCCCCGTCGCCGACCACCCAACCGGCCACCTCTGCCGTCTTGGTGCCCCATCGCCGTAGATGTCCTGCCCACCGTCCGATCGGGGGGAGGCTCTCCTCGCTGTCCGATCAGGAGGGTAACTACCCACTAACCCACTATGTTAGTGGTGGGGTCCGCCATGATCCTCCCCTGGAGGCAATAAATGGAGCCCCAGGGCCTCCTCATTCTTCACTTTTTCTTCTCTCGGTCATCTTCTTCCTTAGGTGATAGCTCTGTCAGTCACCTCCCTCAAGTCATCTTCCATCCACCAGCGGCCACCAGTGGCCAACAACGGCCACCCGCGAGCCACCAGTAGGAAAACGCCCAAGTCCCGGAGTGAACTGTAGGAGGAAGACGGCCCCTGCAAGCAAGCGCACGCCGCCCCCAGCACCAGAGCACCTAGACCATCCCTCATACTTCAGCATACAAGTCACTCCTGCGGCACAGCCTGTTGCCCATAGGGAGTGGTAGTCTTTTTCTCTCTCCTCCAAGATGTAACGGGAGCGGCCTGTCACCCCGACTCTCCAACACGTTAAAATCACCAAAAGCTAGTGGACTTTGACCGACACAGACCCGGTTATGTGGTTTTTTACCCATTAGAGGGGTTTTTCCACATCATCACATCTTGTGTCAACCTCTCATTTTCATTGACTATGTGCACGCTCGACCGCTCTGTATGCTAAGGCGGTCCAATTAATCTGGTCCGACCGAAGCATTGAGTTAGTCCGCAACAGTTATATTTTTCTCTAACTACACATTCCTGAAAATATAAGCACTTTTAAGATATTGTCGTGTTTGCAGTTCAGATACGATCGTATTTAGGATTTCTGCTTTATGAAATTTCTTGATATTGCCAGATTTATATTTCTAAGGACTACTTGTTTTAGGTTAGTTCAAGTTTGAATGTAGTTAAAATACAGCCGTAATATACTAGTGTACAACCATATTTGATTTATATATAACAACACTGTCTCGTGCCTGTGATTACATTTGCGTAGTTTGGTGCGTATTTTGGTGTGCAATATGCAAAAGGCAACCTAAATGTTACCTATATTGAGATGTATTATCGTTAGATTCTGTGCAAATGCAGTCATGTGATGTTGATGTCCTGTGATAATACATCTGTATTTCTTTATGACATGTAGAAATACGATCGTATAATGTTAAGTTTGTGTAAATACGGCCGTATAATTGGAAGCCAATATAGAATCATGTGTATTATGGTTTGAAAAATGCAACAAGTATTCTATATGTTACTTAGATTGAGGCATATTTTTGTTAGATGTTGTGCAAATAAGGTCACATATTTGTTTAAAAATATGTAAAATGAGTGTGTATATATGTCTTCAATATTACAATTGTTAATTATTCGACCGTATATACAACCATGTATGCACTATATTGATCAATAAGTATGCTTTGACTGTGTCTGCAAATGACAAATTTGACAACGTTGAACTGTTGTTTTGTTGTATCTTCTTTTAAGTGCAAAGCACAAACGTTATTAAACGTTCTGAGTGAAAAATCAAGGAATAACTTACAAGCTTCAAGGATTCTTCTATTGTTTGTTATTCCATCCCTAAATCAAAATATCTCTCTGATTACTGCATTGCTTTGGGCATACACAAGAAAACATAGTGTTTTTCTATTAGGAAAGGTTTATAAAAAATTTATAGTTAATGATGTTGCATTACTGCTTGGTCTACCAAATAGAGGGATGTCTTTCATATTTAATAGGACCCCTCTAACGAAATTCGAGCACAAAGATTTGGCAGCATAGTTGTTGTAGCTTGTGGTTGCATAATCGAGTGTAGTTGTAGAAGCGCAAAGGGTTGATACTCTTGTAAAGTATGTCCTCTGCAATTTTTTCCCACTAAAGGTTATGAAGACGTGCTTACATACGTTTGGAGGCTTAGAAGAATTTAATAAATATAATAGGCCTGAAGAAATTCACTAATTTTTGATGTCACAATTCCGGGCATTAATCTTTGTTGCCACTAAAGACAGTTTGGGTTACATGGAAGGTTCCTCAATTCTCTTAGTGGTGAGCATCAAATTAATGTTAGCGCTATTATTTGCCACTTATTTGTTTGATTAATGTCATAACTGGTTATTGCAGGTGTGGTTTTATTAGGTCACTAACTTGATACCGGTGGTTGAAGACTTAGCAAGGCCCCGACTTTGTCGGTGGTATCCTACATTTAGTTTTAATACTAAATTCTGTTCTGAATTGCGTTCAAAAATAAGTTATTGCGGTGTTGTATGATCTATCTTCCAATACATCTCAATAGTTTTATTAAGTTGCAACTTCAACATTAATATTACCTTACCAAGAGATTATTGTATGGGTGAAAGAATCGTTCGAGAATATATTGCCAGACGAGGAGGTTTTATTTGGTGTTGATGCATTGGAGGATAGTGACTTTGAATAATATGATTGTAAGGAAGAGAAATCAGAGGATGTAGTATCAAGTGAGGAGGAGACAAGTACAAAGAAAATGAAGAAGTATTTCAAGAGAAAATAACAACAATATTTGGACTAAAAAGAGGAAAGGAAAAGAAAGAGAAGAAAAACTACGAAGAAAAAAGAAGAAGAAGGTTGTTATGAGTAGAAAGGAGATAGATAAAAGAGAGGTGAAAAAAGAGAGAGATGTAAAGGCAGAGTGGAATATAGAAGGTGAAAGAGCGGAGAAAGAAGAGGTGAAAGTTGCCGGAGAAAACATCCAAAACATAGTAAATCAAGTGGCATTAGAGATAGTCACTCAATCCAAATAAATTCGGGATCTTTTGGTGGAAGAGGTGAAAAAATTACGTAGCCATATAGATAGTTGGATTGATTCTTTAACTACCACTGTTTTAAATAGCATTGATCCTCCCCCGTCACATGGATATGAAGATCCAATTACCTCCCGTCATTCCACACCAAACGTCTTTCATAACTCCTCACCGAGAGTACCATCAAATGATGATGATCTTGCCCCCCAATCAACATCTGATGTTTCAGATGCTTTGGTGGTTATTGTTGTTCCTTCAAATAAAATGGATACTGATAGAAGCATGATAAAAAATATCAAAAGTCTTGTTGACCGGAGGAAAAATTATAAACTTCCCTCATAATCCACTCAAGAAGTAACATATCCAGGAAAATCTAAAATTGCTAAAAGCAAGCAACATATAATAGACCATGTTGGGTATTGTATCCACAATAACCTAGATTTGTATGAAGTCACCCTTAAACTAAGATGAATTAAGTTGTATTTGATGTCTTGTTTGAGTTATGTGTTTGTAGGATTTAATTGCCAAGTGTAGACCAATGTCTGTCTACAATGAGTCACCAAACACAGGACCATACAATGTAATCCCTCATTGTGTGATCCATGGTGTTGACTCATGTGTAGCCTCTCTATTGGGATACACTTAATTTTCAAGCACTAAACTTGTAGGAGAAATACTGGTTGCTGATTTCATTCAATAAAGAATATTTTTAGAAAGCAGAATTTTTCTAAGTATTTTACTCGAGTAGAGTTATAATCAGTTCTCGAGAAGTTGTGAAGTTAGTTCTCGAGAAGCTGCTTAGTACTCGAGTATATCTCTGCTAGCTCTCGAGTAATCAGTTTAGTCCAGCTCAAAATTCTGCTAAGTAAATTCTCGATAAGTTAAGTTCAGTACTCAAGAAGCTAAGGCTAGCACTCGAGAAGTCTAAGGCTTAAAGCATTGAGAGAGCGACTTGACTCAATGCCTTCTGGAAATCTTCACTCGAGTAAAGTCTAAGTCAAAAAGCATCGAGAGAGAGACTTGACTCAACGCCTTCTAGCAATCTTCACTCGAGTAGTCCTATCTGTTCTCGAGAAGTTATCTACTAGTTCTCGAGTAATATAAGCTACTTCCCAGACCTAAAATTTCCTTAAGTACTTCTTCTCGAAAACCTTATAGTTGCTTTCTCGATAACCAGACATTGTTCTCGAGTAGTCTAATCTTCACTCGAGAACTGAAGTTCGATTTTTCTGAAATTTCGTTAAGTCTGACGGGACATGTTTTCAAATCAATCTCCATGACTATTGGTCCACTTGTAATGTCATTTATGATTATGACCGTTAGTTTATTCCTATAAAAGGTCTAATCATATTCGACTAACCCTAACAAAGAAACAAGTATTATGAATCGTTTTTATTCATTCTAAATCGGGAAGAACTGCGCCACTGCTCATCGTCTTCATCGCCTCTGATCTTCTCGATCCAAAAGATTCAGACAAGAAGAATCAACAGATCAAGCAATTTTGACCGCTGCAAATCTCTTTCTTGATCGTGGTGATTCTAAGTTCTCAAATCCAAGCATTCTCAGATTTCTTCCTCAACTTTTCTGAAAGGGCTTTTCAATTTTTCAAGAAGGAAGAAGCCGAGATTCTGCCAGATCTGTGAAGACAAGTTTGTATATTTATTTGTAAATCATTTTATTCTTGTAGGAGATTTTGCCTCCGAGTTTGTAGGAAGTTTTTCTTCCGAGTATAGATCTGTTTTTGTGGATGGAGTTTTAGGGGCATTGCTCTGAGTTATAGGATTGGTTTTCAATCTGAGGAAATAGTGATGTAGTCGAGTCTAGCGTGTTGCTAGTTCGGTGAGGTGGAGAGTGGACGTACCCAAGATTGGGGAACCACTATATATCTGGTCTACTCTGTGTTGTGTATGCTTATTTTCTGTGCTTCGCTCGCTCAATTTTTAATTCTGCAAAAAGACACAGACCTCACCTATTCACCCCTCTCTAGGTGATTTAGGTAGACAACTAAAAACATTAATTGGTATCAGAGGGAGGGTTTTCATCAAAAAGGTTAACACTTAGAACAGATCTACCCTTAGTTGTCTTTAGAGGATTCAAGCATGGACAGAGTTTAGGATTTTGCAAAGCTTCCTCTGTACACAAAAAATAATTTCGCTATGTGGAAAGAAAGAAGAAAGTTCTTCATGGAAGCTGTGGATCCTAGAATTTTCATGATAGTGGAAGAAGGACCTTATGTTCCTATGACCGCCTCCACCATTGAGTCAACAAAGCAAGTTCTTGAGAAACTGATGGATCTTGACAATGATGAGATTGCACTTGTCTCTTTAGATAAGAAAGGTAAAAATATCATCGCAAGTGAAATCAATGATTCTATGCTATAGAATTTGATTCACTGCTAATCCGCCAAGGAAATGTGGCAGTCTCTCATCATCTTGATGGAAGGCACTGTAGAAGTTAGGGATGACAGAAGATCCCTTCTAAATCAGAAATATGAAGCATTTTTACAAGGTCCCAAGGACTCTATTATAGATACCTTTGAGAATTTCTTCAAGATTGTCAATGGCCTAAGAGTCTATGGTCGAGTCTTCACAATTGGGAACTGAATGATAAGTTCCTGAGATCCCTGACTAAGGAATGGGATAGCAAGATTTGTGCTATCCGAGAATTTGGAAAGCTAGCAGAGACAGACCCTCAAAATCTCTTCGGAAAGCTTATGTCATATGAGTTACAAATAAATTCAAGAAAAGTTGAAGAAGAGAAGAACAGGTCTTCATCTAAGGAGAAGTCTGTCGCTCTAAAGGCAGACACCTCAAGGAAGTCTAAGGCTGCTTCTCCTGCCCCAGCATAAGAAGAAAGTGAAGAAGAATCTTCAGAGCCAAGCACCTCAGGCTCAGAATTATCTGAAGGAGAGTTTTCTCTTCTCTCAAGGCAGTTCAAGAAATTCTTTAACAAGAAGAAGCAATGGAAAGGCAATGATGCCTCATTCAGAAGATCACATTACGATGGTGATCGTCACAACAAGGGCTCAAGTAGGCAAGATAGGTATAACCCTAAGCAGAACAAACATTTTTCTACTGACATTGTTTGTTATTGTTGTAATAAGCTAGGACACGTCATAGCTGACTTCCCTAACAAGAAGAAGGTGGGTGGAAGAAGAAGGAGGGTGGAAGAAGAGAATAAAAAAAACTTCTTACAACAAGAAGAAGATCGAAAGAAGCCTGATAGCCAAGAAGGGCAAGACCCTCAGTGACACAGACTCATCTGAGCCTAGTGATGAGGAGGAAGCCTACTTTGGGCTCATGGCACAAACAGATGAATAAGAAGAACCCCAGTTCACTAGGAAGGTAAATTCTAATACCCCACTTTCTAATTCTTATGATTCTGACCATGATCATGAGGAATGTTCCTCTGACGAGGAGTCTAAACTCATGTCTCAATATAAAGAGCTGATCAAAGCCTACCACAAATGTCATAGAGTTACAAGAGCCCAAGCCAAGGAGATCAAATCTCTTAAGGCTGAAGAGAGCAATCTGAGGGAGGAAATTGTAATGATGGACACACTCAGGAAAGACTTCCATAATGCAATGGAAGAATATAATAAGGTACTCGAGCACCTAGATCTGAAGGAGAAAATCATCAAGAAATTGGAAGAATAACTTGCAGCTGAAAAGAAACTTATTGAAAGTTTCTCCAAACCCAAGATAGTTCTTCCGCTTATTGCTGAATTATCTGCTCAGGACAAAGGTATTGGCTTAGGCCATATGGCATCCCCTAGTAAATATTCTAGGAGAAACAAGGCCAAAAGGAGAAATAAGGCCGCCAAGAAGGCTCTAGCCAAGGAGAAAGGAAAAGCTTCTCAAGAACAAACTTCATTCAAGAAGGTTATCTTTCCAACAAACGAGTTTGATCTTGACTCGTCCTATGGTCACTTTACTAGGCCTACTCATATAGAGCCCAAGTCTGGGTACCAAGGATGTACTCGTCCTCGGAACTTTGGCGAGATTGTCTTCAAGGCACCTTATGAGGAGATCACTCTTCAGAGCTATGGACCTTACAATCATGGTCAAAACATTAAGAATGATCCAAAAGCCAAACCCATTGTAGAAAAGCCTTCTAAGGAGAAGAAGTCATGTGAATGTCATCGCCATGAAGCTTCTACTTCTAATTCTACTGCCCCTGCTCGACTACAATCTCAAAAGGTCAAGCAGGAGATCATTAGGAAAAGATACAACAGATTTAACTGTTGGTGTTGTGGCAAGGTTGGTCACTTCGCCATAGATTGCTGGTTTAATCCCAAAAATTATGAAACTCCTCGAGTTAATAATGTGAGGAAGACCCCCCACAATGTTAACACTCATAGGGGGAGTGTGCTAACTAGAGACCAAGGACCCAAACAAGTTTGGGTTCCTAAGGCAACTTGATCTTATTTTGCAGGAATGTCCAAAGGCCACCAAAAATCCTATTTGGAATTTGGACAGTGGATGCTCTCGCCATATGACTGGGACTAGAAGCCTTCTCCAGGATTACTCTCCAGTCATGAACGGACTAAAGGTCATCTTTAGAGGTTCTGACAGAGGAATTACAAAAGGCTACAATATGATTACCAATGGAAGTGTATCATTTTCCAATGTAGCTTATGTTGAAGGATTGGAACACAATCTTATAAGCATAAGCCAACTCTGCGATAAAGGATACATCGTAAAATTTCATGCAGACAAGTGTTTGATAATTTAGAAACATTTTTATCAGGCACTCGTAGTAGGAATATCTTTTGTTTAAATTTTATTTGCATAGACTCTTCTACGCCAGTGTGTTTTTTGGCAAAAGATAGTGCGTCTCTTGGTGACCAATAACACAAGAGATTAGCACATATAAATTTCAAAACTATTAAAAAATTATTTTCTCTTAATTTAGTACGTGATGCACCAAATGCCAAGTGCATTAAAGATAGACCTTGTCACGCCTGTGTAAAAGGCAAGCAAACAAGGGATACCTTTAAAAACATTATTGGCAAATATTCAAATAGGTGTTTACACCTACTTCATATGGAATTGTTCGGTTCACTGCAAATTAGAAGTTTGGGAGGTAAGGATTAAACATTGGTTATTGTTGATTATTACTCTCGATTTGCGTGGGTGTTCTTTCTAAAACACAAGAAAGATACCTTTGATATCTTTACCAACTTTGTCAAGCAAGTCCAGAATGAATACAACTGCTCCATTGTCAAAATCAGAAGTGATAATGGAACAAAGTTCAAGTCTGGAGCCATGATGGAATTCTGTGCAAGTCTTGGTATCTTTCATGAGTTTTCCTCTCCTCGTACTCCTCTACAGAACGAAGTTGCTGAGAGAAGGAATAAAACACTCATAGAGGCTTGCAGGACCATGTTGAGTGATGCCTCACTACCAGAATATTTCTTGGTTTAAGCTGTCAACACTACATGCCACATACAAAATCGAGTACTCATAAACAAAAACATTAATAAGACACCTTACGAACTACTAAAGGGCAAAAAACCGACCATTTAATACTTTAGAATCTTTGGTAGTAAATGCTTCGTCCTTAATAATGGTAAGTATCACACCACTAAATTTAGTGAAAAGAGCTTTGAAGGTATTTTTGTAGGATATAGTAGGCATAGTAAGGCATATAGGATTTTCAAAAATAAAACCCTGGTTGTAGAATAATCTGTTCATGTTGTATTTGATAAGACGAGCTTGCTGCAAAGCAGTTCTTCTAGTATGTTCATTGAAGATGCAGGTTCACGACTGAAGGAATTGAGCTTGGATGAGCAAGTTAAGGATAAAGATTAAGAGTTCATCACGATCACCACTCCAACCCCTATTGGAGAAGATAATCACCATGATGAAGACGTCATTCAAGTTGATGAAGTCACTCAAGGGATAGAAGAAGCTCTAGATGCAAGGAACCTAGAGCTTAAACAATTGAAGGATCACCTAATTGATCAAATCATCAGAGATCCCCAGGACGGTGTCAGATCTCGTAGAGGTACAACTAATGAAAATTTATATTTGAGCTTTCTCTCATAGGTTGAACCAAAGAAGTTTGAGGAAGCAAACTCAGACGCATCTTGGATAATGGCAATGGAAGAAGAATAGAACCAATTCAAGCGCTGCCAAGTCTGGAAGCTTGTTCCAAGACCCAAAGGTAATAACATCATCGGAACCAAGTGGGTCTATAGGAACAAGATGGACGAAGATGGAACAATCATAAAGAACAAGGCCAGACTCGTCGCCAAAGGATACCGACAAGAAGAAGGAATCAACTTCTACTAGACATATGCTCTAGTGGCAAGATTAGAGGCAATCAGGTTGTTCCTAGCTTATGCTGCACTTAAGGGCTTCACTGTCTATCAGATGGACGTGAAGTCGGCCTTCCTTAATCGTGATATAAAGGAAGAAGTGTATGTGGAACAACCTCCTGGTTTCGTTGACTCTAACTTTCCTGATCATGTTTATCTCTTATTTAAAGCATTATATGGTTTGAAACAAGCTCCTCGATCTTGATATAAGATGCTATCTAGCTTTCTTCTTGAGAACAAGTTCATATGGGGAAAAATAGATTAGACATTATTTCTTAGGGATATAAAAGGCAAGATTTTGCTAGTGCAAATCTATGTCGGTGATATTATTTTTTGCTCTACTAACGATAACCTCTGCAAGAAGTTTTCAAAACATATGCAAGGGAAGTTTTAAATTAGTAATATGGGAGAGCTGAAGTATTTATTAGGACTTCAGGTGAAACAATCTGAAGATGGATTTTTCATCTCTCAGACGAAGTTCACAAAGAAGTTAATTAAGAAATTCGAAATGGAGAGTGCAACCTCTATGAGGACTCCAATGGGTTCAACTATGTCTCTGGACAAGGATAAGAAAGGGAAATCTTTTGATGAAACCAAGTACAAAAGCATAATTGAATCCTTGCTTTATCATACTACGAGTAGACTAGATATAATGTTTTCAACATGTGTATGTGCTAGATTTCAAGTGAACTGTAAGGAATCTCACTACGCTGCTGCAAAGCGGATTTTGAGATACCTTAAATGTACACCAAGTCTTGGATTATGGTACCTAAGAAGTAATGATAGCAAACTAATTGGTTTTTCATATGCAAGTTTTGTAGGAAGTAAAGATGATTGGAAGAGCAGTTCTGGGACTTGTCAATTCCTAGGAAAAAGGCTCATCTCCTAGAGTAGCAAGAAGCAGAACTGTATCGCAATTTCAACAGCTGAGTTAGAGTATATCTCTATATGTAGTTGTTGTGTACAGCTGCTATGGATAAAGAACTAGTTTGAAGATTACAACATGAAGTTTGTTGGATTCCTAAATTGGATTTGGGCTAGGTTCACTATTAGGTTATTGACCCATCATGTATAGCCTAGGGTCAATTTGTTAGTTCTAAGATCTAGGACAGTCTGACTAGGTTAGACATCTTATGATCCAGCCTTGAGAAGACTTCAGAGATCCAGACTTAGAAGAATTACAGTTTTTAAGAGTTTAGAAAATCAGTTCGAAGTTCTTTAAACTCTGCTTGACGATCTTCGATCGCAGATCGATGAACTCAGAGTTTCAACTCTGAGCTAAGCTCGATGAAATATGAGCTCAGGTCGACGAACTCCCTCTTCTCTTAGTTTCTCTAGTCGATAAAATTCTACTTCATGACAACAAACTTGGAGCTCAGCTTTGATAGTTTTTCTCCAGATTAATTTTCTCTGAGCTCAGTTCGACGAAGATGATTTCTCAGCTCGATGAACTTGAAGTTTAGGTCGACGAAATCTGTCCTGAGGTCGACGATTTCTGTCAGTATCAGTTTTGGCAATTTCTCTGTCATTTTGATTTCAATTAGTATTATTCTAAGGCAGTAATTCTCTGATAATTAATGCTTATATTCTCAAGAATATAGCCATTTCTTGACAACATTAATTATGGATTTCACATAGTTAATTACTTGACATATTTACTGGGACAGTTGAGGAAACACATTAAAGACAAATTACAACCATTTCAACTCCCAGAATCTCACCAACAAATCAAGGATAATATTCAAAATTCAATATATGGAAATCCTCTCAGAATATAAAAAGATCTTTTTCAAAAAGAAAAAGAACAAGAGATCTTCACAAAAAGAATTTTTACAGACAACTTATACAGCGAATAGTATTGCTATCTACAAGAAATTGAAGAAGAACAACAACACACAGATCTTTAGTCTTCTTCAGTTTTCGCTTCAGGCTTCACAAGGACAACTCATCAACACCAGTCCAAGAAGCTTCTGAAGATCTTCATCAAGACCTACACCCTGTGCAAAGCTCTCATCTTCCTGAACCATTCTTCATCTCAGGGGGACCTTTGACAACAGCATCCGCTAAAGTCTTCTCAGCTGTTTGAGAAAGAGAAGACAACATCACTTTTTATTTCCCACTAGAAAAAAGGTTTCTAACTCCCTTCAAAAGTTATCACCTGGTTGACAAGTCTCCTTATCATAAGACTTGATTTGGTTTTTGGGCATTTGATCAAAAGCTAAAAGGGTTGCTATATCTCTCTTAGAAAATAGATATTATGGTGACAGGGCACCTGAGCAAAAACCTGTGGTGGCAGGGCACCTGATCAAAAACCTGTTAGTGGATTCCTATCAGGGTGGTAGAAGAGTGGATGTACCCAGTTTTGTGGAACCACTATAATTTTTTTGTCATCTGGTTGTTCCTTTCTTTATTTTTGCTATGCTGTGATAGTTTCTTTTTCTTACCTTTCTTTATATATATTTACTACTATCAATTATTTTAATTCTGCTATAAAAACTAATCAAGTTTTTAAAATACTCTATTCACCCCCCCTCTAGAGTTAGTCAGATCTATCCCCTCACTTTCAATTGGTATCAGAGGGTGTGTTTTCATTTGGTTTCACAGGCTAATACCTGAACCAAAAGTTCCTTTGTAACATCCCATTTCCGGCTAGACCCCTAGGAGTCGGTCTGTTGTGACAGGACCCTAGGAAACCAAAGAATTGAAGTCAATCGACCAAGATTTTGGGTCACGGGTTGGTCACGCCCGTGACCGACCCGTCACGCCCGTGACCTAGGGCGTGACCCCTTCGATGATCGTCGAACACAGAGAGATGATCGGTGAGCTCTGAATTTTTAGTCACAGGTTGGTCACGCCCGTGACCTACCTATCACGCCCGTGACCTAGGGCGTGACCCCCTTCGACGATCGTCGATCTCAGGAAGACGATCGGCGAACTAAGAATTTGCATCACGTGAATGTCACGCCCGTGATCGACATGTCACGCCCGTGACCTAGGGCGTGACCCCCCCCCCCCGACGATCGTTGATCTCCGGAAGACGATCGGCGAGCACAGAATTTGCAACCCGAGCCTGTCATGCCCGTGACCGACGTGTCACTCCCGTGACCTAGGGCGTGACCACCCTTCGACGATCGTCAATCTACAGAAGACGATCGTCAAACTCTGAATTTGCCACCCGGGTCTGTCATGCCCGTGACCTACGTGTCACGCCCGTGACAAATGCCGAAATGTCGGTTCAGGCCCAAAAGTATTCTAACACGCGTTATAATAAATTCTGGTGTGGAAAGTTACACCAGGAGTATTTATGGGCCTTTTCCTTCTCTAATTACTTAATAAAATGAGGAAGTGTTGGCCCAATAGGAAATCACCACCTGGATCAGTCTTTTCACCTTTCACCTTTTCCTCTCCCTCCACCATAACCGAAATATTATTAAGAGAGAGCATTCATGCCATGAATGCTTCACCCTTTCCCCTCCCCACTTGGAGATCTATAAAAGCCCCCTTAGAGCAAGATGAGAAGGTTACACTCTTGACCAAACGGATTCAGATTATTGTTCTTGTTGTAGGAGAAGTTTGGGAACGCCACCACCGCGCCATGACAATCCGACGTTCATCTCGCCTCCAAACCACGAACAATGTCCTCCTCTACTTCTTCTCTTATGGGTAGATCTTAGGATCTTAGAAATGAAGTTCGTGCTTAAAGGAGCCGGGCCTATCTCGCATTTTCATGGAAAACAATGAAAAATATATTTTTCGGGTACGCCGGAAACCGCCACCTCCGGCAGCCAAGCCATTGCCGACCGATAGCCATCGTCTCGACGGAGGTGGTTGTGGTTGTGGCTGGCCAGGGAAGTGACCGGACGGCCGATGACGGATCACGGATGAGTTACAGGAAATATATGTTGTCTGGTTTCAGTTCACGGGTTCTGTAGAAGATGAACAGTAAACCATATTTATATTATAATGTTTTGAATATAGTATATAAGGAAAAAATATATATAATGGGTCTATTTTGAGGCTACAAAACGAGGCATTTAGAGGTCGATTCAGGAATAATGGCCAGTCACGAAAGTTGTAGCCCTTTGAGTCTAGATTAATTTAAAATTAATTTCAACTCGTTTGGGTAAGTGGTTTGACCGCAGCACCCATTTTAGTGGGGGCCATACCTAGAGTTGGATAAAAACTAAAATGAATGCCCACTATTCGTCACTTGTCCAAATGACCTGAAATTTGGGCAGGGGGTTACCCTTAGCCATATCTAGAGGCTGTCTAAAAATGGGAATTTTTGGAGATAATTTGCCTAAAGTTTTTGTTTTAATTTAATAAAGTTAGAGTAATTTATCAAAGTGGTCAAATGACCTCCAAACCCTCCCAAATTTTGGTGAGTGGTCCCTGGCTTTAAAACCTAGTTTTGTAAAAAATTCCAAATCATTTGGATGAGTTTTGGGTAGGAAATCACCTATCCTTAACTAGGCATTAATGAGGCATTTTTTAGTAAAAAGTGCACTAAGAGGTTGGAATGATCGAATAACCTCAACAGAGGCTGATACCTTGACCACTAACTTAGAAGGGTTATTACAACCCACTTGGGAAAAATGGTGTGGTTTAGGGTTGATTTACCCTAGGATCCAAGCTCAAACCCTAAATGGAGGGTTTTGAGGGTTGTGAAGGATATGGGGGCAAATGCCCTCGTATTGCCTTGAAATTCAGTAGAGTCGGTGTTAACATAATCTAAAAGCTGTTAAACTCTGGTAGAGTGATTTTTGGAGTGGGTATAATCTATAACAATTTTACTGGAATTTTATAATGTCTATTTCCAACACTTCATATGTAACGTTTGTTATAGCACTAATTGATGTTTTATTTATTTGGATCTTTCTGTTCATTGAAACCCCATGAAATCTTGGAAGTAAATGTTTTAGGTCAGAATGAATGCTCCTGAATGTTTGTATAATTTTTAGTTGAGTAAATCTAGTACTTCCTTCACAAAGGTTAAAAAGGCTTTTATGGTTTAAAAATTAATTATGGATGATATTTCTGTTGAAAAATTATGAGGCTTAGGATTTGAGACTTTCAGGCCATTTTATGCTTGTAGACATTTATTCATGATTTTTAGAATTGTAGTTACAGTACTTTCTTTACAAGTCCACCTTAAGGAGATATTTGATAATTAATTTATTCAGAGATTAATACTTGCTGAAAAATTATGAAACTTGGTCAATGCTATTTTTTAGGTTGTATCTTCATAGTATATTTAATTTATAATTTTTGAATGGATATTCTCTGTACTTGATTCACAAATAACGAAATATAGAAAATATTGCTAAAATAGTTTTAGTGCCCTCTTGATGATAGAAAAATTATGATACTTTGGATTTACCATATTGAAATTACATAATATTTAGTATAATTTTGTTGGACATCTTGCATGAGTACTTAGGGTAGTTAATGTTCAAACCCTTAGAATTTTTGAGGAAATTAATTAAATGCTAGATAAATTAGAAAAAATACCATTTTCTGGATTTAGGATAACTATATCATGATAATAATTTAGGGCATTTGGGTGATTATCTAGATTATCTCCTATTCGGTTCGACATATAGTCTAGGTTGGTCTGCATATAACAAATTGTTAAATTTCAATAGGACATGATCTGGCATAGTTGTTGGAGTTAGTCATTTTGTCTGAGTGGACAGTTGTGGATGACATCGCAATAAAAAGATATGAAGAGTAGTGAGAAGTGGTGTTAGCTAGAGTTAAGAGGTGCTCGGGTTCGACGAAAGATCGTCTTTCCCGAAGAGAGGAAGGTCAAAAAATCACCCTAGGTTAGTCTATCGTAATATGAGAAGGGAATGGGTAAAGGGAATCAACCAATAACAATAAGTGCCTTGCAAAAGGGAACGATGAGCTTCAGCTACCATCATAGTTCCTAGTGCCCTTTGAGAGCCCTTCACAAGGAATACCGGGCGCAGTCCTGGGTTAACGTAAACTGTAATAACAAACGTATAAGAGTAACTTAGTAATTAGGGTTGCACGTTTCACAAACACCGTTAGCACAGGAAGATGGTTGGGAGCTTCGGCTTGGTTGGTTAAGAGACGGATGGAATGGTCCGGGGAGCTTCGACTCGATTGGTTAAGAGACGGACGTGTTGGTCCGGGGATCTTTGACTCGGCTTTTGTTGATTACGATTAAATTTGCATGTTCATAAAAGGAAAGAAAATTAAGGTGGTGGGTCTTTGGTATTGGAGGGTCGATGCACCGACGCCAATACACTTATTCGGCAAGTGTGGTTAGCACTTCGCCAACAAAAGTCCGGGGCGCCAGCCGGCAAGAGTACGCAGGAGTGCGCTTCGTGCACCAAGCGTTGAGGCGTACGATAGGTCTCACCGGTAGTGCTTTACTGGTTTAGAGGTGGGCGAGGCCCAACCCACCGCTTCCGTCTGCCACTACGGAGGTATCCTGGGAGGTAACAGCTCCGAAAGGGGGAACTAAAGGTCTGTGTGCACAGAGTCGGGTGTGTGAGTTGCACTTGCATGTTCCATCATACCCACTTACATGTCATAGTATAATCGATTCATTTAACCCCTAACACCTAATGTATAAGTTGAATGGGATGCTTATATAATAGGCCTAGCAAAACAACCCCTTGGTATATAAGCTTGTGTGGGCAAGTTTATAAATTAAGGTTAAATTCAATATATATATGCTGATGTTTGATAACCGACACCCCAACGTATAAGTGGTATGGGACACTTAATACGATTAGAGCCTTGCAGAAGATCCCTTGGCTTAGGTGCTTCCGCATATAAGTTAAGGTTACATTTCCTACTTTTTGTTATTGCCATTATTTATTATAGAATTGCTAGATTAGTTCCGCTGCCACCTATTTTCTTTTGATTTAATCTCTACCCTCATGTCCTTCCCTTTCTTCCTCTCCGCTCGGTACCTAGGAGCCATGGGGGAAGGGGTAGGGGATGATAGGGCTTAGTCTTTATAACTAACGGTTTTCGAACCGCATCATTTTAGGGGATCGTGGAGCCCAGCACGGGGGAGCAGCCCCAGATACTGGTGCGCTTGGAGATGGGGCAGTCTAGCTCCAGAGTTCATACAATCGGGACCGTGAGTCTCGACCTTGAGTAGATGTTTGTTTTTGCTTCCGCATGAGTGACCTGTAGTGAGGATAATGATGTACCGGGCATAAGCCCGTATTTTAGTACTCTGATATATTATTATGTGGACACTCCCTTCGTGGAGATTTTATTACTTATTTCTATATATGTGATTTTTTCTGTGGACTTGTGTTTACTTTATTGTGCTACATTTCTATGATCGAATTGGCCGGCAGAATCGGCGCTTTGTGGTGATGATCCTTCAGGGCGTGAAGGTGTCACCGCAAAGTGGTGGTTCTGGGCCTAAGACCCCGGTGTTTTAAAAGAAAAAAAAGGGGGGTCTTACAAGTGGTATCAGAGGAAACATCGATATGAAAAAGGTAGCAGTCCACTAACCCTGGGTCACCCCCGCTCGAGTTTAGTTTGGGGACAAACTAAGCAGCGAAAGCAGTGGTGTGCCCATATGGGGATCACATATAAATTGTCCACTTTTAGTAAAGATTGAACGTTTTCTCAGTATGAGTTTTGTTACGCAGCCTCCAGCACAGCCTACGCCACAAGGTGGAGTTCAACAGGCTCAGGATGTTGCACCACCTCCACCGGTCCCCACTCCTTTCCTTCAGTCAGACATGGGACAGACTCTGACAGCCATTCTAGAGGCTTTCAGGGCCCAGCAGGTTCCGATTCCGCATCCAAACTCGGGGGCCAACTTGTTGAGTATCTTCTGAGGACTTTCTCCCCCATCCTACTTGGGGACAGAGTCGGCGGTTCGGACGGAAGAGTGGCTGGATATTATGTACGAGATGCTGGCCGAGATACGATGCCCCTGGGAGGAGAGGGTGGCTCTAGTTATCTCTTGCCTGGAGTCCCATGCCAAGAGGTGGTGGAAGACGCTGATGGACACGTCGTTTGCCGATAGGGAGGTTGCGGAAGTTACTTGGGAAGAGTTCAGGGCCGCGCTGCTGGAGCATTTTGTTCCGCAGTCGGCTAGGGATGAGTTGGAGGAGCGATTATTACAAATGAAGAAGGGCACCCGGACGGTGGTGTATGATGACTAGTTTTAGTCATCCCTTTTTAGGGCACTTTAGAAGTTTATTTCCAAAATATCATTGCAATTTTATGCTTTTGTAGGCTTGGAAGTTGTTATTTCATGTAATGTTCTCATTATCGTTGTTTTTTTATAAACTTATGTTTTATGTTAAGCTTTATTTTATAAATTTATGTTTGGTTATCTTTGTATTAGTTATTATTATTATAACCAATATTATAAATTTATGGTTGTTAAATGTTATGTTTTTATCTAATGATCTAGTTAGGAATTATATTTTAATTTGATAATTAGTTATGTTATTATTATTAGAACTAATGTTGTGTTTTTTTATGTTGCTTTGTAGGTGCAGCCCTCATGTATATGGTGCAGCCCAATCACCTTTGGAGCAGCCCACTAGCACTAAAGCAGCCCTCAATCACCTTGGAGCAGCCCCTACCTTGCTACCCGAGCCCTACATCCAACAAAGGCCCAACAGCCCACTACCAAGGGTGGCCGGCCCTCTCCAAGCCCAAACATCTCCTCCTCATTGATTTTTCTATCATTTAATATTGTATTCATGCATTTCTCCAAGCACATGGCCGGCCAACCCCCTATTCCTCTCATTTATTATTTTTTTTTGCCACCTTTCAATCCATGCATGCATCATAAAATTCTCTCTCCATTAAATTCTCTATGCATGCACCTCCCCATTATACATGGCCGGCCCCCTACATTCACCCCCCTTCTTCCTCTCTCTCATGTTCATTTAATCCCATGCATTCCCCCTTATTTATTTTATTTCTTTTTTTTATTTTCCATAAATATCATGCATGAATCATTCCTCTCTCTCTCCCCTCATTAAATACATCATGCATGAACATTCTTCCCCCCATGGCCGGCCACCCCTTGGTCTCCCCCTATTTTAGATGCTTCCCTCCTCTCCTATAAAAGGAACCCAAGTCTAAAGCTTAAAAGGTTGGATTGGAGCAAGAGAGCAAGAGAGTACAAGTCAAGAGAGTTCTTTTCATTGTAATTTTCATTTCTAGTTTCCCTTTTAGTTGTAATTTCAATTGTTGTTTGAAAGCTTTGTTTAAGATCGTTTTGTTTTAGCATTGTGAAAGTTTCTTTTTAGTAATAATAATGAAAATGTTCCTCTCTTCTTTCATTTTGTCTTCCCTTTTCAATTATGCGTAGCTAATTTCCTATAGCATTCGATCGTGAGGATCCATGAAGTGAGATGAGAGTTTATTTTCTTTCTTAGTTTTATTTTTGGTTATTTCTACTCGGTCCTTCTTTGATTAATTTGTGTCGACTCCGTATTTCCGGTATACGGTAGTAGGCCTTGTTCTCATTTCATAGTAGTCGAGAGACTCATGATTTGAAAGATCACTCAAAGAATGAAGGAGTTTAACGCAATCCTAGAGATAGGACGACGTAAATCCTCCGGATTGGAGTCAAATCCAATAGTGCGGATCACCTCGATAATGCAACTTTAGGCTTCTTTGGTTTGTAAAGAGATTTCGATCGAAGAGTCTATAAGTTAGGAGACCTAATGCTCTAGCGAGATTTTGTCTTATTTTCGGATCCGTCACGGCCGAGTATGATTTGCAAAATTAAAACTATCTTTATTTTTTATCTCTCTCATCTAATTTCATGGTGAATCATTGATCGAATGCTAGCTTTTTATTATAAGTTTTTCTTCTCGCAAATTGTCTTTCATTTTACTTAAAAAAATTCTAAAAATCTAACTATTTTCCGGTAGGATAATATTTCAAGCGTGAGTAGCAGTACTTGACAGCCCCGTGTTTAAATACGACCTTGGTACTACGATTCGACAGGTACGCTTGCCTGTTCGGGTTTTGGCCCACCAAGTTTTTGGCGTCGTTGCCGGGGATTTTTCTTCGTCAATATTTTGAAAACGCTTGCGCTATTACTTCTACAAAAATCAAAAAAAAAATATTTCTATATATATTTAAATATTTATAATCAACCCACCTCATTTTAATTTCTACCCCACCTAAAATCTCTCGAAAAGGGTAAGGGGCTTTAAGCGCCACCATTTGACCTAGTACCGGGCGAACCCTTCACCGGGTAGTCCTCGGGAAGTTCGAGAGTCAAGCCGTAAAAAAAAAAATTTCAAAAAAAAAAAAAAAATTCTTTCTTTTCCTCTTTTTCTTTCTTTTCCAAGCTTTCATTTTCATCTTCCCTCGTTTTCTTTGCTAGTGCATGACCCGAATGAATCCGTCGATACTTGTTGATTTGGACCCAGAAATCGAACGCTCCTTTCGGAGACAACTACGATTTGGGGCTTCCACTTCTCAAACAGCGGTTGAGGATTCCTACGGGGATTGTAATTTTAATTCTGAGATGGGAGACCCTAACACAGGAGTGGCTCAGCAAAGGACTATGTCCAATTATGCTCGACCAAACTTGGAAGGGACAGAGACAAGTATTGTTCGACCTACAATTGCGAACAATAACTTTGAGCTCAAGCCTAGCATCATTCAAATGGTGCAGCAATATGTACAGTTCGACGGATTACAAGATGAAGATCCGAACTTGCATATTGCTAATTTTCTTGAAATCTGTGACACCTTCAAAATCAATGGTGTCTCAGACGATGCGATAAGGCTAAGACTCTTCCCCTTCTCCCTAAGAACCAAAGCCAAACAGTGGTTGAGTTCTCTTCCAAGAGGATCGATCACTACTTGGAACATTTTAACTGAAAAATTTCTTTCTCGTTATTTCCCCCTGCTAAAACTGCTAAGCTGCGTAATGATATAACTTCATATTCTCAAATTGATTCTGAGACCCTCTATGACACTTGGGAGAGGTTCAAAGAACTTTTGAGAAGATGCCCACATCATGCTCTGCCTGTATGGTTGCAGGTTCAGACATTTTATAATGGGCTAAACCAAGAGACTAAGCAAATGATAGATGCCGCTTCCACTGGTTCTTTAGACCGCAAAACTCCGGAATCCGCTCTTGAGCTTATCGATGACATGGCGATGAACACTTATCAGTGGAATTCGTCCAGGTCTCGCCCATCTAAACCTGCAGGTATCTACGAAGTGGATTCGGTGACGCAACTGGCGATGCAAGTGGAAATGCTCAACAAGAAGATCTCGGAGATGACTGCTCCCTCCGCCGCTAAGGTATATGAAAATGCTACTGCTGCCGAGCAGGTGGATTATCTGGGGAACATACCCAGGCCTGCTCAAAATATTTCTGCGAATAATTTTTCTGCTTTTTCGAATTTTTCTTCTCCTCCTGGTTTTTCCGCTTCTTCGAACACATATCATCCCGGATGGCGTAACCATCCTAATTTTTCTTGGAGTAATAATGCTAACGTAGTACGCCCACCGCACGATTTTACACCACCACCACCACCGCAACAAAATTTTCAAAAACCTTTCCCTTTGGAAGAGATCCTCGCTAAATATATAAGCTCGAACGATGCCACTATTAGAAATTTAACAGGATCAATGAAAAACTTAGAAAATCAAGTCGGCCAACTCGCCAAGGCCTTTTCCGAGAGACCACCTGTAACTCTTCCCTCGAACACTGAGCCTAACCCAAGGGAGCACGCAAATGCGATTTCCCTTCGGAGCGGTAAAGTTGTTAACGAGCCCACCACAAGGGAAGAGCCAATGGTGATTGTCCCTCCTGTTTGCACCCCCACGGAGAATGATAACATAGATCTTGAAAAAGAAAAATCTATTTTTGAAAAAGAAAAGGATAGCTCCATTATTTCTAATTCTGCAAAAGAAAAAAATGGTTTTCAAAATGATGCTCCGATTGTTCTAAAAGAATTCCCGCCACCTCCTTATCCGGCTAGACTTAGGAAAGACAAACTAGATGATCAGTACCAACGCTTTCTTGAAATGTTCAAACAAATTCACATTAATTTGCCATTTCATGAAGCGATTAGTCAAATGCCGAAGTACGCAAAATATCTTAAGGACTTATTAACGAATAAGACGAAATTGGAGAACTTATCACATGTAACATTGAATGAAGAATGCTCGGCAGTCATTAAAAATTCTAATCTGCCTAAAAAGATAAACGATCCGGGTAGTTTTTCCATTCCTTGTATCTTTGGTGATTTATTTGTTAAACATGCGTTAGCAGATCTAGGAGCGAGCATCAACTTGATGCCTTTTTCACTATTTAAGAAGTTAGGATTGGGCACTCTGAGCCCTACAAGAATGAGTATCCAATTAGTTGATCAGTCTATTAAGTATCCACTAGGTATCGTTGAGGACGTGCTAGTAAAGGTCGACAAATTCATCTTCCCGGTGGATTTTTTCATTCTTGATATTGAAGAGGATGTCGAGGTTCCTCTTATCCTTGGACGACCATTTCTAGCCACCTCTCGAGCAGTTATAGACGTTAGTAACGAAAAGTTGTTTTTGCGTGTGGGAGATGATGAGGTCACATTTTCAATCAATCAATCCATGAAACATTCTTTAAAAAATGATGACTCATGTTTTTTCCTTGATGTTTTAAATGAAGACTCCTCTCTTTCTCTTTCAAATATTTCTTCCAATGATTTTTCTTCCTCTTTTTCTGATTTTTCTACAAATGTTTTTGAGGAAATGGTTATGTCCGCACAAGCCAATTTTGCAAATGAACCAGTGTTTAGACAAAAAAATTATGAAAAACTTATTTTTGAAAATGAAAAAGTTTTAAAGAATTCCTATGAGGAACCACCCAACTTAGAACTCAAACCCCTTCCCGAACATCTCAAATATGCCTTTCTTGAACAAAATTCCAAATTACCCGTTATAATCTCAGCTTTACTTTCTCAACCGAAAACGATCAATTTATCGAACTACTACGAAAGCATCGCCGAGCTATAGCGTGGCAAATTTCCGATATGCCTGGCATAAGCCCTTCCTTTTGTACCCACAAAATATTTTTTGAAAATAATCCTAAGGGTGTAGTTCAACCGCAACGTCGTCTTAATCAAAATATGAAAGAGGTTGTGAAGGGAGAGGTGCTTAAGTTATTAGATGCGGGGATAATTTATCCTATTTCCGATAGTCAGTGGGTAAGTCCAGTCCAGGTTGTTCCTAAGAAGGGTGGGATCACGGTAGTGACAAATGAAAACAATGACTTAATTCCAACTAGGACGATAACGGGATGGAGGATGTGCATCGATTACCGTAAACTAAACGATGCCACTCGAAAAGATCACTTCCCCCTCCCCTTTATCGATCAAATTTTAGAACGTTTGTCCGGGCACAATTTTTATTGCTTCCTCGACGGTCTCTCGGGATACTTTCAAATCCCTATCGCACCCGAGGACCAAGAGAAGACGACATTCACTTGCCCCTTCGGAACTTTTGCTTATCGTAGAATGCCTTTCGGATTATGCAACGCACCCGCCACCTTTCAGCGGTGTATGCTTGCCATTTTTGATAAATACGTAGAGAATATTATGGAAATATTTATGGACGATTTTTCTGTTTTTGGCGACTCCTTTAATTTATGTTTAGAAAATTTGGAAAAAGTTTTACAACGCTGCGAAGAAACGAATCTAGTTTTAAATTGGGAGAAGTGCCACTTTATGGTACGTGAAGGCTTAGTCCTTGGCCACAACATTTCCGCTAGGGGAATTGAAGTGGACAAGGCAAAAATTGAATTAATTGAAAAGTTACCGCCGCATACAAATATTAAAGCTATTAGAAGTTTTTTAGGGCATGCGGGTTTTTATCGACGATTCATTAAAGACTTTTCAAAAATTACTAAGCCTCTCACCCACCTTCTCGAAAAAGACACTCCTTTCGTTTTTAATGAATCATGTCTCGCGGCATTTGAATTAATTAAATCAAAACTTATAAACGCTCCTATTTTGATCGCCCCAGTTTGGGATTTACCATTCGAAATCATGTGTGATGCGAGTAATCATGCGGTAGGTGCGGTTTTAGGTCAACGAATCGCTAAGAACTTTCATCCGATTTTCTACGCTAGTAAAACTCTCACTTCTGCGCAAGAAAATTACACCACAACGGAGAAAGAGCTCTTAGCAGTTATTTTTGCTTTTGATAAATTCCGACCGTATGTTACTCTTTCTAAGGTTATTGTTTTCACGGATCATTCCGCTTTGAAGTGCCTCCTTTCTAAACCGGATGCCAAGCCGCGTCTTATCCGTTGGATCCTCTTACTTCAAGAATTCGACTTGGAGATTCGGGATAAGAAAGGAGCGGAAAACTTAGCAGCTGATCATCTCTCTCGTCTTGAAAATCCTAATCTAGATATTTTAAATGAAACTTTTATTAATGACTCTTTTCCGGATGAGCGTCTTTTTAATATTTCTTCATCTCCTACCCCCTGGTTTGCCGACCTGGCCAATTATCTTGTGGCCCGGGTCCTTCCAAAAGAATACTCCACTCACCAAAAGAAGAAATTCTTTTCGGAGTTGAAGTATTATTTTTGGGAAGACCCATTTCTATTTCGCATTTGTGCGGACCAGGTGGTAAGGAGATGTGTTTCGCGGGAAGAGGGTCATCAAATTTTAAAACATGTTCATGAAGGTCCGATTGGCGGGCACTATCAGGCTAACCGCACCGAACACAAAGTACTTAGTGCTGGCTTCTATTGGCCAAGCATATTTAAAGATGCACAAATCTTTGTGGGCGGGTGCGATCGATGCCAGCGGACTGGAAATCTCTCAAATAAAAATGAAATGGAACAAAACTACTTTCTCGAGTGCGAAGTTTTTGATCTATGGGGCATAGACTTTGTCGGCCCATTTCCCTCCAGCTTAGGAAATAAATATATTCTAGTCGCAGTCGATTATGTTTCTAGGTGGGCAGAGGCCCAAGCTCTACCAAATAAAGATGCTCGCGTTGTTGTCAATTTTCTAAAAAAATTATTTTCTCGCTTTGGTTTTCCTCGAGCGATCGTTAGTGATAGGGGAAGTCATTTTTGCAACGCTCAACTCACTAAGGCTTTAGCCAAATATGGCGTTACGCATAAATTATCCACTGCTTATCACCCCCAAAATAACGGTCAGGTCGAGGTAGTCAATCGCGAACTTAAACGAATTTTAGAAAAAAACATTTCTACTTCTCGTAAGGATTGGTCTTTAAAATTAGACAATGCTTTGTGGGCCTATCGGACAGCGTACAAGACCGCCATCGGTTGTACTCCTTTCCGATTAGTCTATGGCAAATCGTGTCATCTTCCGGTAGAAGTAGAACACCGTGCGTACTGGGCGTTAAAGTTTTTTAATTTCGATCCGCACTCGGTCGGCGAGCATAGAAAAAACCAACTAAATGAGCTGGACGAGTGGCGAGCGTACGCATATGAAAATAATAAAATTTATAAAGAACGCACGAAATTGTATCACGATAAGAACCTGCGCCACCCTAAAACATTTAAAACAGGCAATCAGGTTCTTCTTTTTAATTTGCATTTACGTCTCTTCCCGGGAAAGCTTAAATCTAGATAGTCCGGACCGTTCGCGGTCAAGGAGGTTTTTCCTTACGGCACTGTGCTACTTTCACACCCCGATAAGGGGGACTTTAAAGTTAATGGCCCTAGACTTAAACTCTATTTCTCTAATGATTCTGTGACTCCTGCAAAGGAGAATCTTCTTTTTGATTCTTAGTTTATTATTTTCTGATGGACAATTTTTTTTTGGACTACTATATTTTTATGAAACCTCTTTTATTTGAATTGTTGTAATAAAAAAAACATTATCGGGCATCTGCCCATGGACTCTATCTTTTTGCTTTTATTTTGCTCTTTCTACCGGAGGCCAATCAAGTCCATGATCGTGGTCGCCGCTCCGCCATTGCTGATATCAGATGGATCAAGTCATACCTGCTGACGATCAAGTACTCCAAAAAGCAAGCATGGGGGAGCGACATTCGCCTTCATCTCGCAGCCCCGGGGAAGTCCTGTTCTTTTTATTTACTTATTTTCCTGTATTTTTTTTTCTTTTTCTCTTCTTCTCAGTCCCCTTCTCTTTTTCTTTATGTTTTCTTCATTGAGGGCAATGAAGAATTTAAGCATGGGGGGGGTCTAGTTTCTTTTGGCCTTTTATTTCTGTTTTTCTTCTTTCAAAAGAAATTTTTTTATATGTTTTAAATGAGTATAGTATTTTATGTCATCAAAATCTAAAATCCAAAAAAAAAAATTATAAAATATAAACCCAAAAAAATTTTTAGAAAAATTAAAATTTAAAAAAAAAATTGTGCTTAAATCGATTTGAAAAACAAAATCTAAAATTATTTCTATCTTTATTTTCATGTTTCTTCTAGTGATGTGTAGGCCCGTGCGGTTTTTGTAGTTCTATGTAGAATCCTTTGAAAATGTTTTCTAAACTTATCATTTTAGCATAATTTAGTTTTACTAGTTTCTTTTTCTTAAATAGAGGCATCCGTTTTTTACGTTATAAGTAGCAATTTGTAGTTATGTCTTCTTATTCGGTTAGTTGCTTACGAATGGTTGCTAGGTATCATTAGTTCTTTTTCATTTGCGGGGTAGTCTTTCTTGGTGTCTAGAACTTGTACCAAGCTACTCTCGAAGCATTTGCGTCGTTTTTACATTCTTTAGAAATGATTTAGGCCACCATTTGAATAGTTTGAGCTTTTCTTGCCCACCAAAAACAAAACCCTTGCAAAACAATTTTGGGCCTTTTCCTTATTTTCCTTGTTTTTAGCTCCACCTTTCATTTCATTATGTTCACCAAAGCCAAATGTACCTCCTATGTTTTGCACTATAACTTTGAGCTTAAAAATGATTTTGAGGGAGGGGTATTATTTTTGAAATGAATAGGAAAATTTTCAAGCTTATTTTTGGAGCTTCCTTATCAAATCTTATTCAAAAATGAAAAAAATTGAGAAAGAAAAAATGAAAAAAAAATCAAATCAAAATAAAAAAAAAAGGAATGCAAAAAGGTTTATGTTTGGCCAAGTTTGTAAAAGAAAATTTTCATGGCCTTATTTTTGTAGTTTCATATTGGAGAAATGACATACTTATTATTTCTCATTTTTTATACTTTGTTTATTTTTGAGCTCACCTTAGTTTAGTGCCTAAAGCCCTCATGTTTATCTTTGATTCCATTTACCAAATCATTTACCTAAGCCAAGTTTTAATGCCTAGTAGAAGTCCTAATGATCTTAGAACTTAAATTCGCGTAGTGGAGAAAGTGTGAACGTACAAGCCTATGGCCACCATCATTGATGGATTTCTTTGGAGGTTATCTTGGAGTGTTTTAGGGTTAATGTTTATCTAGCAACCTAGTAGTTTGTTAACGCGCCGTCTACTTAGAACCTCTACTTTTGTTTTCCTTATTTTCATTTATTTTGGATGCCTTGTTTTTAAGATTTAGAAATTAGTAGACTTTTCTTATGTTTTAATGAGATTTTTAGGGTTCCATTTTCAAATTTTCTATTGTGCACTTCTCACCCCACTAGTTGATAATATGAGTATTAGGATAATTTAATTTTTCATGTTTTATTTTTCTTAACTATGGAACTTAATATTTATATATCTTTTTCTTCCTTTTTGTTTCTCCATATTTTCATTTCTATTTGCTTGAGGGCAAGCAAATGTTTAAACATGGGGGAGTTTGATGACTAGTTTTAGTCATCCCTTTTTAGGGCACTTTAGAAGTTTATTTCCAAAATATCATTGCAATTTTATGCTTTTGTAGGCTTGGAAGTTGTTATTTCATGTAATGTTCTCATTATCGTTGTTTTTTTATAAACTTATGCTTTATGTTAAGCTTTATTTTATAAATTTATGTTTGGTTATCTTTGTATTAGTTATTATTATTATAACCAATATTATAAATTTATGGTTGTTAAATGTTATGTTTTTATCTAATGATCTAGTTATGAATTATATTTTAATTTGATAATTAGTTATGTTATTATTATTAGAACTAATGTTGTGTTTTTTTTTATGTTGCTTTGTAGGTGCAGCCCTCATGTATATGGTGCAGCCCAATCACCTTTGGAGCAGCCCACTAGCACCAAAGCAGCCCTCAATCACCTTGGAGCAGCCCCTACCTTGCTACCCGAGCCCCTATGGAGCAGCCCAAGCCCCCTAATCAAGCTACCCGAGCACTTGATGCAGCCCCTACCTTGCAACCCGAGCCCTACATCCAACAAAGGCCCAACAGCCCACTACCAAGGGTGGTCGACCCTCTCCAAGCCCAAACATCCCCTCCTCATTGATTTTTCTATCATTTAATATTGTATTCATGCATTTCTCCAACCACATGGCCGGCCAACCCCCTATTCCTCTCATTTATTATTATTTTTTGCCACCTTTCAATCCATGCATGCATCATAAAATTCTCTCTCCCTCCACATTAAATTCTCTATGCATGCACCTCCCCATTATACATGGCCGGCCCCCTACATTCACCCCCCTTCTTCCTCTCTCTCATGTTCATTTAATCACATGCATTCCCCCTTATTTATTTTATTTCTTTTTTTTATTTTCCATAAATATCATGCATGAATCATTCCTCTCTCTCTCCCCTCATTAAATACATCATGCATGAACATTCTTCCCCCCATGGCCGGCCACCCCTTGGTCTCCCCCTATTCTAGATGCTTCCCTCCTCTCCTATAAAAGGAACCCAAGTCTAAAGCTTAAAAGGTTGGATTGGAGCAAGAGAGCAAGAGAGTACAAGTCAAGAGAGTTCTTTTCATTGTAATTTTCATTTCTAGTTTCGCTTTTAGTTGTAATTTCAATTGTTGTTTGAAAGCTTTGTTTAAGATCGTTTTGTTTTAGCATTTTGAACGTTTCTTTTTAGTAATAATAATGAAAATGTTCCTCTCTTCTTTCATTTTGTCTTCCCTTTTCAATTATGCGTAGCTAATTTCCTATAGCATTCGATCGTGAGGATCCATGAAGTGAGATGAGAGTTTATTTTCTTTCTTAGTTTTATTTTTGGTTATTTCTACTCGGTCCTTCTTTGATTAATTTGTGTCGACTCCGTATTTCCGGTATACGGTAGTAGGCCTTGTTCTCATTTTATAGTAGTCGAGAGACTCATGATTTGAAAGATCACTCAAAGAATGAAGGAGTTTAACGCAATCCTAGAGATAGGACGACGTAAATCCTCCGGATTGGAGTCAAATCCAATAGTGCGGATCACCTCGATAATGCAACTTTAGGCTTCTTTGGTTTGTAAAGAGATTTCGATCGAAGAGTCTATAAGTTAGGAGACCTAATGCTCTAGCGAGATTTTGTCTTATTTTCGGATCCGTCACGGCCGAGTATGATTTGCAAAATTAAAACTATCTTTATTTTTTATCTCTCTCATCTAATTTCATGGTGAATCATTGATCGAATGCTAGCTTTTTATTATAAGTTTTTCGTCTCGCAAATTGTCTTTCATTTTACTTAAAAAAATTCTAAAAATCCAACTATTTTCCGGTAGGATAATATTTCAAGCGTGAGTAGCAGTACTTGACAGCCCCGTGTTTAAATACGACCTTGGTACTACGATTCGACAGGTACGCTTGCCTGTTCGGGTTTTGGCCCACCAGTGTACCATCGGGAGTTCGACCATTTGGCTCGATATGCAGATTCTTACCAGCTGGACGAAGCAGGGTACATCAAGAGGTTCTATAAGGGCCTGCGGGAGGACTTGCAGGAGGCTTTGTTGTTTGTATCCGACAGGCCTATCTTCTGGATTTTGGAGATGACAAAGAGGATCGAGGCTGATTGGCACACCACTTGGGTCCGGAAGCGGCAAGCGGAGGATCAGGGTCGGAGAGCATGAAATGATCAGCGGCGAGGTGCTATACAAGATGGGAGGAGGATAAAGGACCAACCTCTTCAGGAAGTGAGGAAGGAGCCGAAGGAGCAGGTGATATTGGCCCCTCAACCTCTCTGAATGTAGGAGATGCCGAGACCCGGGGGTATGGCGTATCCCCCACCAGAGTGCTTCCATTGTCTTCAAATTGGGCACCTTAGGAGAAACTGCCCCATGAAAGGGGCACCACCTTCAGCACCACAGGGTGGCCCACCTGCTCAGCATTTTGGAGGCCGAGGAAGCGGCCGAGGTCGTGGATACCAGGGGGAGATCGTAGACAAGAAAGGGAGCAGGTGTATGCTTTGGACCTTGCATAGCCTCGGAATCCAGAGCAGGTCATAGCAGGTACGCTGCAATGCTTCGTTATTTTCATAGAATTTCCCTCTCAGTTGTTAAATCTTAGAACAGCACTAGAGAGATTAACAAGGAAAGAAAACTCTTTATAGAACCCTAAGACATCTAATCACCTCAGGTACAGTCTTCATCAGCGGCAAGCCTGCCCGCACGCTTTTCGATACTGGAGATACTCATTCCTTTGTGTCGGAGACGTTCGTAGAAGTACTGGAAGGCGTGGAGTGATTTACGGGATCGAAGATGAGGGTGTGACTACCTGATGGATCTGAACTCCTTACCTCGGACCACTGCAATATGGAGGCATAAATTGGTGGAAAGGCGTTCGAGGCTCCAGTGACGATTTTGAAGCTGACGGACTACGACCTGATCCTGAGCATGGCATGGATACACTGGAACCATGCCCAGATTGATTTCTAAGCGAAGAGGATCACCGTGAGACACGGGGACTCTTTCATTGTCATCGAAGGTATAAGACCTGTCTCTCGTATACTCTTATCTTCGGCACAGGCCATTAAGGCCCATCTGCAGGGAGAGGAGGTTTATCAGATTCTATTTGAGATGGCGGAAGTCGAGGGGTCTGTGACAGACATCCCGGTGGTGCGAGATTTCGCTGACCTCTTTCCAGAGAAACTACCAGGACTACCTCTGCACCGAGAGCAGGACTTCCAGATACAGCTTGTGCCGGGGGCCAAAACGGCATCTAGTGCCCCTTACAAGATGGCCTCGAAAGAATTGACATAGTTCCGAAGTCAGTTGCAGGAACTAGTAGAGGCAGGGTTTGTCCGGCCGAGCTCATCACCATGGGGAGCTCCGGTATTGTTCGTCAAAAAGAAAGACGGGACACTCAGGTTGTGCATCGACTACCGAGCACTAAACCGGCCGACAGTCCGGAAAACCTATCCACTGCCAAGGATAGACGAGCTACTACCAGCTTCTTTTCAAAATTTGATTTGAGGTCGGGCTACTACCAGCTTCATATTTGAGAGGAGGATATTCAGAATACTGCTTTTAGCAGTAGATATGGATTGTTTGAGTTTACGGTGATGCCCTTCGGGCTCACGAATGCACCTTCGGCGTTCATGACCCTCATGAACCAGGTTTTCAAGGAGTACCTAGATGTGTTTATCATTGTGTTTATCAATGACATCCTCATCTACTCGAGAATGGAGGAGGAGCACACTCGCCATCTGGCACTGAACCTACAGAGACTGCGGGAGAATCACTTATATGCAAAGTTCAGCAAATGTTAGTTTTGGTTGAAGGAGGTGGGCTTCCTAGGCCATATTATCAGTAGAGCCGGGCTGGCAGTGGATCCGACAAAGATTCAGGCAGTTCGAGATTGGCTGCGGTTGAAGACAGCCACCGATGTACAAAGTTTCCTAAGACTTGCCGGTTATTACCGGAAGTTAGTGGAGGGGTTCTCTCAAATTGCCCTCCCACTCACATCTTTGACGAAGGAGGTACCTTTCGTTTGGACCCTGTAGTGCCAGGAGGCTTTCCAGGAGCTGAAGGATCGACTCACCTCGGCTCCTATACTTACTCTCCCCTCGAGGAGAGAAGGTTTTCAAGTCTACACTGATGCTTCCTACCAGGGTATGGGAGTTGTACTGATGCAGAAGGGCCATGTGATTGCATATGCGTCTCGCCAGTTGAAGAAGCACGAGCAGAACTACCTGGTGCACGACCTTGAGATGGGAGCGGTCGTTTTTGCTCTGAAGGTCTAGCGCCACTATCTTTATGTAGTCCACTGTGACATCTACTTCGACCACAAGAACCTGAAATATGTGAACACGCAGAAGGAGCTGAATATTAGGCAGAGGCGCTGGGTGGAGTTCTTAGAGGATTACCATTATGAGATGCACCACCATCCAGGGAGGGCAAACGTGGTGGCCGACGCGTTGAGTCGGAGAGCTGCCACTTCCGAAGCTGGGCCCCAGGTACTTCTATGGAGATGGTGAGGAGATTGGAGGATATGTACATCACACTGGTGTAATCCGAGGACCCCGAGCTTTACATGGAGTATTTGGCTGCGATGAGTGCTACAGACGATATCCGGGACCGAGTTAGAGATGGGCAGAGGCGGGATACTAAATTGGGAGCCGATATTCTGAGCCTTGGAGAACTGTGCAGTAGGGGATTACACGATGAGGGGCGGCGTGGTATGCTTTAGAGGTCGGACTTATATACCAGAAGGAGTCCAGGTACGGTAAGATATCATGGCGGAGGCCCACCACAGCAGATACTCAGTGCACCCGGGGATCACGAAGATGACTGCGGACTTGAAGAAGATAATGTTTTGGCTGGGGATAAAGAAGGACATTACATACTTCGTGACTCATTGCGAGGCATGCCAGTTGGTGAAGGCGGAATGCAGGAACCCCGCTGGATTGCTACAGCCACTCCCGGTGCCGGAGTAGAAATTTGAGGACATTGCGATGGATTTTATTCATGGACTCCCCCGATCACGGACGGGAAACGACTCGATTTGGGTCATCGTCGATCGGTTGACGAAGGTGGCCAGATTCATTCCGATCAGGAAGGATGACTCCGTGGGAGTACTAGTACGGAGATTTGTGGAGCAGTTCGTTCGATATCACGGGGTGCCCAAGAAGATTGTATCGGATCGGGATGGCCGGTTCACTTCCAGGGAGTGGAGATCCGTGCAGGCTTATTTAGGCACGCGATTGACCTTCAGCACCGCATTCCATCCCCAAATGTATGGGCAGACAGAACGCACCAATCAAACGCTGGAAGATCTTTTGAGGCTATGCATTTTGGACCGCGGGGAACCATGGGAGAAGCTCTTACCCCTGGTCGAGTTCTCCTATAACAACAGCTACCAGTCCAGCATCTGGATGGCGCCTTATGAAGCCTTGTATGGAAGGAAATGCAGGACCCCACTTTCCTGGGTCTAGGACGAGGATCCGAAGGCGTTGGCATCGGATTTTGTTGAGGACACTGAGGCCCAGGTGAGACTGATCAGAGACAGGATGTTAGAGGCACAGAGCAGACAAGCTAAGTATTATGACGCCCTACATCGTCAGGTGGAATTTCAGGTGGGGGACCGAGTGTTTTTAAAGATCCGGCCCATGCATGGAGTTTCATGGGTGCGCGGTCGGAGAAAGAAGCTCAGCCTTAGGTATATGGGCCCTTACAGGATCCTGGAGCGGATCGGGGCCCTCGCCTACAAGCTTGAGTTACCACCAGAGCTGGCAGCTCTACACGATGTCTTCCATATTTCTTCACTGAGGAGGGCTCTACTACGCCCGGAACAGCAGATTTTGACCACTGAAGGGCCGGTAGCTTCAGACCGGTCTGTTCACTTGGAGTCGGTTCGGATCGATGACAAAGGAGTAGGGATCTTGTGCCGCAAGAAGATCCCCTTAGTCAAGGTTTTGTGGAGGAACCACGGTAAGGAGGAGCACACCTGAGAACCGCAGGACCTGATGAGGCAAAAATACCCGGAGTTGTTCAGTTAGGTATACTATAAATTTCCTTCTTGTATTGAACCGGTAGGACTAGATAAGGGAAATCGAGAACCTAGGCATGAGCAGGAAAGTAGAGGCTAATCTTTTGTTTATTGGGGAGATTGCGTTCGTTTATCAAACAAGTAATCTCGCTTCAACTCAATAGGAAAAACCATATGGGATGTTACAAGTTATTTTATTTCGGTAGATATCCCCATAGGCTCAACCTCAATTTCGGGGACGAAATTTTTGTTTTGTTTATTGGGATTTGTAACATCCCATTTCCGGCTAGACCCCTAGGAGTCGGTCTGTTATGACAGAACCCTAGGAAACCTAAGAATTGAAGTCCATCGACCAAGATTTTGGGTCACGGGTTGGTCACGCCCGTGACCGACCCGTCACGCCCGTGAACTTGGGCGTGACCCCTTCGATGATCATCGACCACAGAGAGACGATCTGTGAGCTCTGAATTTTCAGTCACGGGTTGGTCACACCCGTGACCTACCTGTAACGCCCGTAACCTAGGGCGTGACCCCTTTCGACGATCGTCAATCTCAGGAAGACGATCAGCAAACTCAGAATTTGCATCACGTGCCTGTCACGCTCGTGATCGACATGTCACGCCCGTGACCTAGGGCGTTACCCCCTTCGACGATCGTCGATCTCCAGAAGATGATCGGCGAGCGCAGAATTTGCAACCCGAGCCTGTCACGCCCGTGACCGACGTGTCACACCCGTGACCTATAGCGTAACCACCCTTCGACGATCGTCAATCTCAGGAAGACGATCGTCGAACTCTGAATTTGCCACCCGGGTCTGTCACGCCCGTGACAAAGGCCAAAACGTCGATTCAGGCCCGAAATTATTCTAACACGCGTTATAATAAATTTTGGTGTGGAAAGTTACACCATGAATATTTAAGGGCCGTTTCCTTCTCTAATTACTTACTAAAATGAGGAAGTGTTGGCCTAATAGGAAATCGCCACCTGGATCAGTCTTTTCACCTTCCACCTTTTCCTCTCCCTCCACCATAACTGAAATATTATTAAGAGAGAGCATTCATGGCCATGAATGCTTCACCCTTTCCCCTCCCCACTTGGAGATCTATAAAAGCCCCCTTAGAGCAAGATGAGAAGGTTACACTCTTGACCAAACGGATTCAGATTATTGTTCTTGCTGTAGGAGAAGTTCGGGAACGCCACAACCACGCCCTAACAATCCGACGTTCATCTCGCCTCAAAACCGCGAACAAGGTCCTCCTCTACTTCTTCTCTTATGGGTAAATCTTAGGATCTTATAAATGAAGTTCATGCTCAAAGGAGCCGGACCTATCTCGCATTTTCATGGAAAACCATGAAAAATATATTTTTCGGGTACGCCGGAAACTGCCACCTCCGGCGGCCAAACCACCGCCAACTGATAGTCATCGCCTCGACGGAGGTGGTGGAGGTGGGATCTGGCCAGGGAAGTGACCGAACGGCCGGCGAGGGATCGCGGATGAGCTACAGGAAATATATGTTGTCTGGTTTCAGTTCACGGGTTCTGTAGAAGATGAGCAGTAAAACATATTTATATTATAATGTTTTGAATATAGTATATAAGGAAAATATATATATAATGGGTGTATTTTGAGGCTGCAAAACGAGACACTTAGAGGTAGATTTAGGAAAAATGGCCAGCCACGAAAGTTGTAACCCTTGGAGTCTAGATTAATTTAAAATAAATTTCAACTCGTTTGGGTAAGTGGTTTGACCGCAGCACTCGTTTTAGTGGGGGTCGTACCTAGAGTTGGGCAGAAACTAAAATGAATGCCCACTCTTCGTCCCTTATCGAAATGACCTAAAATTTGGGCAGGGGGTTACCCTTAGCCATATCTAGAGGCTGTCAAAAATGGGAATTTTTGGAGATACTTTGCCTAAAGTTTTTGTTTTAATTTAATAAAGTTAGAGTAAATTATCTAAGTAGTCAAATGACCTCCAAACCCTCCCAAATTTTTGTGAGTGGTCTTTGGCTATAAAACCTAGTTTTGTACAAAATTCCAACTCATTTGGATTAGTTTTGGGTAGGGAATCACCTATCCTTAACTAGGCATTAATGATGCATTTTTGAGTAAAAAGTGCACTAAGAAGTTGGAATGGTTGAATAACCTCAACAGAGGCTGATACCTTGACCACTAACTTAGAAGGGTTATTACAACCCACTTAGGAAAAATGGTGTGGTTTAGAGTTGATTTACCCTAGGATCCAAGCTCAAACCCTAAATGGAGGGTTTTGAGGGTTGTGAAGGACATGGGGGCAAATGCCCTTGTAATGTCTTGAAATTCAGTAGAGTCGACGTTAACATAATATAAATCATCTGGATGGAATCTCGGAGGATTTGGAGATAGGTAGATACCTCAAAACCTTAACCTTAGCTTTAGGGTAAAATACCAAATAAGTAAAAAATGTCACTAAACATTATCTAAAAGCTATTAAACTCGGGTAGAGTGAGTTTTGGAGTTGGTAGAATCTATAGCAAGTTTACTGGAATTTTATGATGTCTATTTCCAGCACTTCATTTGTAACGTTTGTTATAGCACTAATTGATATTTTAATTATTTGGATCTTTATTTTTATTGAAACCCCATGCAATCTTGGAAGTAAATGTTTTAGGTCAGAATGAATGCTCCTGAATTTTTGTATAATTTTTAGTTGAGTAAATCTAGTACTTCTTTCACAAATGTTAAAAAGAGCTTTTATGGTTTAAAAATTAATTATGGATGATATTTCTGATGAAAAATTATGACGCTTAGGATTTGAGACTTTCAGGCCATTATATTCTTGTAGACATTTATTCATGATTTTTAGAATTGTAGTTACGGTACTTTCTTTACAAGTCCACCTTAAGAAGATATTTGATAATTAATTTATTCAGAGATTAATACTTGCTGATAAATTATGAAGATGGGTCAATGCTATTTTTAAGGTTGTATCTGCATAGTATAGTTAATTTATAATTTTTGGATGGATATTCTCAGTATTTGATTCACAAATAACGAAATATAGAAAATATTGCTAAAATAGTTTTAGTGCCATTTTGATGATAGAAAAATTATGATACTTTGGATTTACCATATTGAGATAACATAATATTTAGTATAATTTTGTTGGACATCTTGCATGAGTACTAAGGGTAGTTCATGTTCAAACCGGTAGCCCTTGGAATTTTTGAGGAAATTAATTAAATGCCAGATAAATTAGGAAAATTATCATTTTCTAGATTTAAGCTAATTATATCATGATAATAATTTAGGTCATTTGGGTGATTATCTAGATTATCTCCTATTCGGTTCGACATATAGTGTAGGTTGGTCTGCATATAGCAAATTGTTAAATTGCAATAAGACATGATCTGGGATAGTTGTTGGAGTTAGTCATTTTGTCTGGGTGGACAGTTGTGGATGACATCGCAATAGAAAGATATGAAGAGTAGTGAGAAGTGGTGTTAGCTAGAGTTAAGAGGTGCTCGGGTTCGACGAAAGATCATCTTTCCCGAAGAGAGAGCCCTTCACAGGGAATACCGGGGGCAATCCTGGGTTAACGTAAACTGTAATAACAAACTGATAAGAGTAACTTAGTAATTAGGGTTGAACGTTTCACAAACACCATTAGCACAGGAAGATGGTTGGGAGCTTCGACTCGGTTGTTTAAGAGACGGACGGAATGGTCCGGGGAGCTTCCGCTCGATTGGTTAAGAGACAGACGTGTTGGTCCGGGGAGATTCGGCTCGGCTTTTGTTGATTACGATTAAATTTGCATGTGCTTAAAAGGAAAGAAAATTAAGGTGGTGGGTCTTCGGTATTGGAGGGTCGATGCACCGACGCCAATACGCTGACTTGGCAAGTGTGGTTAGCACTTCGCCAACAGAAGTCCGGTGCGCCAGCCGGCAAGAGTACGCAGGAGTCCGCTTCGTGCACCAAGCGTTGAGGCGTACGATAGGTCTAACTGGTAGTGCTTTACTAATTTAGAGGTGGGCGAGGCCCAACTCACCGCTTCCGTCTGCCACGACGGAGGTAATGGCTCCGAAAGGGGGGAACTAAAGGTCTGTGTGCACAGAGTCGGGTGTGTGAGTTGCACTTGCATGTTCCATCATACCCACTTGCATGTCATAGCATAATCGATTCACCCCTTACACCTAATGTATAAGTGGAATGGGACGCTTATACAATAGGCCTTGCAAAACGACCCCTTGGTATATAAGCTTGTGTGGGCAAGTTTATAAATTAAGGTTAAATTCAATATATATATATACTGCTGTTTGATAACCGATACCCCAATGTATAAGTGGTATGAGACACGTTATACGATGGGAGCCTTGTAGAAGATCCATTGACTTAGGTGCTTCTGCACATAAGTTAAGGTTACATTTCTTACTTTCTGTTATTGCCATTATTTATTATAGAAATGCTAGATTAGTTCCGCTACCACCTATTTTCTTTTGATTTAATCTCCACCCTCATGTCCTTCCCTTTCTTCCTCTCCGCTCGGTACCTAGGAGCCATGGGGAAGGGGTAGGGGATTATAGGGATTAGTCTTTATGACTAACGGTTTTCGAACCGCAACATTTTAGGGGATCGTGGAGCCCAGCACGGGGGAGCAGCCCCAGATACCGGTGCGCAGATGGGGCAGTCTAGCTCCGGAGTTCATACAGCCAGGACCGTGAGTCTCGACCTTGAGTAAATGTTTGTTTTTGCTTCCGCATGAGTGACCTATAGTGAGGATTATGATGTACCGGGCATAAGCCCGTATTTTAGTACTCTGATATATTATTATGTGGACACTCCCTTCGTGGAGATTTTATTACTTTTTTTCTATATATGTGATTTTTTCTGTGGACTTGTGTTTACTTTATTGTGCTACCTTTCTGTGATCTAATTGGCCGACAGAATCGGCGCTTTGTGGTGATGACCGTTCAGGGCGTGTAGGTGTCACCGCAAAGTGGAGGTTCTGGGCCTAAGACCCCGATGTTTTAAAAGAAAAAAAAGGGGTCTTACATCATTGATAGATCTTAATATCTCTAGTGTCACTCTTATATCATGCACAGAGTAAAGAATATTCAAGCACCAGACCTTTAGTCTACAATCTGAATAAGTTTGCAATCTGGAAGGCAAGAATCAGATTATATATGAACTCTATTAATGAAGACATCTACAACTCCATTTTGATAGATCCTCCAAGTCAAGAAGCTTCTACTTCAACATGCACAAATGTAGTCCCTCCACCTGAATGGACCTATGCTCAGAAGAAAGCAAAAATTTTTGATGCAAAGGCCATGAACATTCTGGCACAAACCATGTCGGATGACATATTTCAGAAGGTGGCCAAATGCACTTTAGCTAAATCCATTTGGGACACTCTAACCAAATGGTTGTAGGATCAGGGTGTGAGAGAAAGGACAGGAGATCCCATCTCATCTCTCAGTTTGAAAATTTCCAGAAAGATGAGTCTGAGACAGTAGCTGACATCAACAACAGACTCAGTTTAATTATCAATGTGCTGAAGAACCTGGGCAAAAATATCTCACTAACTAAGATAAATGACAAGATCCTTATGTGCTTCCCAAGCACATGGGTCTCTAGGATCTGGCCAATCAAGGAGGCCGAAAGCCTGAATGAAATATCAGCTAAGTCTCTTCTAGGCAAGCTCAAATCTTATGAGCAACTGATAAAGTCAAGAGAAGCAGTTGAGCAGAAGACCTCCTCATCGAGAAGGAAAGAGCAAAACATTGTTTTCAAAGCAACTAAAGGACCAGAAGCTCCTCCAACAAATGATGAGCTCATAAGCTTATTGGCCAAGAGATTCTACAAGATGGCCAGAAAAGATTTTAGAAGGAAGTCATCCAGACAAGATGACAGACCAAGATATGACTGAACTCCTACCAAGGAGATTTTCTGCCTCGGTTGCAGAAAACCTAGACACATTCTTCCTAAGTGTCCAGAGAATCAGATGAAGGAGAAAAGAAGAGAAAAAGACTCTAGAAAGAAGTACAACAAGCTCTCCTCAAGAAATCACAAGAGGAAGGAGAAAGGTTTTGTTGCAGAAACCTTGAGTGAAATAGAAGAAGAATATTAATCTTCCAGCTCCAGTGAAGATGAGGAAGAAGTTAAAGAAAAAGAAGTTTGCTTGATGACTATCAATGCATCAGGCAGCTTTTCCAAAGCTGAGCAATCTAAAGAAGAATCTGAATCAGAAGAGGATCATGTAATATCCTCATTTGATTTCAATTCTGATCATTTCAAAACTGAATTTAAATTATTATGCAATGATCTAATAAAATCTGAGAAGGAAATCAAACTTCTCAGAGATAAGATAACTAAAAATGAAAATCTTCTATCATAAAACATTGAACTAAAAGATAAACTAGTTATAGCTTCAGAAGAAATTATTTCTTTAAAAACTAAACTAAATGAGGCTAAGCAATTCGAAGAATCCCTTAATGGGAGAAGCATCAAATTGATGAACATCACAAGCACAGTAAATGCCAGACTCAATGGCAAGCTGGGCTTAGGTGCTTCATCAAGCCAACCTCATTTAATTCAGAAAAACATTCTTTCTACACCCATAAAATTTAGATTAGAAAAGGGTAAAGAAAAGGTAGATGAAAACAATAAACAAACTGAATTAAAACAGAAACCTAAGAAAAAGAGAAAGAATGAGAAAAACCTTAATCATAACAATGTTCAATAGATTTCATCGAACTCAGATCGATGAAATGTGTATAGTTTATCGAACTCAAGTCGACGAACTCTGAACGCAGATTTTTATTATAATTATTCTTTGAACTACGATCGACAAAACTAATATGGTTCGTCGAGCCGAGATCGATGATTTTGGGGCTCGAAGAATGAATATTTCCATTCTCTGAACGAAGTTCGACGAACTTATCCCTATTCATCGAACTCAGGTCGACGAACTTATCAGAATTCGTCGATCCCAGTTCAGCCTAACAAAAACTTTAATTATTCAAGAACATTTAATCAACCAAAAGATTTTGTTAACCCATTTACCCAATAGATAATTCCACCTATGAAATTTCACCCCTTAGGATATAAGAACCAACCTGAATACTCTTATATCTCCAGCTTTAGATTTGAAAAGAATCAAGGACGCAAGGCTACCTTGGTCAAGAACACCTAATTTTTCATTTTGCAGGTGAAAGAATATCCTACCACAAAGGAACAGTGGTATCTGGATAGTGGATGCTCAAAGCATATGACAGGTAGCAAGGACAACTTAACAAACTACAAGTCCAAGATTGGTCCAAAAGTGATATTTGGTGACTCCAACTGTGGCCAAACTAAAGGCTATGAGATTTTCAAGATTGGAGTTGTCACTTTCAAGAAAGTAGCATATGTGAGTGGTTTAAAACATAACCTAATATCCATAAGCCAATTATGTGATGAAGGTTATCAGCTATCATTTAACCATTCTTCTTACATTATATCTTCTATAGATAATAAAACTGTCTTAACTTGTCTTAGGCAAGGAAACATCTATGTAGTAAATTTCAAATCTGCTAGGTTAGAAATATGTTTATTTTATCAAATTAGTAACAATAATGAACTTTGGCATAAAAGATTAGGACATGTAAATCTTAAAAATATTGCTAAACTCTCTAGGGACAACCTTGTTAGAGGATTACCTTCTTTCCCCTATAAGAAGGAAAGACTTTGCAGGGCTTGTCAATTAAGCAAGCAAACCAAAAATAGTTTTAAATTTATTAATAAGAGTGATTCACCCAGGATTCTGTATTTGCTACACATGGATCTATTTGGACCCATTGCTGTACAGAGCTTGGGAGGGAAATCTTATACCTTATATAGTCATTGTAGATGACTTCTCTAGGTTCACTTGGGTGTTCTTCTTGACAAATAAGTTAGATAACTTTAAAGTTCTTACAGACTTTCTTAAGAGCATAAAGATTGAGTACTCTACTCCAGTTGTATTGATCAGAAGTGATCATAACACTGAGTTTGAATCTCTTCCTATGCAAGAATTCTGTGAGATGGAAGATATCAAGCATTACTTCTCTGCTCCTAGAACTCCTCAACAAAATGGGGTAGCATAAAGGAAAAATAGAACCCTGATTGAAGCTGCAGGAACATTACTTACAGATGCTCATATGCCCCTATCCTTTTGGGCAGAGGCTGTAAGCACAACAAATTATCCCCTGAACAGAAGTTTAATACATAAGCTTAAGGGCAAGACTCCCTATGAATAACTCAAAGGGAAGCAACCTAAAATAGACTATTTTAGAATCTTTGGTTGTGTATGTTATATTCATAATAACAACAAGAAACATCATAGAAAATTTGAAGCCAAAGCTGCAATGGGAATTTTTCTTGAATATTCCCAAGTCAGCAAGACTTATAGGGTATTTAATAAATCTACTTAGAAAATGGAAGAATCTGTACATATTATATTTGATGAAGCTAAAATGTATTACAAGGAGAAGGATTCTTCTACCAAAGACTTATTGCAGGTACCCCAATTATATGAGAAATTAGATGATCGAAACCTCTCCAATGAGGCTGAATCACATCCTTCTCCACACATTGATGAAGATAGTGAAGAAGAGGTCAATGATATGATTTTTGAACCTTCAACAGTAAATTTAATTCCACAAGAGGATTTATTTCCCAATGTTGTTGCTGAACCAACTCCTCCAACTGATCTTGTCACACTTAGAGATCACCCTGTATCTCAAGTGATTGGAGACATATCAGTTGGTGTGCAAACAAGGCATCAACTCAACCAAAATTTGATGTATGCTTGCTTCATATCTCAACTTGATCCCCAATCCATAAAAGATGCATAACAAGATCTCCATTGGATTTTTGCAATGCAAGAGGAGCTCAATCAGTTTGAGAGATGCAGAGTTTGGGACTTAGTTCCTAGACCCAAAGACTCACAAGTTATTGGAACTAAATGGGTATTCAGAAATAAATTAGATGCACAAGGAGCTATCATCAGGAATAAAGCAAGGCTAGTAGCATAAGGATACAAACAAGAAGAAGGAATTGACTATGATCAAACCTTTGCACCTGTTGCAAGACTAGAAACTATCAGAATTTTTCTTGCTTGTACAGCCAATTAAAAGTTCAAGGTCTACCAAATGGATGTCAAGTGTGCCTTCTTGAATGGTGAACTCAAAGAGGAAGTATATGTTGAACAACCACTAGGTTTTATTTCTCCAACTCATCCATCTTTTGTTTTCAAATTGCATAAAGCTCTTTATGGTTTAAAGTAAGCCCCAAGAGCTTGGTATGAGACCCTAGCTAGCTTTCTTTTAGATTATAATCTCACAAGGGGCATTGTAGATAGTACTTTGTTTACTAGGCATCATAATAATAACATATTGTTAGTACAAATATATGTAGATGACATCATTTTTGGCTCTACTGATTCCAAGCTATGCAAAAGGTTTTCTAACCTGATGCATTCTAAGTTTGAAATGAATAGCATGGGTGAGCTTTCTTACTTCCTTGGTCTCCAAATGAAGCAATCCCCTGATGGCATTTTCATCTCCCAATCCAAATATGCTAAGGAATTAGTTAAAAGATTTGGGATGACTGATGCCTCAACCAAGAAAACACCCATGACTTACAATGCTGTGATTGATTCTGATTAACATGGCAAGCCAGTTGATAAGAAAGCATATAGGGTTATTGTTGGGTCCTTATTTTATCTCACATCTAGTAGGCCAGACATAATATTTGCTACATGTCTTTGTGCTAGGTTCCAAGTCAACCCTAAAGAATCTTACCTTATTTTCCTAAAACGAATTTTGAGATATATAAAGGGTTGCCCAAATCTTGGACTCTTTTATCCAACTGAGTCAGAATTTGAATTAACTGGATTCTCAGATTCTGACTTTGCTGGATGTAGAGTTGACAGGATGAGCACATCAGGAACATGTCAGTTCCTTGGTGATAGGCTTGTGTCTTTGTTTTGTAAGAAATAAACATTTGTGTCCACTTCAACTGCAGAAGCTGAATATATTGCAGCTGGTAGTTGTTGTTCACAAATATTGTGGATTCAAAACCAACTCCTGGATTATGGATACAATCTAAATAATTCAACTGTATTTTGTGATAGTACCAGAGTAATTTCCATTGCACAAAATCCAGTGCATCATAGTAGGACAAAGCATATAGAAGTAAGGCATCATTTCATTAGAATTGTTTGGACAAAAAGAAAATTAATCTTGTCTTTATCTCTACTGATTTACAAAGAGCAGACATCTTCACCAAACCTTTGGATGAGAAGAAACATCTATTCTTTCTAAATCAGCTAGGTATGATCAATAGAAAAGCATTAATTTAATTTTCTGTCCGAGGTCAAAGAATTGGCCACATTTCGTCGAACGGAGATAGACGATCTAAGAACAGTTCTTGAGAAAATTCATCGACCTGAGATCGACGAACTCTCTGTGTGAATCTATTTTTGTCAAACAGAGATCGACGATCTTGCTTCAGAAAATTTTTCTTCATCCTGAGAACGACGAAAAGTTTTACCCTCTTCAGACTGAGATCGAAGATATTATTTCTTCATGAAATTTTTTGTCGACCTGAGAATGAAGATTTTCTTTTTTTTCGCAGGACGGAGTCTGCCACTTCATATTCTAAAAACCTTATAACTAGGTTTTCTTCGAGCTCCATCCCATGCTTTTTGTTCTCTTGCACTTGATCTCTCTTTCTTTTTGCAGGAAAACTAATGGCGATTCTGACGATTTCCCTTTCCGACATGACATTTGACACCAGTTTTCACATCAACTTTGACTCCTTCGGTCATTCCGATCAAATTTTCATGGACATTCAGCAGTTATTTGAAGATCAACAACTGAAGAAATTTATGACCACCAGGATCAAGTTTGCCGCAACTGAAATAAGGGAGTGGGTTTATACTTCATCTTATCCAGATGCAAACACTCTGACTGACACCATTGTAGGAAATCAGGTTACCCTAACCCCTGATGTTTTAATAGAGATTTTTGGTTTGATAAATGGAGACGAGGATTTTGAAATAGATAGTTCTAAATATGATAATATGTTGATCGAAATGGGTCATTCTGATGGAAACCCTAACAAACTTTTGAAAAACAACTTATCTGCAAAGTATAAGTTTCTTCCTGATATTGTTGGTAAGGTCTTGCTGGGAAAACACACAACTCATGACTATATAACTAGGCACCAGTTCTTAGTGATGTGTGCTCTGGTAAACAAGAAGGCAGTAAACTGTGGAAGTTACTGTTTGAGTTGATTAAAAAGAAGAACTCTAAGAAAGAGGTGTGTTTTGGGAGGATTTTAGGCATTTTCCTCTAGGCCAAGGAATCTGAACTACTGGTCTCCCAAACCACATTCATTAATACCTCCAAGAGGCTTACATCTGCCTTGTTTAGTAGATAGGAGAGGACTATTCCTAAACCCTCCAGGGACTCCTCTTCCAGGACTTTTGTGGACACAAGGGCAATTGTAGCCACTCCTCCACCTCCAGAAGAAGGAACACCCTCCATCAGAATTCCTTCACCTCCTTCTAAACAACAACCATCATCAACTCCCCCCAGCAACCATCTATTTCCTCTCTAATCCCTACTGGCTCACCTTCATAACCTCATTCTCCACTTCCTCAATCTCCAATCCGCATACCAGAGGATTCTCAATCTACACCACCTCAGTCCCCTCTTCTAACTCATCTGTCTGACATTCCATCCGCATCTCCACCGCCCAATTTCAATCTGCTATCTCCACCTCCACCATCTCCACATCAATCCCCGGCTCAATCTCCCATCCAGGACATCACCACTACATCAGTTCCTACCATAACAACTCCTTCTACCACAATTCCAACCAGATCTACTACCATTCCATCCAACATTACATCCAACATTCCTTCTAACCCTACCTCCACATTCCCTGAATTCCTTCATACAGTCTTCCCCAACGCTTTTTCTATATGCTCTAATTGTGGACATCACTCCTCCTATACTCCCTCTGCTCTTGAACCTCTATATATAAATTTCTCTGATATTGCTAAGGATCTTCTAAAATTCATCTCTCCTACTCTAGAGCAATTAATAGCAAATGCTATTGCTCCTCTCTCTGCCTCTATCACGTCTCTATCTATTAGAATTGCTGCCCTCTCTACTGTCTCTTCTTCTGGGGGTCTGGATTCAGGATCCTCTGAAACCAGGCAGGGGGAGATGTCCTGTGAAGAAGTTCCAGTTCCTCCTCTAGTAGCAGCAGCAGCAGTTCCAGTTTCTCTTCTAGCAGCAACAACAACAACAGATTCTCCTGAGGTAGACATTCCAACAGATATTATCGATGATTCTGATATGGATATGGCTTATGATATAGATGAAGAAATAAGCATTGATGGTGATTTTATCATAAATCCCACAGTTGATTTGAATTCTTTATTTAATTCTTTCAATCCTATTTATAGAATTACAGAAGTGTTCTACCTAGTTTTGATGTTGATTACTCCAAGGCCATTGTATGTTATACTGCTCCAATAAGTCCTGCAGTTGTAGATCAACTAAGGGCAAGCCTTATAGCTCTTGTGATTACAAAAATATTAGTTATTGATGATGTTTGTATGTGGGCTAAGTCCCCTATGCCAGATTTGGATGATATCATGTTTGCAAACATGGAAGAAGAGGAAGGAAATCAGGTTGTTACCGAAAGTTTTGTAGAGCCAGAATTTCAAGTACAACCTCAGGCTGAGAAGCAAATTTCTAAAGAAACTCTACAGGAAATTGATGATTTATATGACAATTCTCCTGGATCATCTGATGATGATGAGGAGGAGGAGGAGGATTTTGATGACTCTGGCCCTAAGAAGGCAAAATATAAGAAGAGAAAGGCTTCTACTAAGGCTGTTCCTAAGCCAAATCCTACAGCTGACTGATGCTAAAGATCACGGCAGTGAACCGGTCGCACAAGTAATATAAAATGGGCAAGTTTTCCCAAGTATCGATCTCTCAAGGAACACAGTAAGGTGGAGTTAATTTCGAGGAGGACTTGAGATTGAAGTCCTTAGGTCGGAGTTAACGATGGGGGTTTTGATGGTGGCAATAAAAGAAAATAAATTGCTAACAACTACTCCTATACAATACCGTTGTGCACTGCTTCGTCAGGAGGGATGGAAGACTAGTCGGGCCGCTATGCACCGAATCTCTAGGCGGATGAGCAAGTAGGCTTGCGGAATGAGGGTCGAGAGCACTTCTTCGCGACGCACACCACTAGCAATTACTAGTGCGGTAAGGGTGGATGGTGGTGAATGGAATATGGCGCACCTCAAGTAAATAACGCAAACATACAATCACATAGACATGATTACACATAAATGTATTTTACAATTAAGCGCACATCATCTATAAATATAGTTTACAACAACACATAAACAACAATAAAGGAAGGACAAGGCAAGAGATCGACCGTATCCTAAGTCTTGTTGAGGGTTCATGGTTGGATTCACCGGGTTGTCAATCCGCATCCAAGCTCGGTCCTCAACTGTGTCCGGGGTAGAGAAGGGTTGTCACACCTTCCAATGGCCCGTCTTCTTCGTTTCACGATAGCGGAAGAAAGTTGAAAGCTTCCCTTTGCTTTGTGTATATGCCGCCAAAACTTGAAATCAGCCCAAGAGATGATGGAGGAGGCCGAGAGGAAGCTCCGGCTTGGATTTGGAGGTGAAGGCTTGCCCGAAGCACCTCCCTAGGGTGGAGATTGAAGGAGATCGGCAGATCCCTTCATTGGAGATGGAAAACGGCAGAAATGGCTGACGATTTCGTGTTCTCCCAAATTAGGGCGAGACCTACGCTATTTATAGAAAGCAGAAATTAAACAATGCGCACGATCACGGGCGCACGACCAGTGGTCATGTGCACTATAGCCAGTGATCGTGCGTAATGGCATGCTAGGATAAAGAGAAGAACTGGGGGTACTGCGCACGAGCAATGGCGCACGACCGGTGGTCGTGCGATTACCCCAAACAGAACTCCAAGAAAAGAGGAATCAATGCACACGATCAGTGGCGCACGACCGGTGGTCATGCGCACTATGTCCAGTGGTCGTGCGATTACTCCAGGCAAATTCTGGAAATCAGGGTGCATTACGCACGATCATCGGCGCACGACCAGTGGTCGTGCGTACTATATCCGATGATCGTGCGCAGTATTCCTGCTTCCAAACGTTCCTAGAACACGCACACGACCCCTAAACCCAACACTGATGTGTGTAAACATTCTAGACAAGCATAAAACGGAGTACAGAAATAAAAGTAAAAAAATATACACACCCACGAGCCAAAAGGTGCACTTCCCATGACAATAAGGATAAGATGAAATATAAACGATAATGAACTAAAATTGAAGTGCAAGCAAAGGAAAACTAGCCCAGATGAGTCTGAAAATAGGTATATAAAATGGACTCATCACTCACACACCTTATTACATTCTACATAATATTACTCTATATCCAGAAATGCATCAATGGATGTGGTTATCCAAAAATGAGCAAAAGGAAAGGAAGAAAAGAATAAGATACAAATCCCCACCTAAGCAGACCAGGAGAAGACCTCCTCCTCCTCCTTCTCCTCCTGCAGGTACTTCAAGAAGTGTTGAAAAAACTCAGAAGCCAGCTTCCAGCAGCTCTCAAACTCCAAGGTCAGCCTCCCATCAGTCTTCTAGACCTGTTGGGAAGTACAATCAATATAGACCTCTAAAGTCTTACTTTTTAGGCCAGTCTCAACATTCTCTTCCTCCAACAAACTTTCAACAGCAATCCATTATTTTCAGAAACCCTCAAAAGTCTGCTAAGGATGCTTCAAAATCTGATCTAGAGAGACCTCCCTCTCGAGTTTATGAACTTGGGTTAGATCCAAACTTCAGATTGGCTAGATTTCAAGAATTGACTGGTTTGTCTCAGATGAACAAGGCCAAAGAAGAAGGATTAGATCCATCAAAGTTCAATACTATGTTTACCTATAGGCAGAAAATAATTTGATAAATTTCAGGTAGATAGACATTTATTTGATCCAAATGAATATATGCAGGTACATCCAGAAGCTGTTGTTCCCAGAGCTTCATCTATGACAGTTCTTGGAGTTCAAGACATAAAAATATCTAAGAAGGAAGCAGAAAATCCTAAAAGGACAATTATTTTTGCTAAATCATCATCTGCTCCTCCATCTGACAAATCTTGAACATTTATTTCTCTGTGATATATATATATGTGTATTGCACTTAGTTATATCATATATGCTGATTAGTTTAGAATTCTGTCAGATATTTATATTGCTTTGTGTTTTTATGCTTCGCTTTTTGTTTAGTGACCTCACCAAAATTTGGGGAGATTGTTGGATCCCTAGATTGGATTTGGGCTAGGTTCACTATTAGGTTATTGACCCATCATGTATAGCCTAGGATCAATTTGTTAGTTCTAAGATCTAGGAAAATCTAACTAGGTTAGACATCTTATGATCCAGCCTTGAGAAGACTTCAGAGATCCATACTTAGAAGAATTGCTGTTTTTAAGAGTTCAGAAAATCAGTTCGAAGTTCTTCGAACTCAGCTCGACGATCGTCGATCGCAGATTGACAAACTCAGAGTTTCAACTCTGAGCTGAGCTCGATGAAATATGAGTTCAGGATGACGAACTCCCTCTTCTCTCAGTTTCTCTGGTCGACGAAATTCTACTTTAGGACGACGAACTTGGAGCTCAGCTTTGATAGTTTATCTCTAGATCAATTTTCTCCGAGCTCAACTCGACGAAGATGATTTCTCAGCTCCACGAACTTTAAGTTCAGGTCGACGAAATCTGTCTTGAGGTCGACATTTTTTGTCAATATCAGTTTTGGCGATTTCTCTGTCATTTTTATTTCAATTGGTATTATTCTAAGGAAGTAATTCTGTGACAATTAATGCTTATATTCTCAAGAATATAGTCGTTGCTTGGCAGTATTAATTATGGATTTTGCATAGTTAATTACTTGACTTATTTACTGGGACAGTTGAGGAAACTTATTAAAGACAAATTCCAGCCATTCCAACTCCCAAAATCTCAGCAGCAAATCAAGGATAATATTCAAAATTCAAAAGCTGGAAATCCTCTCAGAATATAATAAGATCTTTTTCAAAAAGAAAAAGAATAAGAGATCTTCACAAAAAGAATTTTTTTCAGACAATGGATACAGAGAATAGTTCTATCTACAGGAAATTGAAGAAAAAGAACAACACACAGATCTTTAGTCTTCTTCAGTTTCTGCTTCAGGCTTCACAAGGAATACTCATCAACACCAGTCCAAGAAGCTTCTGAAGATCTTCATCAAGACCTACACCCTGTGCAAAGCTCTCATCTTCCTGAACCATTCTTTATCTGAGGGGGACCTTTGACAACAGCATCCGCTAAAGTCTTCTCAGTTGTTTGAGAAAGAGAAGACAACATCACTTTTTATTTCCCACTGTAAAAAGGGTTTCTAACTCCCTTCAAAAGTTATCACCTGGTTGACAAGTCTCCTTATCATAAGACTTGATTTGGTTTTTGGGCATTTGATCAAAAGTTCAAATTGTTGCTATATCTCTCTTAGAAAATAGATATTATGGTGACAGGGCACCTGAGCAAAAACCTGTGGTGGCAGGGCACTTGATCAAAAACCTGTTAGTGGATTCCTACCAGGGTGGTAGAACAGTGGATGTACCAAGTTTTGTGGAACCACTATAATTTTCTTTTGTCATCTGGTTGTTCCTTTCTTTATTTCTGATGTGCTGTGATAGTTTCTTTTTCTTACCTCTCTTTATATATATACTATTATCACTTATTTTAATTTCGCTATAAAAACTAATAAAGTTTTTAAAATACTCTTTTCACTCCCCCCCCCCTCTAGAGTTAGTCAGATCTATCCCCTCACTTTAAAAGTTCCAAAATATTCCAATGTTTTGTGACTCTTCCAGTGTAATTGCAATCGCCAACAACCCAATCTCTCACAGCAGGACAAAACACATAGAGTTGAGGTATCATTTCATCCAGAAGAATGATGAGCATGGAGACATCAACCTCCAGTATGTCCCAACTGATAGGCAAGTTGCAGACATTTTCACAAAGCCGTTGTACAAGGCCAAGCTCTCGTTCTTCAAAACAGAACTTGGCATGCTCAACAAAGAAGATTGAAGAAAGGAACATCACAACATAGCTCAAGTATCAAGAAACACTTCAAAAATTCAAAATTTCTTAAGTTTGGACTTCATTTTTCGAGAAAGTCTATTACTAATTGAGTACTAAATTGAACCACTAGAGAGACAAGTCTACCTCTCGAGAACTACTTCTCGAGTATTAAGTCACTTCTCGAGAACTTCAAATTACTACTCGAGTACTATAGTCTCTTCACTCAAGTAATGACTGTCCACTCGAGAAATTTTAAGAAACTTTTCATCTTCAACTTCAAATCTTTATATTCGCACCCAGATGTTTATGCCGCCATATTTTCAGGTATGTCACTTTATTTAATTCCTTAATAATCACAAATTAAGACTTATATAAATAGAAAAGTACGGAATTTCCATATTACTCGATCTCAAAACCCTTTCTCGAAAAGAAAGAAGAAAACCATTCGTCTTCCGCCGCCATCACAGTGCTTGCCGTCGAATCTCTTCCTGCAGTCAAGTTTCGTCTTTTCTGGATTAATGGCTCCAACTTCCAAGATAGGTATTGGAAGTGAACTTGTATCGACAGGAATTGCAGAGATTTCCGAAGATTTTCATAATCTTCTTCTTCTTCTTCTAGGAACCGCCGGTTTTTCTTTTGTTTTAGAGCAACCTTGTAAGATTTTTTTTCCAGAAGTCGATGATTTCTTTCAGAATGCAGAGGTGAGGAGAAATGGAACAATTCTTAAGTCAAGAGTTCGAGGAAACAAGATTAAGCTTTCCAAGACCGTAGTTTCTACACTTCTCCGACTTCCAGTGATTGACGAAGAAGATGACATAACTGTCGAGGACTATGACAGAGCCTATAGCTTCTGTGGAATTTCTGTTGTTATAAACAACATTCGTCGACCAGACCTAAATACAGAGGGCAAACTTCTGGTAGATATTCTGGGCAAAGTACTTCTATGTAAGACAACTTTTATAAACTTCATCACTGTGAATTTCTTTTATATGATGACAGCAATTAATTGCAGGAAGACATTTTAATTTGGAATGATAATTTTGATAAGATAATAGAAAGCATCAAAGCACCTAACTATGCATGGATTATTTCTCTACTCTTGCATGAGTTCAAGCCAGAGGTCTTTGACCTATCCAAGGGTACAACCCTTCATCACATGATGAAAGTCTCTGTTTCTTCCATAAAAATATGGGAACTTAAACTGAAGAATCTGACCCAACTGTCAAGGCTCATGACCATCCAGAAGTTGATGGCATGACTCCATTTCCTCCTCTAACTCAAGTAGTTGGCACATCTGGTGCAGCTATTGAGGGGGAGCCCGCTCCTTCAATTCAAGAGTAAAGAGTCTCTACCCCTCCTCCTGCTGCTGCACTTCATATTGCCACCCCTGTAGAGGCACTCTCATATGCCCAGGTGCAAGAGAACATTTTATCTACAGAAGAAGACATAAATCAGATGATAGAAGAATTGTCTTCAAAAGAGCCTCTTCCTCCCTTCCAACTAGAGAAATCTCCATCTCCAGAACCATCACCCTTTCATCATCACTCTGAACTAGAATCCCCTATTCGCCAATCATCTGCTGCTGATATAGAAGAAGAAGAAATAGTTTTGATATCTGATGAGAAAGGAGAATCCCCAGAACCAGCTGAAGCTCCTCTCAAGAGGTTAGATTTCTCTCTTCCCACCACTCTTGGTGAGGAAGGTGATATTCTGATTCAAACTACAAGAGACAAGAGCTCAGTTATTATTGAAGAAATTGTTCTATGGACTGCTCCTCCTCCTCCTGTTCCTCAAGCTAAAACTCCATCTCCTTCTCTTGTTGTTTCTGATATATTAGGTAAGATAGAACTGATGCTCTCACAACAAAGAAAGTACTTTGATGATTCTCTCAAGGCTGTCACTGACAAAGTTACTGCGCTAGAAAATGAGATGAGCAGAGGATTTGCAGAAATCCAGCATAATACTAATTAGCTGAAACACCTTTTAAAAATAGGTGGGAAAGCTCTTGACCACACCATAACCAGCATTGGTCAGGTGATGGACTAGTCAGTAACTATTATAAATAATCAAATCTAGTTATAAAAGAAAGCCCAAGAACTTAACTTCAAAACTTGTGAAGAAGGTTGTACTTTCAAAGAGGCTGCTATAGAAACCCTATCTGTAGAAGTCGGAAAGGGAAAGAGCTTAGTCAAAGAATACTTGGAAAAATCAGATGCAAACATGACTAGTCTATGGGAAGAAAAGTTAAAGGAAATTAATGTTGATGTCCAAACTCAAATAGATGGTGCAAAGTTTCATACTTATGATACAGCTGTGTGGATGCATAATCAAATTTTCCCTGATTTTCAAGCAGATCCAAATGTGATTCCCAATCATCTGAACCCTCTTGTTCATCATCCTCCAGTTCAACAGCAAACCTTCACTCCCAGACCTGAAGATCAAGAACCATCTCCAGATAGTTATGTTCAAGCATAGTCAGACTCTGAAATACCTCAAGTTCCTCCTCCAAAAATCCCAGGGCACAAGAAAAGAAAGTATGGTGATGGAGCATCTGCAAGCCATCCCTATTCTAGAAGCTGAAAGGAGAAGGACACAAGAATTTGCTGAGATTTGGAGCCTTACTTCCAAAGCTTTAATCCTTGACACTCTCAAATTAGTTATGGACTATAATGAGAATAGACATGATCATTACAGCTCCCATGAGTGGGACTTGTATGAGAAATCTATTACTAAAAGGAGAATTTATGATAGAGAGTATGGAAGGAACAATCCAAATGCTCCTCCTAGACCATCAAAGTATTATCCAAAACCCTTCAGCTATCAAAGAAGACAACAAGAGAAGAAAGAAAGACAACAAAAACAAAAACAGAGCAAAGATTGAAAAATGATCTAGATTGTGTTTTGAGATTGTGTAGAGATGGATTTCATGGACTATTCTATATAAATATAAATCTTTAATTTTGATGATCTAATTGTCTCTTAATTCTTAGCATTTTATTCTCATTATCACTGTGTTATCTAGTCATTTTATTTGTTTATCTTGATGTAATTCACCTTAGTGTAGAGGGTTCTGACTTCTATAAATAGGGGGAGATTATTGGGTATTGTATCCCCAATAACCAAGATTTGTATGAAGTCACCCTTAAACTAAGATGAATTAAGTTGTATTTGATATCTTGTTTGAGTTATGTGTTTGCAGGATTTAATTGCCAAGTGTAGACCAATGTTAGTCTACAATAAGTCACCAAACACAGGACCATACAATGTAATCCCTCATTGTGTGATCTATGGTGTTGACTCATGTGTAGCCTCTCTATTGGGATACACTTCATTTTCAAGCACTAAACTTGTAGGAGAAAGACTGGTTGCTAATTTCAATAAAGAAAGAATATTTTCAGAAAGCAGAATTTTTCTAAATATTTTACTCGAGTAATAACCTTAGTACTCGAGTAGAGTTATAATCAGTTCTCGAGTAAGCTGAGTCAAGCACTCGAATTACTGAAGTATTTCTCGAGAAGTTGTGAAGTTAGTTCTCGAGACACTACTTAGTACTCGAGTACATCTCTGCTTGCTCTCGAGTAATCAATTTAGTCCAGCTCAAAATTCTGCTAAGTAAAATTCTCGAGAAATTAAGTTCAGTACTCAAGAAGCTAAGTCTAGCACTCGAGAAGTCTAAGGTTTAAAGCATCGAGAGAGAGACTTGACTCAACGCCTTCTGACAATCTTCACTCGAGTAAAGTCTAAGTCAAAAAGTGTCGAGAGAGAGAGAGACTTGACTCAACGCCTTATGTCAATCTTCATTCGAGTAGTCCTATCTATTCTCGAGAAGTTATCTACTAGTTCTCGAGTAATATAAGCTACTTCTCGAGTAAAGTACTTTTTGTCTCGATAAGCCAGACCTGAAATTTCCTTAAGTACTTCTTCTCGAGAACCTTGTAGTTGCTTTCTCGAGAACCAAGCATTGTTCTCGAGTAGTCTATCTTCACTCGAGAACTGAAGTTCGATTTTTCTGAAATTTCGTTAAGTCTGATGGGACACGTTTTCAAATAAATCTCCATGACTATTACTCCACGTGTAATGCCATTTATAATTATGACTGTTAGTGTATTCCTATAAAAGGTCTAATCATATTCGACTAACCCTAACAGAGAAATAAGTATTCTGAATCATTTTTATTCATTCTAAAACGGGAAGAACCGCGCTGCTGCTCATCGTCTTCATCGCCTCTGATCTTCTCGATCCAAAAGATTCAGACAAGAAGAATCAATAGATCAAGCAATTTCGACCGCTGCAAATCTCTTTCTTGATCGTGGTGATTCTAACTTCTCAGATCAAAGCATTCTCAGATTTCTTCCTTGACTTTTTTGAAAGGGCTTTTCAATTTTTCAAGAAGGAATAAGCTGAGATTCTGCAAGATCTGTGAAGACAAGATTATATATTTATTTGTAAATCATTTTATTCTTATAGGAGAATTTGTCTCCAAGTTTGTAGGAAGTTTTTCTTCCGAGTGTAGATCCATTTTTGTTGATGGAGTTGTAGGGGCATTACTCCGAATTGTAGGATTGGTTTTCAATTCGAGCAAATGGTGATGTAGCTGAGTCTAACGTGTTTCTATATCGATGAGGTAGAGAGTGGACGTACCCAAGATTGGGGAACCATAATATATCTGGTGTACTCTGTATTGTGTGTGCTTGTTTTCTATGCTTCGCTCGCTCAATTTTTTATTCTGTAAAAAGATGCAGACATCACCTATTCACACCCCTCTAGGTGATTTAGGTAGACAACTAAAAACATCAGACCATGCCCTGGAAGAGTTTCATAATAGGCTAGCCCATTCAATACCTGTTGCAATATGCGTTGAGAGCATCAAGAGCATTGAGATAGCAGCGTTGAGAGCATCAAGACAGGCCTACTGTCGAGTGCTAGCTTGGTTCCGCATCGTGGTAACACAACATTGAGACAGAGGCATCGAGAGAGACCTACCACGTGGCACTATCTACCTACCGCGCGGCGCTATCATTATAAAAAGGAAAATATTCATTTTTGAATATTGCTCCAGATTTGGAGGACAGCTGGCAGAATTTCCACTGGGCGATATCTACCTACCGCGCCACACTATCTTTGGAAAAGGAAAACAATATTCATTTTGAATATTTGTCCAAATTTGGAGGATAGCTGTCACATCAAGCGCGTGAACCTACCACCGGGCGCTAGCCTTACCGCCGACGGAAGCCTATTTTCTTGAAGACGTATATAAAGGCGCCTCGTTTTTTGTGTTTAGTACCCAAGATGAAAAGAGACAGAGATCTACGACTCCTAGGGTTAGGTCACCTCCCTTGTGGTCCGTTCCGCCATCTTTGTTGAAGGAAAAGAAGACTTTTTCCCTCCCGTTTGCATACGAAGAACTTCGATGAGCCTAGAACTACAAAGCCTATGAAGAATTGATCAGTTGCAAGCCCGCAAAGATCTTTAGCACCGATCACAGATCGCTTAACGGAGGAGTTGTATTGAGGGAGATTTGAACTTAAATCTTTCTATATTCTTGTGTTCTTTTTCTCTTCTTTGTATTGATTGTGGTGAAGGAAATTGACTGGGTAAGTTCGTCGGAATCTGGGGTAGGATTCCGTGAGAAATCATCTCGGGAAGGGATATCTAGATCGGGTGATCTAGCGGGGCTCTAAGACCCTTCTTTGCATGGAGGTGAAAATCCGGCTCGAAGACCATTCTTAGAGGGAAAGGGAGAGAGCCAACCAGTCCGTGGAGTGGGTTGGTATAAAAAACCTAAAGTTATTTTTATTCACCGCCTTCGATCTCCGACGTTACGGAGATCAACCTTTGAAATCTTTAAAAAACAATTGTTGATTATTAGTTTTGGCAATTGAATTCATTTCTTATCTTTTTACCTGTGTGTACTGTTATGGTTGTTAGATTCCGCTATTCTGAAAAGTGTATAGATCTCTAAAGGAGAATCTGCCCGGGAAATATTTCAAATTTGTAATTATCATCGTTAGAACCTTATTCACCCCCCTCTAAGGTTGGCCACTAGATCCAACAAGTGATATCAGAGCGAGGTTATTCCAAAATGGTTTTACCATCGGGAATAATGGCCAACCCTGATCTCGAATAGACTAGGGGGAATGAAAAATGGTATACAGAGAATTCGTTAGCTCCGCCTCTATTTACAAGATTAAACTATAATGAGTTGATAACACTAAAGAGGAAATTTCTTATATTATTAGATATAAAAGTTTGGAGCATGACTTGTATCAAGCCCCCAAATAACTTAGATAAACACAAATGTCATTTAAATTCCAAAGCTATGAATAGTTTATTTTATGGGCTTGGTCAAGATATTTTTCGAACTAATCTATATGCTTCCTACTGCATATGAAATATGGAAATTTCTTGAGTTAACTTACTGTTCTTTTTCTGCAGATAATGAATCTTATCAATTCCTTATGGATCCAAGTGAAGAATCAAATGGAGACTTGCTTTTGAATTAAGACATGACAAACACATCAAGGGAAATGGAAGATGAAATTTCAACTATGGATGAGGAAACACAGGAAGAAGTCAAAGAAAATCTATTCTCCAATCTTGTCTCATCCAAGAGCACTGTAAGGAAGTCAAATTCCCTTTTTGCTTGTAATTCTATCTCTACATTGCGTATGCTAGAAAATGCTAGATGTAGAATTAAGAAATTAAAAAATATTAATTCAAGCCTACTAATATAAAACAAAAATTTAAAAGCACAACCTAATGTAGAACCCTATTATGATGTGACTTGTTCTCCTTCCTGCTCTTTAGATAATATTTCTGCACCTTATATAGATTATAATGAATTAAAAGAAAAGTATAAGGTTCTTGAAAAAGAGCTTCATTTTGCAAAAGAACGAAACGATAAATTAGGTTTAGAAAACTCATCGTTGAAAATTGATTGTGCTGGATGCAAGAATTATAAAATTGAAATTAGAGAGATTGATGAGATTTTTGAGAAATACTGAAATAAGTATGAAGCTCATATTGAATCTGTAGTCTCTACTCTTAAGAGTAGCACAGTCGTGTACAACAAAGCTAGGCATAATTTTAAAATTAAAAATAAAGAATTAGTTACAAAAATCAACATGCTTAAGGAAATTATGATTAAACACTCACAAGATACAACTCCTAAATTTCAAGCAAACCCAGAAAGCATGTTGAATATGAATTATCATATATATATACCAACTAAGTCGATCAACGGGAGTTAAAAATGTCAAGCACGTGTAAATGAAATTCCAAAATAGAACAATCATTTTCATTTGCAACCTTAAGTCGCTCCCAGTTTTAAATACAATGAATGAAAATTTCCTTCAAAGAATCACTACACTATGAGTCTTTACGTTAAGCAATATAATCTTAACTCAGGGAACAATTTCAACATATCTAAACCTCCAACACAATTTTATTCAACTGAAGTTCATCACATAAGGACTCATAGAAATCTAAAAGGAAATTTGCAACATGAACATACAATTAAACCAAAGTATGAATGGAGACCCATCATTCAAAATAGCACGCACATTCCACTCAAAAGGGTCCATTCATCGTCACCTCCACACGGTGTATCACGCTGAGTTTGGGTACCCAAATGAACCTTCACCTCTGGCTCCTTTTGGATACCTAAATCTCTTATCTATTAGCTTCCACAATCTGCATAAAGTAAGTTCCAAAAGAACTACACGATATCCAACTTCACGATATGCCACTAGGTTGTCTTTTTTTTTCTTCCATTTCTAATTTTTTTCATAATTAGGTTTATCGTAGAGCATTTCTTTTATTTTTGTTCTTTGTTTTGAACTAATACGATAGATAGTCTCACGAGAGTAAGAGGAACAATAATAGTCATGATAAGCAAAGGTGTCGACACAAATCTAATCAACAAAAATAAAGTTGATTCCATTATTGATATTTTGTTCAACCTGCTTTATTACAAAAATAAAATATGTATAAATAAAATGAATAAAGCTACTCCTCTGAAGAAGTAGGAGAAATATTGAACTTGCTCATTATCTTCTTGAGCATCTTCTCCATTCCCTTTACTTCTTTCGTCGTTTGCCTGATCTCCCGGCCCTGATCCTCCACCATGATGTACATGTCCCTGCGGGTTTCCTTGAGGGACCCGATACAGCTTAATGGTGGTTATGGTGTAGGTGGCCCTGCCTATGAGGAAGTAGGATTCTCACCTACTTTGTAGACTAGAGGGTAGCTGACTATAGGGTATGCCGACCAGTTGATGGCCGAGTACTTCTCCACTAGGATGCTCTGGATCATACAGCCCAAAGACAATGTGTTCACCCGCTAGCGGTTGGGGGATTTTAGGCGAAAGGTGTAGCGCATCATGGACAGGATGAGATCCGATACACTGAAGGCTTTCTCAGTCAGGATATAGTATGTCACCATTGACAGCTTGGCCGTGATTCCCCAGCCTTGAACATGAGAGAGTGATGTAGGACATCCTAGATGATGAAGGCATTAAGAGTGAGTGTATCCACTAAAGTGATGAGATCTGAATGCCCCTCCACACCGTGAAGAACCTCGTTCATCTCTCTCAAGTTTTGAGTGGTTCTGAAGGACTCCACGATGTCGAGGAATGGATAGTTGGGCATCTAGACATATTTCCTATCGAGATTCGAGTCAAGTATCATCACTATCTCAGTCCCGATAAAGGACTACATACCTCCACTCAGTTGCATGTGAGTGGGATCTCTGAGATTATTATAGAACTCCCGAGTGAGGATCGAGGAGAATGGAGCGCCAGAAGAGATCACAGAAAGCACGCTCGCATTCTCCAAGTAATCATAAATATGAGCATGCCGATTATCGATGTCGATGATCATGAGCACATTCACTGTGGCCTCATCTATAGCAGGGTAGGTCACTGCAGGCACTCAGGAGCGTTTTGAAAAACTACGGTGAGCAGGCTGGGAGCTTGATGAAGCAATAACCTAAAAAAACGAAATTCCTCAGTCAAAAATATATTTAAAAAAAAAGAATTCAGGTTCTGGATCCTACCGCAGAGCGGTAACCTGTTACCATCGCGCGGTAGCATGGCGGACTGCTATTCATCTTCCTCTATCGGATGATCTCCAAAACTGCACTCTTGTAAAATTTTTACTCAAAAATAGGTAGAAGACTTAGATCTAAGCTCATGCAAGGTAGATTGGTAAGAATAACTAAGATTCGTGAAGGAAAAATCACAAATCAAATTTTCACGGATGTACCCGCCTTATATTCCATTTTCGGATCTCACAAAAAACTTAATTTGTAGGTAGATCGGTCACTTGAAACTTCAAGGATGCAAGATCCAAGCTTAAACAAGCTAGATCCATGAAAAAGACCATGATCTGTTGCAAAAATTAACATATCGAACTTAAAATCATCACAAAAACACCACGGATCGCGTCCAAAATGACTTGGGATCTACAACCTACACCCCCAAAACTGATAACACTAGGAATTAGGGAGAGAGAGGGGGAGGAGACTACCTTACACTGTAAACGAATGCACCAGTGCAGGAATCCGTCGGCAGAGGAGAGAAAGCAAGGGAGTAGAAGTGTGAAACTGGATCTGAACCCGTATTAGATATATCATGAAGCTACCGCAGCGCGATAATTATACCGTCGGCATTAGCACTTGTTTTCGCTCTATTTTTTTAAAATTTTGAGCTAGTGTCTTTATTATCCCTGAGGTTGATACCAATGACAAGACAAGACTCACTGTGTTGTGTCTCACAATAGCGGAGGCGTAGGTATGTCATCATTAGGATCGCAAACCTGTAATCCCCGTCTTGTCCTTAACCGGGGAAGGGTTCTAGTGGGTCCTTGTGTGAAGCTGGGGGGAAAGAGTATTAGGTTGAGCGGGTTCTTGTGTGGGTATATGGGATTGATACCCCACCCTACGACACATGTGCAGCTCCTCATGCCCATCTGTCACTAATTATGGGGCTAGAGTGATTACACATTGCTTGTGTCAAGTGTGTTGTGAACATTCTCATGGGTTCTCCATCATATCACAAATGTTATTTCATGCCTCATAGTATTAAATCTAATGCAAAATACTCTATCGTACGGTCCTATTTCTATTGAATTTATTTTTCAATTATTTGTTTGATTTTTCATTTATTTCATGTTTTCTATCAAATCTTTAAACAAAAAATATAAAACCAAAATGAAAATAATAAACAAAAAAAATCAGTGGATTGATCATTTTTCGGACACTCATGGCTAGATTTTAGAGCATAACGCGTATGCATAATGTTTGATTTAGACTTGTTAATCCCTATGAACATTGTCTACATTTTTCATGATGTGTCGAATCTATAGGTGTTTAGCTACTGAGTGCGAGTAGATATGTTTGTGTTCGTCGAATATGCCCTAGGTATGTGTGAGGATTTAGATAGCAGAATGACATCCCACTATTCACACATCCTTAGACGGAGCACACTGGTAGAAAGTATATGTTTACATGCTATAACTCGTGATATTGTGTTTACCACATTAGAAATACCTTGAATAATCAATGTCATGATATATATGCTTGTCTATAAAAGGTCGAACTCTGGGCAGAATCTATAGTGGTAAAGTCCTGTGTATATAAGTTAAAGTGTATCTATCTATGTGGGTAGATTTCGAATGATTTGGGGACCTTGAACCATTAAATGTAAAATTTGATAGCCCAACACGACTAAATTAAAGTGAACGTTATCCAGCCTTGTGTCAAGTATTCTCCCAAGCACTACTCACTCATCCTGATAAGTCTTTATGAGTATTGTGAGGATGAGCACCTTGGTCCAAAAAATCATTTCGATCTTATGCATGGACACGATCCTTAAGCTGAATGCCCCTAGGTTTAGCCTTTGTATCACATGGATAGCAACGTGACGTGAGTTTTCACTGTATTCCTTTTGCGATAGCATATTTATTTATTGAGATAAACATGTAATGAATGTTAATTCTACTTGGTGTTTGTCTTCTGATGTTACACGCTCACACGTCATTTCTCTATCTAACGCTTTCATGCATAAGAATTGGACTGACACAACATTATATATCTATAGCACGTACGTTCTTACACATGATTTCTATTCATGACTTGCACAATGTTCCTCTACATTAAAATCTATAACTCTTGTAGTATTGTCCTCTACATCGGGTTACGCGTCTACTAGTGTTGTCCAATTTTTGTAACTCTTAACGGTTATTTTAAAGAAAACTATTTCTACATTTTACACTCATCCATGTGACCTCTATGCGTAATATTATCCGATTTCATGCTTGGTCATCCCTATTGTTTTCGCCTCTCGCTTCACTTTCTCAAGGTCATTATATATTGCATTTCGTGTCTCACATCCATGTGTATGTGTGTTTCTGGTCTGGCCCATCTCCTTTCGATAATATCATAGGGGGAGAATGGATGGTTCATGAGTCATGGGTAAGTCTAGATCACATATAGGGGGAGCTTCGTTCAATGTGTGCATATAGATAGGGGGAGCATACAGAACACATATATAGGGGAGCTATATAGAACCTGAAAGCTAAACTTTTAAGCCTATCTCTTATATATATACGTTGTATCATGCACTTCATTATTATATCTCATGAACGAGACTTGATATTATCAAAAGAGGGAGATTGTTGGAGCCGACGGTTCACATTCCATTAGTTTAATAATATCAACTCTCAGGTTGTATTTGATTACATCTTGTGTTTGGTAGAGTGTGCAGATTTACAGGTCCAAGAAATACAAGGAGCTCTCCTAAGGAACCTATCGCCGAGCCGTAGCAGCTAATGTCGGGCAGAAGCTTGAATTAAATGGTAAAAACGCTCGGGAACCTACTACGCTGCGCTAGTCCTACCACCCGCATTAGCTCGATGAAATAATTTTTCAGGCTCTCGGGAACCTACCGCGCATGCGCTAGCTTTCTACCACACCGCGCTAGCCCATTCAATGCCCACTGCTAGAGGCGTTGAGAGTGCCAAGAGCATTGAGACAGTGGCGTCGAGAGCGTCGAGACAGGCTTACTGTCGGGCGCTAGCTTAGTACCGCACCGTGGTAACACATCGTTGAGTCAAAGGTGTCGAGAGCTTCGAGACAGACCTACCGCGGGAGCTATCTACCTACTGTGCGGCGCTGGCATTATAAAAAGGAAAATATTCGTTTTTGAATATTGTTCCAGATTTGGAGGACAGTTGGCAGAATTACCGTCGGGCGCTATCTACCTACCGTATCGCGCTATCTTTGAAAAAGGAAAACAATATTCATTTTGAATATTTGTCCAAATTTGCGGGACAGCTGTCATATCAAGCGAGTGAACCTACCGCCGGGCGCTAGCCTTACCGCTGGCGGTAGCCTATTTTCATGAAGACGTATATAAAGGCGCCTCGTTTATGTGTTCAGTACCTAAGACGAAAAGATACAATGATCTGCGACTCCTAGGGTTCGACCGCCTCCCTTGTGGTCCGTTCTGCCATCTTCGTCGAAGGAAAAGAATACTTCATACCTCCCATTTATGCACGAAGAACTCCAGCGAGCCTAGAACTACAAAGCCTACGAAGTGTTGATCGGTTGCAAGCCCACAAAGATCTCTAGCACCGATCATGGATCGCTCAATGGAGGAGTCGTATTGAGGGAGATTTGAACTTAAATCTTTCTATATTCTTGTGTTCTTTTTCTCTTCTTTGTATTGATTGTGGTGTAGGAAATCGACCGGGGATGGTCATCGGAATCCGGAGTAGGATTCCATGAGAAATCATCTCGAGAAGGGACGTCTAGATCGGGTGATCTAGCGGGGCTCAAAGACCCTTCCTTGCATGGAGGTGAAGAGCCGGCTCGCAGACTTTTCTTGGAGGGAAAGGGAGGGAGCCAACCGGTCTGTGTAGCGGGTCGGTATAGAAAACCAAAATTTATTTTTATTCACTGCCTTCGATCTCCGACGTCATGGAGATCAACCTTTGTAATCTTTAAAAAAATAATTGTTGATTTTAGTTTTTGCAATGGAACTTATTTCTTGTCTTTTTACCTGTGTGTACTGCTGTGGTTGTTAGATTGTGTTGTTCTAAAAAGTGCATAGATCTCCAAAGGAGAATCTGCCAAGGAAATATTTAAAATTTGTGATAAACGTCGTTAGAACCTTATTCACCCCCACCCCCCCACCCCCCGTCTAAGGTTGGCAACTAGATCCAACATATAACATGGGTCCGTTGGGGGCCCCACGACATACAAAATCCACAAATCTAAAATGTTATTAATTGATATAAGAAACTATACAAACCAAAAAAAATATAAACCTATAGTGGAAGCTAAGAAAAGCCTAAAACAAAGGGGGTCAAATGTCCATAACTACCAGGAATGAAAAACACCATAAAATGAGGTGCTAGCCTTAAGTCTTTACAAGGCTTTCAAAAATAACCATTTCGCACGCTACAAAAAAATTCACACAACGGCACGCAAGCTGACAACACATAAGAGCTATACAAAACTTTGGCCTTCGAGGGCCGGCACATCATGGGGCTTCTAGCCCTCTATTTCCCGCTCGGATCGCTAGCACCTACACCTGGACAACCTAGAAAGATGAAATGAAAATAAAAATAGCGGTCAGCTAAAGATGACCACAATGTAACAACCACACCCCATCCCCGGGGTGGTAGCACTTCTTCCCTATTATAATAGGAAGGTGCAGCTACTAACATGCCAATAATAATCAAACAAAATCTTAAACATCACAAATGGTAGCGCGCACGTCCATGCAGATCGTGCTCTCATGGCATGCTTTTAGTGTACTCTTTCTCGAGTCTCACATAAAATACATGGGAACCTAAGGGGGTCCCCGTTGCAATACTATCACACATACATCGGCGACGTTCAAAATTGTATGACCTAAACTCTAGAAACTTTTTAATTCGTGTACCCGCGATAAGAGGTGTGTTATCGCCTTTCACACTCAACTGTATTGATAGGAGGGACATACTTCACATTTAAGTGAAAGAGCGCGTCAGAGAGGCATAAGGTCTACATCTACCTAGAAGAGCGCTATAGCGAGGAAAACGGACCCCATCTGTCCAAAAGAGCGTGAGAGTGGGGAGAAACAGTCTGCAACTATCCAAAAGAGCGTGATAGTGGGGAGAAACAGTATGCAACTGTACAAAAGCACACGATTGGGAGTATAGCACTACTCGCGGTCCTGTAACGTCATGACGGGAGGTACAAACATGCCTCCGGTCCAAAGAATAACAGTTTATCAATGTAGGCTAAAGAGGCTCTTAACATACTGGATACGTTACATAGACTAAGAGTTATTTGGATGCGCCTACAACGTGATGGAGAAGTCACCCATCCTACAAAAACCCACAAGAATGTCGTTCTATGGGCCTAACGCGAGCTTGCTTAGGAACGGGGCATGGTCGAACAAATCCCACAAATTCTTGAAATCTCTATGACGAATAATACGGGACATTCCCGTTCGCTCCCCTAGGGCGAGTCGCAATGCACATCACAAACATCACTGATCCAGGCTTACCGCCACGAGTAGGCTTCACACAGCATGCCTAAATCCCGACTCGCACGTCGGATTACTAAATGTACATTTATGTCGGGGACGGACACAATCGACCAGGAGGTTCACATGAACCGATGTAAACACACATTACGTCCAATTAGATGTGGGTGACCCTCCTAAGCAGAAAAGAAGTAGAAAGCTACACTGGGGCTGCAAGCCCATGCCCTTGCGGAGTCTCCGCTTTCTACCGCATAGTGGGAGAGGGACTCTATGTGTAGTCAACACACAAACATACATTGGGGTCGTAATCCCACACCCTCCCATCCTTAACCGAGGAAAAAGAGTTGTTATCCTTGACGCGCATTTTGGAGCCATCGAACAATCACCATAGCTTTCTTTCAGCGATTTGAGCTTTGAATCGACTCACCCATTGAAAGCTCAACAACAACCCTTTAAGGGTTAGACAAGAGGATCTCACCACCGCTCCCAAAAGGCAGCGGCCTTATTTCACTCTACGTCTAACTCACATTTAGGAATGGATTCAACCAAGCCAACAATAGCTCCTCCTTCGACAGCGCAGTAAATCCCTAACGAGTCTCAACGGGGAGGTTAGGAGTAGTCAGTTTTAAGAGAGGTAGCAAACCCATAGGTCAGTGATCTCCACAGCGAGTGATTTCCAATCGGTTGGCGCAAACAAAAATAGCAGCTTGGGAAAGATCTATCTCTCCTCTTGGTCAACGGGAAATAGGAACTTGGCAACAACTAGGGTGGCTCACTGTCGGTGCAACAACCAAAGGAGCCTTCTTATGCTCACTGTCGGTGCACCCAACAACCAGCGACAACGTGGATTCCTTCCCAGTCTTCGTAGTAGATCGAGGTTCTTTCTAGGTCGCACACCAATCGGAGATGGCAAAGAGAAGCAGCTCCAGGTCGCGATTGAGGAAGTCTGCTGGGCGTCAGAGGTCCCCAAGCGACATAGGTGTGAGAGAGAGGGGGGGATCGCGAGTCACGACTTCCAGGCGGGTGCTCCCCTGCGAGAGAAAGAGGAGAATGGTAGGGGGAGTCAAATGTTTAGGGTTGTGAGAGGGGGGAGCTTTAGGTATAGGTTTATTTTATAGTTAATACCTAATCAGAAATACTATCCGCGGACCAAGCCCCCTATCCGCACCCCAAACTTAATCAGAAATACAATTTAAGGTCAAGTTACAGGTTTTTTTAAAATTTAAGGTGTAGTACAATTTTATAGTTTGAAATTTTATCTGCATAGTTTAAAATTAACACAGTTTGAAATTTTATAGTTTAAAATTAACACAGTAAATTTTAAACTAGAATTTAAGGCGTTACAATTTTCAAACTATGCAGATAAAATCCAAGTGCAGGTGAAACAAGGACGTAGAGTAACGCCTTAAATTTTACTGTGTTAAGGAGAAGAAAATTTTCTTCTTGTTCTTCTCATTAACACACTATCATGAGGAAAAACCACATCATCTCAAACACAGTAAAATTTCAAACTAGGAGGTCACAAATAACATTCATACGGCTTTTCAGAGCTCAGAGAACCATCATAGATTCAGGCATACAACCGTCGACGAATTTATACATACATTACAACACAAGGATTCACCAGCCGAATAGGTTATAACTACCAAGGCATATGAACTCTCATTTCCATCACTCCATTTCCATTTTATTATGATAGGAAGGATTACATCCTTGGCAAAATAAGAAGCTTAAATCGCTCTTAAGAGAATCAAATCACTACATTGATTCCAATTCCTTGTGTTTTCAATACAACTCCAAACACATCAAGACTACGATAGTCCTGCAAACCTGTAACTTGCGGTAATCTAACTAGAACATCACATCTGCTCAACATGTATAAACGTCAACGTAAAAACTACGAGTCAGAATTTGTGTAAACTACACCCAAAAGGGAAATCACCACCTGAGACATCACAATCTCAATAGGGCACTTTCACTTGGATTTTATCTGCATTTTTTCAAAGAAAACAACAACTCAAATAATTAAAGTTTCCTAGGGGTTTCGCCATATTGGTTATCACACTCATATAGGTTCATCCAAACAATCGTCAATTTAAAATAACTTCAGCACACAACAAGGATCAGGCTCCCAAACCATCAACCACCAAACTCACGACATATATGAATTTTCATATTTTTGTGCCAACAATTTTAGTTTTGAATGAAACACTTTCAACGCATCTTATGGTAGACTTAAGACTTTTAACACGTGTTATTTATGTAACACAAATATCAATTTCCATCATCAACATGCTGGGAAATCAAACTCATGTTAGGTCACAACTACATCGTTATGCAACAACCACATTTGACTTCTCCGCTATAGTCACCATTCAAGCTAAATGCTTCGCAAGCACCACATACAAAACTACCATAACACAAAAAAGTTTGCTCAACTATAAGAGTCACGAAAGAGGAGATTAAAACTCCAAAAAGGAGTCCAAAACAGTGGACGGTGTAGCAACTCAACAAATGTAACAAAATGTTGCTCATACATGCAACTACACGTCACACATACATATAAGCATGCTACTTTGCACAAAAGGGAGGGGGAAAAGAGTTCATCCCCACTGCTTGTTCAGGGCCTAGACTGGCACCCTCGAGTAACGTGACCTTGATGGCCATAATGAATATAGATGATAAACGACTTCTGCCTCATCCTTGGACTTTCGACTTTGACTTCCTCAAAGTCATGTGCTCTTTTTTATTCCACAACTAGTAATCTATTCCGTTCAAACTCTTCCTCCACTTCACTTTGCCCCAAGCGAATGACAATCTCCACGTTGCGGGCTGCTTGAATCAAAATAGGGAAACTAATAGACGCCATTGTGTGCACTTTGAGCTTCCGCTCGTCATGCAAGCCTTTAAAGAAATATCGCGCTTTGTCCTCATTGTTGGGTCCATTAACCCCAATGTTCGAGATTTGAAAGAAGTCAAACTGGTCAATGACATACACACATAATGTTTTTGATGTATGCTTGAGTTATTGCATGCAGGTTGTCCTTGATTGGACAGGTGAATAGGAAGAGAAAGCTGGAAGTCAGATAATTTGACTAAGTCATAAACGCTGAGACAGCTGAGACAGCTGAGAAGAATATCTCAGCATAACCGCTGAGATAGCTGAGATGCTCAACAAATATCATTGAGTGAAGTGTTAGTCTTAGCTAAACCGTTGAGACAGAAGACAGTCTCGATTGTGAAGAAATAACCGCTGAGACAGAAGATAGTCTCAGCTGTGAAGAAGAAACTGCTGAGACAGTTGGGAAGAAAATGCTGAGACTAAGCCGACAGAATTTCTCTAAGTCCATAAGTGTTGAGTGAGGCAGGCTCACTCAACGCTTAAGAAGAAGCTCAATTTAGAAATCGTCAAACCAAATTTTGATTTCGTCGAGCTGAGCCCATATTTCGTTGAGCTCAAGTTAAAGGTTGAAGATTTAGAGTTTGTCGAGCTGAGCCCAGATTTTGTCGAGCTAAAGTTAAAGGTTGAAGATTCAGAGTTCGTCGAGATGAGCCCAGATTTCGTCGAGCTTAAGTTAAAGGTTGAAGATTCAGAGTTTGTCGAGCCCAGTTCAGGATTCGTCGAATTGATCCCAAAATTTGTTAAACCCAGCTCACATTTCGTCGAGCTCAAGTTAAAGGTTGAAGACTCTGAGTTTGTCGAGCTCAGTTTGGATTTCGTCGAACCTAGATCAACATTCGTCGAGCTCAATTTGGGTACTTCATGCCGTTGCGACAAATCTGTAGTAGTGCCTGAAAGTATTGTTTTTCTTCTTCTTAGGGAGGTGGCGCTCACCATCCGTGACTAGGCCCACATTCAAATTTTGTTGTTGATTCAAATCAACTGTTATAAATGGAAGAGAAGAAAAGAAGATTATGGTTAACAGAATGAACACGAAGAACGGAAATAGAAAATGCAATAGAGGCGGCTGGACTTCATCTTCTCTGACAAGCTTGAAAGCAAAGTCCAGCAGTGAAAGCTCAAAGGAAAAGATAGCTGAAGCTTCTTCTAGTTCAACAAGAGTGTTCCTTGAAGAACAAGTTGGATGATTCAATCTATCAGCAAGAGAAGATAGTTGTGTGAAGGGTTGGAAGCGTTCAACAGCAGTTGTTGCCTATAGTACAATAGAGAAATTTGTAGTTATAGAAGACGACTAATTCCTTCTACAGCAAGTGGGCTGGACTGATATCTACTCAATCCAACAAGTTGACTCAGAGATTTTTCTATGAGTCAGCATTTCAATTTTCTTGATTACTTTCCTGTAGGATTAAGTTTATCTGAATCTGAGTGTAGGGCACTTTGTGCCTGAGTGGTAGGTGACTAATTTGTCACTGAGGTTGGTGCCCTGATGGGGTACTGAGTTAGGATCTAAGTGTGGATCTGAGCTATAGGGCTTAAGTTCCTGAGGTAGGAGAGTGCTGTTCTCTAAGGTAGGATCCAAGTGTTGATCTGAGGTAGGGCTATCCTCCCAGCCCGAGTGTAGTGCCTAGTTCCTGAGGTAGGTAACTGGTGAGTCACTGAGCTATAGGTGACAAGTGTGTCACTGATTTGTAGGCCTTAGAGGAGGCTGAGATGTAGGTGTCTGGAAGGGCACTAAGGTAGGTACCTGGATAGGTACTGAGTTGTTGGAGTACTGTAGCACTCTAAGAGTAGGGTTGTGTGCCTGAAGTTATAGGGCTGAGAAGCCTGAGCTATAAGCCTTAGAAATAAGGCTGAGGTCGGTGGTCAGTGGACCACGTAGCTGTAGGAGCACTGCAGGGCTCTGAGGAAGGAACCCTTATGGTTTTGAGTTTGGATTCTGAAAAGAATCTATGTGTAAGGCTGAGGGCTTGAGGTGTAAGCTTTAAGGATTATATTGGTGGATTTTGTGCCTAGTCCAATAAATCAGTTGGATAGGTGGGAGGGAAAGTGGATGTACCCAATTGGGGAACCACTATAAATATTTGTGTGCTTGTTGTGTTGCTTGTTTCTTTCTTATATTGCAGGTAATTACGACAAGCTCTAGATCACTACATTTATAAATAGCATAAAGATCTAAGAAAGTTTAAATGACCTATTCACTCCAACCCCCCCCCCCCCTCTAGGTGACTAGATAATCTTGAAGTAATAACTTTCAAGTGGTATCAGAGGGAGGTTACTCAAAAAGGATTTAACAATCTGAGTACACCTCCATGGTTAGCTATAATATAAAAAAATTGGGTCTGGTGTAAACTACAAGGAACTGGGGGCCATGAAATTACCAATTAGCAGAAAGAAGGCCTTTGGCCTCTAGAAGGAAAGGGTCAAACTATTCATGTAAGCTACTGACCTTAGGATCTACATCACAGTCAAAGAAGGACCCTTCATCCCCATGAAGACCTCAGTTCTTGATGCTAACATCCAAACACCTAAATCTTATGATGAAATGAACAAAAATGAGCTCCTACTTATCTTTATAGACAAGAGAGCTCAAAACATTATTGCCAGTACAATAGATGATTCAATATTCCAAAATCTGGTGCACTACAAGACCTCCAAGGAGATGCGGGACACCTAGTAATGCTCATGGAGGGTTCATAGGAGGTGAGGGATGACAAAAAATCCCTACTCAACTAGATGTATGAGGCCTTCAGATAAGGAAAGTTTGATGGTATTGCTGAGTGCTTTGAGAGATTCTATAGAATAGTAAATGAACTGAGAACATATGGAAGGGTCTTCAGCACCTATGAGCTGAATGACAAATTTCTCAGGTTCCTCACAAAGGATTGGGACACAAAGATTTGTTCCATTAGAGAAATGGCCAAGTTAGCTGACACACCTCCTCCAACCTAGTTTAGAAAGTTGATGTCATATGAGATGCAGCTTGCTGCAAGAAAGGAAGAAGAAAAAAGCAGTATATTACAAGACAAGGAGAAGTCTGTGGCATTCAAAGCTGATGCCCCAACTAGGAGCAGAAGGAAGAACTCTCCACCCAGGAGAATTACTGAATAAAATTTTGAGAGCTCAAACACCAGCTCCTCAGACAGCAATATGTCTGATGAGGACTTTGTTGCCTTCTCCAGGCAGTTTTAGAAATTCATGAAGAAATAGCATAGGAAGAACAACAGGCCTTCCTCTTCTTGACATCACAGAAAGAGATTTTCTAAGGTTGGATAGGTATGCTCCTAACTCTAGCAAACAAACTTTTTCTAAAGTCATATCTTCTACTACAACAAACCTGGGCACATAGTTGCTGACTGCCCATTGAAGAGGAAAGAGGAAGGAGAGAAGAAGCACCACAAGGGGAAGAAGAAAGAGAAGTCTCTTGTGGCCAAGAAGGAAAAGACCTGGTATGATTCCTCCTCTGGGTCAGACAGTAAAGAAGAAGCCTACATTGGGCTAATGGTTATTGCTGAAGAAGAACATGAAGAATATCGTGCTACTAGGATAGGAATCAGGGCCCCTTTGTCACATTCAGAAAGTGACTCAGAGGTGGATGAAGATGAATAAGAAGATGTTCAATGCCATGGATTAATGGAAATGACAGATGAGGAGAGCTACCAAGATCAGCTTGGATAGGCTCAGGTAAGTTTTAAATCTCTGCCTTCTATTTCATGTCATGAGGCTAGCTTAGAGTCTGAAGCTCAATCATAAAGAGATGAAGGGGATTCAGAGTCTGAGGATGATGTTAATTCTATAATTGAAAAGTATGGAGAACTTCTTGAAGTATTCAAGAAGTGCAAGCTCCTTGCCAAGAGACAGGCAAAAGAGCTTCTCTTTCTTAGGAGCAAGTGTGATGGCCAAGAAAGGGATCTCAATGATATGGCTGCTCAATCAGCCAAGCTCAAGGTGATCATTGATATGCAGTCTGTGGTAATATTCTCAAATGAGAAACTTATCCAGAAACTTAAAGATGATCTACTAAGGGAGAAACTGTTGGTGGCCAAGTTTTCTAAGACAAGAACTGTGCTTCCCTTAATTGACACCCTCTTTACCCAAAAGTGTAAGAAAGGGTTAGATTTTAAGGGATCTGCTAAACCTCCCATTCCAAAAGGAAAGGGGAAGGCACCATTTGTGCCTCTAGCCTTATTGCCTCCAATTTCTTTTCAGAAAGTTCTATTGCCTTCTAATAGGTATGACCATGAAAGTTGTTATGGTCATTGGGAGAATGGCAGATCTACTAGTATAGACCAATGTAGCCATAGCCAAGGTAGAAGATACAACCATGTGACAGCCCTTAAGGCTGCCCATGAGGAAATTCAAATGGCCCATCCTGGACCATTTGTTTTTGGTGCCCCAGGACGAAAACTCAAGGATAATGCTGCTGCAGGAAATCTGAGTCATCTAGCAAAAGTAATGACTCAAGTTTAGTCTTCTGGCAAGGCTGGAATGGCAGTTTCTGATGCAATCATATGCATGTTAGCTGAAAAGAGACATGTGACTGGTGGATCTCAGAAAAGACCAAATCAGTCAGCTGAAAGACTTACCTTCAGTCAAATAGTTGCTGGAAGGAATCAGAGACATACAGCAGCACATCTTCCCACTGTTTAAGGAGCAGTCCAGGCAAATGCTGACCCTAAATAGAAAAGGAGATATAATGTCCATGAGTGTTGGTGCTATGGCAAAGTGGGCCACTATGCTGTAGATTGCTTTCACAATCCTTCAGTGTCGAGAGGTAGCCAACCTATCAGGAATTCTGTAGGAAGGCAAGCTTATTTTCAGACTAATATGAACCTATGACCCAATAAAAATTGGGGTCCTAAGGTGAGATAAATTGTTCTTTTCAGGTTAGCTCAAGTACCAGTTCCCCTAAATGGTACTTGGACAGTGGATGTTCCAGGCACATGACTGGAACCACTACAACATTTTTTGTCTTTAGCAACACCTGACTTGGCAACAGTTATAAAAGTGTTGCCTAAACTTTGTTAGAGAACAGTTTATAAGTGTTGCAGTAGAATTACATCTTTAGGCATTCTCTAATCCTTTATAGGGAACATTTTTGAAATGTTTCCCTTGAGGATTCACTTTAGGCTACAATTATGATATGTTGTCTTCTTAAAAATTAATTTGCAATATTTTAAAAGTGCTACCTAAAGATTACTTTAAGATTAAGCAAAATTATTATTCTCTCACAACAAATTATTACTTTAAAAATTATTTTTATAAAAACAATATTTCTAACACGTACACAAACCCTCGATAATCCTTTCCCGACTTCACACTACAAAATTTTTATTTAATAGCAACATTTTTGGCGACGCTTGTTCAATCGTGGCTTATTATTTTGATATTGGCAATTTTTTGTTAAAAATCGTGGCTATTGATGTATTGTTTACAAAAAAATATTTCAATTTGCCGACACTACAACAAATATGGACATCGGCCACATTTTTGAGGTTTTGTTAAAAATCGTCGTTGTTAGTTTTATATATAGCGACCATGTTAGATTTTTAAATTTTGTTAAAAATCGTGACTCCACATTTATTGCTACGTTTTTAAAAGGGTCGTTGTTAGTTTTCTATATACCTACCCGGGATTTTAATTAACTTATATCGGGATTTTAATTTGTTGGAGATATGGAACACTTCGGCTCCTCTTGTTTCTCACACCGGGTTTGCCCACGTGAGCTTAGAGGAATTGAAGTGTGAATCCCTCCGACATATCCAGCGTCGACGACAGCGGGGGTTTGGGGCGGCAGCCCCCGGCAGATATCTGCCCGTTTTTCGTTCAATGCTTTTGGACTTGGCTCATCATTTTACATCTATGTGTTGAGTGCGTTGATTGAAGCCTTCACCACTCAACGCTTTTGGAATTGGCTCATCATTTTACATCTAGGCTTTGAAAAAGTTAAGTGAGCCTTCCTCACTCAACGCCTCTAGACTTAGCCAAATTCTGACTTTCATAGTCCAACTCTCTCTACTCTATTAGGCGTTGAGTGCATTGAGTGAACTGGCTTCACTCAACACCTCTAGACTTAGTCAATTCTTCATTTGTATGAAGGTGTTGAGTGAGCTGGCCTCACTCAATGCTTTATACCTTTGTCTGTCTTCTTTATTAGGCGTTGAGTGAACTAGCTTCACTCAATGCGTTTGGACTTTGTCGATTTCTGTCTTCTTTCTTCTTAGGCTTTGATTGTAGAAACATGACTCAATGCTTCTTGGTCTTAGCGTTGAGTGAACTGGCTTCACTCAATGCTTCTAGACTTAGCTGATTTCTTCATTTTCTCTGGCTTTGACAGAAACAACTTGATTCAACGCTTCCTTCTTCAAGCGTCGAGAGCTGCGTTTAGTCGACGCTTCTGGACTTATTTGATTTTTTGCTTGCCACTGCTTAACCTTTGACAGACTCAGCTAAACACGCTGCTTTTTGATATATGGCGTTGAGTGAATTGCCTTCACTCAATGCATGTGGACTTAGCTGCAAATTTATCTCTATAACCTGCTGGGCTTTTACAGTCCTGTCTTTACTCAGCGCTTTTGTAATGTAGCGTTGAGTGAACTGGCTTCACTCAACGCCTGCGGATATCTGCCCGTTTTCCGTTCGAATCGATATTTAATTACCTAAATTCCCCGAAACAAAAATAGTGACACCACATTTAATTAACTTAATTACCCTAGCCCGAATCGTTTTCATGGGTTCAGCATCACTTCAGCCGCATCGCTTAATTTCTTCCCAGATACCAAGCGCCAAGCTTCTCTTCCCCGACGCGATGACAAGCTTCTTCCTCAAGCGTGACTGCTACACCGCCTGCATCTTCTTCCCTATTGACATCAGCATGTAAAATCTTCTTCCTCATCGACGACAACAGTCCGATTGCACTGACCTAGCTTATTCCTCGTCGACGCCGACAGTCCAATTGCACCGAACCGACGACAAAATCCATCGGAATTTCTCCGCCGGATACCTAGCGCAGGGTTCTTGAACATTCTTCCTCTACATATCTTGTGCTACCATTCTCATTATCGCTAAGGTATACCCCTTCTCCTGCATATCTTATGTCTGATACCTAGCCTGTTTAATTCCATTTTTCCTGTGCTTAAATTCTGAAATGTTGAGGGATGAGATTCCATTCTTCCTTTATGTTGTACGTGTGTTGTTGTTGTGTTGTATGTGTGTTGTATGTGTGTGTGTGTGTGTAGGGCTGAGCATAAAAATCGAAACTCGATAATCGCTCGTTAATCGCTCGAATTTTCAGTCGAATCGAAATCGGAATTAAATGATTCGAATCATTTTGGCTCGAATCAAAATGGCTCGAATTTTTTTTCGAGTCGATTTCGAGCCCATAAGAATTCGCTCAATTAATGATTCGAGCCGGCTCGAAATTTAAATTTTAAAAAGTTATAGGCTACGGGCGGCGGGCCTGCGGCTGAGGTGCTTTGCCTTGGGAGTTGGGATTTGAGATTTAATAAGCTTATAGCCATAGGTACAGCTGGATTGCGGGAATCGGGAAGATGGGTCACGGCCTTACAGGAACGGCAAATCATAATTACAGCATGTACTGCTCTGCGCCTCTGCTCTGCTGTAGTGTTGTAAGGTCCAAAACTCCAAATCATAATTACAGTCTACAGAGCATTTACGCAGTTGGGAATCGGGATTTCTCATTTCTCTGCTTCGGTACTTCCCTCTCTTCCCCTCTTCCACGCTCCACAGTTCCACAGCCACTTCGTCATTCCCGACCGGTCGACCCCCACTGACCAGGCCACCAGCCACCTTACGCAGAAAGACAGAAGAAGAACGGCGGGAACTGGAAGCACGGTCCGGCGGCCCGGCACGGCACAAGGCAGTGTCGCAGTGAAGGCACAAGCTTTCTTCCTTAGGAAGAAGCAGAACGGCAGAAGTTACGCCCTCCGCAGCGGCACAACCTTGTTAGCCGACTCCTCCGCAGTGGCGCAGGCCGACTCCTCCGCAGTGGCGTAGCAGCGCAACCTCGTCAGCCTCATCGGGAGTTTGGGACCTTGGGTATCTGATTTCAGGTAAGAATGGAGAACCACCCCATCTTTCTCTTCCCCATTTCGAGTTTCTCTCTAGTCTCTACAAGCTTCATAAGATTTCTGATTTCTGGTTATTGGTTTTTGATTTCTTCCATTTCCTCTACAACTACGATTTAGATTCGTCGGCGTTCATCTCTTTCCTTTGTCACTAGTCGGAGGCTCGGAGCTATCAAAGGATTTCTTTGCTCTCAAGAGCTCATCTTTTTTTCTTAGACCACAGGTACGTCTGTATTAAAATAATATGATTCTTCTCAGTTTGTTGCTCCTGCATAAAGATTATTTTATGGGTAGGGTTGTTGATCTCTTCAATGAGTTTATGTTTAACTGATTGTAGATGTAGTAGTGTTGATGCAGTGCATTATTAGTTCATTAATGTACATTTGCCTTTTATTTTTATTTATAAAAAATCTACATAACAGGAAGCACCATTTTAGTCTCTACTCACAAAATTTTATTGGCCGGGTTATTTGATTCTTAATTCTTTACTGCAAAAAAATGACGCTGACACCATTATATATATATGCATGTGTATATGTGTGTGTGTGTTTAGAGAGAGTAACTATGTATGACTCATTAGTTTAATTCAGTGGCATTTTCAACAAATTATAATAACAAAGTAATTCTCCTTGAATCAGATGGTGTCCTCCTTGTCTTTCTTTCAAATCGCATTAGAAAGATATGTTATCCATCCGCATTATTTTCATTTTAACTTATCATATCTCCTGTGGATATAGAGTTTAACCATCATCAAAGTTAAATGTATTGCATCTTTATTTTAATCATTCTCAATTTTATTTAATATGAATGCTGATTGTAGCATTCTAAATAATTATTTTCGTTTCAGTTTTTTTTTATAGTTTTTAACTAACTTTTTTTTCCAGATATGAATATTATTAATACAATAGAGAATTGTAGTGACTCGTCATCCTCACCGGTGGAGGATGATGAATTCATAAATCCCGATGCAAATGCAATTATTAATGATCTTAATGTTCAAGATATAGAACTAGTACCCATCTCCATTGGCCCCACTCCTACTGAACCTTCATTAGGTCAACAATCTGCTGAAGTAGAGAAAGACAACAAAGGCAAAAGAAAAAGAAGTGAAGTGTGGGAGCACTTTAAAGTTGAAAAATTGAAGGATCGGAGTGGCAATATTGTCTCTAAATGGCAATGCAAACATTGTTCCAAAACATATAAATATCAATTATCTGGATCCACCTCAAACTGTGCTAGGCATATCAAAACTTGTTATAAGCTTATACAAGTTCGGAAAAATCAAACCATGTTCAATCAGGAGAGAGTAAATATGGTAGAAGATGATATTGATATGCCACCCATTTGTGTATCTGGTTCTTATGATTCAGTCAGCATAAGACAACTTCTAGCAAAATTTATTATTACAGCTGAACTACCATTCTCAATTATTGAGCAGCCTTATTTCAATATATATTCTAAAGCTCTCAATCCCAATTATGTAAAAATTTCAAGGCATACAATGAAGAATGAATGCATGAAATTGTATGAAGTTGAGAGGGAGAAGCTTTTGAAGATCCTTAAAAAGGTGGATAAAGTTGCACTTACTAGTGATTGCTGGACATCTAATCAATCTATCGGTTATTTGTGCATCACCGTTCATTATATAGATTCAGATTGGAAGCTTCAACACTCAATTATAAGTTTTTTGGATCTTGACCCACCACATAGCGGTCAAGTCATATATGACGCAATCCGTGAGTCAATTTTACATTGGGGAATTCAAAAAAAAGTAATGAGCATCACTCTTGACAATGCATCTGCGAATGATCTAGCTGCCAAGCATTTACAACAAAGTTTAGCAAATTCCAATCATCTATACTTAGGTGGCAAGTTATTTCATATTAGGTGTTGTGCACACATACTCAATATCCTTGTGCAAGAAGGTTTGAAGGAGATATCTCTATTGATTAATATTGTCAGGGAAGCTGTGGGTTATATAAAGAAGTCACCAGCACGGCTCAAATTATTTGCTGAATCAGCTAAGTTATTGGGAATTTCTACTTCACGCGGTCTTTCTTCAGATGTGAAAACTAGGTGGAACAGCACTTACTACATGCTCGATAGCGCATTTCATTACAGATATGTTATTCACCATTTCTTTAGAAAGGATAAGGGTTTGGTGTGGGATTTTCCAGAAGAAATTTGGCAACGATTTGTTAAAATTAAGAATATTTTAGAAGTCTTCGAATCAGCAACAAAACTTTTTTCAGGAACTTCTTATCCAACAAGCAATTTATTTTTGCCTGCATTGATTGCTATTAAAGAAGTGTTGGATAAAGCTTCAATATCTGATGATGAGTTTGTACGTGGCATGGCGAAACCAATGAAAAACAAATTTGACAAATATTGGAGTGATTGCAGCTTAATCATGTCTCTTGCCATTGTACTTGATCCCCGTCGTAAATTATTGTTTATTACTTATGCTTTCAATAAATTGTACAATAACCGCGAGGCAGTTCTTAAAGTGAAAGTGGTAAAAGAAAGCATATTCGAGATTTTTTCTCATTATTGTGCTAACAGTGGGATGGAGTCTAATACTTCATTAATCAGTTCAGAAAGCTCATCATCAACTAGAGTTGGGGTAATGAGACATTCAAGTGCAACAACACAACCACAGTGCATCACAAACTCAGTTATTATGGGCTTTGATGATTTCTTGAGTTCTACTTCTTCTGTACAACCTCTAAAAAATGAACTTGAAGTATATTTAGAGGAAGCACTTGTACAACCTCCATTTGAGAGTAGAGATACGTTTAATGTTTTAGAATGGTGGAAAATTTATTCATTGAAATATGTGAAGTTATCTAAGATGGCAAAAGATATCCTCACAATACCCATCACAACTGTGGCTTCTGAATCGGCTTTTAGTGCTGGAGGAAGAGTACTTGATGATTATAGAAGTGCTCTAAATCCAAAAACTGTGAATGCTCTTGTGTGTTCATCTAATTGGATTCGTTCCCAACATAAACATCGTGTCAATGTAAGTACTTTAATTACTCATGAATTGTTTTATTAACCCTCAATTATATCATTGTATTTTGATATGTTTTTTTGCAATCACAGGTTGATATGGATGATTTAACAAGTGCTTTACCAAATGAGATCGTCGGAACCTCTACTAAAGATTAAATTCCAACAAGTAAGATTAGTTGCAAACTTGCAATTTCTATGAGTACCGTATTTTTCAATTACATTTTGGAACCTCTTTACTTGAAGATTTTCACTTTATTCCATGTACATCAATACATTTTGATGGACTATACATTGTGTTAGTTTATAATTTATCCCAATTCCCAACGATTAACTGTCATTTGACATTTTGTAGCTTATGAGTTTTTAAAACTGGAGCATTTGCCATTAAATTATGTTGCAACTATTTAAAATTTTGCCAACCACTGGAACATGAAAATTGAAATATGAGTATTTCAGCTTTGATTCTCTCGTAACTGCTACTTTTGTCAGTTTGTGTATGAAACTTGAAGATATGCTGGTGAAGGCCCTATAATTTACATCAAGATAGCAACCCTTTATGAAACTTGAAGATATGCAGCTTTGATTCTCTCGCAAGGGATGTCGCTTTGAGGATTCGTTGGTTAGTTGTGAGATCTTATTAATTTCTCTCACAAGTAATTTTATTAATTTCTCTCGCAGTAAATGTCAGTTATGTTGCTTATGTCAATCTGGCTTTGCAGTATTAATAAATTACTGCTCAAAAAATTTAGTAAATGGTTGTTTTTAGCACGTATTTTATCGTAAAATAACATGACAAACAATGTTAAACTGCGAACTATTCCCTTCAGTCATAAGAATTAAAAGTTCTATATAACCTGGTTGATTATTAATTCAACCTCATCAATGACAAAATTCAGTATTACATGCAGTTCCATGGTGCGAAATCAAAGCCACTCACTCTACTGGTTAATTTCTCTAACTGTATAGTTTACTATGAGAAAAAATGAACCATAGTTTTGTGGGAGCAAGAATACTTGGTGTCAAAGTGTCCTTCCATATTTGTTGTAACTTCATTAAAGATAATAAATCAAACTCATTTTGAACAACTTTTCAATAAAATACTAGTAGAATGAATTGCACATTTTACCACCCAATCACTACTTTTGCATTATATTATACTCAGACAATGGTGATGAGGGCTGGCATAAGAGCCTATTATCAAGGGTGCCTTGGCTGCAGAATATTGTCTAAATAGTGTAGGCCGTAGGGGACCAGTAATTTTCTTTGTCGTGTACATGCATTTCTTCCTAAAATAGTTCATACTTAACTTTAAATGTTGTACTAGTAAATGATTTTGCTCCATTTAGTAGATTGCACAAATTTCTTCCTAAAATAGTTAATACTTAACTTGAAATTTGATTGTATAAATGCTTCTGACTTGACTTTTATTGTCTATGAATTCGTATAGGTTGCAAGTTTTAATTCAGAAGGAAGGAACAGAAGCGGAGCGCCGAAGAGCATTTTGCGTCAATTATCTTTTGAAGTGATTTTCTAATTTTGACATGGATTGTTATAGTGTTGTACTTTTATGGACTTTTATTATACTTTTTATGTCTTATAATTTGTTTATTTTGTAGTTTTGTTATATTTTTAGTTAAAATGCTAAATGACTCAATTGTTTTAAATTTGGAAGTATTTCAATTTTCAAAATTTTTATGAACTTTTTGAAATTAGATTGATGAATTATTTAGTAATTGGAAAATTTCCAAATGCCATCAAACTTATATAGTAATTGAGAGAAAAAATGGATGACTCGACTCCAGTCTCCATAATTATCGCTAGCGAACGTATGAATTTTTAAAGATAATTTTTTAATAAGAAAAAAAATAATTTTTTAATAAAAAAAATTTAATTTCGAGCCGGCTCGAAATTGATTCGAGCTGGCTTGGAATCGAGTTGATTTCGATTCGAGCCGGCTCGAGTCGAAGCCGATTTCGATTTCGAGTCGATTTCGAGCCGACTCCGAGTCGAAAATTTCGATTTCGAGCCGAGCCCGAATCGCTCGAACTCGACTCGATATCAGCCCTATGTGTGTGTGTGGTGTGGTGTATGTTGTATGTGTGCGTTAGTGTTGTGTGTGTGTGTGTGTTTGTGTGTTAGTGTTGTATGTGTGTTGTAGGTGTGTTTTTGTGTTTGTTGTTATTGTGTCATATGTGTGTGTGTGTGTGTGTGTGTGTGTGTGTGTGTGTGTGTGTTTGTGTGTGTTTGTGTGTGTTGTATGTGTGGTGTATTTGTGTGTTTGGAATGTGTGTGTTTTATGTGTGTGTGTGTGTTGTTGTTGTGTTGTATGTGTGTGTGTTATAGGTGTGTGTGTTGTTGTATGTGTGTATATGTGTGTGTTGTATATATATGTGTGTGTTTGTTGTTGTTATGTTGTATGTGTGTGTGTGTGTTTGTGTGTGTTGTATGTGTTTTTTGTATGTGTATGTGTTGTAGGTGTGTATCTGTGTTGTTCTGTTGTGTGTGTGTTGTATGTGTGTGTATGTGTGTGTGTGTGTGTGTGTGGTGGTGGTGTATGTTGTATGTGTGTGTTAGTGTTGTGTGTTGTGTGTGTGTGTTTGTGTGTTTGTGTTGTATGTGTGTTGCAGGTGTGTTAGTGTTGTGTGTGTGTGTTTGTGTGTATATACCAAAGATTCTGACTTTGTTTTTAGTGATAATACAATCTAGATAATGTTTTTTATTTATTTATTTATTAAATAGCGTTTGTTCGAATTATTGTACAAGCATATATTAAATATTAAAATGTGTTTAATGATTTGATTTTATCATTATAGAAATGAAGAAAGCAAAAATTGGTTTTGATGTAACTATTCAAGTAAGGTCCAGTGTTGAGTTGACGAGAAAATTTCGTCAGGTTAAACAGGAGAAAGCAGATATTTTTTCATAGAAATCTTCGTGAAAGAGAGAGCAAAAATATTCAAATGGTTGATGAGCTTAATGGAGAAATGTGTTACTTATGATTGATGGAGCTCTCAATCAAGAAGATGTTGAAGTTGTTAAACCAAACAAATAAATTGGTATGTAGATTATTCTCTTTTTTATATTGTGTCTATTTACTTTAGATTGTCTTATTTTAATTATTCATTAAATAGCTAAAGATCCGCATCCAAAGAAGCTTCAACCTGAAGAACCTGCATCAATTATACAACATTCCAATCAACATCAAGCTCAACAGGTAAAAAGGAACAAGAAATGTCATTCAATGTTGATTGATGACTTTGTTGGAGTTTATGAGATTTCTCATAAAGGAAGAAATCAACATGATCAAATTCAGCCTCCTATAAAGGTGAATCAAAATCAACCTTCATTAAAAGTAAACAAAAACTACCACCGCCTAGAAAACTAGATTTTGAGCATAGTGAGAGAAATGAGTTACTTCGGGTTGATGGAGCTCTCAATCAAGAAGATGTTGAACCAAACAAAGAAATAGGTATGTAGAGTATTCTCTTTTTTATATTGTGTTTATTTACTTTAGATTGTCTTATTTTAATTATTCATTAAATAGCTAAAGATCTGCATCCAAAGAAGATTCAACCTGAAGAACCTGCATCCATTATACAACATTCCAATCAACATCAAGCTCAAAAGAAAAAAGGGAATAAGGCATGTGTTTCAATATTGATTGACTACTTTGTTGGAGTTTATGTGATTTCTCATAAAGGAAGAAATCAACATGATCAAATTCAGCCTCCTATAAAGGTGAATCAAAATCTACCACCAACTAAAGAAATTTGGGAAAAGCATAGTGGGTGAAATGAGTCGTTACTTTGGGTTGATGGATTTCTCAATCAAGAAGATGTTGAAGTTGCAGAACGAAATAAAAAAATTGTATGTTGATTATTCTATTTCTTATATTGTGTGTATTTATTTAGATTATCTTATTTTCATTTGTTTATGCACTACACTATACACTGAAATTAGGAGCAAGGATCAAAAGAACTCGTGGAGAAACAATGTACAAAAACATTCATGCAAGAAATTTAATGGAGCGAAAAGAAGTTACCTTAAATGAAAGCCTTGGTATCCTTTCACTCTTCTTTTAATGGCTGGATTCAACTCCCCTAGGGAAGAGGAGGAGTTTCCAGCCGTTACATTGTGTGTTTGAACCATGTTCATCCCCTCACCACCATGGCCGAAATTGCTTTTAAGGACCATTAATGGCCACCATCAGTCAGACCTCCTACCTCCCCCTTTTACTGATTTAAAAGCTTCCCTAGACCTCAAGCATTCGTTTCCACACTTTGCCACCTCCACCACTAATGGCTTTCCGTCGATCGGCACGCCTCCAGCCCGCGAACAAGGTCCACCCCTCCTCTCTCTCTACGGGCAGATCTTAGCCTTCTTTAGGATTAAGAATCGGGCTTGACTGAGCCCTATCGGGAAGAGGTGGTCTTCTTGGTTTTTTTCGCAAAAAAAGAGAGATCTCGGGTTCACTAGATTCTGCCTCTCCAGTGGCTGCACCGCCGCGTGGTGATGGCCACCACCTCAACGGAGGTGGTGGTGGCGGTGGCCGGCCAGGGAGGAGGCCGGTGGGCCAGCGGTAGCGTTTGGAATGCACTCAAAGTCGGGCTAATCTCAGCCCTTGGCTGGAGGAAGAAGACGATCCCAGCGCTGTTGGATCTGCATCAAGATGTATGCTGATTAAATTTATTAATTCCTTTCATCCAAATTTCTGTCCCATTTTCTGGATGATTTTTGAAATAATTATTAAAAATAGGTAGGCCCCTCTACTAGAAATATGACCACCATGAATTTTGTAGGCCGTGAAGTCTAGTTTTATTTTAAAAAAATTTGGACTCATTTGGGTAAGTGGTTCGACCACATCACCCATTTTGGTGGAGTCTATATTTAGGCTAGACCAGGTAGTATTTTGAATGCCCCCACCAATCCAGCCATCAAAATGACCTGAAATTTTGGATGGGGCTCACTATTACCAATACCTAGAACATATCCAAAAATGAGGATTTTTGGGAAACATTTTCCTATAGTTTTTTGGAAAAATTTAATAATCCATATACAATTTAATTAGGTGTATTAAATAGCTCAACTCCCCCCCCCCAATATTTTGGAGGGTGATCTTGGGGGATGTCATAAGGCTCTGGTAAAAATCTCAGCTCAATTGGGTTTTATTTGAATAAGTTTTATTGCGACCAAAGCTTGGTCTCCTAAGGGATAAATTAGGGCAAGGAGTATTTGGGGCTTGGAAGAGCCAATTCTCACTCAAATGGGTTGGGACCTTGGCCAGAGCCCCATGGTCAGTAAACACACCCTCTCATGGTGTTTGAGATGGATTAGGGTGGGTTAGCCCTAGGAACCTAGTTCAAACCCTAAGGTTGGACTTTGGGGGTTTGTGAAAGACATAGGGTGATATGTACTTGTATGGATTTGGTATTTAGAATAAATACTTGTAGGGTGGTTAAATGCCCTAGGAAGTGATTGGGTAGTGGTTGGACACAAAAACCCCACATAAACCACTTAATAAGTATTTATGTCTTTAGACCCTAGGAATTTTATAATGAGTCATGTGACCTTGATTCATAGTGAAACTTTGGTAGGAGTGTTTCCATAGTGATTTTCATGTCTGGGAATTTTGTTATGAATTTTAGATCAATAAATATAGTACTTTATTTACAAACCATCAAATTGTACTTTCTACTTAGGAATTTCTTATGAATTAACCACTCACTGGAATCTTATGAAATTTAGTCAGAGGATATTTTATGATGTTATAAAGCTTTGTAGATTTTTGTGGAAGTTTTTGGAAGTCTTGTTATATGGGTCGATTCACAAAGTGATAATTTTCATGTAAAACCATTTGAATTAATTTTGGTACCTAGTAAGCTTGAAAAATTATGATATTTGCTCAGAAGTCCTATTTGGTCACCCTTAAGATTCAGTAATTTTTCTATAATTATCTAATGACAAATTTTATTACTTCCTTCTTTATTCATGATGGTTGGATTTACTTTTGATTAATTAATTAGAAGCCAAAGCATTTATGGAAAATTATGGAATTTGATATTGATTGTTAACTCTCTGTTATCTAGTGTTCATAAATTTCTGGTGGCTATTACTTGAGAAAATATTTTACATCATGTTCAATTCAAGCATGGATTGGATTGGAAAGAAATTAATTAAATATCAAACAAATTAGGAAAATGTGAATTTCTGGATTTAGCCTAATTATGTCATGATAGACTCCAAGTAAATAACTTAGGTCATTTGGATAAATATTTTAAGTACTTCCCATTATATACATCATATAGCTTAGGATTGTCTGCGTTTAGTAAAAACTGCAGGAATCATATTAGGGTGCAAAAGTGAACTAAGGGAGATGGGATATTAGTGTAATGGGATGTTAAGTGATATGAGGAGTCATGATGAGGAGTGAGAAGTCTGGCTAGTGTTTAGAGGTGCTCGGGGACGAGGAAACATCTTCTACCCCGTAGGAGAGAAAGTGTCAAATACACTAGGGTTAGAACCAATATAACACAAGAGGGATTGAGAATTGGATATTAATTAATAACAATAAGTGCCTTATGAAAGGGAGCTTTGGGCTTCAACCCATCGTAGTTCCTAGTGCCCTTTGAGAGCCCTTCACGGGATATACCGGGGGCAGTCCTGAGCTAACGTAAACCGTAGGAGTAATAAACTACAAGAGCAACTAGTATAACTAGGGTTTCACATTCACACACCCTGGTAGCAAGGGAGGTTGAATAGGTTGGTTTGATTGCCATACGGACGGTAGTATCGGAAGGTAGATGCATGAACGGGATAATCCGGGGAGTCGGGGGCTCGAGGGTTTGGATACAGAATAAGGTGGTGGGTCTTCGGTATTTGACAATCATTCACACCGATGTCGGTACGTTGACTCGGCGGTGTGGGACACTTAGCCAAAGAAAGTCTGGTGGATATAGCCAGCACTAGTACGCGGATAGTCTAGGTTGTGTTCTTCTAGGGGCGTACGGAATGGCTAGGCTCAATAGTGTAGATACGCGCCTAGGAGTGGGAGACCCGACCCACTGTCTCCGTTTGCCACTACGGAGGTTCCTGGGAGTGAAGCTATCTGCCCGAACATGGGGAACTAAAGGTCTGTGCGCATAGAGTCACGTGCGTGAGTTGTACTTGCATAAATCATGATATAGCATTTCACTATACTCATATTTGCATACAACTAACACCCCAACGTATAAATCGGTATGGGACTTTTTATACAATGGGAGCCTTGTAGAAGACCCCTTAACTTATAAGTTTGTATGGGCATTCATATAAGTTAAGGTTACTTATTTACTTGTTTTTTATCTTGTCTTTTATTACATTTGCTACTTATTTTACTTGTTTACTTTACTGCTCACTATTGTAGAACTACTAGATTGTACCTTTCTTACTTAGCTGATATACAACATGAATAACTGCTAGATTAGTTCCACTGTCATCTGCTTTGCTTACTCTCCACCTTTGTAGCTTCCCTTTCCTCCTCTCTGCTCGGTTCTTAGGAGTCGTGGGGGATGGGTAGGAGAGGATAGGACTTAGTCTTTATGACTAATAATTTTTGGACCACAACATTACAGGAGCTCCGGATGGGAGATAGGGACCAGCAACCCAGGGACCAGCACCAGCGGAGTACGGTGCGCATGGAGGTGGGCCAGTCTAGTTTCGGAGAACCAGTGAGCAGCTCAATGAGTGTTTAGTACTATCTTATAGCCTCCGCCAGAGATTGCAGTGAGGATTTGATGTACCGGGCTTAAGCCCGTCTATATTTCATTTGTACTGATCTTTTACAGTACTCCCTTTTATATATCTATGGACTTGCTGTAATTTTTATTTATATGTGATTCTGTGGACATTACTATATTATGTTATAATTACTTCTCTCTCTTTTATGATCGAAAAGGCCGGCAGAATTGGCATTTTGTAGTGGCGGCCTTCCCGAGTGTCGGTGCCACCGCAAAACGGCAATTCTGGACATAAGACCCTGGTGGTTTTAAAAGAATGGAATACGTGGTGTGCCCATTCTGGGCAGTATGTTAGATTAGTTCCACTGTCATCTGCTTTGCAGCGGAAGCGTGGTGTGCCCATTTTGCCCAGAAAGGACTACTAGATTAGTTCCACTGTCATCTGCTTTGCTTACTCTCCACCTTTGTAGCTTCCCTTTCCTCCTCTCCGCTCGGTTCTTAGGAGCCGTGGGGGGATGGGTAGGGGATGATAGGACTTAGTCTTTATGACTAATAATTTTTGTACCACAACATTACAGGAGCTCCGGATGGGAGATAGGGACCAGCAACCCAGGGACCAGCACCAGCGAAGTACGGTGCGCATGGAGGTGGGCCAGTCTAGTTTCGGAGAACCAGTGAGCAGCTCAATGAGTGTTTAGTACTATCTTATAGCCTCCGCCAGAGATTATAGTGAGGATTTGATGTACGGGGCTTAAGCCCGTCTATATTTCATTTGTACCGATCTTTTACAGTACTCCCTTTTATATATCTATGGACTTGCTGTAATTTTTATTTATATGTGATTCTGTGGACATTACTATATTATGTTATAATTACTTCTCTCTCTTTTATGATCGAAAAGGCCGGCAGAATTGGCATTTTGTAGTGGCGGCCTTCCCGAGTGTCGGTGCCACCGCAAAATGGCAATTCTGGGCATAAGACCCTGGTGGTTTTAAAAGAATGGAATACGTGGTGTGCCCATTCTGGGCAGCATGTTAGATTAGTTCCACTGTCATCTGCTTTGCAGCGGAAGCGTGGTGTGCCCATTCTGCCCAGAAAGGACTACTAGATTAGTTCCACTGTCATCTGCTTTGCTTACTCTCCACCTTTGTAGCTTCCATTTCCTCCTCTCAGCTCAGAGCTTAGGAGCCGTGGGGGGAGGGGTAGGGGATGATAGGACTAAGTCTTTATGACTAATGGTTTTCGGACCATAACGTTACAGGAGCTCTGGATGAGAGAAAGGGACCAGCAGCCCAGGGACCAGCACCAGCGGAGTACGGTGCGCATGGAGGTGGGCCAGTCTAGTTCCGGAGCACTAGTGAGTAGCTCAGTGAGTGTTTAGTACTATCTTATTGCTACCGCGAGAGATTGTAGTGAGGATTTGATGTACCGGGCTTAAGCCCGTCTATATTTCATTTGTACTGATCTTTTGCAGTACTCCCTTTTATATATCTATGGACTTGCTGTGATTTTTATTTATATGTGATTCTGTAGACATGACTATATTCTGATATAATTACTTCTCTTTCTTTGATGATCGAAAAGGCCGAAAAAATTGGCGTTTTGTAGTGGCGGCCTTCCCGAGTGCCGGTGCCACCGCAAAACGGCAATTCTGGGCATAAGACCCTGGTGGTTTTAAAAGAAAAAAAAATCGGGGTCTTACAAGTGGTATCAGAGGAGACCTCGATCGAAAGAGAAGTAGTCCCAAAAAACCTTGGGCCACCCCCGTGCGTGTAACATCCCGACTTTTATTGGGCTACCAGAGCCCTAGTGGGACCAATAAAGGTGACCCGAGCCTTTACCCGTGACTTGGTAGGAGGCAACCCTAGGCAGGGTATCGAGATAGAGAATTCCAAATTAAGTTTTGTCAGTTCCTGTGGCCTCGTATAGTCAATACGAGCGCATCAGAACTCGTTCAGTTGGACCCCGAGATCATATAGTTGATGTGACCATTCCTCGTAAAACGCAATGAAAGCGAGATTTTGGATATCAAGCTAGAAGAACTTTGAATCTGGTTCTGTCAGTTCCTGTGGCCTCGTATAGTCTATATGAACGCATCGGAGCTCGTCACGTCACGATCCGAGGTCTAACGATAATTTTACACACTTCGACCATTTTAGCGCGCTGCGACGCGCAATTTTTTGGACTTTCAACAAACGGACTACGATTCAACCCCAGTCAGTGGCATTGGACTAGTGTAGTCAATACGATGTCAACGGAAGTCATCCCGATCAATTTTGACCATAATTGGTCAACCCGTGGTCAAATCAATCCTAGTCGTGCACTGAAAAGCGTGCGCACACCAATTATGACATGATACCTGAACCTTGACCCGACCCCGATGACTTGGACCCATATTGACTTTGACCAGCAAGGGGGACCAACCCTAGGGTTGACTTGGTAAAAACCCTCCTAAAAATCCACTTTTTGGATTTTTCTTTAAATGAGGGGCCCACCTCCCCTCCAAAGGAGGATGGCCCATGCCCCCTCACTCTCCTTGGGCCCCCCAACCAGCAATCAAGCCTAGGATAGGTGGAGGCCCACCCCACACCTCTTCTCCTCCTTTTCCCCTCTCTTCCAAAAAGGCCCAAGCCCATAAGGGCTTCACCATCCTTTTCCCCACACGGGGAAAAGAGGGGGGCCTCCAGTTGTCCTTGGACAGCTTGAGGGTGGGGATTTTATCCCTCTATAAGGAAGTATTAATCCCACCTTGCCCAATGGGAGGAAGCTCCCCCTCCCCCTCCCTATAAAAACCACACACCCCCTCTCTTTCCCTCACAGCTCTCAGAGCAGCCTGCTCCCTCTTCTCCCCCCCTATGCCGCAGTTCTGGTGGCCGGAAAAAGCCAAGCCGAGGAGCTCCTCCCCCTCCACCACCTTGAGCCATGGCTGACCAAGCCAGCCCCTCCCAAGCCCGCAAAACCCAAGTGGAAACTTCTCTCTCTCCCCCTCCCCATTTCTTACGTAGTGCATGTGAGCTCCGGGGGCCGGAGCGCCGCCACCGTCACCCCCTTCCCACGGTTCAAAAATAAAAAAAATGCCTCCGGCGGCGGCCGGACCACCGTTGGAGGGAGCACCCACAAATGGCGGGATGGCCGGTGGTGGAGTCACAGCCGGCCGGTGGCCGACTGGCGGCGGAGAAGCCCCGTAAGGGCGGCGGAATACGTATAGTGGGAGAGAAATGAAGATGAACAGTATTTTCATTTTATAATTTATATTATTATAATATTATAATATTATAATAAGGGGTTTGATTTTTCAGAGGCTAAAATAGACCCCTAGGAAAAAGGTTTTGAACATAAAAAATGTTCCACTAACTAAAGGCTTCCCCCACAGAATTTTTGAGAATTTTTGGAGTCGATTTGGTATTTTTAAAAGCCCAAATAAAATTTGTTTGGCCAAATTAAAGGCCCAAAACACTTTGGAAAATTACAAAAAAATTACTAGACTCATTTTAGGCTCTCTTAAGGGTTGTATCAAAATTTGGGATCATGGGGATAAGTTTTGATATTTTTCCTAAAAATCAGAAGCCTAGGGTCGCGCTCAAAAATTATTACACTCATTTTAAAAATTGGAGCGCACGACTATCCTCCCTAATTTGAATAATAAATTCAAAGTTGACGTATCGACGAGAGTGTCTGAGGTAAGAGACCAGGCTCTGGGTGGTTCGAGATTTCATGAAACCATCGAGCGCCTCGACTCTCGGGTGATTTGGGTACGCTCGGAAAGTGAGAGTACGAGTAGCGAGTTGCAAATTAATCTCGATAAATAATGATGGTATAACTCCTAATAATCCCCTGATCCGATTAATCTGTGATTAATAAGGCGCAACCAAATCATAATCGGATATTAATAATGGGTGTAATCCAATGAAGCCTTATTAAAAACTGAAATAGAACTGAATGTGCCTCTTGAGAACGGAGATGAGACCGAAGCCTCCTGAATGGAGTGATTGGACTACTAACCTTTTCTTTATGTTTTACTCCAGTCTCGTACTGGTCAAGTACTTTTAATTCAGTTCTACTCCAGTCTCGTACTGGTCAAGTACTTTTAATTCAGTTCTACTTCAGTCTCGTACTGGTCAAGTACTTTTAATTCAGCTATACTCCAGTCTCGTACTGGTCAATTACTTTTAATTCAGCTATACTCCAGTCTCGTACTGGTCAAGTACTTTTAATTCAGTTCTACTCCAGTCTCGTACTGGTCAAGTACTTTAAATTCAGCTATACTCCAGTCTCGTACTGGTCAAGTACTTTTAATTCAGCTATACTCCAGTCTCATACTGGTCAAGTACTTTTAATTCAGCTTTACTCCAGTCTCGTACTAATCAAGTACTTTTAATTCAACTCTACTCCAGTCTCGTACAGGTTAAGTACTTTTAATTCAGCTCTACTTCAGTCTCGTACTGGTCAAGTACTTTTAATTCAGCTCTACTCCAGTCTCGTACTGGTCAAAAACTTTTAATTTAGTACTACTCCAGTTGGTACTGATCATGTTTCATTTCAACACTTTAAATAAGCAGCATAAACACCGAATTTGTCCTCATTACAATTTACTATTATAATCCAGTGTCCTGCTCTGACGAGCTGTCGTTATTAAGGTTGAGCCTTAGTTGGGGATAACTGGAGTTGAGGTATTCCTCTAAATCTAGCCCCAAATAAAGTGCTCTCATGCTCCCTGTCAAAAATAGAGCTAAGTGTCGCCACCCGAAGTTTGAAGCTTAGTAGGGCAGGCCGACGTAGACCCGGTGTGTATTATGATTGTCTTGGTTTGATTGTTTGTAAATTGCTTGCGGTGAAATAGTGGCGGGTCAGTCCCTCCCGCAGACCGTTCGTACCGGTACGGGAAGGTCGACGACTTAAGGCGACAGGGAGATGGGTACCACGGGTGACCGGTCGTTCTATTATTCCACGTCGGGTTTTCCTCCGCTGGTCGGCCCAAATGATTCGCTGGATGTCGCTCACATCCAAGAGTACACCAAGTTGTATATTAGGGCCTGGGTTTGTGCGGTACGATCACCCCCAGAAGTGGCAGGACTGGTCACTGTCACCGACGGCCACATCGGTGAGGCCCGCGAGGCTCGCTACCCTGCTGGAACAGAAGCGGTCCAAACTATGTCGACATAGGGTTTGTGTGCGTGGCTGTGAATGCCTGTAATAGAATTCAAGATATGAAAACCTGTTGTGCTGATGAGCTAGTAGAGCATTGTTATAATGGTTTTATACTATTGCTGTTTTTTTCGGTTATACTGCACTCTTTTATATTTGCTCCTAGCTGTTCATATATGAAATGTTATGCTAACCCTCTCTTGCTTCGGTTATTTACTTCTGTTGGGTGGGTGTGTGCTCGTCCCCAATATGTGGATCCAGGGAGGGGATTTGTTTCCACTTAGCTCTATGACTAACGGTTATTTGATTAACCATTCACAGGAGGTGGAGCACCGTAGTGACTCGTTGCCGCAGGAGATTACGCCAGCAGCTAGGTCTACTCGAGTAGATGCACCCCCACCGTCCCCAGAGTTTAAAGACGTGAGTTCTGCCGAGCAGCGTAGAGAGAGAGTATATGAGGATTATATGTAGCACATGTATAGCCCACGGGCTTATATAAGTACTTAGGCTTCGGCCCTAGAATCGCTGTGATTTTGATATGTGATATATAAATCTGCAATGGTTTCCTGTTAATGCTTCCGCTATATTCTGATGGGTTGTGAATGTTGAGATTCGAGCCGAGCAAGGCGACCAACTAGTGCTTGCATAGGGTGGATCGTTTCCCCTATAAGCACTGGGTGGGCGTCTTGGGCCAGTAGTACCCCCTTCGGCCCGACCCGGGCAAAAGGTCGGGGGGTACTACATTCGAGCTTAGTTTGCGGACAAACTAGCAGTGGAAGCAGTGGTGTTCCCATAAGGGAAATCACATGTAAAAGTCCAATCTTATCCATTTCTTATATTCCATTCATATGCTATCTAACAAATGGAATTTTTCCTTGTAGCCTGCGACGAACCCTACTCCACAGCAGGGGACACCTCAGGCTCCGAATATGGTTCCACCTCTGCCAGCTCCAGCTCCGTTTTAGCAGATAGAGATGGGGAAAACACTAACGGCCATTCTGGAGGCCTTCAGAGCTCAGCAAGCCCCGGCTCCAAAGCCAAACCCCGGGGCCAGCTGGATGAGTGTCTTCCGGGGACTTTCCCCTCCATCCTACCTGGGGATGGAGTCGACAGTTCGCACGGAGGAATGGTTAGACACCATCTATAAGATGCTTGCGGGGATTCGATTCCCCACTGTGGAGGCAGTTGCTTTGGCAGTCTCCTGCCTGGAGTCACATGGAAAGAGGTGGTGAAAGTCACAGCTGGACACAACTTTTGCAGGTATGGATTGCACAGTTATTACTTGGGAGGAGTTCAGAGCAGCACTCCTGGGACATTTTGTACCTCAACCGCCGAGGGACGAGCTGGCAGATAGGTTCCTGCGGTTGAGGCAGGGGAACAGGACGGTGCTGGAGTATTATCAGGAGTTTACTCACCTAGCCTGCCATGCGGACGCTTATCAGTTAGACGATGCTGGCTATGCTAGGAGGTTCTACAAGGGGATAAAAGATGACATGAGACAGTCCCTCCTCTTTATCTCCGAGGGAAGTTTGGCCAGGATTCTGGAAATGGCCAAGAAAAGAGAAGTGGATCAGCTTACATTCAAGAGCCAGAAGAGACTGACAGATGATGCAATGATTGGAGGTCGTAGGGACCGTCCTCGAGGCCAGGTCATTGGGGAGAGAAGGAACGTGGATCAACCCCGTTAGGAGATTGGACAAGAGCAGAGGAGTCAAAGGGTATTGGCTCCCCAGCCTTTACAGATGTTGGAGATGCCAAGGACAACAGAGCAGGCACTGATATTCTTCCAGTGCAATCAGCCAGGGCATATCAAGTGGAACTGTCCTATGAGGCGAGCACCCCCACCAGCACTTTAGGGCGCTCCACCTCCCTAGCATTTTGGTGGCCGAGGACACGATCGAGGATGAGGATATCATGGCAGAGGCCACAGGCCAGAGAGGGAGCAGGTGTATGCTCTAGACCCAGCACATTTCCCAAACCCGAAGTAGGTTATAGCAGGTATGCAAGTACATTTAATTCTTCCCTTCTTAGGAACTAGTTTTCATAGGCATAGACTAGTTAGAAATTAAGAGAAGAAAAAAAACTATAACTAGAATACTAAGACACTTAATCACTTCAGGCATAGTTTTCTTCAGCGGCAAGCCCGCTCACACGCTCTTCGACACCGATGCTTCACACTCGTTTGTGTCGGAAGATTTCGTGAAAGGACAGGCAGGCGTGGAGCAGTTCACCGGAAAGGTGATGATGGTGCATCTACCCAATGGATTAAAGCTAATGACATCTGCTCATTGCAATATTGAGTAGGAAATTGGCGGGAAGGTGTTTGAGGCACCAGCGATGATCCTGAGGATACCAGACTATGATCTGATCCTGGGCATGACATGGCTGTACTGGAACCATGCCCAAATTGACTGCTTGGCGAAGAGGATCACCGTGAGGCACGGGGACTCCTTTATTGTTATCGAAGGTATTCTACCAGCCTCCTACATGTTATTATCATCTGTGCAGGCCATCAAGGCCCACCTGCATGGTGATGAAGTTTATCAAGTTATTTTTGAGGCGGTCGTGGCCAAGGATCCCATTTCAGATATTCCTGTGGTGCGAGACTTTGCCGACGTATTTCCGGAGAAGCTACCAGGGCTACCCCCGCACCGAGAGAAGGATTTCTATATTTAGCTCGTACTGGGGGCTAAGCTGGTATCTAGAGCTCCTTATCGAATGCCCGCAGAGGAGATGGTGGAGTTTCGAAGCCAGCTTTAAAAGTTAGTGGAGGTCGGGTTTGTCCGGCCTAGCTCTTCACCATGGGGAGCTCTGGTGCTATTCGTCAGGAAGAAGGACGGGACTCTTCAGCTGTGTATTGATTACCGGGCCTTGAGTAGGCTGTCGGTCTGGAATACGTACCCCTTGACAAGGATAGACGAGATATTTGACCAGCTGGAGGGAGCTCATTGGTTCTCAAAGCTGGATCTGAGATCGGGGTACTACCAGCTACGCATTCGGGAGGAGGACATCCTGAAGACGGCCTTCAGCAGTAGATATGGATTGTACGAGTTTACCGTGATGCCCTTCGGGCTCACGAATGCACCCTCTGCATTCATGATCTTGATTAACCGGGTGTTCGAAGAGTATCTAGATGTCTTCGTTATTGTATTCATTGACGACATCCTTATCTATTCAAGGACGGAGGAGGAGCATGTGAGGAATTTGGCTTTGACTTTGGAGAAGCTCCGAGAGCATACGATGTATGCTAAGTTCAGCAAGTGCAAATTTTGGTTAAAGGAGGTGGCCTTTTGGTCCATGTACTCAGTAGAGCAGGTTTGGCAGTGGATTCGGCGAAGGTTCAGGCAGTACGAGATTGGCCACCACTGAAGACGGCCTCGGATGTTCGGAGTTTCTTAGGACTTGCCGGTTATTATCGGAAGTTCGTAAAGGGGTTCTCTCAGATTTCCCTCCCTCTTATGTCTCTGACGAAGAAGGAGTCTCCTATTATTTGGACGCCACAATGCGAGTTAGCTTTTCAAGAGTTGAAGGATCGGCTTACCTCAGCTCCAATCCTTGCTCTTCCTTCAGGGAAGGAAGGATTCCAGGTGTACACAAATGCTTCCTATCAGGGGATGGGTGTCGTTCTGATGCAGAACGAGCATGTAATAGCCTACACCTCCTGTCAGTTGAAGAAGCATGAGCAGAACTACCTGGTGCACGACTTAGAGATTGGGGCAGTTATTTTTGCTCTTAAGAACTGGTGACATTACCTCTACGGGGTTCACTGCGACATTTTATCAGACCACAAGAACTTGAGATATGTAGACACACAGAAGGAGCTGAACATAAGCAGATACACTGGGTGGAGTTCCTGTCGGACTACCAGTATACCATGCACTACCATCCCAGGAAGGCAAATGTGGTCGCAGACGCTCTGAGCCGGAGAGCAAGTACGTCAGGAGTAGACCCGCAGCTGATGGCCTTGGAGTTGGTTAAGTCATTTGAGGAGATGCAGATATCACTAGTGTCCCAGGATGATCTGGAGTTATACATGGACTACCTAGGATCGATTGTTACCACTAATGATATTCGGGACTGCATCAGAGATGGGCAGAGGCTGGATGCGAGAGCTGAGCCGATATTTAGGGCCTTGGAGGAAGGCACGATAGGGGATTAATCCTTGAGGGATGGGATCCTATGTTTCAAAGACAGGGTTTATATATCGATAGGAGGACAGATCAGGGAGGACATCATGACGGAAGCTCACTACAGCCGATACTCGGTGCACCCGGGGATCACCAAGATGGTAAAAGATTTGAAGAGGACGATATACTGGTCGGGCATGAAGAAGGACATTACATATTTTGTGATGCATTGCGAGGCTTGCCAACTCGTAAAGACGGAGTGTAAGAATCCGGCAGGATTGCTATAGCCACTCCCGGTGCCGGAGTGGAAGTTTGAGGATATAGCCATGGATTTCATACATGGGCTACCACGATCCCGTGCGAGGAATGACTCGATCTGGGTGATAGTGGACAGACTAAGGAAGGTGGCCAGATTCATTCCAGTGGCGAAGGACGCTCCAGTTAGTGTATTAGTACGGAGGTTCATTGATCAGTTTGTGCGTTATCATGGAGTACCCAAGATTATCATTTCTGATCGGGATGAGCGGTTTACATCCAGGGAGTGGAGGTCAGTTCAGGCCCGTCTGGGTTCTCGGTTGACATTCAGCACGGCTTTTCACCCTCAGACCGACAGCCAGACGGAGCGCATCAACCATACGTTGGAAGATCTTTTGCGCCTATGTATTTTGGACCGCGGCGAGCCTTGGGAGAGATTACTGCCGCTGATCAAGTTTTCGTACAACAACACCCATCAGTCCGGCATAGGCATGGATCCATACGAGGCATTATATGGACGGAGGTGCAGGACCCCACTATCATGTGTTCAGGATGAGGATCTGCAGGCACTTGGCTCGGAGTTTGTGGGGGATACTGATGCTCAGATTAGGTTGATACGGGACAGGATGTTGGAAGCCCATAAAGGCAGGCCAAATATTACGATGCGAGGTATCGTCAGGTGGAGTTCCAGGTGAGAGACCGGGTTTCCTTGAAGATACGACTGATGCACGGAGTCTGGCGGGTTCGTGGGCGGAAGAAGCTCAGTCCGAGGTATATGGGGCCTTACAAGATCCTAGAGCGGATCGACCCCTTAGCTTATAGACTATAGCTATCGCCGGAGTTAGCGGGATTGCATGATGTCTTCCACGTCTCCTCACTACGGAGAGCTCTACTACGCCCTGAGCAGCTGATTTCCATAGCAGACGGCCTGGTCGCCTCGGATCGATCAGTCAACTTGGAGCCGATCAGGATCGATGACACGGCCGTGCGGGTCTTGCGACGTAAGAAGGTTCTGTTAGTCAAGGTTCTGTAGATAAATCATGGGCAGGAGGAGGATACCTGGGAGCCACATGACTTGATGCACCAAAAGTACCCGAAACTCTTCGAGTCAGGTATACCTTAAACCATAGGGATGTTACAATTTCTTCTATTCCCGTAGAAACCCCCGTAGGCTTAACCTTAATTTCGGGGACGAAATTTTTATTTTTGTATATTGGGATTTGTAACATCCCATTTCCGACCAAACCCCTAGGAGTGGTTTTTTCATGACTAGGTCATGACAACCCTAGAAAGCCTAAGGAGGCCAAGTGACCTAGGCTTAGGGTGAAAATCACTTTGGTATGCAAGTAGTAGATCAGATATTCACTTAAAACAGATTTCGGGGCGGGCGTTGAGTTCGTCAAGTGCACTCAAATCCATAGGTTGGATGGCATTGAGTGCGTCGAGTGCACTCAATGCCATAAGCGGAATGGAGTTGAGTGCGTCGAGTGCACTCAACACCATAAGCTGAATGGCGTTGAGTGCGCTGACTGCACTCAATGCCATCATTACATGGGTTGAATGATGTTGAGTGCATCGAGTGCACTCAATGCCATAAGATGAATGGCATTGAGTGCACTGACTGCACTAAACGCCATCTTATGTGGTCTGAATGGCGTTGAGTGTGTCGAGTGCACTCAACGCCATAAGCTGGTGGTGTGCCCTAAAGGGAAATCACGTGTAAAAGTCCAATCTTATCCTTTTCTTATATTCCATTCATACGCTATCTAACAAATGGAATTTTTCCTTATAGCCTGCGACGAACCCTACTCCACAGCAGGGGACACCTCAGGCTCTGAATATGGTTCCACCTCCGCCAGCTCCAACTCTATTTCAGTAGACAGAGATGGGGCAAACACTGACGGCCATTCTCGAGGCCTTCAGAGCTTAGCAAGCTCCGACTCCACAGCCAAACCCCGGGTCCAACTGGATGAGTGTCTTCCGAGGACTTTCCCCTCCATCCTACCTGGGGAAAGAGTAGGTAGTTCGCACGGAGGAATGGTTAGACACCATCTATGAGATGCTTGTGGGGATTCGATGCCGCACTGAGGAGGCAGTTACTTTGGCAGTATCCTGCCTAGAGTCACATGGAAAGAGGTGGTGTAAGTCGCTGCTGGACACCACTTTTGCTGGAATGGATTGCGCAGATATTACTTGGGAGGAGTTCAAAGTAGCACTCCTGGAATATTTCGTACCTCAGTCGGTGAGGGATGAGCTGGAGGATAGGTTCCTGCGGTTGAGGAAGGGGAACAGGACGGTGCTGGAGTATTATTAGGAGTTTACTCACCTAGCCCGCTATGCGGATGCTTATCAGTTGGATGACGCTTTCTATGCTAGGAGGTTCTACAAGGGGCTATAAGATGACATGAGACAGGCCCTCCTCTTCGTCTCTGGGGGATGTTTGGCCAGGATTCTGGAAATGGCCAAGAAAAGAGAAGCGGATCAGCTTACAGTCAAGAGCCAGAAGAGACCGGCTGACGATGCAGTGAATGGAGGTCATATGGATCGTCCTTGAGGCCAGGTCATTGGGGAGAGAAGGAACGGGGATCAACCCCATCTGGAGATTGGACAGGAGCAGAGGAGTCAGGGGTATTGGCTCCCCAACCTTTACAGATGCTGGAGATGCCAAGGACAGCAGAGCAGGCACCGATATGCTTCCAATGCAACCAGCCGGGGCATATCAAGAGGAACTGTCCTATGAGGCGAGCACCCCCACCAGCACTTCAGGGCGCTCCACCTCCCAGACAGTTTGGTGGCCGAGGACACGACCGAGGACGAGGATATCAGGGCAGAGGCCACAGGCCAGAGAGGGAGCATGTGTTTGCTCTAAACCTAGCACAACCTCGGAACCCGGAGTAGGTTATAGCAGGTATGGGAGTACATTTAATTCTTTCCTTCCTAGGAACTAGTTTTCATATGCATAGACTAGTTAGAAATTAAGAGAAGAAAAAAAACTATAACTAGAATACTAAGACACTTAATCACTTCACGCATAGTTTTCATCAGCGGCAAGCCCGCTCACACACTCTTCGACACTGGTTCTTCGCACTAATTTGTGTCGGAAGATTTCGTGAAAGGATTAGCAGGCGTGGAGCAGTTCACCAGAAAGGTGATGAGGGTGTGTCTACCTGATGGAACAGAGCTAATGACCTCTGCTCATTGCAATATGGAGGCAGAGATCGGCGGGAAGGTGTTTGAGGAACCAGTGATGATCCTGAAGATGCCAGACTATGATCTGATCCTGGGCATGATATGGCTGCACTGGAACCATGCCTAGATTGACTGCTTGGCGAAGAGGATCACCGTGAGGTACGGGGACTCCTTTATTGTTATCGAAGGTATTCTACCAGCCCCCTACATGTTATTATCATCTGTGCAGACCATCAAAGCCCACCTACAGGGGGAGGAAGTTTATCAGGTTCTTTTTTGAGGCAGTCGTGGCCAAGGATCCCATTTCAGATATTCCTGTGGAGCGAGACTTTACCGACATATTTCTAGAGAAGCTACCAGGGCAACCCCCGCATCGAGAGAAGGATTTCTAAATTTAGCTCGTACCGGGGGCTAAGCCGGTATCTAGAACTCCTTTTCGAATGGCCTAGAAGGAGTTGGTGGAGTTTCGAAGCCAGATTCAGGAGTTAGTGGAGGCCGGGTTTAACCGGCCTAGCTCTTCACCATGGGGAGCTCCGGTGCTATTCGTCAAGAAGAAGGACGAGACTCTTCAGCTGTGTATTTATTACCGGGCCTTGAACAGGCTGACGGTCCGGAATACGTACCCCTTGCCAAGGATAGACGAGCTATTTGACAAGCTGGAGGGAGCTCATTGGTTCTCAAAGCTAGATCTGAGATCGGGGTACTACCAGCTACGCATTCGGGAGGAGGACATCCTGAAGACGGCCTTCAGCAGTATACATGGATTTTATGAGTTTACCGTGATTCCCTTTGGGCTCACGAATGCACCCTCTGCATTCATGACCTTGATGAATCGGGTGTTCGAAGAGTATCTGGATGTCTTCGTTATTATATTCATTGACGACATCCTTATATATTCAAAGACGGAGGAGGAGCACGTGAGGCATCTGGCTTTGACTTTGGAGAAACTCCGAGAGCATAAGATGTATGCTAAGTTCAGCAAGTGCCAATTCTAGTTAAAGGAGGTGGCCTTTTTGGGCCATGTCATCAGTGGAGCAAGTGTGGCAGTGGATCCAGCGAAGGTTCAAGCACTACGAGATTGGCCACCACTGAAGACGGACTCAGATGTTCGGAGTTTCTTAGGACTTGCTGGTTATTATCAGAATTTCGTAAAGGGGTTCTCTCAGATTGCCCTCCCTCTTTCGTCTCTGACGAAGAAGGAGTCTCCTTTTATTTGGACGCCATGATGCAAGCCTGCTTTTCAGGATTTGAAGGATTGCCTTACCTCGGCTCCCATCAATGCTCTTCCTTTAGGGAAGGAAGGATTCCAGGTGTATACGGATGCTTCCTATCAGGGGATGGGTACCGTTCTGATGCAGAATAGGCACGTGATAGCCTACGCCTCCCGTTAGCTGAAGAAGCATGAGCAGAACTACCTGGTGCACGACTTAGAGATGGGGGCAGTTATTTTTGCTCTTAAGATCTGACGACATTACCTCTACGGGGTTCACTGCGACATTTTCTCAGACCACAAGAACTTGAGATATGTAGACACACAGAAGGAGCTGAACATCAGGCCGAGACGATGGGTGGAGTTCCTGTCGGACTACCAGTATACTATACACTACCATCCCGGGAAGGCAAACGTGGTCGCAGACGCTCTGAGCCGAAGAGTGAGTACGTCAGGAGTAGGCCCGCAGCTGATGGCCTTGGAGTTGGTTAAGTCATTTGTGGAGATGCAGATATCACTACTGTCCGAGGATGATCCGGAGTTATATATGGAGTACCTGCGATGGATAGTTACCACCGATGATATTCGGGACCGCATTAGAGATTGGCAGAGGCTGGATGCGAGAGCAGAGCCGATATTTAGGGCCTAGGAGGAAGGCACGGCAGGGGATTACTCCTTGAGGGATGGGCTCCTATGTTTCAGAGGCAGGGTTTATATACCGGCAGGAGGCTAGATCCGGGAGGACATCATGACGGAAGCTCACTGCAGCCGATACTCGGTGCACCCGAGGATCACCAAGATGGTAAAAGATTTAAAGAGGATGATGTACTGGCCGAGCATGAAGAAGGAAATTACATATTTTGTGACGCATTGCGATGCTTGCGAACTCGTAAAGACGGAGTGTAAGAATCGGACAGGATTGTTAAAGCCACTCCCGGTGCCGGAGTGGAAGTTTGAGGATATAGCCATGGATTTCATACATGGGCTACCACAATCCCGTGCGGGGAATGACTCGATCTGGGTGATAGTGGACATGCTAATGAAGGTGGCCAGATTCATTCTAGTGGCGAAGGACGCTCCAGTTAGTGTATTAGTAAGGAGGTTCATTGAGCAGTTTGTGCGTTATCATAGAGTACCTAAGACTATCGTTTCGGATCGGGATGGGCGGTTCACATCCAGGGAGTGGAGGTCAGTTCAGGCCCATCTGGATTCTCGGTTGACATTCAGCATGACTTTTCACCCTCAGACCGACGGGAAGACGGAGCACACCAACCATACATTGGAAGATCTTTTGCGCCTGTGTATTTTGGACCTTGGCGAGCCTTGGGAGAGATTGCTGCCGCTGATCGAGTTTTTGTACAACAACACCCATCAGTCTAGAATAGGCATGGCTCCATACGAGGCATTGTATGGATGGAGGTGCAGGACCCCACTATCATGGGTTCAGGATGAGGATCTGCTGGCACTCGGCTCGGAGTTTGTGGGGGATACTGATTCTCAGATTAGGTTGATCCGGGATAGGATGTTGGAAGCCCAGAGCAGGCAGCTAAATATTACGATGCGAGGCATCGTCAGATGGAGTTCAAGGTGGGAGACCGGGTTTTCTTGAAGATATTGCCGCTGCACGGAGTCTCGTGGGTTTGTGGGCGGAATAAGATCAGTCCGAGGTATATGGGGCCTTACAGGATCCTGGAGCGGATCGGCCCCTTGGCTTATAGACTGGAGCTACCGCCGGAGTTAGCGGGATTGCATGACGTCTTCCACGTCTCCTCACTACGGAGAGCTCTACTACACCCTGAGCAGCTGATTTCCATAGCAGATGGCTCAGTGGCCTCAGATCGATCTGTCAACTTGGAGCCAATCAGGATCGATGACACGGTCGTGTGGGTCTTGTGATATAAGAAGGTTCCGTTAGTCAAGTTTCTTTGGAGAAATCATGGGCAGTAGGAGCATACATGGGACCCACAGGACTTGATGCAACAAAAGTCCCTGGAACTCTTTGAGTCAGGTATACCTTAAACTATAGGGATGTTACAATTTCTTCTATTCCAGTAGAAACCCTCGTAGGCTTAACCTTAATTTTGGGGACGAAATTTTTATTTTTGTATATTGGGATTTGTAACATCCCATTTCTGACCAGACCCCTAGGAGTGGTTTTGTCATGGCTAGGTCATGACAAAACCCTGGAAAGCCCAAGGAGGCCAAGTGACCCAGGCTCAGGGTGAAAATCACCTTGGTCTGTAAGTAGTAGATCAGATATTCACTTAAAACAGATTTTGGGGCGGGCATTGAGTGCGTCGAGTGCACTCAAATCCATAGGCTAGATGGCATTGAGTGCGTCGAGTGCACTCAACGCCGTAAACGGAATGGTGTTGAGTGCATCGAGTGCACTCAACGCCATAGGCTGAATGGCGTTGAGTGCGCTGACTGCACTCAATACCATCATTACGTGGGCTGAATGGCATTGAGTGCATCGAGTGCACTTAACGCCATAAGTTGAATGGCATTGAGTGTGCTGACTGCACTCAACACCATCTTACGTGGGCCGAATGGCGTTGAGTGCGTCGAGTGCATTCAATGCCATAAGCTAAATGGCGTTGAGTGCGCTGACTGCACTCAACGCTATCTTGCCATGGGTTGAATGGCGTTGAGTGAGTTGAGCTCACTCAATGTCGTTGGTTGGATGGCGTTGAGTGAGCTGAGCTCACTCAACGCCATTGTACTTAGATTATTTCCTGGCGATTTTGTTCTGTATGCTGGTTCAGCTGAAACGGGCCGTTTCGAGAAGTGGGCCAGGATGTCTTAAAATATTCATTTCTCTATTAAGACCTAATTAAGTCTTATTTAAATAAATTTTGACCGGTCAAGTGGAGGAAATGCCACGTAACCGACGGTTGTGAAGGGGAACAGCCACAGCCATGGCCGAGAGTCGGCTTTCATGGCCACTAATGTCGTTTGAATGCCTTATAATCCTTTCACTCTTCTTTTAATGGCTTGATTCAACTCGCCTAGGGAAGAGGAGGAATTTCCAGCCGTTATCTTGCTGGTTTGAACCGTGTTCATCCCCCCACCACCATGGCCAAAATTGCTTTTAAGGATCATTAATGGCAACCATCAGTTGGACCTCCTCCCTCCCCCCTTTTACTAGTTTAAAAGCTTCCCTAGACCTCAAGCATTCGTTTCCACACTTTGCCCGAAGGAGACGAGAGATTTTTGTGTGCTGTTGAAGAGCGACGATGACACCTCCACCACTAATGGCTTTCCGTCGATCGGCATGCCTCCAGCCTGCGAACAAGGTCCTCCCCTCCTCTATCTCTACGGGTAGATCTTAGCCTTCTTTAGGATTAAAAATCAGGCTCAACTGAGCCCGATCGGTAAGAGGTGGTCTTCCTCATTTTCCCTCCCAAAAAAGAGACATCTCGAGTTCGCCGGATTCCGCCTCTCCAGCGGCTGCGTCGCCGCCCGGCGATGGACACCACCTAACCGGAGGTGGTGGTGGCAGTGGCTGGCCAGGGAGGAGGCTGGTGGGCCGGCGGCAGCGTCTGGAATGCGCTCCAGGTCGGGCTAATATCAGCCCTTGGCTAGAGGAAGAAGGCGATCCCAGCGCTGTTGGATCTACATCAAGATGTGTGCTGATTAAATTTATTAATTCCTTTCATCCAAATTTCTGTCCCATTTTCTGGATGATTTTTGAAATAATTATTAAAAATTGGTAGGCCCCTCTACTGGAAATATGACCAACGTGAATGTTGTAGGCCGTGAAGTCTAGTTTTATTTAAAATTTATTTGGACTCATTTGGTAAGTGGTTCGACACAGCACCCATTTTGGTGGAGTCTATATCTAGGTTAGACCAGATAGTATTTTGGATTCCCCCACCAATCCAACCATCCAAATGACCAGAAATTTTGGATGGGGCTCACTATTACCTATACCTAGAACATATCCAAAAATGAGGATTTTTGGGAAACATTTTCCCATAGTTTTTTCGAAAAATTTAAAAATCATTATACAATTTAATTAGGTGTCTTAAATAGCTCAAAAACCCCCCAATATTTTGGAGGGTGATCTTGGGGGATGTCATAAGGCTCTGGTAAAAATCTCAGCTCAATTGGGTTTGATTTGAATAAGTTTTGTTGTGACCAAAGTTTGGTCTCCTAAGGGATAAATTAGGGCAAGGAGTATTTGGGACTTGGAAGAGCCAATTCTCACCCAAATGGGTTGGGACCTTGGCCAGAGCCCCATGGTCAGTAAACACACCCTCTCATGGAGTTTGGGATGGATTGGGGTGGGTTAGCCCTAGTATCCTAGTTCAAACCCTAAGGTTGGACTTTGGGGGTTTGTGAAAGACATAAGGTGATATATCCTTATATGGACTTGGTATTTAGAATAAATACTTGTACGGTGGTTAAATGCCCTAGGAAGTGATTGGGTAGTGGTTGGACACAAATATCCCGCATAAACCACTTAATAAGTATTTAGGTCTTTACACCCTAGGAACATTATAATGAGTCATATGACCTTGATTCATAGTGAAACTTTGGCAGGAGTGTTTCCATAGTGATTTTCATGTCTGGGAATTTTGTTATGTATTTTAGATCAATAAATATAGTACTTCATTTACAAACCATCAAATTGTACTTTCTACTTAGGAATTTCTTATGAATTAATCACTCACTAGAATCTTATGAAACTTAGACATAGGACCTTTTATGATGTTATAAAGCTTTGTAGATTTTTGTGGAAATTTTAGAAGTCTTGTTATATGGGTTTCTTCACAAAGTGATAATTTTCATGTAAAACCATTTGAATTAATATTGGTACCTAGTAGGCTTGAAAAATTATGATATTTGCTCAGAGGTCCTATTTGGTCACCCTTAAGATTCAGTAATTTTTATATAATTATCTAATGATAAATTGTATACTTCCTTCTTTATTCATGATAGTTGGATTTACTTTGGATTAATTAATTAGAAGCCAAAGTATTTATGGAAAATTATAGAATTTGATATTGATTGTTAACTCTCTGTTATCTAGTATTCATAAATTTCTGGTGGCTATTACTTGAGAAAATATTATACATCATGTTCAATTCAAGCATGGATTAGAAAGAAATTAATTAAATATCAAACAAATTTGGAAAAATTTGAATTTCTGGATTTAGCCTAATTTTTTCATGATAGACTCCCAGTAAATAACTTAGGTCATTTGGATAAATATTTTGAGTATTTCCCATTATATACATCATATAGCAAACGATGGTCTGCATTTAGTAAAAATTGCAGGAATCATATTAGGGTGCAAAAGTGAACTATGGGAGACGGGATATTAGTGTAATGGGATGTTAAGTGATATGAGGAGTCATGATGAGGAGTGAGAAGTCTGGCTAGTGTTTAGAGGTGCTCCGGGACGACGAAACATTGTCTACCCCATAGGAGATAAAGTGTCAAATACAGTCGGGTTAGAACCAATATAACACAAGATCAATTGGTAATTGGGTATTAACCAATAACAATAAGTGCCTTGCGAAAGGGAGCTTTGGGATTCAGCCCATCGTAGTTTCTAGTGCCCTTTGAGAGCCCTTCACGGGGTATGTCGGGGGCAATCCTGGGCTAACGTAAACCGTAGGAGTAATAAATTACAAGAGCAACTAGTATAACTAGGGTTTCACATTCACACACCCCGGTAGCTAGGGAGATTGAATAGGTTGGTTTGATTGCCATCCGGACGGTATCTTCGGAAGGTAGATGCACAGACGGGATAATCTGGGGAGCCGAGGGCTCGAGGGTTTGGATATAGAATAAGGTGGTGGGTCTTCGGTATTTGACAGTCGTTCACACCGACGTCGGTACGTTGACTCGGCGGTGTGGGACACTTATCCAAAGAAAGTCTGGTGGATATAGCCAACACTAGTACGTGAATACTCTAGGTTATCTTCTTCTAGGGACGTACGGAAGGGCTAGGCCCGGTAGTGTGGATACCTGCCTAGGAGTGGGTGGCCCGACCGACTGTCTCCGTTTGCCACTACGGAGGTTCCTGGGAGTAAAGCTAGCTGCCCGCACAGGGGGAACTAAAGGTCTGTGTGCACAGAGTCTTGTGCGTGAGTTGCACTTGCATGAATCAGGCATAGCATTTCACTACACTCATATTTGTATACAACCGACACCCCAACGTATAAATCAGTACAGGACTTTTTATATGATGGGAGCCTTGCAGAAGACCCCTTAACTTATAAGTTTATATGGGCATTCATATAAGTTAAGGTTACTTACTTACTTGTTTTCTACCTTATCTTTTATTACATTTGCTGCTTATTTTACTTGTCTACTTTACTGCTCATTATTGTAGAACTGCTAGATTGTACCTTTCTTACTTAGCAGATATATAACATGAATAACTGTTAGATTAGTTCCACTGTCATCTGCTTTGCTTACTCTCCACCTTTGTAGCTTCCCTTTCCTCCTCTCTGCTCGGTGCTTAGGAGCCATGGTGGGAGGGGTATTGGATGATCGGACTTAGTCTTTATGACTATTGGTTTTCGGACCACAACATTACAGGAGCTCCGGATGGGAGATAGGGACCAGCAGCCCAGGGACCAGCACCAATGAAGTACGGTGCGCATGGAGGTGGGCCAGTCTAATTCTGGAGCACCAGTGAGTAGCTCAGTGAGTGTTTAGTACTATCTTATAGCTTCTACGGGAGATTGTAGTGAGGATTTGATGTACCGGGCTTAAGCCCGTCTATATTTCATTTGTACTAATCTTTTGCAGTACTCCCTTTTATATATCTATGGACTTGCTGTGATTTTTATTTATATGTGATTCTGTGGACACTATATTCTGTTATAATTACTTCTCTCTCTCTCTTTTATGATCGAAAAGGCCGGCAGAATTGGTGTTTTGTAGTGGCGGCCTTCCCGAGTGTCGGTGTCACTGCAAAACAACAATTCTGGGCATAAGATCCCGGTGGTTTTAAAAGAAAAAAAATCGGGGTCTTACATCTATTCCTTCTCTCGATAACTCCATTTTGTTATGGAGTACGCAGAGAGGAAAACTCATGAAAGTTAACTTGACTTCCACAGAATTTTGTCATGGCACCAGACTCTCTGTTCTAGGATCACTTCTGATTTTGACCACTGAGCAGTTTAATTCGTTCAGAATTTGCCTAATAAAATTATTGAAAGCTTCAAAGGTGTCTGACTTCTGTTTTAGAAAGAACACCCAAGTAAAACGAGAGTAGTCGTCAACAATTACCAGCATATAGACTTTACCACCTAAACTATGAATTCGCATAGGACCTAATAAGTCCATATGAAGTAAGTATAAACTTCTTGAAGAATCTTTTTCAGAAATACCCTTAAAGGTAGCCCTTGTTTGCTTACCCATCTAGCATGCGTGACATGGACTCTCTTTGAGGCACTTAATGTTGGTGGCATCACGAACTAAATTGTGAAAAAATAACATATTTATAATTTTGAAATTAATATGTGTTAATCTCCTGTGTCATTGGTCACAAAGAAACACATTATCTTTTGCTAAAAAGCACATTGGTGTAGAATTATCTAAACATAGAAAATTAAAACAAAAAATATTTCTAATCTAAGTGCCGGTTAAGATCGTCTAAAAATTTGCAGATGATTTTATCAGACCCTTGTCCTTGTAGAACTCGACGATATAGCCTTTGTCATATAATTGACTTATGCTTATCAGATTATGCAATAATCCTTCAACATAAACCACGTCTGTGAAAGAGACTATGTCGTTGGAAATCATACAGTAGCATTTAGTAATTCCCCTGTCAGACCCTCCAAAGATAACTTTTGGTCCGTCTTCAACTAGGGTGAATTCTCACACAGTTGGCTTCTAGTCCCGGCCATATTCCGAGAGCATCCACTATCCAAATTCCAGATTGGCATTTTATTAGCCTTTGGACATACCTGCAATCATAAATTATTTTACCTTAGGAACTCAAATCGATTTGGGTCCTTGGTTCCTTGTTAGCCTAACACCACTAGGAATGTTAACGTTTCGAGTGGATGGTCTCACATTGTTAACTCGTGGAGTTTCAAAATTTGCAGGGTTAAACCAACAATCTACACCAAAATGACCAATTTTGCAACAGCAACAACAGTCAAACATGTTGTACCTTCTTTTGTACTAATGCTTAACCTTTTGTTCGGGAGGTATGGTAGGGGCCACAGACTTGGAAGTGGAAGCCTCGTAATTATAGAATACACAAGACTTCACAATTTCCTTGGCCTTAAGAGCAACAATGTTGGCTTTTAGAGCCTCCTTACCACTTGGTCCATGAACGTAAGGACCATAGTTTTTAAGTGGTATTTATTCATATGGTGCTTTAAAAACACTCACACCAAAGTCTCGGGGATGGGTCCATCCTTGATAGTAATTTTTAGGCTCCACATAGGTAGGCCTAGTAAAGTGCCCATAGGACATCTCAAAGTCGTACATATTCGTGGGGAAGATAACCTTCTTAAATGAGGGTTGACTTTGAGGTGCCTTCCCTTTCTCTTTGGTACTGGCTCTTGAAAGATAGGGATAGATCTGACTTACTCTAGTTAAATATATATGTTATATAAAAGAGTAAGCATAAAAAAGCAAGCAATCTAGATGACACAAGGATTATAGTGGTTCCCCAAAACTGGGTACATCCACTCTTCTACCACCCTTGTAGGAATCAACTACAGGTTTTTGATCAGGTGCCCTGTCACCATAATATCTATTTTCTAAGGGAGATATATCAACACTTTGAGCTTTTAATCGGGTGCCCAAAAACCAATAGCTTTTTGATCAGGTGCCCTGCCACCAAGAGGTTTTACTTTTGAAGGGAGTAATAACCGTGTACACAGGAAAGGGAAAAGAAATGATGTTGTCTTCTCTGTTAATAATCTGAGAGAAGACTAATGGATGTTGATGATGTCAAAGCTCCCCCTGAGATTTTGTATATGATCAGGAAATGGAAGCTTTGCTTCAGAGTGTAGGCCTTCAGATTGATGTTGATCTCCAGCAAGCCTTTTTGACTGATTTTGTATTTTTGTCTCTTGAAAGCTTGGAGCAGATGAAGAAGTCTAATACTAAGATTTTTTGAAGAAGGCAGAGTTCTTTTCTTGTCTATTGTTGTCTCTCCTCTTATCTGAGAATTCTCCTGTAACTTCTCTTCTATAAGAGAGAATCTATATGTATTGACTGATCTTAATTCAAAAGCATTTCAATTTCCTTTTACTGCAATGGATGAATATTCCTGAGAATGGTAATTGCTTTGGGAATCAATTAACATTAAATCCTGATTTAATCCATAATTAATGCAGCCTCCAAACAGCTATATTCATAAGAATATATAGCATTAAATATGATAGCTATAAGCCTCTAATTAAGCATTAATTAATTCTGCCAGCTGTAAATAATTCTGTTAGAAAATTGTAAATAAAATGTCAAACTGAAATTTAAAGCTTTCTTCAAACTGAGCTCGCAGTTCGTTAATCTCAGCTCGGAGTTCGTTGAGCTCAGCTTGGAGTTCATCGAGATGAGCTCAGAGAATATGAACTACAAAATCGTCGAACTAAGTTTCACAGCTTTCTTTGAGCTGAGCTCAGAGATCGTTGAACTGAGCGAAAAGTTCGTTGAACTGAGCTCACAGTTCGTTGAACTGAGCTCGGAGAATTTCTTTGAGCTGAATTTCTGAACTTCAAATCTGAATTTCTATGGAATTTTTCTGAAGGAGCAAACCTAGAAATAAACCTATGATCCATGACTATATATTTTTGGTCAATCTAAACATCCTAATAGTGTTCCTTGCCCAAATCATAACTAGGGTTTCAACAATCTCCCCTTTTTGGGTGAGGACACTATTTACAGAAAGAAAAAATAAAAATAAAACACAAAGCAAAATAATCTGCCTTAATTATAATTTTTTTAGCAGATGTACAAAGGTGCTTTGAGAAATAAAATAAATAAAACAAAGCTACTGATGAATCATCTATATTGGCTGAAACTATAGCTTTTGATTATTATAAAATACCACTGTTCTTTATGGTAAGATAGGTCTTTTCTTGAAAAAAGAGGTTAGGAGTTCTGGACCCAGATTATCTTGGGTCCTGGTTCTTTATAATGGTAAGACATAAAAGAACACTCACGATGATTTTTATAACCTAGTTGATGAAATTTCCTAGAAGGGATGAACCATTTGGTAAAAGGATTTATAAAATCTTGAGTTTGATTATAATTTTGAAATAAATAAAACTTTCTATTTTGAGATTTTGAGTTCGACGAAGTAAAATATTTTCGTCGATCAGAGTTCGACGATCGTCGATCTTGGTTCGATGAAGTGGATTTATTTCGTCGATCATAATTTTCTGACCAAACATTTCTGTTCAGAGTTCGTCGATCGGAGTTCGACAAACCATACCAATTTTGTCGATCTCGGTTTGACAAAATATTTTGAACATAGTTTTTCTGAAATTTCTTGATTTGTTTTGGTTTAGGATTTTGTAAAACTTCAGTTATTTTATTTAAGCCTTCGGACTTTTCTTTTCCTTTAATTGTTTCTAAAGAAACCATTTGATCAAAAACATTTTTCAAATCTTATTTAAGTTCTAAATTTTCATAATATTAAATATTTAGTTTCTTTCTGAGAAGTTTTATTTCCGTCTCAGATTGAATCAGATCTCTACAAAGGATTTTTAAATCATCTTTAAATGGATCTGAAGAAAAATCAAAGGAAGAGATTACCTGATCTTCTTCATCATCTGATTCGGATTCTTCTTCAGAATTACTGCATGAGGCATTGATTGCCATCGGACAGAATTCTCTTGCTCTTAACTCTTCTTCATCTTCAGTTGTACAGGATGAAGCTTCAGAGTTACAAGCACTCCATGATCCAGCATCAAGTTTCTCTTTTAGCTGATCCAGCAACCATTGCTGTGAGGGAGTCCCATATATCCTTTGCTGAGGAGCATTCAGCAATTTCCTGAAAAATGTCATCAGACATAGATTGAGCAAGAATGTTCATTTCTCTTGCATCAACAATCTTTAGCCTATTCTAGGCATCTATCAACTCAGATGATGGAACAACATTTATGCTTGTTATTGCTTGAGATTGAAATGGACCTGTCAAGGTAGAATTGAAAATTTCTTCATCAATAGAGTTCATAAAAAATCTAATCCTTGCCTTCCACAGTGCAAGCTTATCTAGATTGCACATATGAGGTATGGTGCTTGAAAACTCTTCATTTTGTGCGATGAAAGACTCTTAAAAAAAAGATCTATTAGATCATTTTGGTTCAGGTGTTAGCCTGTACAACCAAAGGAACAATCCTCTGATACCAATTGAAAGATAGGGATAGATCTGACTTATTCTAGTAAAATATATATGTTATATAAAAGAGTAAGAACAACAAAAAAATAAAGAAAGAAAACAAGAAATCCAGATCACACAAGGATTATAGTGGTTCCCCAAAACTGGGTACATCCACTCTTCTACCACCCTGGTAGGAATCCACTACAGGTTTTTGATCAGGTGCCCTATCACCATAATATTAATTTTTTAAGGGAGATATAATAACCTTTTTGAGGTTTTGATCAGGTGCCCAAAAACCAACAAATAAGTTTTTGATCAGGTGCCCTGCCACCAAGAGGTTTTACTTTTGAAGGGAGTAATAACCTTGTACACAGGAAAGGGAAAAGAAATGATGTTGTCTTCTCTGTCAATGATCTGAGAGAAGACTAGTGGATGTTGATGATGTCAAAGCTCCCCCTGAGATTTTGCAGATGACCAGGAAATGGAAGATTAACTTCAGGGTATAGGACTTCAGATTGATGTTGATCTCCAGCAAGCCTTTTAGACTGATTTTGTATTTTTGTCTCTTGAAAGCTTGGAGCAGATGAAGAACTCTGATACTTAGATTTTTGGAAGAAGGCAGAGTTCTTTTATTGTCTATTGTTGTCTCTCCTCTTGTTTGAGAATTCTCCTGTGACTTCTCTTCTGTAAGAGAAAATCTATATGTATTGACTTATCTTAATTCAAAAGCATTTCAATTTCATTTTACTGCAATAGCTGAATATTCCCGAGAATGGTAATTGCTTTGGGAATCAATTAGCATTAAATCCAGATTTAATCTATAATTAATGCAGCCTCCAAACGGCTATATTCATAAGAATATATATCATTAAATATGATAGCTATAATTGCCTTTAATTAAGCATTAATTAATTCTGCCAGCTGTGAATAATTCTGTCTGAATACTACAAATAAAACGTCAAACTGAAATTTAAAGCTTTCTTTAAACTGAGCTTGGAGTTTGTTGATCTCAGCTTAGAGTTCATTGAGCTCAGCTCAGAGTTCCTCGAGCTGAGCTCAAAGAATATGAACTGCAAAATCGTTGAACTAAGTTTCACAACTTTCTTTGAGCTGAGCTTAGAGATCGTTGAACTGAGCTCAGAGTTCGTTGAACTGAGCTCGGAGAATTTCTTTGAGCTGAATTTCTGAACTTCAAATCTGAATTTCTCTGGAATTTTTCTGAAGGAGCAAACCTTGAAATAAAACTATGACCCATGACTATACATTTTGGGTCAATCTAAACATCCTAATAGTGGTCCTTGCCCAAATTAGAACTAGGGTTCCAATAGCTCTCTTAGCAGCCTTACCTTTTCCAGCAATGTGGTCAAGACCACTACCCATCTTCAGAGCAGAAAACTCATCGATGAGGGGCTTCCTTTCCACCAAGAGCTTTTCTTTGAGCTCATCTAAGTATTTGTCCTTCTGACTTAACAGTTCAGCGGAGCATTTCAATTCCTCTTGCAAGGAGTGAACTTCACTTCTGAGAGGAGTCAATTTAGTAATTTCCTCCCTTAGGCTTGATTCCACTGCCTTGAGAGAAGCGATCTCTTTTAATTCCTTCTTAACTACCCTGTAGCATTTGTCAAAAACATTCAAGAGCTTTTGATGCTGAGCCATCAAGTCAGAGTCGTCTTCCTCAAAAGAATAGTCTTCATGACCATTTGGGGAAGTTTTTGATTTGGAAATGATAGTATGGGAGTTTACCTTCCCATGGTATTGAGAGTCGCCTAATTCCTTATCTGATTGAGACATGAGCCCGAAGTAGGCTTCCTCATTTTCTGAACTTGACTCACTCGATTCACTATCGCTGAGAGTCTTGGACTTCTTGGCGATGAAGCTTTTCACTTCCTTCCTTTTACCCTTGAATGATTTTTTCCTCCTTCTTGGAACCTTCCTTCTTCTTATAAGGACACTCTGCAATCATGTTTCCTAGCTTATTAGAATAGTAGCAAACAACGTCAGAGAAAGAATGTTTATTCGGTTTTTATTTATACCGGTCCTCTCGGTTATATCTCTTCTTGGAATGATCACCTTCCCGATGTGATCTTCTGAAATCAGAGGAGGAGGATTGATTTTTCATTTGCCTCCTCTTATTGCGCAATCTTTTGAACTGCTTGGAGATGAGTGAGAACTCTCCATCAGATAGCTCCGAGCCTAACGTGCTTGACTCGGAGTCTTCTGGAGTATCTAGAGCTTGTGTCCTTACTAGTGACACAACTTTAAATTTTCTCGAGCCTTCCACTTTCAAGGCAACTGACTTCTCTCTGCTTGAAGTCCTGCTGCTCTGATCCTTCTTATTTTGTATTCATCTGAAGTTTGTAGGAGAGCAGCTTTCTAAAGAGGTTTTAGGGATCAATCTCCGACAGCTTCCCAAACTCCCTAATGGCTACAGATTTTGTATTTGAGTCCTTCGCAAGGATCTGAGGAATTTGTCATTTAGCTCACCAATATTGAATGTGCGGCCGTAGTTCCTAAGCCTGTTGAATATCTTGAAGAATTTCTCAAAACTGTCAATAATTGTGTCATTTACACCCTGCTTGAAAGCTTCATATTCCTAGTTTAGCAAAGATCTGTGATCATTTCGAACTTCTTCAGTTCCTTCCATAAGTACAAGTAGATAATCCCACGTCTCATTGGCAGATTTGTAGTGGAATAAGTTTTGGAGCATCGAATCGTCCACTGCTCTGGCTATAATGTTCTTTGCCTTTCTGTCCAGGGAAGACTAGGGCAATTTCATCCTTGGTCAAGTCCATCATCTTCTTTGGAATCATTACTACATGATTCAGTGCAGAAGCTTGTGTAGGAATGTGAGGTCCGTCTTCCACAATCTAAAATATTCTTGGATCTGCTGCTTCCATGAAGAATCTGACTCTTTCTTTCTACATGGGAAAGTTCTCTTTTATGCACACTAGTAACTTCATAGAGGACATATCCTTACTTCTTTCCATTGTAATGAGGCGGAATATCTTGACACTAGATACGAGATCTTGTTCAAGGTATTAACCTTACGTCGAACAACCATGCTCTGATACCAATTGAAAGTATCTAGTGTCTACCTAAATCACCTAGAGGGGGGTGAATAGGTGATGTTTGTGTCTTTTCGCGGAATAAAAACAACTGAAAAATTAGAGCACATAGAATATAGAGATCTATAGTGGTTCCCTGAGTTGGGTATGTCTATTGCACCGCCTCGCCTATCTACCACAAAGGGAAAAATTTGGCTACTTCACCTTTCTCAGATTTCAACAAATCTTACACATTGGAGCCTCAACTCCTACAACTCGGAGACAACGCTCCTACAACTCGGAGAACAAACTCTCCTAAATCTCGATCCACAGACGTATCTACAACTCGATCCAAAAACGGATCTACTACTCAGAGGGAAAACCTCCTACAAATGTAAAAGAAGATTTACTATAAAGATTACAAGTATTCCTACTTAGATCTATGTCTTCACTCCTTCATCTTTCGAATGGATTGAACTTGAATATCTTGGAGAACGCAGAAAATCTGAAACCTTTGAAGACGTTGATCATAGATCGACTAGATCTAAGAAGATCATAAACTTTTGAGAGCAATAATCCAGTCGATTGCTTCAAGACGAACGAATCGTGCAACTGCAGTCGGCCGAGCGGAAATCACAAGTCTCATACGGGAGCCAACCAGAATCTTGATCGGGAATCTTTCTTACGTTTTGAGTACGTTTAACACGATTAGGGTTTGAGAATAAATCACCCCAAATATATATAAATATCTTCATTTGCAACGACTAGAAGAGTTATTGCATGCTGGAAATGTTGAGAGTCACTATACATGGCTGTCGGCAAGAGCGAACCGGATTTTGAAATCGGGAAGAAGAAATAACTTCAAGTAATATTCTTCGAGTATCGTCGAGTATCGTTGAGGATACTTGTCAAACAACAATGAAATTCGACGAATATTACTTGGAGAAATTCAGCACAATTGAATCTTAACACTCGACTCCATGTAGAAGAATCACTCGACGAATTTGACAAATATTTGTTAGTATACTCGACGAATTCGACAATTATAGGCAAGAATTCTCGACGCATTCGACGCCTAACCAATTGATATTCAACGAATCTGACTTTGAAAATCCAGAGAAGTAAAGTTGAAATTACTCGATGAATTCGGCGGGTATCGACATATATATTCGAAGAATTCGGCGAGTATCGATAGATACATTCGACGAATTCGACGAGTATACACGATGATACTCAACGATTTTTACTTCACCGATTTTCCAACTTACAGAAATTTTACCCTTAGTACAAATGATGAATTCGACGAGTGCTGGTAAGTATATACAACGAATTCGACGAGTATTTACGAGTATACTCGACAAATATGCCTTACGATACTCGACGAATTTTACTTTGGTAAAATTCTTGTTCTTCTAATTTCCATTCCTTGACCTTCATTGATTCTTCTCATGCACTTGAGATAGAAGTACACCCTAATAGAGAGATTACACGTGAGTCAACACATTGGCCTACATAATGAAGGATTACATTATATAGTCCCGTGTTTCATGACTCACTGTAACCTGATATTGGGTTGTACTTAGCAATGCAGTCCAGCAAGCACATAACTAAAACACCACATCAAATATACCCTCAATTCATCTTAGCTTAATGAGACCCTTTTTCAAACCAAGGTTATTATGGATACAATACACAACATTACGTTTAAGAACTTTTTTCAGGAATGTGATGCTCACGAGCGAAGTGCTTGGCTGAAGTGCAATCCAGAGCTGTCAGATATGTACTGTCTTGCTTGGGCATAGGATTAGTAGACCATGGCACTCCTACGTTCCTTAAGAGCGTGAGCATCTTAGTATGATGCTCTTTAATTTGGCGTATGCTCCCTTCCAATGCAACTATGGGATAGATCATGTCGTCCTCTGTGAGAGGTGCATTGATAAGCAAATGAGAGGGAGATAGATCAATGTTCCCCCTATAGATGGACCCTTTGGTAGTATGAGTACTTCTTGACATTTACTGCTAGTCACGAGTATGGACGTTAGACGCATAATGTCTTCAGAGTATCTTCGAAGTTCTTTGGGGAATGATGTTCCTACTTACAACATCAAACTGTTGTGGGTGGCTCAATGCTCTTATAAACTGACCGAATTGAACCTTCTCTGCTCGAGATTAAGCCAAGTGCACAAAAATTCATTGAGAAAACTGACAGCTTGTAAGGAGACTATTAATGTGGAAAACCCGGAAATGGTGAAAAAATATGGGGCCGGATCGGTGCTGACCAAGATGCAATATCCTTTGGTGTGTTACACAAGTTATCTATTGAGGGTGATAGAACAACACTCGTTACAATAATTCTTCTGGACCGTGGGGGTCACTTGGGTTAGAGTGTTGAGGATCATGCTCGAAAGTAATCTGGAATGATGAATGCGATAGCAAGGCTCTAAACTCGAAAGGCAGAATTGAATGAGGTCTTTAAGCTATCTTTGTATGGAACTTCGAGTAGCGAAGGAGATCTTTGAGGATTCAAAGGAATCTTCAAAGGCTGAAGGAGATCTTCGAGCAATCTTCAAGGTATCTTTGAACTCCAAAGGAGATCTTCGAGAACCGAAGGAGACCTTCGAGTGTTGAATATCTTTGAAGGAGTGTTCAAGCTCTGAATGTGATCTTCGAGTGCCAACAGAGATATTTGAGTGCTAAAGGAGATCTTCGAAGTGATCTTTGTAACACCCCAAATCCCAAATCTAAGTTCAAGCTGGGCAACACGGCCTGGGACACGGGCGTGTCCCAGGGCGTGTCATGCTCTGTTTGCTCGAGTGTGATTTTGGTCTCGAGCGTGTCTTAAGTGAGGCACATAGCCTGGGACACTGGCGTGTCCCAAGCCGTGTCCTTCACTGTGTGTCGCAAGTTCTCGACAAAGTATAGTCGACGATCTTTGAGAGGCGACACAGCTAGGGACACGGGCGTGCCCCAGGCCGTGTCCTGCTCGGGTTGGTAGCCGGGCTATGTCGAGTGAGAAACACGGGCTGGATCCCATGTGTGTTCTGGGTGACACTGGCGTGTCAAAGTTGACATGGGCGTGTTGGGAACGCGTGTCCCTTTAGGGATTGTTGGTCCCGTGTCGATTGAGGGACACGCCCCTCAACACGGGCATGTACTGATTGACACGGGCATCTCAGGAGCTTGATAAGGGCGTGTCTAAACCTGTGTCCTGGTCTAGATTGAGTCGGTTATATGCCGCTTAAGGTATACGGCCTGTGACACGAGCGTGTCATAAGCCTTGTTAGCCCAGGGAAGATGCTTTTCAGAGCGAATCATGGCCGTTCATTTCCTTCAAACTGGATCTAATGGTCCAGGACTCCTTCTGTTGTTATAAGACTAAGGATTGAGAATTATTTCTCATTTTATCCTTCTCATTCTCTTTCTAAGAAGAAGAGAGAGAGGATAGAAAGGAAGGAAGAAGGAGAAGGATTCCGGCCGTCGGTGGAGCTTCAGCGATCCGAATCGAGAGGCGAGTTCAGAGTTGTGGAGGCAAAGCTGTCGCAGTGATTACCATCCGGCTAGATTTCCATGGCTCCAAAGCGATCGTCAAGGGTAACGATCTCCTTCTTGGACAAGTGAAGTCATCCTTTATGCATGTGCATGGAATCCTCCACCAAGAGGTGGAAAGCGTAAGCGATTCTAGCAGGTTTGATAGTTGATATCCCTAGTTGAGTCTGCATCTAGATCCGAAAATGAGTAGTACGGAATAGGCATGCTGTGTGAAGCCCATCTTGACGATCAGTCTAGATTCGTGATGTTTATATTGCGAATCTGAGAAGACTATGTGTATGTAACGAGTAGGTTACGGAGTTTGTGAGGATGCTTGTGAGTTTCTTGTGTTGTATGCTCTGCATGAGCTGTATGCGCTATGGTCGTGAGAACCATTCTTTGGGATTGTGGAGCCTTTGTGGCATTGGAATTGTACGCTCTACGTGAGCTGTGTTTTGAAGCAACACTATTATGAGATCGAGTGGTGGCAATGCAAATGGGGGGCTGCGGGCCTTCCCGGCTTGTTACACTGTGGTGGTAAGTTGATATAGAGGTATTATGTACCTGCGTTCAAAGGAAGACTCTAGAGCTCTCTCAGGTGTAGAAGGTAAGGTATCGCCAAATGAGGGCTTCGAGCCCCTTTTATAGTTTCTGAGAGAGGCATTCTGGTAATTATGTCGTTAGGGGTGGGGCTATCTGTACTCCCAAGATAATTGATTTTGCTATGCGCACCCCCGTGATGGGAGATTTTGCTATGCGCACCCCCATGTTGGGGGATTTCACAATGTGAACTCCCATGATGGAGTATTTCTCTATGCACACCCCCGTGATAGGGATTTCGCTATGCAGACCCCCACGATAGGGGATTTTGTGGAGAACTTCAGTGCGACAACGGCGGTGCGGCAGAGACCAAACGGTGGGGCGACAACGATCGCACGGAGATGATGTGGAGGTAGCACGGAGGCGCAATGGCAATCGCACGGAGGCGTTATAGCGCCAGCACAGAGACGCGACGGAGGCGACGGTCGCATTGAAGTGTGGAGACAACTACATGGAGGCGGGATGACATCCACATGATTCCGCATAGCTGGGGCGGCCGTGCAAAGGAGGCCGCGCGGCCGGTGCGGGGACTCATGATCGGGGTGTCCGCACGACGACAGTTTCAAGGATAGAGGGGGTCGTGTGGAGGTATCCATAAGCACAGAGCAGTTCCTGCACTAGTGAACGCATGACAAGGGAGGCCATGCATTGGAGACTACTTGGCCGGAGTGGGTGGTGTAATGGCGGACGCATGACCGGGTCGGCCGTGCGGTGAAGGTTTTGCGACTGACGCTCCACGAAGTGCCCCTTACCACTCGATGTGCAACAAAAGCCTTCTATGAAATTCTGATCTGATCAAAAACAAATATGGGGGAGAGGGTCATCTTGTCAAAGACCATGACTTGGAGTGAGATTCCCAAATATCTCCCCTTTGAGAATGAATAAATATCGAGCAGAAGATATATATGACATAATAAGAGAAATGAAGGAGTCATGCTGTAACATCCCATGTTAATCCTAGACCCCTTAACTTAGATTAGGTTTGGCATGGGGTGGGTGATAGGGAATTTTGCTAGGTTTGACCCTAGGGAGTGGGTTGTAGCCATGTGGGGCCCACTAAGGGGCCAAAGTCAAACTAGGTAAAACTAGCATAAATAGGAACCCTAGCCACACCATGACCCCACCACATTGCCCTAACCCTAAAATAATCTAAGTGGACCCTAGGGCATGTCATTAAGTCAACCCTTTGACCCTAGTTGACCAAAGTCAACCTTAGCCCTAAGTTGGTCAAACCTATACCTATAGGCCCAATTAGCCAAAGTAGGGCACCACATTGACCCAACCCAAGTTGGGTGGTGCCATTAGACTCATGACCATCAAGTGGGGTCATCCCACTCATCATGGTTGACCAAATCAACTCAAAAGTCAACTTAGTCAACAAATTGACCTAAAGAGTGAAAATGAGCCCAAGCCACTTCCCCTAGGGCCAAGCCCACCAAACTTGGCCCATGACCAGCCCATATGGTCAAAGACAAGCCATGCCCCTCAGTTTGTGGAGAGAGGGTGTATGCATGGGGGCAAAATGGGAAAGAGGAGAGAGAAAGAGGTGGAATATGGAAGGAAGGTCATGTGGCCATGCTCCTTCTACCAAAAGTGGCTGGCTGGCCACCTAAGAGAATTTACAGGGATTTTGAATGCAGAGAGGCCACTTGGCAGCATCTGTGATGCAACCAAGGCTTGAACTGATCTCACCTTGGTTGTATCTCCATATACAGCCACCTCCTGCCAAAACCAACACCACCAGTAGCTTTAGAGAGAGGAAAGGTGTGTAAAACGACTCCTGGAGCAAAGGATTTGGTGGAGAATCAAGCTTTTGAGCGGGAGTCGCCGGAGCAAGCTCGGGCATGGCCAACCGCCGCCAAACTCGCCGCCACGCATCCATTCGGGTTCGTTTTGCTGCCCCTCTACTCGTACTAAAATCTTAGCTCACCTAGGAGAGACATCGGGCTCAATTGAGCCCGATACCATGTGAGAAAATGTGGGAAATCTCGAGTTTTTCTTCTTGCTCGGGTTCTCCGGAGGAGCCATGTCCGGCGGCCTCACCGCCAGAAATCGCTAGCCACCACTTCAGTGAAGGTGGTGGCGAAAACCGCCGGCGGTGGTGGTGGCTCAGGTGGATGGAAATCGGCAAGAAAAATGCCCAGGACGTCTCGATCTCAGCCGTCCATTATCGGGGACGATGAACGGATGCCGTTCATTTTCGTATTTTAAATTAAATTCCTAATGTTATAATAATGTATGAATAGTGTATTAAATGTCAAACTTTCACAGTAACATTTTATGCAAAATTTAGGCCTCCTAGAGGAATTTACAGAACTTCAACATTAAAGAAGAATTGAATCCCTTCCTCTTAACTGTAATTTGCCACCCTAAACTTATAATTTGGTGCAGTATACTGTCCTATAGGGCTATTTTTGCTAGGACTAGTCCTAGGCTAGGGCAAAAACCAAAACTAATGCCCATGCAAAACCAGAAGTCTACATGACCTAATATTTTGGGAATGTTCTTAACTATGGTATATCTAGCCCCTGTCAAAAATTGAGAATTTTTAGGAAAAGTTTTTCTATAGTTTTTATCATAATACACAAAAGTAAATAAATGAAATATTTGGAGTATTATGACTCCAAATGGCCCCAAATTTTGGTGGCATGTCCTTGGTTACTCTACATGTGAATGGTAAAAATTTCATCACATTTGTACCACTTCGTGTTGGGTGAACACACTTGCATGTGTTGGCTATATATAGGCTTGGGGTGCAAATAGCCAATTTTGAAATATTGTGTATTAAGCCTATTTAGAACATCCAAAAATCATGATATTTATTTCAGAGTCTCATTAGGGTGAATTATACCATCATTGAAATAATGGGATTTTTGGAAACAAAAATCCCCTTATTTGGAATTTTTGAAATAATTGGACTTTTGAAAAATAAATGTGGAAATAGGCTTATCATTGAGATAAAATCCCCAATCTTTGTCAAGGTCAAAATAATATCATGTTTAACACCTGAAAATTTTATGTCTCTGTTTGATGAATTTTAATAGGAGTTATGTAGAAATTACCATTTTGCCCTTACTGTACTTAATTAGAAAATTGATGAAAATATTTAGTAGAAATTTTTGGGAAAATCCCTGGTGATATATCTAAGTATGAATAACTTTGTATAATTTTCTCAGCATTTTTGGATGACTCAGTAATTTTCAAAACCACATAGTGGCATTTTGGTAATTTAATTAGAAATGAATTTTTTTAGCCCTTGGTCCATATAAGTTTATGAAATTCTGCCTTTAGCATTATTTTACCAGTATATGTATTCTGTAATTTTCCTAGAATTTTTAGTAATGAACTCCTTATACTTCCTTTGGAAAAATGATTATTTTGTGAATTTTTTATAAATTAAGGGATAAATAGAATTATTGAAGGGAAAATAATAGTTCTTGGCAGACAGTAATGTTTTACCAAATTACAAATCAGGAAAATTCCTTAGGTCAGTGGGATTATAATTTGTGGCACTTCTTGTATTAAATGGCCTAGGGAATTAATTTCACGATTTAATTAAGGGTCATAACGACTTAGGAAAATAATGAAATTCAACATACTCATCATAATAGTCTATACCATCCTAATATAAATAGTTAAGGATATGTAGCCCAAGGAAATTGGAAGTCATACTCCGGGGTGGTATTAGGTCATGGGCTGCGTATAGTATAAGTAGGTTATACTATAAGGACCACCAAGGGATAGATCAACGGTCGGGATAATGTCGTATTTGGAATATAACACTTGTTGGTAGTTATGTCCTAGTGACGAGAGTAAAAGTGCAAGCCTTTAGATAGCAACTAGAGTGGAGGCCGGCGGAAGACCGTCGCCCTTCCGATAACATCTTAAGTCATTAGGATTGTTCAAGAGTAATAATGAGAGCAAGGGGGATCATGGGGTAGACATCAACAAAAGTAATTATCCTTGCAAAAGGGAACCTTGGGATTTAGCCCATCTTGGTTCCTAGTGCCCATTGAGAGCCCTTCACCGGGTATGCCGTGGGCAGTCCTAGGATTAACCCTAAGTCATTAAGCTTATAAATCCTTAGGCAAGAGTAGTTTAATAGGCTAAGGTAAACCGTGCAGGGTTGGAGGGAGTTGATATGTCTTCATTCTCACCCGTGCTGGGTTGGAGGGACTTATAGTCTATTGACTACATGCTCACCCGTGTAGAGTTGGAGGGAGTTTATATGTCTACATGCTCACCCGTTATGGGTTTGAGGTACTTGTAGTTCATGCTCACCTGCGATGGGTTGGAGAATTCAGGACGGGTTTGTCCTGTGAGTTGAAGGCTCAGGTTGAATACTTGCATGTGCATAAATTAGTGGCGGGTCATGCGGTTCTGGGCCAATCGTCACACCGATGACTGTACGGTGACTTAGGCGGGTGTGAGGGTTAGAGGGGCAAGTTGGTTGTTTATGCTGCGGTCTAGAGGACGATCCCCGATAACACTCACCCGACCCAACAAGACTGACGGTTAGTCAGCAATTAGTACGCAGAGACTCTAGAGTGCACCTAGGAAGTGTGTAGAGGCGTAAGGGAGGTCTAGGTTTGGTAGTGTGCATGCCTTGCCTAGGAGTGGAGATGCCAGCTCCACTGCTATCGTAGCCACAACGGTAGTACCAGAGAGTGATGCTAGCTCTGAATAGTAGGAACTAAAGGTCTGTGATCACGGAGTCGTTGTGTGTGAGTTGCACTTGTCTGTTGCATAATTTGCATCATAACATTCATTCATACTAGGGCATACACTTCATAGATCCTTATAATATAAATTAGTATGTGATATTTTATATGATAAGTTTATATTACCTGGAAACCTTAACTTATAAATTTGTATGGGCTTTTTTTATAAGTTAAGGTGCGGGCTGTAATGTTAGCTAGTTTTACCTACCTGCTCTTACTTTCATTTTTACGTACTTGCTCTTACTTTCAGTTCTTTCTTTACTTGTACAGTACTTTCTTACCTTACTTGTACTTCATTTTTACGTACTTGCTCTTACTTTCAGTTCTTTCTTTACTTGTACAGTACTTTCTTACCTTACTTGTTCTTATACATAGAACTGTTAGAGTAGAACTAATACACATACTTGATAGTTAGCACATGTCACCTACTTCCATTTATTACCCTTTTATTGTCCTCCGCTTCGTCCTCCCGCTCGGTGCCTAGGAGCTGCGGAGCGAGGTGCGGAGGAAACGACTTAGTCTTTTTGACTAATGGTCGGTGACCACATCATTTTAGTAGTTCAAGGAGATGGACCAGCAGGACGCGGTGCCAGGATGTGAGGAGCTGATACCACCTACTACTGCAGTAGCACGAACTCAGGTGGGATGAGTTGGTGATGATAGTTAGCTTCTGCTTTTGATTTTGTGAGGAGAGAGTTGATTATCATATATAGGGCATAAGCCCTTATTACTCTTTATGTTATTTGCACTTATTGTGGACTGGATGTACTTTCATTTCATTTATATGATGTGTACTGTGACTGCAGACTAGTTAGTAGTTTATTTCTACACTACTTCTATACTTCTGTTTCTCATATTGGCCGACAGGTTTATGATCATAATAGCCGGCAGAATCGGTGACTTGCGGTACCGACTAACCCGTGAGTTAGTGTCACCGCAAGGCGGCAGTTCTGGGCATAAGATCCGAGAGAGCTCCCAAAAAGGGGAGTCAGATCTTACACATGCAACCCCAAATAGGATAAGGCCTTAACAAGAAAATTGCATTCAACCTGATCATACGTCTTCGAGAGATCAAGCTTGAGCGTGAAACAAGATTCACTAGCACTTTGGGAAGTAGAAAGGAAATGATTATCCTTAAACGCCACTAAAATGTTGTCTGTAATAAGTCGCCAAGGAGTAAAAGGTGATTGAAGGTGATAGATGAGAGAATCCATATACGACTTTAACCAATTAGCAATACAATCGGAAGCAATCTGACAAACAACATTGCATAAACTAATAGACAAAAAATAATTTAAGGACATCGAGATATCACCCTTTGGGATCAAAACAATATTGGCAGCATGAAAATCAGGAGTGGAGACACCATTGTTTAAGAAATTTAACATCATAGTAGTAACCTTAGGACCCACCGTTGGCCATTTTTTTTGAAAAAAGATAGGTGGAAGGAGCTCAGGGTCGGGGGATTTGAGAGGAGATAGGAAAAAGAACAAATTGTACCTCAATTGGAGTACATGGTCGACACAAATTTGCATTCATCTTGTTTGAAACCACTCTATCCCCACCAAGGATTACATTAGCAATATTAGAGCCCGAAGGGGAGGAAGGGCAAAGAGCTCTGCAAAGTGTGACGATATCAACCATTGAATACCCCCTAAGAGTCAACCTGGTTCCCAACCCCATCAAGTTGTAATTCAATGCGATTCATCCTACACTGAGAAGAGTACGCCGGAGTATGGTGCATCCTATGATTTGTCGCAATATCCCTCTCTAACTACTTAATCCTCATAGGGATACGCCCAAACCTTCCACGACTACAACCCAAGTCCGAACCCAATGGAGGTGCGACTTGGCCCTCAAAATGCTATTCAACACAGTATAGACTACCCTCACTCTTTCTACAAAATGGCCCCACCAAGCAACATAACAGATCGGGTGATGCCTATGAGAAGGAGCCAGTTGGGCAGACAAAGCAAGAAATACATACTGGTGATCCAAGTACACAGTCTACAGATGCTCCACCAAGGCCCACGGAAATAATTCTATCCAAGATGCAGAAGTGCAATAGCCATCACGCCGAGTGCTGACAGTGAAGGGGGCCAACTGACCGCTTGTCCAAGTTTATTGATTGCCTGCGAATCCCAAGTCAGAATGCTTGCAATGTGCCAAAGAAGAATGAAATGCCTCCAACTGCCAACAAGGACGCCGCAATCGACCATCCAATTCAGATTGAACAAGAAGCTCATTGAAGTCCCCATCGAACACCCGATGCAGCAACAAGGTCGATGTCAGATGCTGATGAAGATCCCATGTACAACGTTGTTGAGAAACAAACAGGTGATCATAGAAACCAGTGAACTGCCATGAAGCCCCAAAGCCATCATCCACCATCAAAACATCAATAGGATAAGGCGAATAGGATAAGAGGTGGACATCCATCCACTTACATCAATATGATAAGGAGAATAGGATAAGAGGTGGACATCCTTCTACTTTTCGCAAAACAATAGTAATCATCCACAACTACCCCGAGCTAACCCAAGTGATGAACTCTAACGATACCCCCCCAATCCCTCACAATTCCAACATAAGATTTTCATGCATCTATATTTCTTTCTCAGCGTAAAATATTGCAGGACAAATGTGCGCTAATCGTCGTGATTAGTAGGAGCTTAAGCCTTGACATTATTTATCGGCATGCCAAATGATAGTTAAATAATTCATATATATTTCTAACTCACACACAAATGTAAATAAAAAAGGAACTAATAAGTTGGAAAATAAAAGGAAATAATAATCTGGACAAATAGAAGAGAGAGAGGGAATGGGAGAGAGAGAGAGATAAGAACAGATTAATTAGATTATGTCAAATTCAGAGTTTTAATAAGGCATGTGAATATTTTAATAAGAGACCGCAAAGAATAGATCTTTTATAAATAATATTTTCTAACCATGGCAATGTCAAAATTAACTTCTAAGAAGTAGTATTGCTATGGACAAAGTCGCATAAAAAAATCTGCCTTCCAACTGTAGATGAGTTGAAGTTAGAACAAGTCCCCCTAGCAAAGCCCTTAGAGCTTCAACTATATGTAAATAACGTTAGGTTTATAATAGTCATGCATCCTTAATTGTATTTCTTCAAGCACATCACAACTTGTATCCCTCAATCAAAATTATCCATGAAGTGCTTTTATAAAAGAATGATTTTAGTAGCAGCACAACAACACTAATAATTCTTCAAAATTTAGGTTATTTCTCTCTCTCCCTCTCTCATTCTCTCTCTCACTGTCTCACACAGACACTCATTTTCAAGTAATTTAAAGAAGAAATTCTATTTGCATCAAACTTTAAATAAGCCCTGTTGCAGGAAATATATTTTGTTACTAATAATTCTCTCAATTCGATCAGAAATATTTTTGGAGTTATCCCAAAAAACAATTTCCATAGCCAACATCCTCCTAATCCTTCTTCCAAGCTTAGGGGATTAGTTTCATATAATCCTACTATTATTTACTTGTATGATATTAAAAAATTTATATAGGTTATAATTTAGGACATGGGATATATAGTTTGTGGTGCTCTATAATATTTATAGATCGAAAAACAAGTGTGTGTGTTAAAAACTCGAATTAATTTCACACGTAACTAAACTTATAATGTGTTGATATTGGCTGCAGTGATGATGGGCGATGTTCGTGTTCCTAAGGATTGCTTTGTAGTACCAATAATACTTCAACGTGGTACTTCTTGCATTTCAGATCATCTTCCAGGCTGGATTGTAATGACCTTTGTCAGGCACAGGAAATAGGTTGCAGACTTCATAGCGCCGTCTGCGACGAGTCCTTCAAATTCTGCAAATGTGTGATGTGTCCTTTAGCCCATCCCAAAATAGCACCTAAACCCAACTGCGAATTTGATTTTTCAAATCCCCATGGACTGGGATTTTCTAATCCCCATGGAAAAGAATTTGGAGGACTCCATTAATTTGTTTTGGTGGCGGGAGAAGCCTACATTCTGATGCTTGCCTGCATGAAGCATGCACTTACTCCTGCCATCTATGAATGCATGGAAAGTTTTTTTGCCATGGGCTCTCATTGGGATGGTGGTGATGGTGGAAAAAATAGTGGCAGAAAATCAATGGTGGCATTAGAGTGTCAAAAGCTATTTTGAAAATAATGTTATGAACTTTTGAAAAATCCTACTTTTAAGTTCTTATTTAAACAATGTTTTACATTTTTTGTTTGGAATAACAACTTTTTAGTAATAGTCTTTTGACTTTTTTAGCATGCATGAGTGAGAGAGAATTGATATTGGAATTGGTATGGAAAAGAATGGCGAAAATTGTGTACGGGCAAAAATAGTCCGCTCAAGAAAAAAATACGTGTTGTGGCGAATAATGCGCGCTCGTGCAAAAAATGCGGGCCGATGCGAAAATGCAGGCTCATGCAAAAACATGCACCCAAGTCGGTTCGCATTTCAAGAATGCTTAATCTCAATACGATGACAGGACCTAAACATTAAATGGAGGGTTTTATCGGCTTACTTCAATATCGATGACTTTTAACTCAAAAGCAAATTTCTTCCTAAAAATGTTCATCTAAATAGCATTATTGGTTTTCATATTCTAAAAGTCATTTTTTGAATATCAATGTGTCCAAAAAATAGACCATTATGAAAAATAAGTTTTTAAAAAGTATTTTATGAAAAGTAGGGAGACACCAGCTTTTGAAAAAAAACCATGAAAACTTCTTTTTCCAAGAAGCTCTTTTGTTATTGGTACCCAAACAAACACCAATAAAACAGTGGTGGCGGTGGGATCATGGGATTTGAATTTTTCCCACCACTACCGTCTCAAATCTAGGATGCTTCTCAGTCCATATCTCATATGGTATCTCTAGAACTATTTTTGTTGGAGCACGATTTAGTGTAAAAACAGCAGTCTCTAGAGAAAAACCCCAAAAGAAAACAAGCAAATCTGCATGACTCATCATCGACCATACCATGTCTAACAGAGTACAATTCCTCCGCTCAGACACACCATTATGTTGTGGTATTCTGGGTGGAGTGAGCTACGATACAATACCACACTCTTTTAGATGATCACGAAACTCATGAATTAGGTATTCGCCACGTCGATCAAATCTGAGTGCTTTAACCCTCTTACCTAGCTAGTTCTCTACTTCATTCTTAAACTCTCTGAACTTTTCAAAGGTTTCAGATTTGCAGTTCATAAGATACACATATCCGTATTTGCTGAAATCATCAGTAAATGTAACAAAGTAGAAGTACTCACCTCTCGCCATAGAACTCATGGGTCCACATACATCACTATGTTATATACCCAAGAGATCATAAGACCTTTCATTAAAACCAATCAAAGGGACTTTAGTCATCTTGTCTAATAAACAAGATTCACATCTCTCAAATGATTCATAGTTAAAGGAGTCCAGTAGTCCATCTTTATGGAGATTGAATATGTGTTTCTCATTTATATGGCCCAAACGACAATGTCAAAGGTATATAGGATTTGAGTCATTTGTTTTTAGTCTTTTAATATTTTCTATATTATAGATCTGATGGTTTAAGTTCAGAACATATAAACCATTAAATATTTGGACTATAACATAACAAACATCATTCATAAAAATTGAACAACAATTGTTCTTAATTATAAACAAAAATCCTTTCATGGCAATACATGATATAGATATAATATTTCTAGTTATGGAAGGAACATAATAACAATTATCTAGTTCCATTACAAGCCCACTGGGCAAAGAAAGACGGTAAAATCCTATGGCCATAGCAGTAACTCTTTCTCCATTGCCAACACGCAGGTCCACCTCTCCTTTACTCAGCATTCTTCTCCTTCCCTGTTCCTACACATTTATACAAATGTGAGAACCGCATCCGGTGTCTAATACCCAAGATGAAGAAGCAGAAATGTTTATCTCTATAATATAAATAATTGAAGCAGAAGTCATACCACCCTTAATTTTCTACAGACCCTCAATATAAGAAGGACAGTTCCTCCTCCAATGACCAGCCTTGCCACAGTGGTGGCACTTTTCTTCCTTCGCCAAGCCTTTCTTCTTCAGTGCTGAAGACTTGGGCTCAAGAGATGACTTAGGTCCAACCTTAGTCTTCTTGAAACCCTTGGCTTTGCCCTTGCCTTTATGCACCATCAGTATGGGGCTAGCAGTCTTTACCTTCTTCATATTTATCTCGACAGTTCTCAACATGCCTAAGAGCTTGGGCAGTTTCTTGTCAATTTCATTCATATTATAATTTAAGACAAACTACTCGTAACTGTCTGGAAACGATTGTAGGATAAGGTCTATAGCCAACTCTTGGCCTAGAGGAAAACCTAGTCTTTTAAGGTTCTCTATATACCCATCATATTGAGTACATAATTCTCTATGAGGTCTCAAGCTCCCATCTTACACTGAAACAATGCCTTAGTGACGTCAAACCTCTCTTGTAGAGATTGCCCTTGAAAAAATTTCTTAAGGTTCTTGTCAATCTCCTTGCAACTCACGTTCTCATGTTGATTATGAAGCTCGAAGTTCATGGTGGCGAGCATGCGGCATTCGACATCTAAGGAATTGTCTTGATACTTCTTATAAGCTTCTTTATCAGCTCAGGACACATTCCCGATTAGCTCTTCAGGAGAATCCTCCTCCAAGAGATAGAGCTTATGCTCTTGCCTGAGAACAATTCTCAGGTTTCTATACCAGTCCAGATAATTTGTCCCACTCAGTTTCTCCTTCTCATGGATAGCTCTGAGGGACAGGATGGAGTGATATCCACTTGCCATGGAATTCTACAAGAATTTATGCAAAGAAAAACTCAATACAACATTTCAAAATACATTTTTATTTCAATTAGGACTTTAATTAAAATTACTCCAACTATTTTAATCAAACTAATAACCCTCAATATCAATTCAGAGAGTGTATGTGAGATACTCTCTCAGTGGACAAGATCCGTATTTCACCAACAACATGATCCAGTTTTGGCTTTTCTCTCACAAAGTAGTTATTAAGGTAGGCAACGCTTGCAGATTGCATCATCATGCAACTTTTATATGGTTGGTGAATAACTCTTTATTTGTATCCATCATATGGTGTATGTCAACCCTATGCCTCTGGGCACTTAACTTTTGAGGTCACCCAGTTAAGTTTGACCCGATGTACATAGTGGGATATCACAATTATCCGCTCGCACCCTTACTAAGAAAGATTAATGCACCTTGCTTTGGCAAGCCCACACTTCATCAATCGAGCCAGGAAGAGTGGCATCCATTAAAAAGCATCTGAATACTTAATATTGCACAAGGGACTTTAAGATAATTGAATAACACTTAATCATGGTAAACAATTAACCAATGTGCACATTCACAAAATACTAACAACACTCATAATCCAAATACATCCCAGACGTGCACAGGAAAAATCATCAACACTTGATGAACTGGACTAATTTGAACATCTAAAACCCTTCTAAATCTTTAGATTTACATGCATTGGACATGAGCAATGCTAACTCCACTTACACAGCAGATAAGCTTGTCTCTCTATATCAGATTCAAAATCTAACACACTTAGTTTCACAAACCAATAAGAGAGACGGTTATTGTTAAGAAGAAACAAAGATATCACTACGAAATCACATGTACTCCTAGCAGGGTTCCAAGAATAGATTTGGGCATTCAGAACACTTCAAAATTTCCAGATCAACACACAATAGTTTTAGCAACTTCTAAAACACTGATCATTGCCGAACCTCGCTCTGATACCACTATTGGGTTTTTTCTATACGTCACAACACTTGTGCGTAGCGAAATTAGGAACAAGAAAACCTAAAAGAATTTCAGATCTTGCGATGAACATTGATCAAGAAGTAAAGTTGTAGTAAATAAAATATACCTTTGCGGGATTGAGTCACTACACAACCAAGGGGCTCCGAAGAAGTACGACGAACACTAGCGGCTGGAGTTCCGAGCCTAGAATTTTGTCCATGCCTCTACGGATGTCCACATGAATGGGAGAACGCTGACACTTCATCAAACGAAATCTTGGAAGGAGAATAGAAAGCATTATGCGTCTTCACAGACTGTTAGGTCTACTCCAGAAGAGGCAGCAGCGACGGGCGCTGGAAACTGGCTGAGTGTCAACAATTGGATCCAGACTTTCAAAAATAATTTCCATCAGTCTTAACTCTCGGGCTTAGCACAATGCAGTACAGTAAAATCCTAAGACATATTCTATTTATACCCAAAGGAATAAATAACTAAAAATCGTCACTATCAGTAGACCCGTAACACATGGAATTTTCTCGACAAATCAACACTTGACTCGACAAAGCGTCGAGTGGTCTCAACGCAATCAACTCCTTGCTGTGTGGTCTCAACGTACTCAATGCCTGACAGTGTGGTCTCAACACACTCAACATTTGGCTATGTGGTCTCAACGCACTCAATGCATGACAGTGTGGTCTCAACACACTCAACGCCTGGTAGTGTAGTCTGAACGCACTCAATGCCTGGCAGTGTGGTCTCTACGCAATCAACGCCTGGTAGTGTGGTCTCAACATACTCAATGCTTGGCAGTGTGTTCTCAACACACTCAATGCCTGGAAGTGTGGTCTCAACACACTCAATGCTTGGCAGTGTGGTCTCAACATACTAAACGCCTGCAAGTGCTTGGTCCTTCACTCATCACATATGAGTACGACCAACACAATCCTTTCCTCAAACTTCTCCAAATGCTTTTATGTGCAACCCTATAGGCTCATATTATATTGGCAGTGAGACTACATGTTTGATCACTTCAGATCACTGTGGCAAAACCAACACATTCATCTTAAAATTTATCATAAAAAGTAGAATGATACCAGATATTATGAGATGTTAGATTAATATACACGAATTGGACCAATTGAAAATGACTTTAAGACAACCCTTAAATAAGTGCAAGAAAGTAAAGTAGAAGATTTGGCAGAAGCAAGAAAGGACACATAGTTATCGTATAGGTGATAGCTTCCCCTGACCTACTACCAAGACAATAACACAACCAAGGAAAAAATGAATCTTAAGCCTATTAGTTAAAAGTGTATTTTAAAAACTAACAATCGTGCACAAGATCCCTATGTGTACAACATGCATATATGAATAGAACTCAGTGGTCACTCGACATCCTCTGTGAATTTTTTTTCATTTTGTTAAACACAAAACAAAACTTCAAGCGATAATTAGGAATTATTGTTGGTTCATATTGTTCAAGGGGAACCTTGTTCATAATTACTAGTATAACCAAACTGAAAAATGTCTAAACTTGTTGTGGCTCAATCGAGGCTCTCGGTAGACCAGACTACCTGAACCTCCTTAGCCCGCAGAGCAGTCGAGCACACAAATATTCAGAGAATTGGAGAAATGGATAGGAGGATTTTTTTTACGTGGAAAACCCGTGAATGGGTAAAAAAACAACGTGGTCGATTAGGTGCCAGCAAAACTTATACTATACGGTGTTGCTTTACAGGGCTTTTGAGAGAACACAAGGGAAACAGACCGCTCCTTTTTACAACTTATTGGGGGTGAGAGAAGAGAGAAGTGTTTGGAGGGTGATAAGCCAACGCTCACAAAGCTAAGAACTCGGCTCTACGTACGGAGGAGTGCACACTTGCCTTGGAGAGCTTCTGCTTGCTCTTGGATACTGGAGCTGAGGAAGTTGGCAGTTCATTTGAGAATGGTGAATACTGGTTATCCCTGGTTACTTGATGTGATGAGAGGAGTGCTCACGAAGTGGATAATGCATCCTTGCATGAAGGTGGCTTAAGTCGGATGAAGATCTTCGAGAGTTCTTCAAAGTTATCGAAGGAATTTGAGGGCGGCTTCGAAGATCAAGGAGATTACTGGTTGAGAACTATTACAAGCCTCCCTATTAGACCTCATGATTAGCATAGAAGCAATGGCGGAGGGGAAAAGCTGCGACGTCGATTAGTAGAAAACGATACCCGTGTGGGTTGCGGCTAGGGCAAACTCATAGTATTTCCATGGGATTAGAGAGAGAGTTAGAGAGGAGGGGAATTAAGAGAGAGAGAGAGTTAGGGAGTAGGGGAATTAAGAGAGAAAGTGGGATTTAAGTTCTAATTTCATTGCTTTCCATCCAAGTCCAACTGGAAACTATTTAAGTTCACAAAACACGCCCCCCCCCCCATTTAGGCTTATGTCAAATGGGCACAATATTAGAAGATAACATAACAAAATACAAAGACAACTATCACCATCATGCCACGTAACATTGCCGCCCTTGTCCGAAGATAGCTTGTCCTCAAGCTGGATCAAAGGGTATTGCAGTGTGTTCTCCGCCTGCCGCGTCAAAAGTGGGAGGATCATCTGCTTCGAGCAAAAATAAGCATTTTCATCGATGTCCTGGCGAGAAATGTTCATTACAATTATAGCACAAGCCTTGCTTGCACGCTCGACCATCTCAATGTGGGACAAACAACGATAGACAGTAGGCCGCGGTGGATTGTCCCGGAGTGGAGCCTTGTTAGGAAAACTGGCTAGAGAGTAAGCGCCCTGATAGTCCCGACGTCACAAAGATGGTTGATCCAATAGCAGTCGTTGTTCACAAGCATTGCCTAGGCTCATATTTGTGTTGAGATCATGTGATAGAAGTAATTCCACATCCCAATGCAATCGCTCATGAAGGCCAGCAGTGAAGTGGGGAACTTGCTGCTCTAGTGAGGCGTACATTGCCCTATACTATAGAATTTGGAATTGTTCTATATTGGTGTCAATGAAGCTGTCCTTTTTGAGGTTCAGCTGATCACGAAGTGGGTTTCCCTATAGAGCAAGACCAAACCTCAGGGTGCAGGCTGCACTGAATTCAACCTAAGAAGGGATGGGTTGTTCCAGCAAAAGTTGAGCAAACCATAATTACGTCGGGCCAAGTACGTGGAAGGAGGCAATGCAGACGCATTCTTCATATGGAGTGTGCTAGTTGGCAAAGAAAAGTTCACAATGGGTATGCAAAGGAAGAGGATCTTTACGGCCCTCATAGATGGAAAAAAATACATCCGGATAGTTCGTGCGTAGGAGGGGTAGTCCATGCCTATAGGAGCAACAGAGTGCACGCAGCTTGCCGAAGGGTGATCTATCGCGTGCAAGGGCAGATGAGAAGGCACCCCCAGTAGGGCATCTAAACGCACATTGAGGGCGTCCATTTTGGCTTTCTGAGTCGAGAACATGGTTTAAAAGAGTACCATCAGCTCGTTGAGAGAGGGAGCGACATCTGCCATCTGGGATAGGGCTGGACTGTAGGCCAGCAGAAGAGAGGAGGTGATGGGCCGTTGTTGTGGGTCTAGGACGGTGGGCGGAAACCAAAGAATTGTTAGGAGAAGGGGCCACAGAGTTAGGAGAAGAGCCGGCGAGTGGGTCGTGCTGCTGGGTGGTGGCCGCGAGGCTAAGAAGGCTTACCATCACACACGGAGTGCTGGAAGATGATTCAGCTAATGTGTGATACTGACGGGGAGGGACTGTGCAAGCAGAGGAAGAGCTAGAGATCGCAGGATCAATTGTGGGCTCTGATACCTAACTATTATGAGCCTTCCTCTTGGACCTCATGATCGGCGGAGGAGAATGGCGACAGGGAAGAGCTGCGGCGTCGATCGGGAGAAAATGATACCCGCATGGGTTGCGACTAGGGAGAACTGAGTCTTTCCATAGGATTAGATAAAGAGAGAGTTAGGGAGGAGGGGAATTAAGAGAGAGAGAGAGAGAGAGGGATTTAATTTCTAATTTCATTGCTTTCCATCCAATTGCAACTGACAACTATTTAAGTTCATAGAACACGCCCCCCATTTGGGCTTACGACAAATGAACACAATATTAAAAGATAACACAACAAAATACAAAGATAACTGGCGCCGTCATGCCACATAACAAGAACCTGATCAGGAAGGTGGAGAAAGAGGAGGAAAGAATGGCCGTAGCAGGAAATCCAGGGAGGAGAAAAGGTGAGAATGATAGGAGGCATGATGTCCTATTTATAAGCCTCAGGGGTGGTTATGGAAGTTATTTAATTATCTGCACACCTTAACCACCATTTTTTACTAATTGTAGATCGCTTTAATATAGTTTGGCAAACACATTTTTTTTTATATTTTAACTATGCACAGTCTCATTTGTTTTTGGCTATTTTCACCCACCCATTATCGATGGTTACACGGGCGGTTAGCTGCACATCGGATGGCGTAGATCATGTGGGGTCGATCGGACAGCAGTGTAAGACTCGCCGGCGATGTGGGGGCCCATCGCGGCCTTTGCAATCGCTCACAGATCTCGCGATCGCTCGTACGGCCGTGTGGCAAGGGGAGGCTTGACGAGGGGCCGACCACGACCCTTGTGTCCGCTCTCATGCGGCTGCAGGGCACGGTTTGGCCAGCCGCAGTTGTGCGCGGGCGGCAGTGGGGTGCGAGGCAGCCGGCCGAGAGGCCAGCCATGGACCCATGCGGTTTCTTGCGGGCAACCGCAGGGCGGAGGGTGGGAGGCTGGCTGCATCCCCTTGCACCCAGTTGCGGGCACCTGCGGGTAGTGGGACAGCCGGTTGGGAGGGCGGCCACGACCAAAACTGGTAGGGGAATTTTGGAACATTATAAAAAACTTTGAATTTGTTTATACTTATAGTGCATGTCCCATAGTCATCTCAGTGATATTTGATTACCTCTTCTCTTACTTTTCTCTTATTTATTCACTCTTTCTAATTATTTATAGAGTATTTAGGGAGATCTACTCTCCAAAATTGCATTGTGAGGGAGGAGCTTCCCTCATGTGTTTTATATTTTGTGCGCATGTCTCGCCCTACTCTTTAATAGGGAACGATTATCTGAGAGCTTTCCTATGAGGTATCAATGGAGTATCGGGGCCTCCCTACTTGATGAATATTGGTGGAGGGTGTATGGTATTGCAGAGGGTGGACCTATAATCTTTTAGATCCTTAGGCCTCATTTGGGAGAGCTGATTTGCTCCTTTTTAGTGGCTCGAAAATGTCATTTGGTCCAATACATGCTTTTCGATGGCAGAAGCAACAAAATAACGGAATTTAAGTAAGACGCATATATGGTAAACTCCCAGCATTTGTCGGCCAAATATATATTCCCAGACGGTGGCGTTTTTGTTCAAACTCACTGGAGCAAAAATGTCGCGCCAAACGAAGCCTTAATGTGACACTTATCTAAGTTTTAAGCCATTTAAGCTTGATCAACTAGATTAAATCACGTCCCGTGGTTTTCATCCAAGCCATATTTTTTATTTGGCCATCACATTGAAATCATTTATTAAACACCTTTTAACTATTAATTTTCTCAATTAATCATTTTTTTATCATCAAGTTGGCATATCTATGCCTTTGATTAGTCAATCGGCCTACTCCTTCATTTGTTAATAAGAAAAAAGTTCCAATCATTGTATTGAGCTCATCTAGGTTGATCTATTTATTACTTAGAGTTCAATGTATGTCCTCATATGTTGGGTTGATAAAAATGCCACCAAGTTTACACTTATCGTCTAACAAGGACACTCTCTTAGAATGTGCTTGAATAATATAAAGGAGGTTTCATTGGAAGTTAAGTCGACATCTGAGGTGCATGTATGCATTACAGAAGATATTATGGTGGGAATTTCATTGATGGAGACTATATGCATGTCAGAGTAGAAGAGGAACTAGTTAGCAAAATTTTCCTTGTAGCGTTGTTGAAATGATCACTACTATTATGAAACATTCAACTGCATAGACTTGTTACTTGGGATGAGTTTATATAATTTGTTCCACTAGTAAATGAGCCTGTGAGAAAACAAGATATTTTAAGTGAAGGTGAAAGATCTATAGTAGAGACATAATATTACGTATAGTATGCGCACGTGCACTGTATCAACATTATTGATATTGAAAGTATATGATGAATTTGAATGGATAGATGTGCGATCAACAAGAGCATTATTGACTATAAGCTTCTTACATATCAATGGGACGATATGCAGGGCAGGCCCGAATACTTTTCATGATTGAGTGTTGGATTGTCCCATCAAATTCCAATATGACTTGATAACAAGTGGAAGGTTGCACTCAAAGTGAGAGATAGAATGTATGTAAGACCTCATTTTTTTGCTACGCTACCGGGTCTTACGCCTAGAATCTTTGTTTTGCGGTGACACCAACAATCGGGAGGGTCGCCACTACAAAACACAGATCCTACCGGCATTAATGATCACCAAAGAAGTAATGATCACAAAATGCCGATCCTGTGGGTTTAATGATATGTTCATACAATTGCAACACACACACATGACTCTATGCGCACAGACCTTTAGTTCCCCTATTTTGGAAGCTAGATTCACTCCCAGGAGCCTCCATAGTGGCCAACGGAGACAGTGGGTTGGGCCACCCCACTCCTAGGCGGGTATCACACTACCAGGCCTAGCCCTTACGTACACCTCTGAAAGACACACCAGAGTCACCACGTACTAATGCTGATAAACCTGCCAGTCTTTTCCTTGGCTAAGTGTAAACCACACCCGTCGAGTCATCATATCGATGTCAGTGTGAACGACCGTCAAATATCGAAGACCCACCACCTTATGCACATGCAACCATGAATTCCCGAGCCATCGGCTCCCCGGACTGACCCGTCTGTTATAACTTCCTTCCGAGCCTTCGACTCGCCAGGCTAACTTGCCCATTTTCACAACCACCGAGCCTACCGCTCGGACAACCCAACCAAGCTTACCTCCCGAGTCTTCGAGGTTAGTGAAGCCCTAGTTTTTACTAATTGCTCTTTAACATTTTAGTCTTACGGTTTAAGGTTAACCTGTGACTGCCTAGGGCATTCCATGTGAAGGGCTCTCAAGGGCACTAGGAACTACGATGGGCTGAAACCCAAAGTTCCTTTTCGCAAAGTACTTATTATTATTGAAATCTACCCATGTCCCAATTTGTTATCATTACTCTTGAACTAGCTCTAATCATATTTAGACATTCTATCTCTAAGGAAGGACGGTCCACCGTCGATCCTGAGCACAACTCTGCCTTTGCACAACCGGGCTCTCATAACCTACCTTCTTTTGGTGACCCTATATATTCCAACCAGACAAGGTACACCAACAACCATTTCCCATACAAGTTCCACATGCTTCCCTACTTTTACAATTTCTACTAAGTGCGGACCAAATAACCTACATGATGTGTATGAATGGTGATACTCCAAATAATCATCCAAATGGCCTAAGATTATTATTGGGGGTCTATCATGATACTTTGTGAATAAATCCAGTAATTTTCCTAATTTATTTGACATTTATATTAATTTCTACAAAATTAGGCCTTATGAGCCTTAAACACCAAGTGCACTTTCCTGAATAAATATGGCCTTAAAAAAATATGATAACCTAATAACATTCAAATAACAGTAAATACCAAAAAATCCCAATTTACCAATGTGGATTTAACCTTCAACAATTTATGGAACTAACAAGCACAATATTAATTTAATTAGGGGAAAATCATAATCAGCTATCCAAAAATTATGAGAAAATTACTGGATGATATATATAATCAAAAAAGGCTATTGACCAAGAATTATGATTTTCCAACACCAATTGATCATATAAATGAATTATATTAAAATATTCAACAAATGGACACTTATGAAGGAGCCAATATAAAAATTCTTCTAATATTTTTATAAAAATTCAAAGAGCATTATTGTGTTCTAAAATGTTTCTTAACCAAGTTTCATCCTTTTCTAGTAGGCAATTAACCCTAAAATAAATATCTTGTAATTAGCTCAAACTTAGGGTTTATGAATGATGTACTATGATTACTAATCTAAAATTTACAATAAATTTTCTAGGGAACAATATTATCTAAATAAGTTCACAACCTAAGTTTTATGAGCATCCAAGTTCATTTGAGCATGTAATTATTTATTGTATCAAAGTGCCCTAAACCATCCATAACTATTTAAAAAAGGGTATATATTACTAACAATCTTAAAACAACTTTCTAGAGCCTTTTTTTACTCTAGGAACTCAACAACTAAGTTCCAAAACCATCCAAGGAAATATAGTCCCATGCCCTTCACTAGGCCCTAAACTTCAAGTCTAGGGCCTACACTAGGGCCTTAGGGAATATCCACCCCAAACCACTCAAAATCTCTTTAGGGCTGTTTTAGAGGACTAGGAGGCAGTGGCAAAGGTTTCATCTCTTTTGGATGAGGATTGTCCACTCAACCCATCAATTTCACCTTTGCCCTAATTTACCCTTAAGGGACCATTTTTTTGGTCACACCAATACCTAATCATACCAACCCCAAATGGGTTGGAATTTTCACCAGAGTCATGTCATGACCCTAATAGAAAACCACCAAAATATTGGATGGTTTTGAGGTCATTAGTTTCCTTAATTAATTAATACATGATTTATTAAATGTTTTCTAAAACTATAAAAAAATTTATTCCAAAAATTCTCATTTTTGGATATGTCTGGTGTATACATGAGACTAACCTTTGATCCAAATTTCAAGGAATTTGCATGAGTAGTTTAGTGGGGGCACACAAATTTGTGTTTGGTTAACCCTAGGTATAGCTTGCACCATTTGGTGTGTTGTGGTCAAACCACTGAACCAAATGGGTTGAAATCAATTATAAATTAAACTAGACTTCAAGGGATACAAGTTGCATATCGATCATTTTTCCATTAGGGTGCCCTAAGTATTTTTAATATTTAATTCAAAACACTGCAAATAGCGTGATAGAAAGAAATAATAATAATATTAATCCTATTAATATAAAAGCGTGGCACGAATCTTAGCACAACATTCGACGACATCCCATCGTTGTCCCCAGTGCGTCAACGACCTAGATTAACCCGTCCTGGGTCATTTTGGCTGGCGAATTTCCGGCCACCCGCGCCTCCTCCCGGCCGGCCACCGCCACCACCACCTTCGTTGAGGTGGTGGCTGGCGATTCGCGGTGGTTGGCCTGCCGGAGGTGGCCAGAATAGTGAAATGTGCATGGTGGAAGAAGCTTTAAAATCAAGCTCTTGGCCAGCTTGATCTGGGGCCAATTAGACCCGAATCTTGCGGTCAACCGAATTGGATATATCCACTGGAGAAAGAGAGAGAGAGAGGACCTTCTGGGAGGGTTGGAGCCTAGCCGATCGTCGGTTTGCCATTGATGGTGGTGGCGCCACTTGGTGCTCTACAACTTCTACACCATAGGGCTCAAATTCTTCTAGTGAATGGGGGAAACGACTCCTCTGAGTCCTCTGAGGGTGTTTAAAGCCTAAGTTGGGGAGGGGAAGGGCAAAGGCATCAATGACCATTAATGGTCATGAAAGATCCTTTCGGCCATGGATTTTGGGGGATGAAACTAGGCTCAACTAGGCTGGGAAATGGCTGGAAACTTCTCCTCTCCTCCAGGGGAGTTGAATCCAGCAATTGGGGAGGCCCTTGGCCATGAATGACCTTTACTCCTCACTTTCTCTATCCTCCATTAAAGCGAAAACTTGACTTTCTCTCTCCTAGTCACCCTCTCCAAAATTTCAGTGGCATTTTAGGTAATTTTCTGCCTTCTAAAGCTAATGGGCCACACAAATTGGGCTTAGCCCTAGTGGATTGGGCTCGATTAGGTCCATTTAGGCTAATTTGACCTAATTTTAGGGTGAGTTGACCCTAGTCAAATTGTCCTTTTGGGTTGACCCCAATGGGTCCTTGGTGACCCATTGGACTCCCCTAAGGTCTAGGAAGGGTTGGGTAGGGTTGGTTTGGCACCTTGGAGGCCACTTGGCCCTTAATAGGGCATTTTGACCACTTTAGGGTTAAGGTTGAGTTTGGTCAACTTGACCTCTTTAGTTGACCCCAATGGGTCCTTGGTGACTCACTGACCTCCCTTAAGGGTTAGGAAGGTCTAGGTGGGGTCAATTTAGCTAAGAGAAGGTCAATTGATCCTATGTAGGTTATTTTGACCCATTTAGGGCTAGTGTTGACTTTGGTCAACCTGACCACTTTGATTGACCCCAATGGGTCCTTAGTGACCCTATGGACCTCCTAAATGGTTAGGGGTGTTGTGGTGGGGTTCTGGAGTCAAGTTGAGGCCTTAAAGTCAAACCTTAGGGGTGGTGCTTGAAATGAGCTATTTACAGACCGAGGTAATTTCCACCTTCATGCCTTGGTTCACTTGGTCTTCTTGGGCTTCCTACGGTTTTGTCATGGCCTAGTCATGACAAAACCACTCTTAGGGGTCTAGTTGTTTGAGGGATATTATAATGTATAAGTACCTAGTCCTTCTATTTTGATTAGAAATACTTCAAGTGCAGTCATGTGGTTAATGAACCAAGTTTTAAATAAATTTTCTGTGAGCTCGCTGTGATTTATTTAAATGTACTTTCAAAAGCACAACAAAAAAATATCAATAGGATAAATGAAGACATTAAGGCTGCATTGGTTTCACAGGTTTTCAGATAATGAAATTAGTTTTGGTCTAAAACCCAAAACTCGTAGGTTTTGGAATTGAGCTAAAACTGAATTCTTTTGTTCATTTGCAGGATGGTTTTCAGGCACATGAATTGAATCAGCCAATTTTCTCTTCATTTGCAGGATAGGAATTGCTATTTAAGTCTGAGAAGGTATAACTTAAAGATTAATGAATGAAGGTTGATGATTCAAAAATCCAAACCTAAATAGTTAGGATAATTAATGAAAGTGAATCTTTCAATTCTAAATTTACTTCTTTCTTTCTAATTTTCATCTAATTGCAATATCCTTCAAACATTTTGATTATAAAATCAAACCCAAAGGATTGAGGATGACTAAGAAATCCAGCAAGAGCGATGACATCACTATGGTACTACAGCTCATATCTTCGTCTTCATTTCACTTAACATGAGTAAGATGTCTCACTTTTTTATCATTCCTGTAGAGAGCATGTCAAAAAGAAAATTAATAATTAAAAACTAAAGCCCCTTCAGAATTACCACGAGATGATAAAGTCCAAGTAATCCAAGAAGGGATTAGAATTCGTTGCAAAAGTTAAATCGTCACCCGCTCCTTCATCGAAAGTGGAAAAATGCTTAAATTGTAATGTTGTAGCAAAAGAAGCTCGGATAATCTCAGGTGATGAAGATAAAGAGAACTTGTCATCGAGATTGCTTGTAAGGGCGGTGGCTTCTTAATTCCGGTCAACGGAGTACTGGATGAAGAGAATCACCAACGTCGGGAGAGATCCCTATCTTCATCGAGACACTTTTCACTTTCTCGTTGTAGAAAAAGCTCGCCATCTCCGAAGGAAGAAGAAGATTTGTACCGTTGGAATAAGAAGCATCATGTGCATGTAGGAGCGAGAGAAAGGGCTTAGTGATAAAACAAATCAAAATAGGTAGATTTTGAGAACTGCATATTTCTTCAAATACCAAAACCATTTGGTTTTCTGCAAAAAACTAATTCTGCCCGTAAAATGGCCCAAATGAATGCATGATTTGGAATTACGATACCCAATTCCAATTCCTTTATGTCACAACCCGTGAAATGATTGGGGCCTAAGTGGAACTAATTGTTTGCCAACCCAAAAAAGTGTTATTTTCTGGTAATTGTTTTATGTGACTCAAATTTAGTTTGAACTTGACTGAAATTCATTATATTGAGAAGAATGTTTGAATAATCTAAAATTGATGCACTTACTATAATGAGAGAAGTGAAAAACTTCCAACTGATAAACTCAATCATAAACCAATACTTAAATGAATGAAGAAATACAAAGTTTAGTGGAATGAGGGGGTTGAAATAAGCTTCAATGCGATTAAGAAACCATGACATCATTCACATGTACTCATGCTAAATACTTTTGACAAAATCTTTACATTTAGAATTATATTGTTGCAAGTAAATAGACATATTGCTTACTTTAGTGAGAATCTAAATGACTAGGTGGAAGTAGAACATGAGATAAGAACTTCTAAGCGGTAGTCATGATAGTTAGATATTAGGAGAATTACCTGGTTGACAAAGAGTTTATGTTGTACTCTGGTATTGAGTCTTTTAACTTCACAAACAGTCAACGATTATGCCATATGGTATAACTTATTGTATAAGTTCCCATACAAGCTCGTGGACAAAGTTAACCATGTTGAGTTGGGAGGCCACGAGGCTATAAATCATAAAGGGATGTTACGAGGAGGATAAATATTTCAAAGAGGCTTGAAAGAATCTTTGTCAGACACAAATTGAATCGAGTATAACATTCAATATGGGTTCTAATGAAGAAATACATAACGTGTACTCATCGCCTCCCTTCGACAACAAGTTATTCATTGATTTCATACTATAATGTTGGCAACATATTTACATTGCAATAAGATTACGTGTTATGCCAAAAAAGCTAAAAGGAGGGAGCATAATGCATGTTTGTATATCATTTCATTGATATAACCATAAATCTTGTGAGATTTGTTGATAAATTTCATATTAGGATTCCCAACCACAAAGGTGAGCATATTATATATTTGTAGTTGTCAATATGTTCTTTAAGATGATGACCTTTCAATGACATGTAGAAACCATCTTATCTAATGATAGCAATTTTTTACACATAGTTGGTACAAACCACGTTCTATTAAGCATGCATGTTAATTCATTTTGTATCTAAGAATACATAGTTTCTTTGCTAGCTACCTCACATACTGATTCATCATCAAGTAAATAGTATAAGTAGTCTTCATTAAAGAATCAAGATAAGTTATCTTCGAGGAATTATGTTTGGATCTCCCAAAATCCAATATTCAATTAATAGTTAAGGAGTCATTTCCTCCCCCATGCGATATTATGAGCATGTCATTTATATTATAATCAAACCTAGAAAAAATCTTTTAAGATGTCTATCTTCACATAATTATTGCTCATTGTCCTCCAAACATTTGAAAATACTTTTACTGCTCAATTCCATCCACTTTTAAACATTTGCATCAAGATGGGATGTCAATTTATGCAAAATAACAACCAACAAATATAAAATAAAGATAAACAAAACAATTTTATATCTAACTTTCATCAATTGTTGGACCACAAGAAATTTCAAGTTGTTATCACACACTCTTAACCTTCCACTACAAAAAAAATATTTGCCTCGAAATTTGTCATAGGAAAAGGTCCAAACCCGTTGAAAAAACCTTTCTGCCATGACCTAACCATAACAAAGGGGCGTGAGAAATGCGAGCATGACAAAAGAATTTTCCACGGTCAAGGACTGCACAAGGCTACTGTTAGAACCATAAGGATCATCACTTCTTTTGAGCACATTTAGCAGATGATAACGGGATTCCCACCTCCCACTCCTGTGGATCAAAGGTAAAACTTGATGTCCGAATGTTCGCACCCACGTGTAATAGTATATAATGGGAAGTATCAATAGAGTTAGGGTCTGTTTGGCGCAGCTCTGGCGGCTGGAGAATCTCTATTCCAGCCGCCATAGCTATTTTTTAACTGTTTGGGACAACTCCTTGTGAAGAGCTTTTCAGAAATCTGGAGCTGTTTTGCAGCTCTTCAGAAATCTCCCCCACCCAGCTTCAGCTTCCGCAAAATAGCTTTCTCTCTCACAGGTTTTGGAAATCTAATGGTTTATTCAGTTGGAACATGCTCAGAGGCTTGACGGCCTTCCTCCGGCGATTCCGAGCCCCAGACGGCCTTCCTCCGGCGATTCCGAGCCCCCGACGGCCTTTCTCCGGCGATTCTGAGCGCACTTCTTCACAGAACACCCAAACACTCTGCAACTTTTCAAAACTGCTCCCCAGAGATCTATTTTAAAACAGCTCTATCCGAACATCAGCTTTTCAATCCGCCACAGCTGCGCCAAATAGACCCTTAGCCTCACACTAGTTCAGCTGTTGGAGATTGGCATACCTCAACCGATAAGGAGAGCATCATGCATGAGTCGAATGGACTCCCCATTACCCACCACACATCGAATACATGGGAGAACAAGGTACAAATGCCTAGAGATCTCCCTCCAGATTTGTAAACATTTGTATAGTGTAATATATGTCGGTAAATTCGCAGGTAGACGATGCTTGGTGATCAACAACCAACTCCAAATAGAGTTCACTCCCAAAGCACTGGATCCTATAGCTTTTGCCGACAGAGAGTCCTATTGTGGAATCAACCATTTAATCTCAAGACTACCCTACCGGGTTGGAGAACAAACATCTGATCATTTGATCAAATGCATCCTACTCCTTCCATTGGAACCACACAATAATAATGAACAGATTACTTGTTGCACCTTCTAGAGTACACTCACATGAAAACACAATGGAGCTGCAGAAGACATTAATAAAGGTGAGGACTGAGCGATGCTGCACAAGTCATCCAACAAATGAAAGAGACCCAATGTTCAAACCTACAATGCAAATTTCCATTATTTGAATAACAAAATCAAATGCATAATTTTGAAGCTTATTGCCAGCAAATGAAACTTCTTGACAATGCCACGATACCTCTTTTTGCCGAATGCCCAGAGTCTCCTCAACGATGGGTGGCTTCCAACTAAGAAGGGTTAAACCAAATGCCAGATTTGGGAAGCTCACAACATGCCCGAAAGCGACACAAAACTTCTCTAACACCTCCCGAACTATAGAAGCATTTGTAAATGTTTGTTTTAGGATAGAGAGTGACCTAGTGGGGGGGGGGGGTGAATAGGTCCAATTTAATTCTAGGCTACTTTTAGATCCTGAATTTTTTTTATATTTACTACTCCAGTCAGATAAAACAAGAAAACTATTCAGCAATTAAAATCAACACAACACATCAATCACAATACAGTACACATAGATTTATAGTGATTCCCCAATTGATGGGTACATCCACTTTCCCCCTTTACCTATCTAGCAATGAACTAGATTCGGCCAAACTCCTTCTTCATCCTTTACTCAGATCCTCAAATCTTACAGCTCAGAGCCTAGCTGGCTCCTACAACTCAGACTATACAAGTCTTACCACTCAAATCACCAAGATCCTACACCTCAAGTTCTTCCCAAGAACTCTACCTCAGAGTGAATCCACACTCCTACACCTCAGGAAAATCATGCCCTACAACTCAAAATAATCAGTTCCAACACCTTAGAGAAATACCCACTTCTCCTACCTCAAGCAATTCCTGCCCTACCTCAGTCTTTATAGCACATGCTTACAACTCAGAGAAATTAAATCCCCTACACTCAGATCTATAAGTAGATTTTATAAGATTAATAATGAGGAAAAGAAATTAATTCATAATTAGTCATCCAGCAAGAGAGAAACGGGTGACTGCTTCTTGAACTGAACTTGATTCATTCTTCGATTCAAAAAATGAACTTAAGATTTTGCTCAGATTGATTCGTGAAGTAGTTTCAGCTAGGGATTGTCTAGCCTGATTCGTCTTCCTCAGAGATATAGTCTGTACTTGCTATAACAGATGTTGATTGCACCAACGAACTTTGAAACTCTTCAGATTTATTAATTTTAAGTTCTTGGCTCTATAACAATGGCAGATGAAGATGACGAACTTCTGCTTCTCATTTTTTGAATGAATTTATGTTAATCAGAAAATTGATTTGATCTCGAACTCATCTGCTATTTATAATCCCGTCGATTTGCGGGATGATTGACACGTGTCCCATTTTTAATGGTGGTTAAAACCTCAGCTTAATTCACTGAAAACTGACGGCGACGTTAATGTTGATTTACAGTATTTAAATAACGAATATGAAATTCGTTGACTTGTTGACTTTGTTGATGTCAGCATCATTATTGACTTAGACAAAATCAAGCATCATTCCAGAAATCCTCAGCTCGACGAACTCAAACCTCAGTTCAACGAACCTAAATCTCAGCTCGATGAAATCAAGCATCATTCCAAAAATCCTCAGTTCGACGAACTCAAACCTCAGTTCAACGAACCTAAATCTCAGCTCGATGAAATCAAGCATCATTCCAGAAATCCTCAGTTCGACGAACTCAAAACTCAGTTCGACAAACCCATAGATCAGCTCGACGAAATCAAGCATCATTCTAAAAATCCTTAGTTCGACGAATAAGTCAAAGATGAGTTCGACAAACTCTGAACTCAGTTCGACGAATGCAAAGCTCAGCTCGACGAAAAGTGGATAAGCAATACTCAACGATTATGGACTTAGAATTTTCTTCAGCTCTGCTAGGCGTTGAGTGGAATTGAGTGAATAGGCCATACTCAATGAATCTGGACTTAGAATTTTCTTCAGCTCTGCTAGGCGTTGAGAGCGTTGAGTGTATATACCTCACTCAAAACTTTTTTCCTCAGTCATATTCTTCTGCTCTTTCTACTTAAAAGAGTTGAGAGCGTTGAGTGTATAAGCTTCACTCAACGCTTTTAAACTTAGCCTGATTTTCTACAATCTTGCCTTCTTGCTGAAGTTTGGCGTTGAGTGCGTTAAGTGTAAAAGCTTCACTCAACGCTTTTATACTTCGCCTGATTTTTTGTTTCTTCATAGTAAGACTAGACTAAAATCCTTTTGACTTGGCATTGAGTGAATGAGCTTCACTCAATGCTTCTGGACTTAGTCAAATTTTCTGTCTCCTTATTTTTTGGCGTTGACAGAATATCCTTGACTCAATGATTCTAGCCATATGGCGTTGAGTGAGTTAAGCTCACTCAACGCCTGTGGACTTAGCCACATTTCTGCCTTTTTAATATTGTAATCTTTGACTATCAGCCTTCTCTAAGTACTATTAGTTGTATGGCGTTGAGTGAGCTTGTCGCACTCAATGCTTCTAGACTTGGGCATTTTTTTGAATTTCCAGCCTATCACTTTGAGTCCACTTATCATTGTCTCTTGAACTATATGTCCAATCATTTTGACAAAGACCAACTTGTATGCATGAACTTAAACATACATCAAATACAACTATGTGTATACCAATGACCTGTTTGACTTCTTACAAATCTAGGGCATTGGGATCAATGGACCCAATAATCTCCCCCTATTTGAAGAAGTCATGCAAAACACCACTTGAGAATTCTTTGTCAATGATATACACTAACATAAGCAACAAAAATATTAATATTGTATTAATCTAAGAGCAGCAAGAGTTACCACATTTTCCCTTGTTACCACATTTTCTCTTGTTACTACATTTTCCCTTGTGCTTCCCCTACTTTACTGCATCCTGCTGCTACAAGCTGCTTCACCTGTGAAGCCTTTCTTGTAGCTGCTTCTTTGTTGCTACCACTCCCCCTTGCTACTATTCTTCCTGTACTACTTCTCCCCCTTTTTGACTTCTGAAAAATATCTTAGGAGCGCCATGCTATCTTCTCCCCCAATTTGAGATCAGAGAAACACCTAGAGCTGAACTTGTTCCTCCTTAGTAAGAACAACTACTATCAATCCTCTTGATAGTTTCTTTAGTCCACACCAACCTGCAAGATTAAATTTTCCGGCTACAAACAATCATAAAGAGCAATTGAAGTCATACCTAATTTAACATACCCAATTTAAATTTGAAGGTGTTGAACTTTGCTTAATCTATTGGCTTGGTGAAAATATCAGCCACTTGTTTGTCTGTTGGGACAAACTCAAGACTAATATCCTCACATTCCACACGCTCTCTTATAAAATGATATCTAATCTCTATATGTTTAGTTATACTGTGTGATACTGGATTATTAACAATAGAAATTGCACTAGTAGAATCACAAAAAAATAGATTTACTTAACTGTACAATGTAGTGCAATAGTTGATGTTAAATCCACAGCAACTGTGCACAATAGCTTCCAACAGATATGTACTCAGATTCTGCTGTAGAAATTGCAACACTTGTTTCCTTTTTACTACTCCAACTTATGAGCCTTTTCCCTAGAAACTGATAAGTTCTAGAAATACTCTTTCTGTCTTCTCTACACCCTACAAAGCATGCATCTGTGTACCTTATGAGTTCAAAATCACTATCCCTAGGATACCAAAGCCCAAGGTTGGGTATGCCATTACGATATCTTAATATTCTCTTTATAGCAGTGTAATGAGACTCTTTGGGACATGCTTGGTACCTAGCACAGACACATGCTAAGAACATAATATCTGGCCTACAAGCAGTCAAATACAAGAGTGATCCAATGATGCCTCTATACAAGGTTTCATCAACTGGTTTCTCAGATTCATCGTTGTGTAGTGATATAGAAGAACCCATTGAAGTTCTCATGGTAGAAGAATTCTCCATACCATACCTCTTGATCAACTCCTTAGTGAACTTAGACAGAGGATGGATATACCATCCTCTGATTTTCTAACTTGGAATCCCAAGAATAATTTTAGCTCACCCATGCTACTCATTTCAAATTTTCCTTGCACAAGCCAGGCAAATTTTCTACACAACTTATCATTAGTAGACCCAAAAGTTATGTCATCTACATATATCTGGACAAGGATTATTAAACCTTTGAAGTCCCTAAGGAATAGTGTCTTATCTATCTTTCCTCTAGAAAACTTGTTCTCTATAAAAAAGGCAGACATGGTCTTATTCCATGCTCTAGTTGCCTGTTTTAACCCATACAAAGCTTTGTGCAATCTGAAGACATAGGAGTTGAGTTTAGGGTTTACAAAACCTGGTGTCTGCTTTACATAGACTTCCTCCTTCAGTGTACCATTAAGGAATGCTGACTTTACATCCATCTGGTAGACCATGTATCATTTATATGTTGTATGAGCTAAAAATAATCTTATGGCCTCTTGCCTAGCTACAGGATCAAAGGTTTGATCAAAGTCTATCCCTTCCTCTTGTCTATATCCTTTATCCACTAATCTAGCTTTGTTCTTAACTATGACCCCATACTCATCTAGTTTATTTCTATAAATCTACTTAGTGCCTATGACATTGTGATCACTAGGACTAGGAACTAGACTCTAGACATTTCATCTCTCAAATTGATTGAGCTCTTCTTGCATAGTAATAATCTAGTTGGGGTCTGAATTAGCTTCTTCAAACTTTTTAGATTCTATCTGAGAGAGAAATCTAGAGTATAGAACCTCATTGTGATGTTTACTCCTAGTAGTCACTCCTAATCTATCATCACCTATTATCTGATCAATAGGATGATCTCTAAGGTGTCTAACTGCTACTGGAAGGGGCCTATCATCACTTAGTTCTGTAGGAGGATTAAGATGATTTTCATCCTCCCCCTAGGTAGTTACTGTATCTTCTATAGGAATTTTTACATTGTCTCTAGAGTGTAACTCTAAATCAGGTAAGTCACCTATATTTAACTACTTCATTCTAGAGTCTACATCACCTAGACTAGAGTTGTTAGAAATCTCATTAAATAGTATAGAAGTTTCATCAAAAACTGCATTAATAGATTATTCTATAACTTGATGTTTCAAGTTGTAGATCATGTATGCTTTATTGTATGCACTATCCTACAAAGATTTCTTCATAGGATTTCTCTAAAAACTTAGTTAGATAAGTATTCCCATTGTCCAATACATAGCACTTACTACCAAAAAATTTGAAGTAGGACAAATTTGGTTTTTGTCCTTTCATTAGTTCATAGGGAGTCTTGTTGTGATTCTTATTGATCAATGCCCTATTTTTAACATAGCATGTTGTGTTCACAGCCTCAACCCAGAAATATTATGGGAGAGATGTATCACTCAACATTATTTTAGCTGCCTCAATGAGAGTTCTATTCTTTCTCTCAACAACTCCATTTTGTTGTGGTATTATTAGAGAGGAGAACTCCTGAAAGATCCCTAGTTCCATAGAGAAATTTATCATCTTTTCAGATTGAAGTTTTGTACCATGGTAACTTCTACGCTTGACCACAGAACAGCCCATCTCATTCTGAACTAGTCTGACAAAATCAGCAAGGATGTCTAGTGTTTAAGACTTTCTCCTTAGGAAGAATACCTAAGCAAACCTTGAGTGATGATCCACAATCACATAGGTATATGACTTCCTACCCAAACAAAGAACTTGAATAGGACCAAATGGATCCATATGAAGCAAGTAGAGACACCTCTCAGTGTCTTTGGATTGAATGCTCTTAAAGGAGACTTTTGTCTGTTTGCATTTTTGACATACAAGACATAAGCCTTCTGTGGAGCATTTGAGCTGGGGACTGTTTCTAACTAAGTCCATAGAGAATAGCTTGCACATAGCTTTATAGTTTAAGTGAGCCAGCCTTTTATGTCACTGCACACACAAAGAGTCTTTCTCACTAGCTACTAGGCATACAGGAGATTTCTCATTTACACTTAAAAAATTTAGAAAATAAATGTTCCCACTCCTAGTGCCTGATAAGATGATCTCTTGATCACTTGAATTCCTTATCAGACACTTGTCATTGTGGAAAATAATTTCATAACTTATATCACAAAGCTGACTTATGCTTATCAGATTGTGGTTCAATCCTTCCACATAAGCCACCTTTGTGATGGAAATAAGGCCATTATAAATGTTACCATATCCCTTGGTGAGTCATTTATTTGACCCTCCAAAGATGACTTTTGGTCCATTCCTAACTGGAGTATAATCCCTTAGCAGACTCCTTGTTCCAGTCATGTGCCTTGAACACCCACTATCCAAGTACCATACTGGCCTTCCCGTGGTACTTGGTTCCACCTGCAAACATAGAATTAGTTCACCTAGGCACCCAAATAGTTTTTGGTCCTTGGTTCCTATTTGGCTTTGCTGTGTGAAACACAACAGGCTTTCTACACAAAACTGGTTGAGTCTTATACGAAGGTGTTGTTGGATTAAACCAACAATCTAGGGCAACATGCCCAACTTTCCCACAACACCAACACTCAAATCGGTTGTATCTTTTCTTTGGATGCACATTTTAAGTTGTTCTTTTGTACAACTTAGACTTGACATCCAGCTTCCAAGGTAGTGGTGCAAAATTCACACCCTTACCTTTCAGATTTAGGTGCGGTGCACTGGGACCAGCTCCAAGAATTCCTTAGCTTTTTGGATTGATCACCCTCTATGGTGGTTTTTAGCCTTTATTGCCATTAGATGTCTGTCCCTTCCAGCAAGGCTCTTAATTGACCTTTTTGGTAGAGCACTCAGATCTCATGTGTCTAGGAACACATGATCTCAAGCATATGTTAGAAGGTAGATATTTAGAAGGTTACTTAATTGGACCCATTAGGGCTTTACCCTTAGGTACATATTTCTTTTTGAACTTTTTGTTCTTAACATACCCTACACCAATTCTAAATGGTGCAGAGAAGGTGTCTATGATATGTAACACTGACTTGGGTTTTTAAAATTGAGTCAGGAGCTATCTTCCTTGGGTAAGCTTTGCTTCCAGGTCCTTGATAGTCTTGACTTGTTCTACTATTACCTCTGCATGGCTATCTATCTTATTGGTTAGTTCTATAAGCTTCAGTTTTTGCAGGTCTAACTTTATGTTGGCCCTCTCCAACTAACAAGATACTCCCCTCAGAGATTCTAATTATCTGGTCTGATCCTTAGCAAGCTCTTTGCTTGCAATCAAGGCCTTTAATAACTTCACATATTTATTGATAAGGGTGTTGAAATCAGATTCAGAGTCTAAACCATGTTCACTGTTATTAAGAGAGTGTGAACATGATTCAGTTTCTGACACAGAAAAAGAGTCTGAGGCTAAACTATGAGAGATTGGTTTTACCTTAGCAGGATCTGAACAATCCTGATCTCTTGATTGAGTCTCCTCAATATCCATCAGGCCCATGAGAGCCTCCTCCTCTTCTAATTTTGATGAATCAAACTCACTATCAGATAGTGTAGACTGTCTCTTTGCCAAGAGGCTTTTGTCAGCCTTCTTGTGCTGTCCATCCTTCCAGTTCTCTGACTTTTTCTCCTTTCTTTTTGTTGGGCAATCAGCTATGACATGCTCTTTCCTGCTGCAACAATAACACATAATATTAATCTTAATATATTTGTTCTATGAAGATCCATACCTGTCCCCAAATTTCTTCTTCCTGGGTTTCTCTGGATGATTGGTCTTCTTGAGAAAAGAATCTCTAGATGGACCCTTCCAGCTTCCCTATTTTCTTCTTCTCAATATCTTCTTGAACTGTCTAGAGAAGAGAGACAGTTCCTCTTTAGTCAGGTCTCCTTCTGAAGAGGATGATTCTGTACACTCAAAAGATATTTCTTGTCTTTCTGAGAGTGTTGACTTCTCTCTGACCTTCCTAGATGACTCAGCCTTTAGGGCCAAGGAATTTTCTCTATTCTGTGGTCTAACTAAATCTTCTTCAGACTTTCTAAGATTGAGCTGTAACTCATGGTACAACAGCTTGCCAAATAGAGCCTGGGGGTCAATGTTGGCTAAATTACCCATTTCTGTTATTGCACAGATCTTGATGTCACATTTCTTGTTCAGGTACCTCAAGAACTTGTCATTAAGTTCATAGTTAGTAAAGCTCCAGCCATAAGTCCTCATGTTGTTTATAATTCTAAAGTACTTTTCAAAACATTCTGCCACAGAGTACTTCTTATCCTATCTGAAGGCTTCATACTATTGATTTAACAGAGATTTTCTATCATCTCTAACCTTATTTGTTCCTTCCATATAGACAATCAATGACTCCCACATTTCTTCAGATATTTTACAGTTAATCAGATTTTGAAAAGTGGAATCATCTATTCACTGACTATAATATTCTGAGCCCTCTTTTCCATAGACGCCAGAATGATTTCATCATTATCCATCTCCATATAGGTCTTTGGTGTCTTGATATTTGCATCAAGAACTGACACTTTTATGGGAATGAAAGGTCCTTCAACCACTGTGATGTATATTTTTAGATCTGCTGCCTCCATGAATAATCTTACTCTCTCTTTACAAATTCCAAAATTTTCTTTAAGGTAGACTGGGAGCTTAATGGAGTTGTTTTCCCTCTGAGCCATGATTTATCTTTCTCTACAATCCTTCGGATTCTCACTAGGCTGTTATGCCTTCTAAGTGAATCTCCCTCTGATACCAATTGTAAATGTTTGTTTTAGGATAGAGAGTGACCTAGAGGGGGGTGAATAGGTCCAATTTAATTCTAGGCTACTTTTTGGATCTTGAGAATTTTTTTATATTTACTACTCTAGTCAGATAAAACAAGAAAACTATTCAGCAATTAAAACCATCATAACACATCAATCACATCAGAGTACACACAGATTTATAGTGGTTCCCCAATTGATGGGTACATCCACTTTCCCCCTTCGCCTATCTAGTAATGAACTAGATTCGGCCAAACTCCGTCTTCTTCCTTTACTCAGATCCTCAGATCTTACAGCTCAGAGCCCAGCTGGCTCCTACAACTCAGACTATACAAGTCTTACCACTCAGATCACCAAGATCCTACACCTCAAGTTCTTCACAAGAACTCTACCTCAGAGTGAATCCACACTCCTACACATCAGGCAAATCCTTCCCTACAACTTAGAACAATCACTTCCTCCACCTTAGAGAAATACCCACTTCTCCTACCTCGGGCAATTCCTGCCCTACCTCAGCCTTTATAACACAGGCTTACAACTCAGAGAAATTGATTCCCCTACACTCAGATCTTACAATATTAATAATGGTGAAAAGAAATTAATTCAGAATTAGTCACCCAGCAAGAGAGAACCAGGTGACTGCTTCTTGAACTGAACTTGATTCCTTCTTCGATTCAGAAAGTGATCTTCAGATTTGGATCAGATTGAATCGAGAAGCAATTTCAGCTAGGGCTTGCCTAGGCTGATTCGTCTTCCTCAGAGATATCCTCTGTACTTGCTGTAGCAGATGTTGATTGCACCAGTGAACTCAAAAACCCTTCAGATTTATCAATTTGAAGTTCTTGGCTCTGTAACAATGGCGAATGAATACGACAAACTTCTGCTTCTCGTTTTCAGAATGAATTAATGTTAATCAGAAAGTTGATTTGATCTCGATCTCAGCTGCTATTTATAATCCCATCGATTTGAGAGATGATTAACACGTGTCCCAATTTTAACGGTGGTTAAAACCACAGCTTAATTCACTGTAGAATGATGGCGATGTTAATGTCGATTTGCAACATTTAAATAACAAATCTAAAATTCGTTGACTTGTTGACTTTGTTGACGTCAGCATCATTCTGGACTTAGACAAAATCAAGCATAATTCCAGAAATCCTCAGTTCTATGAACTCAAACCTCAATTCGATGAACCCAGAGCTCAGCTCGACGAAATCAAGGGTCATTCTAGAAATCCTCAGTTCGACAAACTCAAAACTCAGTTCAACGAATCCACAACTCAGCTCAAAGAAATCAAGCATCATTCCAGATCCTTAGTTTGACGAACAAGTGAAATCTGAGTTCGACGAACTCTGAACTCAGTTCGACGAACGCAAAGCTCAGCTGACGAAAAGTGGATAAACAATACTCAATTATTCTGGACTTAGAATTTTCTTCAACTCTGCTAGGCATTGAGTGGCATTGAGTGAATAGGCCATACTCAACGAATCTAGACTTAGAATTTTCTTCAGCTCTGCTAGGCGTTGAGAGCGTTGAGTATATATGCCTCCCTCAATGCTTTTTGCCTTAGTCATATTCTTCTGCCCTTTTTGCTTTAAAGCATTGAGAACGTTGATTGTATAAACTTCACTCAACACTTTTAAACTTAGCCTGATTTTCTGCAATCTTGCTTTCTTGCTGAAGTTTGGCATTGAGTGTGTTGAGTATATAAGCTTCACTCAACGCTTTTATATTTAGCCTGATTTTTTGTTTCTTCACAAGAAGACTAGACTCAAAGACTTTTGACTTGGCGTTGAGTGAATGAGCTTCACTCAACGCTTCTGGACTTAGTCAAATTTTTTGTCTCCTTATACATTGGTATTGACAGAATATCCTTGACTCAACGATTATGGTCATATGGCGTTGAGTGAGTTGAGCTCACTCAATGCCTGTGGACTTAGCCACATTTCTGCCTATTTAATACTGTAAGCTTTGACTACCAGCCTTCTCTCAGCACTATTTACTGTATGGCGTTGAGCGAGCTTGCCGCACTCAATGCTTCTAGACATAGGTATTTTTTTGAATTTCCAGTCTATCACTTTTAATCCACCTGTCATTGTCTCTTGAACCAAATGTCCAATCATTGTGACAAATACCAACCTGTATGCATGAACTTAAACATACATCAAATACAACTATGTGTATCCATTGACCTGTTTGACTTCTTACAAATCTAGGACATTGGGATCAATGGATCCAACAACATTCACCCTCGTTGCTTTAGTCATAGGTAGGCTCAGATTATTCTCCCTCAACCTTCGATTATTTGGCCACATGGATGGTCCAAATGATCTTGATAAACCTTGGGTAGTGCATGCTGTCTTCAATATCATTCATTATGCCAAAGAATAGAGCTAGGGCTCAGGGCTTATTTTGGTGGGTGCATGACATAGGTTGGAGATGACGATTAAACAACATTCTTGAATGGATCTCCTTCCTCGCGATTGGAATCAAACATAAAATAACATTTTAAGGGATCGACAAATTCAAATGGAGTGTGACTCCTCGAGAATTGCCCTTAAATGTATGTGTACATTTTATAGACCCACTAGTAAGGGTATATGGTTTTTCCGTGGAGAAACTAGAGTGAAATTTAAGGTTTTGAGTATTGTTGGATTGCACATGTCTAGGTGCATGTTCGTGCATCTGGAACTAGCTTGGTAGCCTGAATTGCGCTTTCAAAATTCTATAAAAATGAAAATGGACACCCTAATGCACGGCCAGAGCACACACTCGTGCATGATACTGTGCACACCAATGATGTTGATAAGATAATTCACGGTCAAGTGCACTCCAGACCTGTATAATCATTTTCCTTAACACATACATGTGTATCTGATTGGAATTTTACTTAACCGACCTTGTTTTGATCCATAGATTGCGATGGATTCTAATCCGACGACTTAAGATCATCTCTAGGATCTTTTAGGTCATGAATTAGGGATCAAATACTTCATTCAGTTAGCTCTAATTTTTGAGAGAGGAAGATTTGAAAGGAGGAGTTTAGGGCATGAGGAAGATATCATTTGAGGAGCTTGGGAGCTTGGATTGATAATCTTAGTACGTAGAAACGAAAAGCTTCCTTCTCCGGTCATTCCCCACCAATTCTTTTATGGTTTCCATGACTCTGAGGAGAAATTTAGTGGTAGCGACTCTCTCCTTCGGTCTTAGGACCAATTTTATGCTTTCTTTAATATAGTGTTTCATTAGACGAGTTCCTCTCTTGCTGATTAGTGGAGGAACAACTAACTTTGGTTCTTTGGAACTCCAGTGTGTGGGATTTCTTCCCCGACATGACTTGTATTAGAAATTCATCTATTGATTCTGGATTAGGCATATTGCTTGAAACCTATTTGTGATTTTGTTCCTGAATAGGAGATGTCTATATGGTGGTTGCATTTAAGGCATGCCCTAGTTCGCGATATTGGAGAGCAATTCATGTAGTCATTGATTCATATGTGGGACCATAGGCGTAGGATGAATTTTGGTTATCCCTTACGTAGTCTCAAGATCAAGAATTATTAGGCGGCGAGCTTAGGCCGTTAAGTTATGAATGTATCTAGGACGTAGACGTTGTTCCACATGGTGAGATAACAAATCCATGTGTATGTTTAAGTAATAGTCATATGGGTTTTAAACACACGCCAAACTAGCTTTAAATTTTGTGGAAGAAAATGGTCTTTTATCTAAATGCATGTCAAACGGGCTTTAAACACATGTCAAATGAGCTTTAAATATTGATTTGAAAAAATAGTCGTACGGCCGCACATTAGGCAGACACATGTTGGGCGGGCTTTAAAAGTACGCTACTTGGCCATTTAAAAATTGCCCTAAAAGATTTTTTGAACAGGCATAAATGCTTTTTAATGCATGGTTGTGCGACCATGAGTGCTAACTACTCCAATGATGTGTGCATGCTTTGTTAGACTCATATGATGTTCCTCTAGGGTTGCAGTTAGTCTCTGGACGAACCCAACCCAGTCATGATGCAGTATAGACCCCTTTTATTTTACATGCTCAACATAGTTCTTGTGTGATGTCTGAGATACAATATGTGTATAGTAGTTTGTTTAGTCTTTACTTGCTTTATTGTATGTTTATTCACTTGCATACTTACATAGTTTGAGATAGCTTGTTCTAAAACTTTCAGAATGATGAGAGGAGCGAGTTGTTACATAGTGATTGGGAAATATTGGCTGACCTTCATTTCCCCGCTCATGATGTTTGGTTGTAGGAAAGGTGATGCTCAATGGAGCCTTGTGTGCCATGCCCAAAATTAGAAGAAATATAAAGCTCTGACTTTTGTTTTTTGGCACGCCCAAAATTAGAAGAAATATAAAGCTCTGGCTTTTGTTACTTTGGCACGCCCAAAATTAGAAGAAATATAAAGCTCCAACTTTTGTTACTCTATTTCATAACTTTTTGTGGTACACTATATTCTAATGCTTGCTTATATTAAGAGTAATGTTACAGGCAGTCCGAGTCTCGCTATTTATAGTCCATTGTTATTTAAAGTTAAAAAAATTATTTGCAATCCTATATTCAACTTTTATGACCTTATTTATTACCTAGCATATAGCCGCTGCATTCCATCCTATAATATGCAGGTAATTAATTAAAAAAAATTGTGAGATTAACCTTGGCAGAGGAAGTCGAGGGCCTTCGACGGGGAAGAGAAGGGAAGCCATTGACAGGTGAAGAGTTGGACTAATCATGACTTCTTAATGTAATGTTGTAGAAAATAAATAACAAATAATTGGAATTAGATTAGAAACACACCTCACAGTATTCGACCTCCATTACAATGGCTATGGAGTTCTTCCATCAGGCATTTTATGGAAGAAATTGGAGGAGAAAGCGGGGGAGGGGAGAGAGGGGGGGACTTGTGAAAAATGTGAGGGATGGTTGGGAGGGATAGGTCATAGTTAGTAATCGATACACGAGGGAAAATGATGGAATTAGGATAAACAGAACTGCATCTTTACCAGTGGTACAATAACGATATATGGGTGATTCTATTGCCGGAGGAGTCAAATCTGTGCCAGGTTGCTGAAATTTGGGCGATGAATAATGCATTTTGGATGGGAACAACAACTTTGGATTAAGTTGTGAAGAAGGTGGAGGTGCTCTGTTCTGGCTGTAGGGAGAAAATTGGGGTGTGATTAATGTTTTGAAAATTGGATCAGACCAGTCGATTCAACCGGATGGATCACCAACCGGCGGACTATACGTTCCGGTCTGGGCTCTGAAACCTCTCCCACCCAAAACCGGTCAAAAACCGACGAGCCGGGTGTTCCGCTAGTAAAACCGATAACTGGAGCGGGTTTAGCAAAACCGGGCGGGTATTGGGCGAGGGATTTGAATTTATTTCTTTAATTTAAAACTCTAAAATTAATTGAGGCAGAGAAAGATATGAGTTGAATAGTGCTGCTCTCTTTCTTTTATATGAATGTGAAGGCAGCCAGTATTGATATCAGCGATGTGGGAGTAATATAAGGAGGCCGAATTCTATCCTTAATTAAAATTTTTAAAAAAGCCATCAAAAGCTCATCTTGCCGAGTTTCCAACTAAAGCAATCCAACCAAATACTAAATGTTGAAGCCAAAAATGTCCTCAACGAGAGTTCAAAAAACCGGGGTGCAGCCAACACCTACTCCTCTCAAGCCCCGACCATCGACTGGTTGTAAAGGACCTAGAACTGACCCTAAAGCCACAACAGGGAGGTCCCACCTCACACCCGGAAGATCTCTGAGAGCTTCCCCTCCAAAGCCAAAAGCTGGGCTAGGAGCTCCTCAGAAAGCACTAGAGAGTTAGAGAATAATGATAGCTTGCCTTCTAAGGAGCCCTTGTGGGTCTATTTATAGCCTTTTGCTGACCTGAAATTATTGAAATACCTCGCTGGCCTGCCAATAGCCAAATCCCGCTATTTATAAAATACTAAATGCAGCCCCTGGAGGTATGTAGGTAATTCTACCCGAGGAAAATTAAGTAATTTTACCCTGGGCCCTAGGCCCAACTCGGCAAGAACCCTGAGCCGCGGCGAGAACCCTAAGCCACGGCAAGAACCATGAGTCGAGAACCTTCCCGCCTCCACTCAACGCGGATCTGAGTGGACTCAACGCCTTTGCTGCCGAATGCGGCTCTAAGTGAGTGGAGCTAACTCAACGCGGCGTCGAGTGGACTCAACGCGGCGTCGAGTGGACTCAACGAGGCATCGAGTGGACTCGACGCCTTTGCTTCTTGGAGTTTACCGCTTAGATTTTGGCATCGAGTGGACTCGACGCCTTCTCTCCCGCCTCTGGTCGTTGGTGGGTCTTGGCTGAGGCTTGGTGTGAACGATCCCGCCCGCTTCTGGTCATTGGTGGGTCTTGGCTGAGACTTGGCGCGAACAATCTCGCCCGCTTCTGGTCATTGGTGGGTCTTGGCTGAGACTTGGCCTGAACGATCTCGCCCGCTTCTGGTCGTTGGTGGGTCTTGGGTCAGTCTTGGCGCGAATGATCCCGCCTGCTCGTAGGCGGGAGCTCTACCAAGGTGCAAGCTGTTCCGTTCTGAAGCCCGAAGCTAGCCCGAAGCTAGTCCAATCCTGACTATTGGTGCCTCTGGGTTCCCTCCAGCGAATATGGGATTGTACACAATCCCCGCTCTTTTTGAGCTAGCTCTGCGCTCAAAAAGACACGTCCAACCCATAAATATTCTCTGGGCACGTGTCACCTTAAAAAAAGAATCTTTTTGGTGGGCCATCCCATGGCTCTATATATATGTACTGATAGACGGCCTAAGTCTGCCCCTGAGTCGCTGCTTCTTGTCTGAGCTTTCACATGTTTTCGCAATGCGTTCCAAACGTGTTGACAAATCGCTCCCGCAAGACCTCCAAGACTGCATTAATGCGGCTCAAGCGCGAGCCCTGGCGAACAGTGCTTTGGTTGCTCCTTGGCTGGCAAGAAAGTCGCCAGCCGCTTAGCCTTCCCAGCTAAAGAATAAGAAGAAAGAGAAGAAGAAGAGGGCGAAGGTGGTCCAGCGGGAACTTTCTCGCAAGAACAGGGATTCACCTACCCCGACTCGAAACCGTGCGGATGATACTTCCCCTCCGCAGAAGGTATGTCTCTCTGACTGACTGATCATCGAAATCACGAGCTGATTATGCGAAAGGGTCGGAAACTGATGGAATACTTCTTGCAGGAAGCGGCTCGAGATGACGATGTCGAGTCCCCGCTGGTGCCCCCGGACTCGTCGTCTCCCCCTCCCGAGGATCGACCATGGGTCACGGAGGCCACTGCTCTGGCTGTCCCTCCGAGATCTGCAGGTATACTTTCCTTCCTGTCACTCCTTTCTAATCGTTTCAATCGTAGCCTCCCTACTGTTGAATTGACTTCCCGCAGCATCAGCTTCCGCCAACCCGGGAGAACGAAATAATGGCTGATAACTTGCTCGGCCAAGCGGCTAATCCCGCCCTACTGGCGGGACGGGTGGCCATCGACCCCTCCGTAGCTCCAAAGGAGGCCAGCCACCTTGCGAGAGAGGACGACTCCCCCCCCCCCACTTCTGGCCAGACCGGGATCACTGTGCGTGAGACCTTCCGCCTGGGGCGAGGAAAGCCGCTCCACCTCCTCTATGGGACTGAGGGGGGGCCCGGGCCTTCTCGCCTGCCGCCGGCCAGTGGCTCTCGCCATGCTACAGGTAAGCGAAGCATTACCATAGATTTTACTTAGCTCTATCGTAACCATGAAATCGTTTTATTAGAGGATCCGAACTCGTGGACAGGAGCCGATGAAGATGATGAAGACGACGATGAAGACAGAGAGGGAAAGGATGGCGAGAGCTCCTCCTTCCCTTCGTCTGACGAGATGGAGGAGATCTTGAATGACGCCGGGACCACGAAAAGGCGGGGGAAGAAGATTGCTGCCATCCTGTCGAAGCTTGTGCGGCGGGAGTGGGCCTGCGCTACTGCGGCGAAAGAATTCCACGAGATGGTGGAGCAGAGGCTGGAGGCCCTTGAGCACGACTGTTTCTTGGGCGAGACGGAGAGGCCGAGTGGGCCTACCACCGAGTCTTCCCCCGGGAGGTGTATCATGCGGATCCAAGACCAGGCTCGCCGGATCAACCTAGGGTGCACCACCCTGTCTTCCTACTTCAACCCGCTTGCTCCCCTGAGGACAAGACGGCGAGAGCGAGGACGATGGCGCTGGGAGCCGTATTGATTAAATAAGTCTCGCCATTTCTCACCCCTCGGCTTTCCCTTCGCAATGTACCCAGTTTCTTTTTTATTTCGGGCTACTTATTTGTAACTCTTAACTCTGCGTTTATTATTTGTTATTTGGCTCTTGCCTGGCGAGAGCGATCTCCGCTTCTATTTTCTTCTTTGTTTCACATTGTCGTCTCGAAACGTTTGCGCGAATCTGAACTGCCGGTCAGTCGCTGTCATCCTGGGCCGGAACCCGAGGCGTCGTTGACTTGGGGCATGGAACCTGTACCACTGCCGCCTTATTTTTGGAAAAGCCATCATTATCACGGTTTCCTATAAATAGAGGAGTCCACCAACTGCATTTATTTCCCCCGATCCATAACCTTTGCTCTCCTCCTTATTGCTTTCGCGACTTGCCGAGAACTCCCCCTGCTTCCGACTTCTTCTCTCTTTCTTGCCAAATTTTCCTCACTCTCGCCTCCTTCTCGGAGATCTCGCCTTTCAACCCTTTAAAAATGATGTCGGGCAAAAACGAGGGACGCTCCAACTGCGCGGAAGCATTTCGAAAGCACCAATTCCCCTTTTGCCGCATAACCAAGGACGAGAACCAGCTGATCACCTCTCGCTACGTTCCTGTCGGCTTCATCGCGGGAAACCATGGCAACCATGATAGGGTGAACAGCGCGGGAGAGGGCGAGCTCTCCATCTCCCTCGAGCACTTCGAGGTGGGCTTCCGCCTCCCCCTCTAGCCAGAGATGCGTCAGGCCCTCCGGTAATATGGAGTGGTTCCCTCGCAACTTAATCCTAACTCGGTCGCAATCCTGGTGGCATTTATCTGATACATGCGATCCGAGAGGATCGAGTTCAGCCTCCCTATCTTTCGGAGGTTGTTTACCTTCCGCGCTAAGGGAGGGGTGGTCTTCTTCTTCGGGCAGCTGCTTAAGACCACCGGTCTCGCCAACAAGCACCACCACTAGGGCGAGAAATTCGTCTTCGTTTCCAGTGACTTTGGTAACATCCCTCTCGCTCCCATTCAATACGAGGACGCCGCCTACAAGCCGCCCACCCTGAGGTCGCACGAGAGCGCCCTTCTGGAGTTCTTCGGGACCAAGGAGTTCGACGTCAAATTTCTCAGGCGGGACGTCGATTCTCTCCCCGCCGTCCCCCCTGGTGAAGGTACGGTCTCTCCTTTAACTCAGTATTCCCGTTCTAAACTTTACTACTGAGCATTGTCACCTTTGCATGAGAGCGAGAGATTCCCCTGCGCCAACCCTTTGCTGAGACTCAGGCTGCCGAGGGCCAGGCTGCGAGAGATCCGCTGGCTCTCGCGAAATCCGCGGCTCAAGCTTGTCGGGACGAGCTGACCCCACCTCCTTCAACCGGTGCCGGGAAGCGGAAGCCCAGCACCTTTTCGTCTTGGCCGCTGAAAAGACCAAAGCCAACCGTCGTCGATAAAGGGAAATCCGTAGCGACTGCGCCCGTCCGACCTCTCGCACCGGGCCGATCCTTCAAAGAGGTCCTGCAGGCGGATAGCGAGATGACCGCTACTGCCAGGGGTAGCACCGGGGCCCCTGCCAAGAACCCTCCAGCCGTAAGTGGGGCTGGTGGCGAGGGGGAAGCCGCCGAGACCTCCACTCAGTCCCCGTCCAAGAAGGTGCCAAAGGGGCACCAAAATTTTGGTATCGGCGTGAAGTGCCTTGACACGGAATGGAAACCCCTGCTGTAGTGGGACCCCAATACCAACCGAGACTCTGTCTCGACCCTTCTCCCCAGCTGGGCAGAGCGCGACCAGGTCACTGGCGTGGCCTTCACATTGGGCTATGACCTTTGCAGTCGGGAGACCGCCGGCCTTTATGATTAACTTCCCACACGGCTCCTGGCCTTCTACTCCACCCGGGCCCTGATGCGAGGACTCGAGCTTGTGCACATGCGCGCACGCCGAAGCATTACCATCGACCGTAACTTCCTCGACATGTACAAGGCGAGGGAGGAAGGGGTGGCTCAGGTGGTGGCCTTGAAGATAGAGCTGGCGGATGCTATGCGACTGCTGTCCTTGCGCCCAGCGGAAGAGGTAAGCGAGACTTTTCAAGACATTTGCTTTCGCTACTATGGACCATCGCTATTTTACTTTTGCGCTGACTTCCCTTTTACGCAGGACTCCACTCAGAGTATGGGGCTCCACGCATAACTGGCAGGGGTGGAGTGCGAGAATGCTCTACTAAAGGATAATCTCCGGCGCATGGAGGCGGATGTGGCTGTGGTTCCGCCTCCTCCTTCGCTGGATGAGAGGTTGAAAAGCCACCACTACTCGGAGTACGACATCAAAAAGCTTCTGCAGGCAATGCTCAAGCGATGGTCAGGCTGACCATTGAGATGTTGCGAGATGTGGGATGCTTGGATGAGGGTGGCAAGACCATTACCGCTCACAAGCTCGTCCCCTGGGTTTTCGAGCCCATCCAGAAGCCCCCAGGCGCATCCCACTCCCCGCACTCGGATGTCCCGAAATCTCCAGCTACTGCTGGCGAGACATCCGGGGAGGGCTCAGGAGGGAGCTCAAGCGAGAGCTGGAGTGGGTAAGCGCGTCCCCCTGATGTTTCTCCCCCCCTATTTTCTTTTGCCTGTAATAAGCGAGATACTCTCATTTTGTAATCATATTGGGGAATATATGTATTACAAGTGTTTGTATTCGGTTTCCTCTTCTCCTTATTATATACATATATTTTATATATATTTTTTTCCGTTGAAGCTGAATGTTTCTCAAGCACGCTCCCACCGAGGCCCCCAGTCTCCCTAGGGTAATCTCCCTTAGCGATCAATAGAACCTGCCGAGAGCTCAAGGCATAGATGTGTCGTTTCCGCGCTCTGCTGAGAACCATTTGGCGGGAGCGTTGTTCGTAGGACCTTTAAGGGAAGACCGCCCCTCTATACCTTGCGTGAACCGGCGAAACTTTTCACCTAGATCTTCCCACTGTCCGACCAAGGATCCCTCGTCAAAAGGCCTTCCAGCCGGGAATTTATTTTGGCGAGATCCCTTTAGCTGAGACCTCCTGGCCGAGACATCCCCTGGCCGAGACCTCTCCCGCCTGAGGAGATCCTCAACCACTTTGTTCTGCCTTCCGGGTGTGTCTAATGTCCAGCCTAGAACATCCAAGTCGAAGTATTTCTAAGGACAAAACCTCCCCCCCCCCACAGGCGAGCCTTTGGACCTGCAAGCTAGATGAGAGTCTGCGCAGTGGGTCAACCTAGGGTCGAGCCAAGATCAAGGTGTTACTGAATTTTTCACAAACAAGACCTCTCCCCCACAGGCGAGCCTTCATACCTGCCAGCTAGATGAGAGCCTGCGCAGCGGGTCTACCTGGGGCCGAGCCGAGCTCGGGGTGTTGCTGAAGTTTCCACAAACCAGACCTCTCCCCTACAAGTGAGCCTTCGGACTTGGCAGCTAGATGAGAGCCTGCGCAGTTGGTCTACCTGGGGCCGAGCCGAGCTCGGGGTGTTGCTGAAGTTTCCATAAATAAGACCTCTCCCCCAGAGGCGAGCCTTTGGACCTGCCATCTAGATGAGAGCCTGTGTAGCGGGTCTACCTGGGGCCGAGCCGAGCTCGGGGTGTTGCTGAAGTTTCCACAAACAAGACCTCTCCCCAAAAGGCGAGCCTTCGGACCTGCCAGCTAGATAAGAGCCTACGCAGCAGGTCTGCCTGGGGCCGAGCCGAGCTCGGGGTATTGCTGAAGTTTCCATAAACAAGGCCTCTCCCCTACAGGCGAGCCTTCGGACCTGCCAGCTAGATAAGAGTCTGCGCAACGGGTCAACCTAGGGCCGAGCCGAGCTCGGGGTGTTACTGAAGTTTCCACAAATAAGACCTATCCCCCACAAGCGAGCCTTCGGACCTGCCAGCTAGATGAGAGCCTGTGTAGCGGGTCTACCAGGGGCCGAGCCGAGCTCGGGGTATTGCTGAAGTTTCCACAAATAATACCTCTCCCCCACAGGCGAGCCTTCAGACCTGCCAGCTAGATGAGAGCCTACGCAACGGGTCTACCTGGGGTCGAGCCGAGCTCGGGGTGTTGCTGAAGTTTCCACAAACAAGACCTCTCCCCCACAGGCGAGCCTTCAGACCTACCAGCTAGATGAGAGCCTGCGCAGCGGGTCTACCTGGGGTCGAGCTAAGCTCGGGGTGTTGCTGAAGTATCCACAAACAAGACCTCTCCCCCACAGGCGAGCCTTTGGACCTGGCAGCTAGATGAGAGCCTGCACAACGGGTCTACCTGGGGCTGAGCCGAGCTCGGGGTGTTGCTGAAGTTTCCACACAAAAAACCTCTCCCCCACAGGCGAGCCTTCAGACCTTCCATCTAGATGAGAGCATGCGCAGCGAGTCTACCTGGGGCCGAGCTGAGCTTGGGGTGTTGCTGAAGTTTTCACAAACAAGACCTCTCCCCCACAGGAGAGCCTTCGTTCCTGCCAGCTAGATAAGAGCTTGCACAGCGGGTCTACTTGGGGCCAAGCCGAGCTCGGGGTGTTGTTGAAGTTTCCACAAATAAGACCTCTCCCCCACAGGCGAGCCTTCTGACCTGCCAGCTAGATGAGAGCCTGTGTAGCGGGTCTACCTGGGGCCGAGCCGAGCTCGGGGTGCTGCTGAATTTTCCACAAACAAGACCACTCCCCCACAGGCGATCATTAGGACCTGCCAGCTAGTTGAGAGACTGCGCAGCGGGTCTACCTGGGGCCGATCCGAGCTTGGGGTATTGTTGAAGTTTCCACAAACAAGACCTCTCCCCCACAGGCGAGCCTTAGGACCTGCCAGCTAGATGAGAGCCTACACAGCGAGTCTACCCGGGGCCGAGCCGAGCTCAGGGGATTGCTGAAGTTTCCACAAACAAAACCTCTCCCCCACAGGCGAGCCTTCGGACCTGCTAGCTAGATGAGAGCCTGCACAGTGGGTCTACCTTGGGCCGAGCCGAGCTCTAGGTGTTGCTGAAGTTTCCACAAATAAGACCTCTCCCCCACAGGCGAGCCTTCGGACCTGCCAGCTAGATGAGAGCCTGCGCAGCGGGTCTACCTAGGGCCGAACCGAGCTCGGGGTGTTGCTGAAGTTTCCACAAACAAGACCTCTCCCCTACAGGCGAACCTTCGGACCTGCCATCTAGATGAGAGCCTACGCATCGGGTCTACCAGGGGCCAAGCCGAGCTCGGAGTGCTGCTTAAGTTTCCATAAACAAGACCTCTCCCACACAGGCGAGCCTTCGGACCTGCCAGTTAGATGAGAGCATGCGCAGGGGGTCTACCTAGGGCTGAGCTGAGCTCGGGATGTTGCTGAAGTTTCCAAACCCTATTTTAACTTTAAGATGAAAAAGTAGACAATGGATCAAAGTAAGGGATATATTATGATAGCACTCGAAAATATTAATACAATCACCTTCCCCCTCTTACGGGTAGAAGCATTTTAGGTCATCGCCGCTCCAGGTGTGGCTTAAGGCCCTCCCCTCCATGTCCTGGAGGTGGTAACCTCCTGTTCCAAGGACCCCCTTCACAATATAAGGCCCTTCCCAATTCGGGTTGAGCTTGCCCACGGGTGCTGACCTTCCTGCCGCATCGACCTTTTTCAACACCAGATCTCCTTCGGCGAACTGCTTGATCCTGATATGCTTATCGAAATACTTGGTCATCTGCCGTTTGATCTCCTCTTGCCCTATGGTTGCAACATCCCGCAGTTCTTCCACCATGTCTAGCGAGAGGCGTAACCCCTCCTCATTCTCCAACCTCCAAGTCTCATCTCCTTCGCCCGCGGTCGTGACCCGCGGGGACCGAACCTCGAACTCCACTAGCAGGACCGCCTCACACCCATGATAAAGCATGAAGGGGGTCTCGTCGGTGGCCGTGTTCGGGGTCGTTGGCAAGGCCCACAGGACTGAGGGGAGCTACTCCACCCAATTCCCCTCAAGTTCTCCACTTTTCTCTTGAGTAAGTTCACAATGATTTTATTTGCCTCTTCCACCTGGCCATTGCTCCGGGGGTTGTGGACAGAGGCAAAACTGAGGTCTATCCCCAGTTGGGTGCAGAAGCTGATGAACTCTTCACGGGCAAACTGGGGACCGTTATTTGTCACTATCGCTTGAGGTAGCCCGTGCCTGTATATGATCTCCCCCCATACGAAGTTCCTTATAACTTGTGAGGTAACTTTGGCCAATGCCTTGACTTCCATCCACTTCGAGAAGTAATCAACAATGACCAGGAGAAACCTCCTATGCCCACTGGCCAGAGGAAAAGGCCCGACCAGGCCCATTCCCCAGATGGCAAAAGGCCGTGGTGACGTAATGCTCCTAAGTCTTTAAGCGGGCAAGACATGGACGGGGGCATATAGCTGACATTTTGGGCATCTCATTGCGAATTCTGCTGCATCCTTCCTCAGGGTCTGCCAGAAGTAACCCTGCCTTACCACCCTTGCTTCCAACGTCCTTCCTCCCGAGTGACTGCCGCACTCGCTAGAGTGTACCTCCCCCAGGATCCTCGGGATCTCTTCTTCGGTTACACATCTCGCCAGGAGCCATGACAACATCTTGCGATGCAACCCCCCTTCCAACATTAGATACTGAGCTATCATGCACTTGAAGCTTTTTGCATCCTTAACCTCCTCTGTCAGCTTGCAAGTGGTCAGGAAGGTTACCAATGGGTCCACCCACGAGGGTCGCCAACCTACCTCCATCAACTCCCCTTCCTCGATCGTTAGCCAAAATAGTTCAGTGAGTGTCCCTCCTCCCCGAGGTCTAAACATTGCCAATTGATCGGCGGCTATGCTCTCCTCCCTGGGGACATGCTGGATTGAGAACGATCGGAACCCTCCGATGATCGCCCTTACCTTGGATAGGTATTTTACGAGGGTAGGCTCCTAAGCTTCAAACTCCCCTCGGATCTGCGATGCTACCACCATCGAGTCTGTGAAGGCCTCCACATCCTGGATCTCAAGCTCCTTTGCCAAACGAAGGTCGGCTATCACAGCCTCGTACTCTGCATGGTTGTTGGTCATTGGAAAGTGGTAGGCCACCGCCTGCTCTATAGCGACCCCCTGGGGGCTTATCAGCACCACTCCTCCCCCAAGGGAATGCTTTACCAAGGCCCCATCAACCATCATCTTCCACGCTCCTTGCAGTCGCGGCTCCCCTTCCCCGACTTCAACAACATAGTCCGCAAAAAAATCCGCCACCGCTTGCGCCTTAATGGAGAGTCTTGGAACGAAAGAGAGGTCGAACTCACTTAGTTCGATGGACCACTTGGCAATCCTTCCCGAGTGCTCTACCCCTTCAAAGATCCTGCGAAGAGGATAGTCGGTCACCACCCTAATCAAGTGTGCTTGAAAATATGGCCGAAGCTTCCTTGCCGAGATGATTAGAGAGTATGCTAGCTTTTCCAGGATGGGGTAACGGAGCTCTGCCTTCTTCAAAATCTGGCTCACGTAATAGATGGGTAGTTGCTTCTTCCCCTCTTCTCTGACCAGAACAGAGCTCACGGACTCCAGTCCCACCCCGAAATACAAGGCCAGGTCTTCTCCTTCTTTCGGGGTTTGAAGTAGAGGAGCCTGGGAGAGTTGTCTCTTCAGCCCTTGGAAGGCCTCTTCACATTCGGCGGTCCACTCAAATCTTCGGTTACCCCTTAACACCTTGAAGAATGATGAACACTTGTCCCCTGATCTGGAGAGGAACCTGCTTAGCCCGACCAACTTGCCTGTCAAGCGCTGGACCTCCTTGGCATCGCGAGGTGATTTCAAGTCTAGGATGGCCTTCACCTTATCTAGGTTGGGCTCTACCCCTGCCGGAGTCAAGAGATGCCCAAGGAACTTCTCGCGGCTGGCCCCAAAGACACACTTCAAGGGGTTCAACCTCATCTTGAACCTCCGTAGGGTGGCGAACGTCTCTTCTAGGTCCTGTAGGTGTGAGTCTACGCACTTGCTTTTGACCATGAGGTAGTCGACATAGACCTCCAAGTTCCTCCCCCTTTGACCTGTAAGACTCGATCCATCATGTGTTGGTATGTGGCCCCTGTATTTTTCAAACCAAAGGGAATCATCTTATAACTGAAGCACCCCTCCCTAGTGATGAAGGAGATATCCTTGACATCGGGAGGGTGCATCCGGATTTGGTGATAACCTGAAAAAGCATCCAAAAAACTCATAACAGAAAAACTGACAGCTGAATCAACTAGCCTATCGATTTGAGGCAGGGAGTAGCAATCCTTAGGGCATGATTTATTTAACAAAGAGAAATCGATACACATTCGCCAGTTCCCACCCCCTTTTTTAACCATTACCACGTTGGAGATCCAGCCTGGATACTGGATCTCTAAGATGAAGCCGGCTTCTAGGAGCTTCCTGACCTCCTCGCGGATAGGCTCCTCCAGCTTGGTGGCGATGGCCCTCATCTTCTGGCATATGGGGCGAGTCTGGGGGTCCAAGTTCAGGCAATGGAAAGCCACATCCGCGTCAATGCCTGGCATGTCCGCCGCGCTCCAAGCGAAGACGTCGGCATTGCTCTGGATGCAACCTCTCACTCGCTCCTGGTCCTCGGGACTTAAGCCCCCGCTGAACCACACCCTCCGCACCTGTCTTATGATGGTGAAGACCTCCATATCTACCATTTCTTCAGCCGGCTCCAACCATGACTGCTCCCAGCCGACCCTTGCTTCTTCTTCTAGCTCCAACTCCTCTTCCCTTCCTACTTCAACCTCCGTCGCCTCCTCCGACCTCTCCTGCTCAACTCCTGCTACTCGCTTCTCCTCTACCTCCATCGCCTCCTTTAGGCTCTCCTGCTCAACTCCTGCTGCTTGCTTCTCCTCTACCTCCATCACCTCCTCCAGGCTCTCCTGCTCAACTCCTACTGCTCTCTTCTCCTCTACCTCCAACACCTCCTCCAGGCTCTCCTACTGAACTCCTGCTGCTTGCTTCTCCTCTATCTCCATCGCCTCCTCCGTGCTCTCCTGCTCAACTCCTGCTGCTCGCTTCTCCTCTACCTCCAACGCCTCCTCTAGTCTCTCCTGCTCAACTCCTGCTGCTTGCTTCTCCTCTACCTCCATCGCCTCCTCCAGGCTCTCCTGCTTAACTCCTGCTGATCGCTTCTCCTCTACCTCCATCGCCTCCTCCAGGCTCTCCTGCTCAACTCCTGCTGCTCACTTCTCCTCTACCTCCATCGCCTCCTCTAGGCTCTCATGCTCAACTCCTGCTGCTCGCTTCTCCTCTACCTCCAACATCTCCTCCAGGCTCCCCTGCTGCTGCTCGACTTCCACGCCCCTCAGGGCCTCCTGTTCAACTTCTCTCTGCTCCTCCGCACTCTTCTCCCTCACCTCCCCTAGGCTCACCTCCTCTTCTCTGACATCCTCTTCCTTCTTTGCCATCTCCCTTTCCAGCTCTTCTGCCTCAGCCATCCAAGATACGGTGTTGACCCCGTCACATAGCACTGCCTTGCCACCTTCGTGTCCCCCTAATCCTGACCTGCACCCCTCCGTTTTTTAACTTAAGACATTGATGAAATGAGGAGGGGACGTAGCGAAAGGCGCTGATTAGGGGACGCCCAAAGATGGCGTTGTAGCTGCTCGGGGCATCCACGATCATGAACCTACAGTTCCGTGACACGCCTCGAAACTTCACGTGCAACCCTACTCCCCCTTCTACTTCCTTCCTCTCTCCTAAAAACCCAAACAACGGTCCATCTAAAGCCAGAACCCTCTTCCCCTAAACCTTTATCTCGTCAAAAGCCTTCTTAAAGATCACATTCACAGAGCTCCCATTATCCACCAGTATCCTGGAGACCGTGAAGTTCTCCACTGTCGTCTGAATCACAAGGGCATCGCAGAACGGATCCTCGTAGTCCGGCATGTCAGATGATGAGAAGGTTATTTTTTTCATCTAGGGGGGAGCCAGGGAGGTCGAGGCGACCCCCTTCAGAACATGGTTATGAGGCTACCCTTGCGAGTTGCCTCAATCCCCACTCCTCCGTAGATCACTCTGATTCCTCATCGGGTTCCCACATCTGCTCTGTCCTCACACCTTTCTTCTCCCTCTCCCTGCTGCACTTCAATGATCCTTACCGGCAGATCCTGCCTCCCCATTCCCCTAGCTTTTCTACCCTCTAAGAACTCTGGGCAGGTGGTCATCGCGTGACCTTCCTCCTGGTGAAAGAAACAGAAAGGCAACGCCACCCTGCCCCCTCTTCCTTCTCCAGCTCCCCTTCTTCTGGCTCCTCGGACTCTTCTTCCTCCTCTTCCTCTACCAACCTCCATTGCTTCTTGCGGTGGCGGGAAGTGACCCATCGGTCCCTGTTTCCACGCTAGCTGATCGAACCTTCTCGGCTCCCGGAGGTTGTCTCTTCCCTAGAAGCCTCCTCCTTGGCCCTGGGGGCGACCCTCTTGAGGCCTCTAACCCAACCGGTAGATCAAGCTCGCCGTGAACTGATGAAACCAGTCCTGAGCCTTTTCCTTCAACGTGATGGAAAACAGTTGACACTGGAAGGCATCCGTCATCTGCCTTATTGAAAGCACGTCTTCAAACCACTATACGTGTTGTACAGGGTCATCTTTTCCCGAGTAGTAGGACATGTCGGTCTCCCGGAACCCCTCCGGCACCGGAGCCGAGATGATGAGCTCACTGAAAGGGCTCTCGCCGCCTGTCTGGCGAGAGGTCCCGTCTCGTGGCCTAGGCTGCCTTGCCCGATCCGCGGGATAATGCCCAGGGAAGAGCACTCGCACTGCCGCCTCCCTCTCTCCCATCTCTGCCAGGACCTACCTCCTGAGGCGCTGTCCTGGGAAGAGCTCTCGCGCGGCCACATCCCTCTCGCCGACCTCTACCGGGACCTCCTTCCTGAGACGCTGCCCAGGGGCGTTCTCGCCCAAAAGCGGGACCACCTCCACCGGAACCTGAGGTGTCGCCCACTCACTCCTCGCCGAGAAGTCCAATTTGATGGTCTGCAGGACCTCTCGCCTGAAATCCTCCAGCATCTTCCTCGTTGCTTCCTCTCCCCGGGTTGTGGAACCTCCTGAGCCAGACCCTTCACCATCACCTCCAGTCATGGGACCAAACTCAAGGCTTTTTTGCATCGGCTGCCTTCTACGCTCACCGCACCAGAACTGTTGAAGACAAAAATGACCTCAACGAGAGTTCAAAAAACCGGGGTGCAACCAACACCTACTCCTCTCAAGCCCCGACCCTCGACTGGTTGCAAAGGACCTAGAACTGACCCGAAAGCCTCAACAGGGAGGTTCCACCTCACACCCAGAAGATCTCTGAGAGCTTCCCCTCCAAAGCCAAAAACTGGGCTAGGAGCTCCTCAGAAAGCACTAGAGAGTTAGAGAATAATGAAAGCTTGCCTTCTAAGGAGCCCTTGTGGGTCTATTTATAGCCTTTTGCTGACTTGAAATTACTGAAATACCCCTGGCTGGCCTGCAAATAGCCAAATCCCATTGTTTATAAAATACTAAATGCAGCTTGTGGGGGTATGTAGGTAATTCTACCCGAGAACTATTAAGTAATTTTATCCTGGGCCTTAGGCCCCACTCGGCGAGAACCCTGAGCCGCGACGAGAACCCTGAGCCGCGGAGAGAACCCTGAGCCGAGAGCCTTACCGCCTCCCCTCAACGCGGCGCTGAGTGGACTCGACGCTTTTGCTGTCGAACGTGGCGTTGAGTGAGTGGAGCTAACTCAATGCGGCGTCGAGTGGACTCGATGTCTTTGCTGCTTGGACTTTACCGCTTAGATTTTGGCGTCGAGTGGACTCGACGCCTTCTCGCCCGCCTCTGGTTGTTGGTGGGTCTTGGCTGAGGCTTGGCGCGAACGATCTCGCGTGCTTCTGGTCGTTGGTGGGTCTTGGCTGAGACTTGGCGCGAACAATCTCGCCCGCTTCTGGTCGTTGGTGGGTCTTGGCTGAGGCTTGGCGTGAACGATCTCGCTCGCTTCTGGTCATTGGTGGGTCTTGGCTGAGGCTTGGCGCGAACGATCCCGCCTGCTCGTAGGCGGGAGCTCTACCAAAGCGTAAGCGGTTCCGGTCTAAAGCCCGAAGCTAGCCCGAAGCTAGTCCAATCCTGACTATCGGTGCCTCTGGGTTCCCTTCCAGCGAATATGGGGTTGTACACTAAATACCAAACCACTACACCATCTCATTTCTTGGTTTTCATTAAATTATATTATATATATACAAATAATATTCATACAAATTAACATATAATATTATTATAATTCAAATTTGCTAATGTAATTCATATTAATATATATAATGTGTGTGTGCACGTGTCAACTTAATATATATGTGCGCGCGCACACTTCGATTTAATTAAAAGTTTAAAATGTAATTTTCATCACAGATTTGATAAGTTATTATATATGCGATAAAATACTAATTAAAATTTATATATTAGACGACAGCAAATATTCCTATTTATGAAAATATTTATATAATTTTAAGAGTTAAGGTCCTATTGTCGTTTTGAGATTAAGCACTCTGGCACTGCAAACTCACTCGGGCGCGCGTTTTCACATCGACAAGCATTTTTCCTCGAAATCGCATTTTTCGCTTAGACGTGCATTATTTGTCACGACGCGTATTTTTCGCTCGAGCGGACGTTTTTGTCCGGGCACAAAATTTTAGCCATTCTTTTCAATACCAATTCCAATATCTATTCTCTCTCTCATGCATGCTTAAAAAGTCAAAAGGCTATTATTAAAAGTTATTATTCCAAACAAAAATATAAAACATATAAAGTTTAAAAAAGAACTTGAAAGAATGAAGATTTTCAAGCAGTTCATAACATTATTTTCAAACCAGTTTTTCGACACTCTATTATTTCCACCGTTGATTTTCCATTGCTCCTTTTAACCACCGTCATCATCGTCCCAAATAGAGTCTGTTTGGTACATTGAACACAATGTACTTGATTTGAAGAATCCCTTTCAACTAAATGATATACATATATTTGTATTTGATGTATATTTCAGTTTATGTATGCAGGTTGTCTATTTCGTATTGATTGGATAGGTGAACACAAGAAGATGACTAGATTTTTAAGAAAAATTGTCTAAGTACCAAAAGCGTCGAGTTGAGTCATCAAAGTGCTGAGTGAAGTCAGCACAGTTTACACTCAGCAACTTGCAGTGCAGAAAATGGCTAAGTACAAAAGTATCGACACACTTCAACTATATCGACACCTTTGCAGAAGCTGTCTCGAGACAAGTCAGTTAACTCAACCCATAGAAGATTCAAGACAGGTGTGTCGAGACAAGTCAGTTGTCTCGACACCTTGAAGACTAAGTCAACTTACTTGACACTATAAAGCTTAAAGTAGATGTGTCGAGACAATACAACTGTCTCGACACAAAGAAGACAGAAAATTTTACTAAGTAAAATTGTGTCGAGACAAATCAACCTTTTTGACATAATGAAGAATTAAAACATAGACATTCCGACATTAGGCAGACAGTTGTGTCGAGACAATCTAACTATCTCGATAAAAGGCAGAATTAAAAGATGTCGACACAGACAATGCTTGTGTCCAGACAAGTCAACTGTCTTGACACTTTCAAGTTTTAGATGAAAATTCTTCCAAGTAGAATTGTGTCGAGACTGCTAAGATGTGTCGACACAAGTGTCGAGACACTTTGGATATCTCGACGCTTATGTTTCAGAAAATGTGCAGAGTCAACATAGAAATGTCAAGACAAGTCAAAACTATCGCAACAGCTACATGAATAAGATATTTCAACAGAAACAGTCTGAGGGAGGATTTGAAATATGATGTCAGATGCTGACATCATCATTCAGTAACCAGCCATCCATAAAGTCTATAAATAGAGGGGTTGTCTACACCAACAGAACAAGAGATAGAATCGATCAAGCAAACAAAAATTCTCATTCTTATAACAATCTCGTGAAGGAGGAAGAAGATGAAGGTCTTCAAGAAAATCTCCACATCCTTTCACCAAGTTGATCTGAAGATTAAGATGGATCTGATCTACAATTTCTTCAAGATAATCAAGACGATCAACTTCAAGAAGATTGTAGATCCAGAGAAACAACTTTTCAACAAGTCAATTTATCAAGAAGATATTCATTGATGCTGATTTGAAGAATCTGTGCTAATAGATAAGTCAGATTACAGAATTCCTATTTTCTGAAGATTATTGTTTATATTTTTACCTCTTAATTTTGTAAGATCTCCTTGAGATTTGAGTGGGTAGGAGATCTAATCTCTGAGTTGTAAGCCTAATTTATAAAGACTGAGATAGGGTTCTTGAGAGACCTAAGATAGGTGGTTTGAGTGAATCACTGAGTTATAAGCCTAATTTATAAAGGATGAGGTAGGGTTCTTGAAGGACCTGAGGTAGGAGATTGGGAGAATCTCTAAGGTAGGACATGTTGGTTCCAGTGTAGGTTTCTTAACAGAATTTGGGACTGTAGGATCTTTGGATCTGAGTTAAAGAGGAGGATCTATAACCTTATCTAGCGTATTGCTAGTGAGGAAGAAGGGGGAAAATGGATGTATCCTAGATAGGGGAACCACTATAAATTCTTTGTATGCAGTGTACTGTGGATTACTTTTGCTTGTGTTGTGATCTGACTTTTGTAACTGCTGAAATAATTAAGTGATAAAAAATTGCTAAAGTATTTTAAAAGTCACCTATTCACCCCCCTCTAGGTGATTATCTTCCCATACAATTATCTTTCAAGTGGTATCAGAGGGAGATTTGAACATGTAACACCCATATCCGTCACATAGCATAGAGCAGTAGGTCCGGCCGGGGCCCGACGCCATATACTACGGACAGACCGGTTGGTTACGCGTTGAAACCATTCAACCAATCACAACGTCCTACACAGCACATAATGGAAGCAATTATTAAGTTGCATAGTTAAGAAACTTGCTATCACGAATGTCCACTGAACCAAAAACATAGGAATGTTGAATACACACAACAACTGGCCTTAAGGCCTTACAATGTTTGCTTAACAAAACATGTCTTTCAAACCTCGACACGAAGGCCTGCCATACATGAGAAAAACGGGAAACATAAAATGTTAGGCCTTCGAGGGCCGGCACAGCATCATGGGCTTTAGTCCGCTATTTCCCGCTCGGCTCCGCAGCACTTGAAAGCCACAATCCACCGCCCGGTGGTAAACAAAATAACGGTCAGCAATGCTGACCAAATTATAACAATCCCGCGCCCAAAATCGGGGCGGCGTTGCTCTTTCCCTGCACTTTATTAGTATAAGCATAGAAATAGTGTAAACACACTTCATCACAGGCGTAGGCTCTCACGGCCACACACCCCGTGCACTCAGGGCACATTCACGACGGACAGGCCAACGTCACGTCAATTCAAGCCATAGACGTTCTCGTTCCACCACCGCCCCTTGGACGGCCAACCATATGAGCATTTTGCCTTCCTAGCCTTGGTCACGACAATTTAAGCCATAGTCCGCCGAAGACCCTCATCCATGCCAACGGTTCCATCGAACGACATAGATCGGGTACGGTTCCGCCTGCACCATGCTCATGCCGCAAGGAAATTTAAGCCATATGCGCAGGTCAAGACTCACCGAGTCCCGTTTCCACCACAATAATTACATAACCCGGTTATGTTCACGCTGGCTCCCCGGCCACCATGTTGGCAAAACACGCTTTTGCCCAGTTTTCCAGATGCACCTTTGAGTTAGTCTCTAAGGCTCTCTGTTGCAATCTATCACGTAGAAAACTCGAAAAACGCCCAAACACCCGGAGTCTTCCCCGGTTCAAATGCAATGCAACATCACCGATCCAGACCAACTTGTCCGGATAGGCTTCACACACCATGCCTATGTCCATTTACGCATACAGACTCTACACAAAGGGGACTTATATATCTACCCCAAGGAACGCCTCAACTCTTCGCTCACTCGCGAGAGAGGGCTTCCTATGGAAAGGAAAATAGGGCTTCACATGCCCTAGGATGAGAATCGTTACCCTTGCATTTTTCCTCGGCACCATGGAAATCCACTCAGATGAAAAGCACCGCAATCTCCTTGCCTTCACGGATCCGAAGACGGCTCGCGATTTGGAGCTCCGAAGCTCCGTCGGTGGCCGGATCTTTGGTCTTCTTCCTCCTTCTTTCTCTCTCTTCTCTCTAGAATTTAGAGAGAGATGAACCCAAGGAAATGATAGGGTTTGTAACCCTATTTTCGGGTTTAAACCGCCAGAACCAACTCCCCACCGTCAGATCCCATCAAGAGAAAACGAATGGCCATGATCTGAACTCAAAATAAGAAAACCTGGGCCGAACACGGCCTGTGACACGCCCGTGTCCAGGGCCGTGTCGCCCATTCGTCGTCTCGCCCGATGCTCCGACCAGCACACGGCTTTCGAAATGGCCACCGACACGCCCGTGTCACATGTGACACGGCCGTGTCGAGACCCGTGTCACGCCCTGTGTGCAACTACCAACAACAAATTCCCGAGGAGGACACGGCCCGCGACACGGCACCCGACACGCCCGTGTCACATGTGACACGCCCGTGTCACATGTGACACGCCCGTGTCTATGCCCGTGTCATGGCCCGTGTGCATAACTCAGAAATCTCCCTAGCGTGACATTCCCTGGGACACGCCCGTGTCCCAGGCCGTGTGCCTCAACTCGACGATCACCGATCTCCAAAATGTCGACCACACGACCCATGGCCGAACACGCCCCTAACATGCCCGTATAACGCCCGTGAAACGTCCGTGTCACCTACTCCAAGTCCCAGACTTGGCTTAAAACGTCACCCGTCCCTCTTTTGAGTTTCGGGGTGTTACAACTCTCCCCCTCTTAAAAGAATTTCGCCCACGAAATTATTAAAGGAAAGAAAACAGAAAACTTTTAAGCGGTACTTGAGTGGAATAACTCGGGGTACTCCTCCAGCATAGTTTGCTCTGGTTCCCAAGAGAGTTCCTCCCGACCGCAATTGTCCCACCGGACCTTGACCATCCGGATCTCCTTGTTACGGATCCTCTTGACCTCAGGGTCTTCAATATGAACGGGCTTGACCCTAGTTGTCAACCCTTCGTCCACCGGCACTTGATCAACAGCGATCACCTGCTAAGGTTCTTGCACCGCCTTCCGCAATATAGAGATGTGGAACACATCGTGTAGTCCACTCAACTCCACCGATAGCCCCAAATGATAAGCCGCTTCACCGACCCGCTCCAGAATCTCAAAGGGTCTAAGGTATCTTGGGCTCAGATTCTTCAAGCGTCTCACCCACGAAACACCCTTGAATGGCTTTACTTTCAAGTATACCCAATCGCCGACCGCGAACTCCACGTTCCGGTGCTTGGCATTATAGTACTTAGCCTGCCTGTCCTGAGCGATCAGCAAACGCTCTCGAATGATCCGCACCAAAGAAGTAGCACTCTACACCTCCTGCTTCTTGTACAACCCTGCCTCACCCGTTTCTAGCCACGATAACGGCGTGCCACACTTCCTACCTTAAAGGGCCTCGAAGGGCGCCATTTGAATACTCGCCTTATAGTTATTGTTGTATGCAAACTCCACCAAATACAGGTGGTCTTCCCATTGCTTCCCTAAGTCCAGAACACACATGCGGAGATTGTCCTCCATGGTTCTATTGACCCTCTCGGTCTGCCCATCCGTCTGCAGATGGAAGGCTGTGCTGAACTTCAATTTAGTCCCCAGCATCTGTTGCACCAACCTCCAATCATTGGACGTAAACCACCCATCTCGATCACTCACGATGCTGCGGGGAACACAGTGCAGTTTGACTATATTATCCACATATAATTTCGCCAGTCTCTCCACTGAATCATCCTTCCTATGCGGAATAAAGTGCGACACCTTTGTTAACCGGTTTATGAAAACCCAGATGGCGTCGTTCTCCTTCTGCGACCTTGGCAAGCCATGCACAAAGTCCATCGATATGTCGTCGAACTTCCACTCCGGAATATGCAAGGATTTCAAGAATCCTCAAGGCTTTTGACACTCCGCCTTTACCAAGGCGCAGGTTTGACACTTAGGCACAAACAGTGCCACATCCTTCTTGAGCCCTGGCCACCAAAACAGCTTCTTTAGGTCTTGTTACATCTTCGTGCTCCCTAGGTGGATTGAGTACTTGGTATTATGAGCCTCGTACATCAACTCCGTCCACAGATTTCCCCCGCTTGGGACACACAAACGATTGTCCTTCCTTAAGAGCTCATCCTCAACTGAAAACTGGGAATTTGACCCATCCAAAGCTGCATCAATGAGCTCCTTCATCGAGCAATCAACTCCAATGCCTGCCGAACGCGATCAGCCAGGTCATACTGAACTTCTGTCCAGTTCAACATTGCTTTGGCGCCCTTCTGCTTGTCAACGCAACAGATTTCCAACGCCTCCAACTCCCATACTAGCCTCTCATCATGAACCGACAACCAGTTGGCTTGGGCGGGAGCCCTGCGACTCAACGCATCCGCAACTGCATTGCCCTTCCTGGGTACATAATGAATCTTGAATGTGTAGTCCCCCGGGAACTCCATCCATCTACGCTGCCTCATGTTGAGATCCTTTTGATCCAACAGGTACTTCAGGCTCTTATGGTCGGTATAGATATCAACCTTTACGCCATACAAGTAGTGTCTCCACAGCTTAAGCGCAAATATCACGGCCGCCAACTCCAAGTGGTGGACCATATAATTCCTTTCGTGCACTTTCAGCTGACACGATCCAAACGCTATCACGCTCCCATGCTGCTGCAGCATGTAGCCCAATCCACTACCTGAGGCATCACTATAAATTTTGAAGCCCTCTGTCCCACTCGACGAACTTAATACCGTCGCCGTGGTCAACCGTCCCTTCAGCTCCTCAAACGCTTACACGCACTCCAGCATCCACAAGAACTTATGATCCTTCCTTATCAACTTCGTGAGAGGTAACGTTATCCACGAGAAGTTCTCCACGAAGCGCCTGTAATAGCCGGCAAGCCCAAGGAAACTCCAGACTTCCGCTACCGAAGACAAGACAGGCCACTCTCGTATTGCAACAATCTTCGCCGGATCCACCGCTATACCTTCCCCACTAACAATGTTACCAAGGAATGCTACTGAGGGTAACCAGAACTCGCATTTGGAGAATTTTTCATAGAGTTCATTCCTTCTCAGCGTCTCCAACACCAGATGCAAGTGCTTGAAGTGATCTTCTTCGCTGTTAGAATCGAACTAAAACAAGCCGGAAACGGTTTAAACTGAAACTTTATTATCAGTAAAAGGTATCTATTACAAAGGTATGGCCTCCCTTATGTAGAATGGAGGAGAGAAGAGAGAATACAAATAAGAGATGTGGGACTAAAAATTTACATGACACACGCGGACTGTACATACACAAACCGCACAAGCCGCGCGGTTAGACAGAGGGGCTAACCGCTCGGCAACTGCCAGAGAGAGAGAGAGAGATCTCAGTGTGAGACCGCCAGACCGCCCGGTCTCCAAGTCACCAATGACAAGCCGCTAGACCGCTTGGACCTTAGACAGCAGCACATAACAATCAACCCGCGGAAACCGTCAGACCGCCCGGTCATCAACTCGCCAAGCCAGACCGCCAGACCGCCCGGTCACCACTTCAACACTCCCCCTCAAGCTGGAGCATATATGTCGATCATGCCCAGCTTGCCACAAATATGAGAAAACGAGGCGGATACTGGCTTGGTGAAGATGTCAGCCAGCTCTTTTTCAGAAGTGATAAAGGGAGTGCAAATTTGTTCTTTTAAGATCTCTTCACGAATGAAATGATAGTCAACCTCAATGTGCTTGGTTCTTTCATGGAAGACTGGATTTTTGGAGATGTGTATCGCAGCCTTGTTGTCATAAAACATAGGTAGAGGATGGTTGTAGACCTCTCCCAAATCCAGCATAAGAGCCCGTAGCCATTTTAACTCACAAGTGGTCGATGCTATACTTCGATACTCTGCCTCAGCACTGGACCTGGAAACAACAGACTGCTTCTTGCTTTTCCAGCTTACCAGATTTCCCCCAACAAAGGTGTAGAAACCAGAGGTAGACTTACGATCCCCTTTGTCATCAGCGTAACTCGCATCTGAGTATGCTTCAACCTTCAGATGTCCATTCTTCTGAAATAGTAATCCTTTCCCAGGGGCTGCTTTGACATACTCCAAGATCCGCAATGCGGACTGTTGATGGCACTCCCTGGGTGCTTGCATGAATTGACTTACCTTGCCCACAGCATAGGAAATGTCGGGCCTGGTCACTGTGAGATATATGAGCTTACCAACCAGACGCCTATACCGCGAACTATCTGAAAGAGGAGGCGAATCATCTGTCCAGGTTTTGTCTTCTCTAGTTGCCATGGGGCATCTGGCAGGTTTTGCTCCAGATAATCCTGCCTCTTTTAAAAGATCAAGGGCATACTTACGCTGGGAGAGAACTAATGAGCCAGGCTTCCGAGAGATTTCGATCCCCAGAAAGTACTTTGGAGAGCCCATATCTTTTGTGACCAGATGTTGACGAAGATGTCGCTTTGTCAGGGCTACCCCTTCCTGGTCATCGCCAGTGAGAAGAATATCATCGACGTACACAGCAAGAACAACCAGCCCAGAGGGGGTTTTGCGAATAAAGAGAGAGTGATCGGCGAAGCTTCGCACAAAACCAACGACCGCCACGATGCCGCTGAACTTGTCAAACCAAGCTCGAGGACTCTGCTTGAGGCCATAGATTGCCTTCTTCAGCCGACATACTCGAGTCTCCCCCTGAGCAACATACCCAGGAGGTTGCTCCATGTAGACGGCCTCCTGAAGATCACCATAAATGAAGGCATTCTTGGCATCCAGCTGGGAAATCGGCCAATCCCTATTTACCGCCACAGAGAGAAGGACCCGGATAGTACTGAGACGAGCCACGGGGGAGAAGGTGTCAAAGTAATCAACCCCATAGGTCTGAGTAAAGCCCTTAGCAACTAGGCGAGCCTTATAACGATCCACAGTGCCGTCTGGGCCAAATTTGACCACAAAGACCCAGCGACAGCCAACAACATCAGTGCCAAAGGGAGGAGGAACAAGAGTCCAGGTACCCCGCTCAGTTAGGGTCGCCATTTCCTCATCCATGGCCATCTTCCAATGAGGAATAGCAAGGGCCTTTAGGTAGGATCGGGGTGTGGCAGTGGCAGAAATAGCCAGTGCAAAAGCCCTAAGAGAAGGGGTAAGACGATCATATGAAACTACAGTAGCAAGGGGGTGTAGGGTACACGTCCGCACCCCTTTGCGAAGAGCTATAGGAAGATCCAGGTCAGCGGGTCTCTCGGCATCCGGTGCATCCGTGGCAGAGAGAGCTGGCCCGGGAGTAGAGAGCGACGGCGGTGGAGAGGAGGGAGATGGTGGCGGAGAAAGAGTCGGAGTGAGAGGAGTGGATGGAGACAGTGTAGGGGTGGAGATCGCAGTAGGATACGAGGGAACGAAGGGAACAGTAGGAGAATCAGAAGCTGGGAGACGAGGAGAGGAGTCAGCCGAGAAGTAGGAGGTATTCTCGAAGAAGGTGACGTCAGCAGAGACGAACTGCTTACGAAGGAAGGGATCAAAGCAACAATAGCCTTTCTGAGTGGTGGAGTACCCCAGAAAGACACATTTGGTGGAGCGAGGGGAGAGCTTATCACGGGTGGCAGAAGGGGCATGCACAAATGCAGTGCATCCAAAGATTTGGAGAGGGAGAGGAAACGGTTCCTTGCCCGGATAGAGAATGGAGAATGGGGTTTTTCCGTGGAGAACCGTGGAGGGAATGCGATTGATAAGGTAGCAGGCAAGGATAACAGCATAGCCCCAATAGGAGCGAGGAACATGCATCTGGGTCATCAAGGTGCGAGCGACATCGAGGAGGTGACGATTTTTGCGTTCTGCCACACCATTTTGTTGTGAAGTATAGACACAACTAGTTTGATGAATAATTCCATTTTGCATGCAGAAGGCAGAAAAATCATGACTGACATATTCTTGGGCATTATCAGATCAAAAAACTTTAATAGAAACATTAAACTGAGTTTTGATCATGAGATAGAAGGACGTCCATACAGAGAATAATTCGGAGCGATCTTTTAACAGATACACCCACGTACAGCGAGAGAAATCATCCATGAACGTGACAAAATATGAACTACCCCGACCAACGGTAAGAGTAGGAGAAGGACCCCAAATATCGGAGTGGATGAGATCAAACGAACGGGTAGAGCCACGAACGTGTTTTGGAGGAAAGGAGGAGCGGTGATGCTTGCCAAGCTGACAGGCCTCACAATTGAGCAGAGGACTTTGTGGAGGAAGGTGGGGCAGAAGTTGACGAAGAAGGCGTGGAGGAGCATGACCAAGGAGGAGATGCCATTAGAGAAGATCTGTGGAGGTGGAGGAGAAGGTGGAGAAAGCGGAAATGTTGTCCAAGAAGTATAGCCCGCCACTCTCAGTCCCAGTAGCAATCGTCCGTTGGGAGTCCGGATCCTGAAAAGAGCAAGAAGTAGAAGTAAATGTGACGGAACATTGTAATTGCTTGCACAGAGAGGTAATAGATAACAAGTTGCACGGGAACTTGGGCACGTAGAGAGTATCCGCCAAGCGAAGAGACGGAGTGACATGAACAATCCCCGTCCCATGGACCGATGATGAAGAGCCGTCAGCGAGAATAACCTGGGGCAACCGATCATGTGTTTCTAGGAGAGAAAAACACTGGAGATTGCCGGTCATATGATTAGTAGCACCGGTGTCGATCAGCCATTTTCCTTGAGTAACAACGTGGGCACTACCAGAAGACGTGACCACCGAGGAGAATGGCTTTGAGGAGTACATGCAATCCATGAAGGGAGGAACCAAAAAATTGCAGCGGTCACGGTGACCGCACACCAGCGACAAGAAGAACCACGACCAAGGTGCAGAGCATGACAAAGCGGAAGAAGAGGGAAGCACAAGTCGCGCGACTAAAGTAGAGGTCGCGGCGACTAACAAGCAGGAGCGTCTAAAGGAAGAACCACACAGAGGAGATCAGGCCGCTACGACTTAGAGACAGGTTGCGGGAACTAAGATAGAGAGCGGCTAAGGAAGCAGGGCAGAGAGGCTGCCAAAACAAGGAAGAACCCGTGCGAACAGGGCACAGACCGGAAGAAACAAGCCGCGAGAACAGGCCGCGAGAAAAAGCAAGCCGCGCGGACAGGTCGCGCGATCAGAGAGGGCACACAGAATCAGGCGGAGAAAACGGATCCCTCTGATACCATGTTAGAATCGAACTAAAACAAGCCGGAAACGGTTTAAACTGAAACTTTATTATCAGTAAAAGGTATCTATTACAAAGGTATGGCCTCCTTTATGTAGAATGAAGGAGAGAAGAGAGAATACAAATAAGAGATGTGGGACTAAAAATTTACATGACACACGCGGACTGTACAGACACAAACCGCACAAGTCGCGTGGTTAGACAGAGGGGCTAACCGCTCGGCAACTGCCAGAGAGAGAGAGAGAGATCTCCATGTGAGACCGCCAGACCGCCCGGTCTCCAAGTCACCAGTGACAAGCCGCTAGACCGCTTGGACCTCAGACAGCAGCACATAACAATCAACCCGCGGAAACCGTCAGACCGCCCGGTCATCAACTCGCCAAGCCAGACCGCCAGACCGTCCGGTCACCACTTCAACATTCGCACTGCGAGTACACCAATATATCATCAATAAAGACAATCACAAAGCGGTCAAGGAACTCTCGGAACATCCTGTTCATCAAATCTATAAACACTGATGGCGCATTCGTAAGTCCAAACGGCATGACCGTGAACTCGAAATGCCCATACCTTATGCTGAACGTCGTCTTTGGGATATCACACTCCCTTATCCTCAGCTGATAATGCCCAGACTTCAGATCCAACTTCGAATACACCAACGATCCGACCAACTGATCGAAGAGATCATCGATCCTTGGGATCGGGTATTTATTCTTCTCTATTAGCTTATTCAACTCCCTGTAGTCGATACACAGCCGCAGACTTCCGTCCTTCTTCTTAACGAAGAGGACCGGTGCACTCCAAGGCGACGAGCTTGGACGCACATAACCTTGCTCCATCAGTTCCTCTAGCTGAACCTTCAACTATGCCATCTCCTTAGGCACCAACCTATAAGGAAAACGTTACACAGGTTTGACACTTGGCACGAGCTTGATCGTGAAGTCAATCTCTCGCTTCAGTGGGGCTCCGGGAAGATTATCCGGGAACACATCGGGGTATTCACAAACCACGGGGATACTATCCAAAGCGGACTTTGGCTCTACAACCCCCACTATCACGAAGAACAGCTCTACGCCAGCATGAACTGCCTTTACCACTTGAAGAGCAGACATCATCGTCCTGCTCGACCCCTTCAGTCCCGTGAATGTGGTCTCCCGCCCAACACCCAGCTTGAACTCCTTACCATTGCAATCAATATAGGCCTTCTGCTCTGAAAGTCAATCCATCCCAAAGATAACGTCGAACTCTACTAGCGGCAGCAATGACGCTAGCAAGTTGAACTCTTGGTTTCCAATATGAACCTTTACGGCGCACACTCTGTCCGTATGCATCGAACACTCATTCGGTAGCAGCACATCCAATTTGTCCTTCGCCATCGAAGAAGGAACTCCGATGCGCGATATAAAGCTTTCAGACAAAAAGGAGTGTGAAGCTCCCGTATCGAATAGTGCTCGTGCAGGACTATCGCCAATAAGAACAAAGCCTACATAAACAGTATTAAGCTAACAAGTACTAGGAAACAGTATTTAAAGCTAACTTGCTATAAATTAAACCGTACCTGTCACTACGTCAGCCTGCTTGATGGCCTCTTGCTGGCCCAAGTTGTAGACTTTAGGTTGAGTCGGAGCATAATGGGACGCGGTTGACTCCACCGCCTTCCCCTTTTCTTCATAAGTGGCTCCTTGTTTTCTCTCGGACTTTGGGCGTCCGCTCCAGCAATCGCGGGCAAAGTGCCCCGTCTTTCCGCAAGTAAAGCAAGCACCCGAGGTTCGGTTGGTAGTTGCCCCCGAGGCACCTGAAGAAGGGGATGGACCCGACGTCCTAGCCTTCTTGTAGAACCTGCGATAACCAGACTTCGAAGTAGTCGGCGCTTTGAACTCCAATTTCTTGCCACCGGATTCCTTCTTCGCCTGCACGTTCTTCATGTCCTTTTCCAAGGACTGGTCCGTGTTGACCAAGGTTAGGAAACCCTGCGCCATAGGCCCCGACAGTAACAACCTCAGCTCATCTCTTAACCCTTCATAGAAGCGGTTCGTCTTGCGCTCCTCGTCGGCAAAGATAGCGCTAGCGTATCGTCCCAAACAAGTGAACTCGTGGAGATACTCGTCCACGATGTTGTCTCCTTGCACCAACTTTTGAAATTCATTTTCCAACGCGATCCTCTGCGCTGAGGGGAGGTATCGAGCCATAAACAAACTCGAGAATTCCCCCATAGAGACATCCGCCAACTGTCTTCCCCTCAGGTGGTGTAGCTCCAGCCCTTCCCACCATAACCTCGCATCCCCGTCCAATAAGAACGTTGCAATCGTGGTCTTCTGCCACTCTTCCATTTCTGTTGCTGTCAGCACTCTATTGACTCTCGATAGCCAATCCTCTGCCTGAGTCGGGGTTCCTATTCCCGAGAACACTGGTGGATGGAAGCCCATCACATGCTTAAGTTGTTTCTCAGTTGCTCTCCGAGGCAACTCCGGCTCCACCACCACCTGTTCCACCCTTCTAGGCTCCGCCACTTGGAGCGGCACTTGCTCCACAGTAGGAGCAGGCTGCTACACCTGCCTTGTAGGCTGCGCATTAATCATAGCAAAGATAGCTTCTGCCACCAATCTAATGTTCTCGGCTGACGGAGGTGTTACAGGTGCATCATTAAGTGCGCTGCTTGCCTCAGAACCTGGCCGTTCCGACGGTCCAGCACCACTTCTGGTCACCTATAATCGTGCAAAACACCGATAAGCGACCCAACAATATTGCAAACAACAATTATAGGAACATGCAGGTTCCTCAAACATGTGTATTTTCATTCCTAAGTGGACATTCATGGGTTCTTTTCATGTTATAACGATGACGCACACACATGTGCTCACCACCCATTAAAGTGAATTCACCCACGAATTCATTTAAGCATGACCGAAACCGGTGGTCTGATACCAATTTGTAACACCCCTATCCGTCACATGGCATATAGCAGTAGGTCCGGCCGGGGCCCGACGCCATATACTACGGACAGACCGGTTGGTTATGCGTTGAAACCATTCAACAAATCACAACGTCCTACACAGCACCTAGCGGAAGCAATTATTAAGTTACACAGTTAAGAACCTTGCTATCACGAATGTCCACTAAAACAAAAACATAGGAATGTTGAATACACACAACAACTGGCCTTAAGGCCTTACAATGTTTGCTTAACAAAACATGTCTTTCAAACCTCTACACGTAGGCCAGCCATACATGAGAAAAATGAGAAACATAAAAAGTTAGGCCTTCGAGGGCCGGCACAACATCATGGGCTTTAGCCCGCTATTTCCCGCTCGGCTTCGCAGCACCTGAAAGCCACAATCCATCGCCCGGTGGTAAACAAAATAACGGTCAACAAGGCTGACCAAATTATAACGATCCAGCGCCAAAAATCGGGGCGACGATGCTCTTTCCCTGTAATTTATTAGTATAAGCATCAAAATAGTGTAAACACACTTCATCACAGGCGTAGGCTCGTACGACCACACACCCCGTGCACTCAGAGCACATTCACGGCGGACCAGCAAACGTCACGTCAATTCAAGCAATAGACGTTCTCGTTCCACCACCGCCCCTTGGACGGCCAACCATATGAGCATTTTGCCTTCCTGGCCTAGGTCACGACAATTTAAGCCATAGACCGCCGAATACCCTCATCCATGCCAACGGTTCCACCGAATGACATAGATCGGGTATGGTTCCGCCTGACCCGTGCTCATACCGCAACGGCAATTTAAGCCATATGCGCAGGTCAAGACTCACCGAGTCCCATTTCCACCACAATAATTACATAACCCAGTTATGTTCACGCTGGCTCCCCGGCCACTATGTTGGAAAAACACGCTTTTGCCCAGTTTTCCGGGTGCACCTTGTAGTTAGTCTCTAAGGCTCCCTATTGCAATCTACCACGTAGAAAACCCGAAAATCGACCAAACACTCGGAGTCTTCCCCGGTTTAAATGCAATGCAACATCACCGATCCAGACCAACTTGTTTGGATAGGCTTCACACACCATGCCTATGTCCATTTACGCATACGGACTCTACACAAGGGGGACTTTATATATCTACCCCAAGGAACGCCTCAACTCTTCGCTCACTCGCGAGAGAGGGCTTCCTATGCAAAGGAAAAGAGGGCTTCACATGCCCTAGGATGATAATGGTTACCCTTGCATTTTTCCTCAGCGCCATGGAAATCCACCCAGATGAAAAGCACCGCAATCTCCTTGCCTTCTCGGATCCGAAGACGGCTCGTGATTTGGAGCTCTGAAGCTCTGCTGGTGACCGGATCTTTGGTATTATTCCTCCTCCTTGCTCTCCCTTCTCTCTAGAATTTAGAGAGAGATGAACCCAAAGAAATGATAGGGTTTGTAACCCTATTTTCGGGTTTAAACCACCAGAACCAACTCCCCACCGTCAGATCCCATCAAGAGAAAATGAACGGACATGATCCGAACTCAAAATAAGAAAACCTGGGCCGAACACGGCCTACGACACGCCCGTATCCAGGGCCGTGTCGCCCATTCGTCGTCTCGCCCGATGCTCTGACCAGCACACGGCCTCCGACACGCCCGTTTCACATATGATACGGCCGTGTCGAGACCCGTGTCACGCCCCGTGTGCAACTACCAACAACAAATTCCCGAGGAGGACACGACCTGCGACACGGCACCCGACACGACTGTGTCACATGTGACAAGGCTGTGTCTGTGCCCTTGTCATGGCCTGTGTGCATAACTCAGAAAACTCCCTAGCGTGACACGCCCTGGGACACACCCGTGTCCCAGGCTGTGTGCATCAACTCGACGATCGCCGATTGCCAAAACGTCAACCACACGACCCATGGCCGAACACGCCCCTGACACGCCCGTGTCACGCCCGTGACACGCCCGTGTCACCTGCTCCAAGTCCCGAACTTTGCTTAAGTCACCCGTCCCTCTTTTGAGTTTCGGGGTGTTACAGAACATTTGCATCTAAAATAGATGTCTTCATTGGTACATAAGGCCCTTCTTGTACAGTGACAAAGATTCATGGATCTAAGGCTTCCATGAACAATCTCACTCTATGTTTCCATATAGCAACTTTATCCTTAGTACATATAGGCAGTTTCATATAACTGAGTTCTCTGTGAGATTCAGAAGCCAATGATCTAAAAATTTTCTAATACTCTTTGGATCTTTTTCAGACTGTTAGGTCTTTCTTAAATAACCTCCCTCTGATACCACTTGAAAGATAAGCCTATGGGTAGATAATCACTTAGAGGGGGGGGGGGTGAATAGGTGACTTTTTAAAATACTTTAGCAATTATTTATCACTTAACTATTTCAGTAGTGACAAAACTTAGATCACAACACAAGCAAAAGCAATCCACAGCACACTGCACATAAAAAATTTATAGTGGTTTCGCTATCTAGGGTACATCCACTTTCCCCCTTCTTCCTTACTAGAAATGTGTTAGATAAGGTTATAGATATCCAGAGGAAAAACCTGTACCTCCAGAATACCTAGTCCCTGATGCTGAAGTTCAGCAAGATGGAGCTAACTTGTAAGACATCAATATTGATAAAGAAGATACAAGGGTTGAGGGGGAGTTACTAGATCTAGTCCCAAGTACTCAAGGTGGTGAACAACAAAAATCTGTTCAAATGATAAGTTCTTCTGAATCAGCAGATGAAAAAGCCACTCTACTGAAGAAAAGAAAATTATCAGAACTGAAAAAGAGAAGCATGAGTTATAAAAGGATTATTAAGTCTGGACCAATTCCTACTCCATCTGTAAATTTAAGTTCAATTATAGTTCAACTTTAGATTATGCTCGACCAACAAAGGACACAACTTGATAAATATGTAGATGAAAGTAACAAGGAGCTGCAGTTTCAACTAGCTCAGGACATAAAATCTATTAGATTTGAAGAGAATCTTTTAAGGACAGACATGACAGATTTCTTCCAGAGGGAGCAAATGTTGTGGTATATATTGCAAAATAGCAGCAAGAAGCAAAGAAAACTGAAGATGAAGCTATGTCCTGGAGAATCATACCAGGATGAATGAGAATATGATAATTATGCATGATACTACTTTGGAAGAAATTATGACACACACTACTGCTTTAGAGACAAAGATTGCTTCAACCTCCCAGGATATTGAAACCAAACTGACAGCTCATTCAGCCTTATTGATTAAAGACATCAAGGCTTCTGACAAGGAATTGGATGACCATTTATTGAAAGTAAAGAATTCTGTAACATCAGGAATATATTATCTAGATGGTCAAGAAAGGTTTCATAAGAATGATCTGAGAGATCATATGAAAAGAGAAGTCATAAAGGGGGAAAGGGTTATGATAAAGGCTAGCTCTGAGCATGCTACTTGGATATCAAATAACATCAGAGACACTTAGGCCATCCTCCCCTATGATATGATGGAGACCAAACTGCAGAGTCTGGTTGCCAACCAGTAGCTTTTGAACATGCTACTCATACTGGTGTGCAATCAGACATGTACAATCCTCTTGCACAAATTCCTTTTTAAGATATTCAATCTGCTGTCCAAAAAATGTACAACCCTCCTCCACAAGTTCAAAATATAGTATGTGAAGAAGTGGAAATGTCTGATTCTGCTTTACAGAAAGAAAAAGAAGCTCAACTGTCAAAGAAAAGGTTCAGGGAACAAGTTGAAGCTAGGACAGACTTTGAACAGTGGAGCCCAACTTCCAAATCAATTTTCCTCACTGCTTGGAAAGTAGTTAATACTAATGTCACTGACAAGGGAAAATGGTTTACAAAGCAAGAATGGGCTAAGCATTTAAAGCAACAGGAAGTCATTCAAAGATTCAGACATGATCTGAAGACATGTAAAATTCCAGCTAATTCAGTTGAGCCCAGAAAATATTTTCCAAAGCCTTATCACTATTTTTAAAGACAAAGGCTGAAGGCAGAATAGATCTCCAAATCCTAGATTGACAAAGGCAAAAAGTTAGCAGATGACAAGGTGCTTGAAGTAAAAGCAAAGATACAATCCTGAAAAGGCATAATCATCAAAGAACCAGAGGATTCTTAGAATAAGTTTTGTATGCATTATGTAACTTTACTTTTAAATCAGTGTAACAAATCAAACAAATGTAATCCTTAAACAAATTTAAATGAAAGATTTGATTGCACTTAGTGTTATCTGTGTTATTATTGTTGTGTACCTTTTATATTTTGCTCAGCATTCTTTTCCCATTTTTTTAATTATGATATTTTGGTATTGAAGTGTATATCATTGAATTGGGGTTATGACTTCTCCAAATAAAGGGAAATGGTTGGGTACATTGGACACAATGTACTTGATTTGAAGAAGCCCTTCCAGCTCAATGATATACACATATTTGTATTTGATGTATATTTCAGTTTATGTATGGTGGTTGTCTATTTCATATTGGTTGGACAGGTGGACACAAGAAGCTGACTAGATTTTGAAGAACAAATGTCAAAGTATCAAAAGCGTCGAGTGGAGTCAACAAAGTGCAGAGTGAAGTCAACACAGTCTACATTCAGCAACTTGCAGTGCAGAAAAATGGCTAAGTACAAAAGTGTCGACACACTTCAACTGTGTCGACACACTTCAACTGTGTCGACACCTTTGTAAAAGGTTCGTAGAGACAAATCAGTTAACTCGACACATAGAAGATTCAAGACAACTGTGTTAAGACAAGTCAGTTGTCTCGACACCTTGAAGACTAAGTCAGCTCACCTGACACTATAAAGATTAAAGCAGTTATGTCAAGACAATACAACTGTCTCGACAAAAAGAAGTTAGGAAATTTTACTAAGTAAAATTGTGTCGAGTCAAATCAACTGTCTCGATACAATGAAAAATAAAAGCATAGACATTCTGACATTAGGTAGACAGTTGTGTCGAGACAATCCAACTGTCTCAACATGAGGTAGAATTAAAAGATGTCGACATAGATAATGCTTGTGTCGAGACAAGTCAACTGTCTCGACACTTTCATGTTTTAGATGAAAATTATTCCAAGTAGAATTGTGTCTAGACAGCTAAGAGGTCTTGACACAAGTGTCGAGACACTTTGGATATCTCAGTACTTATGTTTCAGAAAATGTGCAGAGTCAACACAAAAGTGTCAAGACAAGTCAGAACTATCACATCAACTACAAGAATAAGATATTTCAATAGAAACAGTCTGAGGGAGGATTTGAATTATGATGTCAGATGCTGATGTCATCATTCAGTAACCAGCCATCCATGAAGGCTATAAATATAGGGGTTTTCTACACCAATAGAACAAGAGATAGAATCGATTAAGCAAACAAAAATTCTCATTCTTATTACAATCCCGAGGAGGAGGAAGAAGACGAAGGTCTTCAAGAAAATCTCCACATCCTTTCACCAAGTTGATCTGGCGATTAAGGTAGATCTGATCTATAATTTCTTCAAGGAAATCAAGCCGATCAACTACAAGAAGATTGTAGATCCAGAGAAGAAAATTTTTAGCAAGTCAATTTATCAAGAAGAAATCAATTGTTGTTGATTTGAAGAATTTGTGATAATAGATAAGTAGGATTACAAAATTCCCGTTTTTTGAAGATTATTGTTTATATTTTTACCTCTTAATTTTGTAAGATCTCCTTGAGATTTGAGTGGGTAGGAGATCTAATCTCAGACTTATAAGCCTAATTTATAAAGGCTGAGGTAGGGTTCTTGAGGGACCTGAGGTAGGTGGTTTTAGTGAATCACTGAGTTATAAGCCTAATTAATAAAGGCTGAGGTAGGGTTCTTGAGGAACATGAGGTAGGAGATTGGGAGAATCTCTGAGGTATTACCTGTTGGTCTGAGTGTAGGTTTCTTAACAGATACCTACACTGTAGGATCTTTTGATCTGAGTTAAAGAGGAGGAAATATAACCTTATCTTGAGCATTGCTAGTAAGGAAGAAGGGTAAAGTGGATGTACCCTAGATAGGAGAACTACTATAAATTCTTTGTGTGCAGTGTGTTGTGGATTGCTTTTGCTTGTGCTGTGATCTGAGTTTTGTAACTACTGAAATAGTTAAGTGATAAAGAATTGCTAAAGTATTTTAAAAAGTCACTTATTCATCCCTCCTCTAGGTGATTATCTATCCATAAGATTATCTTTCAGAGTCTACAGCAAAAAAAACTTTCCATGCACTCATAGAAGCCAAGATAAACTACATGCTAGAACGTACAACTCCAGCCACCAAAACAAATTAATGTAACTCTCCAAATCCCTTTCCCTTTCCTATTCCCTTTCCCTGGCTATAATGATGCCATCACTTGTTGCTGCAGTTGGGGTCGAGTGCGTTCTTGGGCTGGGGTAAATTACAAATCGCACATATGCACATTTTTGAGTCGCTGCTGCACGAGCTTACTCGAAGGTAGTAACCTATAGTTATTCGTATCTGACAAAGGCCTGTGTAGTCAAAGCGACGGTAATTACTTCCATAGGATTTACAAGTAGAATAAAGCAGTAGTATTGTTACTTCAAAGCAACCGGGAGGAAGTTTACTTGCGGCCATCACTGCAACCAATATCAGCACATTATTAGTTTAGTTACGTGTAAAATTATTAACCTATATAATTTTTTTAACCGGGAGGAACTTGTATTCTGATATATATATAAATTTATATATATATATATATATATATATATTTATATATATATATATATATATTTATATATATATATATATATATTTATATATATATTTATATATATATATTATAGGGCACGACAAACTATATATCTCATGTTCTAAATTATAACCAATATTTTTTTTGTACAACCTCGGGCTCGTAGGAGCCAGAGGCTTGAGGAAGAGAGCTAGGCGAGACGGCCAAGGGCGGTCGTCAATTCACAGAGCGAGTGGATCTTGGAAAGAAGGATTTAGGCGAGAGGGCCCAGGCGAGAAGATCTAAGCGAGAACTGCGCCAGGAGATGGGCGAGCAAGTGCCAAGGGAGGAGGCACTCGCGGGTGAGTGGCCGACTCGCCATGCGAAAGGGCTCTAGAGGGGAGCTCTCGCTAGCAAGACGATGCTCTCGCTAGGAGAGAGGACCCCAGAAGGGAATTCTCGCCAAGCACTGGTTCAGTTCAAAACCGGTTCAGGTATGGCCGGGTCCATCTTTTAGCCCCATGGAATCTTACGCTTTTGCCCTGGGTTGTCTGCATATAGTCCTTCAGAACATCGGAGTTTGGCTGTTGGCAAACCCGACTAAGGGTATTCTAGTAATTTCAGGACAACTCCATTTGGTTATTGGCAGTCCCAATTCAGATAAATAGACCAGTAAGGTGCCTTAGAAGAGAGAGATTCCTAACTCTCCTTCTCTTCTTCTTCTAAGGCACCTAGCTCAGCATTGGTTAGGGAGGGGAGGAATTTCCGATTCTTCCGGATACAAGGTGGGACCTCCGCGCTGAAGCCCCGGTCTAGTCTTTCGAGATCCTTGTCGAGAGGGTGGTCCAGAGAGAGTAAGTATGAGTTGCACCTCTAGTTCCGAGCTTTAGGAGGGACTGACCTTGTTGGTTCCAACATTTTTGGTGCGGTGAGCGTGGAACAGCAGCTTGCACAGAAGAACTTTGGGTTACCTCATGGCGGGGGATCTTGAAGGAGATGGAGGCGGGTCCCCGAACCTGGGAGGATATGTCGGGAGAGCGGAGTTCATGACATCCATTGGGGGGATCATGGGCATGCTGAAGCAGATCTCGTAGAGAGGAGAATGCGAGACCCCTCCACCCCAGATGCCAGGTCTCGCTCCCCACAAGGGGATCAACCCGGCAAGGATAGGCGAGGATGCGCCCGGAAGGCGGCCGGGGAAGGAAGTAGTGGCGGAAGACAGCCGACAAGACGTGGAGGGCAGAGAACTTTTCGCCAGCCCAGCGAGTGTCGTCTCGCCTGGAGGGATGGTCGCGCGAGTGGAGGTGGGGAGACCCCCGACGAGAGGGTCCCACTTCTTTGAGTTTATCCTCTCGGCACTCATCCCTGAAGGGCTCCACGAGCCCGAGATGACCTACTATGTGGGGAAGGACGATCCCCTCCAGCACCTGCAGTGGTTCGAAGACGCGGTCTCCATCAGACCAAAGATCGACACTTTTAAGTGCCGCCTTTTTGCCATCACCCTGAAGAACAAGGCTAGGGATTGGTTCCACCAACTCCCAGCAGAGTCAATTTACGGCTTTGAGGACCTGAGCAGAAGCTTCGAGTTGCACTTCTCGACCTCTAATAAGAGGAAGAGGAACCCGGAGTCCATTTTCTTGATCAAGCAGAAGGCCGACAAGTCCTTGGCTCAATATGTGGACCGCTTCTAGGAGGAGATTCTAGACATCCAGGAGGTGCCCAGTTTCGCTCTCCAGATGGCTTTCACTGTGGGGCTGAAGGAGAGTTTTTTTTAAGATGAGCCTAACCAGGAAGCCGTCGTTATCATTCGAGGGGTTGATGGAGAAGGCGGCGAAGGAAATAGCTATGGAGGCAGCAAACTCGACCTTTACTAAGAAGTTGGCGAGACTGACGGAGGTGGAGCAAAGAGAACCGGGAGGAGCAAGGCAGCAGGAGGGAAGGATAAGGGAAGAGCCAAGAGGGCTGGTACATCAGGAGTTGGGTTGGAGGCAGCTAGGAGGCCCCATTCAAGGGCAGGGAAGAGGTTTTCCCCAGGGGGGAAGGAACTACTACCAGGGAGGACCAGGGAGGTTCCATCAGCTTGGGTGGGAACATGGTCCTAGACCGCTCCCACCCCCACCTCAGCAACTATGGTCATTGGCCAGGGAAGAGGGAGAGGAAGAGAGAGTGGGAGAGAAGGAGTATGAGTGGGGAGGAGGAGGAACCCCCAAGAAGGGAGACGTGATGGGTGAGCCGCCTTGCCGTATTGTGACTTCCATGAGGAGGAAGGTCACGCGATGGCTACCTGCCCAGAATTTCTATAGTTGAAGAGGGGGAAGGGAGTCGGGGAGCAGCAGCTGTCAGTGCGAATAGTCGAGATGACGGGAACCGTGGAGGAGATAGGTGTGTGGATCGATCAGATACAGGGGATCGAGGGGGGATCGGGGTGATCCACGGGGGGGGGGGGGGGGGGGGGGGATTGAGGCTACCCACAAGGCCAGCCTCCAGACTATGTACCGTCAGAGCATCGCCTCGACATCGCAATCCCCGCCCCCGGATGAAAAGATTACTTTTTCCAGGATGTACCTACAAGATCACGAAGATCCCTTCTGTGATGTACTGGTGATTAGGACCGCCATTGAAAACTTCACGGTGTCCAGAATCTTAGTAGATAATGGGAGTTCCGTAAATGTCATCTTCAAAAAAGCATTCAATGAGATGAGAGTGGAAGCCAGGAGAGTGTTAGCGGTGTACGGATCGTTGTTTGGATTCTCAGTAGAGCGGAAGGAGGTTGAGGGAGGAGTAGGGCTCCAGGTAACTCTTGGGGGGCTGTCCAGAAACTATCGCTTTGTGATAGTAGACGCCCCCAGCAGTTATAACGCAATCTTTGGGCACCCTTTGATCAACGCCTTTAGATGCGTGTCGTCCTCATTCCATCAATGTTTAAAGCTCAATTCAGGGGGGACTCACATAAGGGTACGGAGAGATCCGAAGGCGGCCCGAGAGTGCTATGTGATGGCAGTAAACACCATCTCATGGAAGGGTGATGCAGAAGAACTAGAGAGGAGGATGGAGCGAGAGCAAGAGGAGAGAGAGGTGTCTGAAGTGGATAGAAGCATTGCGGTGGATCCAAAGATGGTGGGAGAGCAGGTGGATGGAGATGAGCAAGAGGAGAGAGAGATGGCTGAAGTGGAGAGAGGTATTGTGGTGGAGCAAAAGATGGCGGGAGAGCAGGTGGATGTAGATGAGCAGGAGGAGAAAGAGGTGGCTGAAGTGGAGAGAGGCATTGCAGTGGAGCAAGTGATGGTGGGAGAGCAGGAAAAGGAAGATAGAGGAAATGAGGGATTCGTCTGGAATGGAGACTCAACCGGAAGGGAGGAAGGGATCATCGCCAGAAGGAGTCCCGAGGAAGAGAGGGGGAGTACCTTGGAGAGAGTGGCTGCGGTTGATGAGGAGCGGGAAGTGGTGGAGCGTCGGTCGAGGGAGCAGGAGGAAAACCCGAGGGAGCAAGAAGAAGAGGGGGAGCCTTCGAGGCTGAGGGAAGCAGTGGAGGTTCTAGAGATGGACATCCTCACGAAGGAGGGGAGAAAAGAGAAGATTAAGGTCAGCGAAGAGCTCACCCCGAGGGATCAAGAGGAGATCCGGAGGTGTGTGCAAGAGAACATTAATGTATTCGCCTGGAGTGCAGTTGACATGCCGGGGGTCGACGCGGATGTGGTGTGCCACCATCTAAACCTCGACCCCAAGGTCCGCCCCATCCAATAGAAGAAGAGGGTCATCACTTCCAAGATTGCCAAACCTATCAGGGAAGAGGTGGAGAAGCTGCTCCGGGCAGGGTTCATATCTGCAAGTAGGTATCCAGGGTGGGTGACCAATGTTGTAATGGTAAAGAAAGGGGAGGGGAAATGGAGAATGTGTATCGACTTCTCTCTTTTAAATAAAGCATGCACGAAGGATTGTGACCCTCTGCCTCAAATCGACGTGCTGGTTGATTCAGCCATCGATTTTCCACTAATGAGTTTTTTAAATGCCTTTTCAGGGTACCACTAGATACACATGCAACCCTCAGACATCAAAGATGTCACCTTCATCACCGAGGATGGGTTCTTCAGTTATAATATGATGCCCTTAAGATTGAAGAACGCATGGGCGACCTACCAAAGGAAGATGGACCGGATATTCTGTAACACCCCGAAACTCAAAAGAGGGACGGGTGGTGTTTTAAGCCAAGTCTGGGACTTGGAGCAGGTGACACGGCCTGGGACACGGGCGTGTCACGGGCGTGTTCGGCCATGGGTCGCGTGGTCTACATTTTGGCGATTAGCGATCGTCGGGTGTAGGCACACGGCCTGGGACACGGGCGTGTCCTGCTCGGGCAGTCGGTGGTTTTGTGCTAAGGAGATTATACAGCCTTGGACACGGGTGTGCCCCAGGGTGTGTCTAGCACATGACATGTGACACGGGCGTGTCACATGGCCGTGTCCTTCTCGGGAGAATCATGGATTTTTCACACGGGCCGTGACACGGGTCCTGACACGGGCATGTCACATGTGACACAGGCGTGTCGGTGGCCGTGTCACAAGCTGTGTTCTGGTCGGGAATTCCTTATGACGGTGAATGAGTGACACGGCCATGCACACGGGCGTGGTTCAACCCGTGTTCGGCACAGGATTTCTAATTTTTGTCTGAATCGTGGTCGTCCGTTTCCTTGGTTTGGTATCCAACGGTGGGGGGCTATTCCTGATGAGTTAAAATCGGGAATTGGGCTTTGAAAATCCTCATTCCATTTGGGCCATCTCTCTCTAAAACTAGAGAGAAGGGAGAGCAAGGAGGAAGAAGGAGGGATAGATCCGGTCACCGGCGGAGCTTCGGAGCTCCAAATCGCGAGCCGACTTCGGATCCGCGGAGGCAAGGAGATTACGGTGCTTTCCATCTGCATAGATTTCCATGGCGCCAAGGAAAAATGCTAGGGTAATGATTCTCATCCTAGGACATGTGAAGTCCTCTTTTCCTTTGCATCGGAAGCCCTCTCACGCGAGTGTGCGATGAGTCTAGGCGTTCCTTGGGGTAGATATGTAAAGTCCCCCTTGTGTAGAGTCCGTATACGAGAACGGACATAGGCATGATGTGTGAAACCTATCCGTACAAGTTGGTCTGGATCGGTGATGTTGCATTACATAATAACCGGAGAAGACTCCGTGTGAATGGTTGATTTTCGGGTTTTCTACGAGGTAGATTGCAACAGGTAGCCTTGGGGACTAACTCCAAGGTGCGCCCAGAAAACTAGGCAAATGCGGGATGTTGCCAACATGGTGGCCGGGGAGCCAACTTGAGCATAACCCGATTATGTGAATTGTGTAATGGAAACGGGACTCGGAGAGTCTTGACCTGCGCATATGGCTTAAATTGACATTGTGGTATGAGCATGGGTCAGGCGGAATCGTACCCGATCTATGTCATTCAATGGAACCGTTGGCATAGATGAGGGTCTTCGGCGGTCTATGGCTTAAATTGACGTGACCGATGATAGGAGGAAAAAATTCTCATATGGTTGGCTGTCCCAGGGACAGTGGTGAGACGGGAATGTCTATGGCATAAATTGACGTAACGTTGGCCAGTTCGCCGTGAATGTGCCCTGAGTGCACGGGGTGTGTGGTTGTGCGTGCCTACGCCTGTGATGAAGTGTGTTTACACTATACTGCTTTGTTATGCTAATAATGTGCAGGGAAAGAGCATCGCCGCCCCGAGTTGGGGGCGGGGTCGTTATAATTTGGTCAGCATAGCTGACCGTTGCTTGCAGGTGATGCGGAGCCGAGCGGTAAATAGAGGGATAAATCCCAAGTTGTTGTGTCGGCTCTCGAAGGCCTAATTTTGAGTGTTTTTCTTATTTACTCATGCGTGACCGTCCTGCGTGCCGAGGTTTGGAAGACACTTTTATTGAGCAAACTTTTGTAAGGCCATAAGGCCAATATTTGTGTAGTATACATTCCTATGGGTTTATTATAGTGGTCATTCATGCTTGGATGGGTTCTTTTATCAGTGCAACTTAATAAACTGCTTCCATTAGATGCTCTGTGTAGGACGTGGTGATTGGTTGATTGGTTTCAATGAGTAACCCACTGGTCTGTCCGTGGTATTTGGCGTCGGGCCCCGACCGGACCTACTGTTATATGTTATGTGACGGATAGGGGTATTATATATTCTGGGAGATGAAGGGGAGAAACCTCGAGGTCTACGTAGATGACCTGATGATTAAGGGTCGAGACCTATAGTCCCACGTCGTGGACCAGCAGGAAACTTTTAGAACTGTAAGAAAATATAAAATGAGACTCAACCCTCTAAAATGTGTATTCGGGGCCAGCAGGGGGAATTTTTTAGGGTACCTCCTCACCCCTTCAGGAGTGGAGCCTAATCCAGATAAAGTAAAAGCAATCCTGGAGTTGGAATCTCCGAAGGATGATAAGGAGGTCCAACGTCTTACCGGTAAGTTGGCAGGGTTGAGCAGGTTCCTCTCCAGGGCAGGCGAGAGGTGTTCCTCCTTCTTTCAAACTTTGAGGGGAGGGAAGGAATTTGAGTGGACCCCCGAATGCGAGAAGGCCTTCCTAGCTTTGAAGCAACAGCTCACCCAGACGCCGCTACTTCAAGGGCCGCGAGAGGGGGAGAGTTTATTCCTCTACTTGGGAGTAGGGACAGGGGCAGTTAGCTCGGTCCTCGTGCGAGAAGAGGGTAAGAAATAGTTCCTTATATAATATGTGAGCAGGGTTCTCAAAAAGGTGGAGCTAAAGTACCCCATCCTTGAAAAGCTATCCTTCGCCCTCATCGTTTCAGCCTGGAAGCTCAGGCCGTACTTCCAAGCCCATACTATTCAGATCATGACGGACCACCCTCTCCGCCGCATTCTAGAGGTGGTGGAGCATTCAGGGAGGTTAGCCAAGTGTTCAATAGAGCTTAGTGAGTTTGACCTCACCTACATCCCTTGGGTAGATATCAAGGCGCAGGTGGTGGCGGATTTCTTAGCAGATTATGTGGTTGAGGTCAGAGAGGCAGAGGCATCTCCCGTGGTTGCTTGGGAAATGCTCGTGGACGGGGCCTTGAGCAGAAGTTCTTTCAGAGAGGGGTGGTCTTAACAAGTCCCGAGGGGACCAAAATCGAGCAGGCTGTGAAGATCCATTTCGCCCTCACAAATAACCAGGCCGAGTATGAAGCCATCATCATCGGGCTCAGGCTGGCTCGTGAGCTAGGCATATAGGACATTAGAGTCTCCACAGATTCTCTGGTGGTCGCGGGGCATATCAACGGAGAGTTTGAAGTGAGAGAACCGACCCTCCAATTGTACCTGGTAAAGATAAAGGGTATCATAGGGAAGTTCCACAGCTTCTTAATCCAACACGTTCCAAGAGAGGAGAATACTAGGGCAGACCTACTCGCTAAGCATGGCCCTTAGGCCGGAGGGACCATGATAGAGCTCTTTAGACCTTCTATAGAGGAAGGGGAGTTAATGGAAGTGGACCAAGAGGGGTCCTGGATGAACCTATTGGTGACTTTCTTGACGTCGGGACATCTACCCGAGGGGGACCTTGAGAAGAAGCGGGTCAGGTACAAGTTGGCCTATTACCTACTAAAGGAGGAGATCCTTTATCAAAAAATGTTGTCTGGCTTACTAGCTCAGTGTGTGTCTGAGAAGGAGGCGTTAAGGGTACTGGAGGAAGTTCACTCGGGGGAATGTGGAAGCCATTCAGGGAGTCGGACCCTGGAAGGAAGGGTTCTGAGGCAGGGCTACTTTTGGCCTACCCTCAGGAAGGATGCTGAAGAATTTGCAAGGAGATGCAGAAAGTGTCAGGAGTTCGCCCCACTTCAACTCCTCTCGGCTCATAGATTGCGCACGATTATAGCTCCATGGCCCTTCGCCATATGGGGGCTGGATCTAGTAGGCTCTTTTCCCCAAGCCAGTGGTGAGAGGAAGTTCATGCTGGTCATGGTGGATTACTTTTCAAAGTAGTTGGAGGTGAAGGCCTTGGCAAAGGTGATGTCGCAGGTGGTCAAGAACTTTGTATGGGGAGAAATTATCTGCTGGTACGGGCTCCCTTTGGCCATTATCATGGATAACGGGCCGCAGTTTGCTAGTAGAGAGTTTATAGACTTTTGTGTCTAGCTAGGCATAGATCTTCGATTTGCCTCCGTTCATCACCCCAAAGCAATGGACAGGTAGAAGCAACAAACAAGATCATCGTGAACCTCTTAAAGAAGAAGGTAAAAAACTTGAGGGGAAGTTGGGTGGAGCAGCTCCCCTCCGTTCTATGGCCTCTAAGGACTACGTCAAACACGGCTACGGGAGAGACGCCCTTCTAACTCTCCCACGGCTAGGAGCCATCATACCTGTGGAATTCAAGGTTGAATCCCCCAGGGTGGCAGCAGCAAGGAGGGGAGATGAATGGTGGAAAGTGGGCAATGAAGAGGAGCAAAGGCTCTCCCTTGACCTGGTAGAGGATCTCAGGGAGCTAGCATCAATCCGGAAGGAGGAAGTAAAACGTCGGATGTCTAAGTACTTTGATAAACACATTAGGGTAAAACAGTTCCAGAAGGGGGACTTTGTCCTCAAAAAGGTAGATGTCGCGGGCTGGGGAGCCTCCGTGGGGAAGCTCAACCCCAACTGGGAGGGTCCTTTTATTGTGAAGGAAGTCTTGAAGTCAGGATGGTAACACCTCCAAGATATGGACGGGATACCCCTAGATCGCACCCGAAGTGGCGATGATCTGAAGCAATTCTACCCCTAATATTATACCCTATTGTACTTATTTGAACATGTTTCTAAAGATCTTCCTATTTGTATACATGGCACGATTTCTTAATACAATGCATTTCGAGGTGACCATCTTTAAGAGACGAGGTTACTGTGGTTGAGGAGAGGAGACGCCGAGAAGATCTGCTGATCAGGCTCCCATCAAGCTGGCAGGACTGTAGGCTCACTCGGTGGGGTGAGTTGGATGAGGATAGAAGACCCCGAGAAGACCCGCTGACCAGGCTCCCATCAAGCTGGCAGGGTTGTAGGCTCACTCAGTGGTTGGAGTTGGTTGAGAAGAGGAGACCCCGAGAAGACCCGCTGACCAGGCTCCCATCAAGCTGGTAGGGCTATAGGCTCACTCGGTGGTTGGAGTTAGATGAGGATAGGAGACCCTGAGAAGACTCGCTGACCAGGCTCCCATCAAGCTGGCAGGGTGGTAGGATCACTCGGTGGATGGAGTCGGTTGAGAAGAGAAGACCCCGAGAAGACCCGCTGACCAGGCTCCCATCAAGCTGGCAGGGTTGTAGGATCACTCGGTGGTTGGAGTTGGATGAGGAGAGGAGAGCCTGAGAAGACCCGCTAACTAGGCTCTCATCAAGCTGGTAGGGTTATAGGCTGACTCGGTGGTTGGAGTTGGATGAGGAGAGGAGACTCCGAGAAGACCAGCTGACCAGGCTCCCATCAAGATGGCAGGGTTGTAGGCTCACTCGGTGGTTGGAGTTGGATGAGGAGAGGAGACCCCGAGAAGACCTGCTGACCAGGCTCCCATCAAGCTGGCAGGGCTGTAGGCTCACTGGGTGGTTGGAGTAAGTTGAGAAGAAGAGAACCCGAGAAGACCCGCTGACCAGGCTCCCATCAAGCTAGTAGGGCTATAGGCTCACTCGGTGGTTGGAGTTGGATGAGGATAGGAGAACCCGAGAAGACCCGCTGACCAGGCTCCCATCAAGCTAGTAGGGTTGTAGGCTCACTAGGTGGTTGTAGTTGGATGAGGAGAGAAGACCCCAAGAAGACCCACTGACCAGGCTCCCATCAAGCTGGCAGGGCTGTAGGATCACTCAGTGGTTGGAGTTGGATGAGGAGAGGAGTCCCCGAGAAGACCCATTGATAAGGCTCCCATCAAGCTGGCAGGGCTGTAGGCTCACTCGGTGGTTGGAGTTAGATGAGGAGAGGAGACCCCGAGAAGACCCACTGACCAGGCTCCCATCAAGCTAGCAGGGTTGTAGGCTCACTCAGTGGTTGGAGTTGGTGGAGAAGAGGAGACCCCGAGAAGACCCACTGACCATGCTCCCATCAAGCTGGCAGGGTTATAGGCTCACTCGGTGGTTGGAGTCGGTTGAGAAGAGGAGACCCTGAGAAGACCCGCTGACTAGGCTCCCATCAAGCTGGCAGGGATGTAGGCTCACTCGGTGGTTGGAGTTGGATGAGGAGAGGAGTCACCGAGAAGACCCGTTGACCAGGCTCCCATCAAGCTGGCAGGGCTTTAGGCTCACTCGGTGGTTGGATTCGGTTGAGAAGAGGAGACCCCGAGAAGACCCGCTGACCAGGCTCCAATCAAGCTGGCAGGGCTGTAGGCTCACTATGTGGTTGGAGTTAGATGAGGAGAGGAGACCCCGAGAAGACCCGCTGGCAAGGCTCCCATTAAGCTGGCAGGGATGTAGGCTCACTCGGTCGTTGGAGTTGGATGAGGAGAGGAGACCCCGAGAAGACCCACTGACCAGGCTCCCATCAAGCTGACAGGGCTATAGTCTCACTCGGTGGTTGGATTTCGATGAGGAGAGGAGACCCCGAGAAGACCCGCTGACTAGGCTCCCATCAAGCTGGCAGGGTTGTAGGCTCACTCGGTGGTTGTAGCCGGTTGAGAAGAGGAGACCCCGAGAAGACTCGTTGAACAGGCTCTCATCAAGCTGGCAGGGCTGTAGGCTGACTCGGTGGTTGGAGTTGGATGAGGAGAGGATACCCGGAGAAGACCCGCTGACCAGGCTCCCATCAAGCTGGCAGGGCTGTAGGCTCACTCGGTGGTTGGAGTTGGATGAGGAGAGGAGACCCCGAGAAGACCCGCTGACCAGGCTCCCATCAAGCTGGTAGGGCTCTAGGCTCACTCGGTGCTTGTTCAGATCGGCGATCTTCGATCTCTGGTCGACGCTTTCTGTCTGCTTTTATCTATAGTCATTTCATTTTATCATTGGTTTATTTCCTCTTGTTTAAGACATATTTTATTCAGTATATTCTGCTCAATTTAATGCTTATATTCTTTTGCTTATTTGCAATATTCCTTCTGCATTAATTGAGAGATTTGGAAAAATAAAGCCGTTTGTTTTATTAGAGGAAATCGTGCTTTTCTACAACTGTAATATAGCCGTTAGGCTTTGTTTTCTGTGCCAATTTGAAAAGTCAAATTGAAAGGATATTTTTTAATATCCTTAATTCCTTTTTGGGAATGACAGAAAAGATTGCAGGTGCAGGTTTCTTTATTTTGTTTTATTCTATTATTTGGAAAGTTTTTCTAGCGCAGGGCTCGAGGCTTTTTCAAAAGAAGAGAAGTTTCTATATTATCAGGGCAGTCGGCTTAAGATAACAATACTCACACACAACTATGAATACAGAGCATAACACATAAAAACTTACAGCAGACACAGAACCAGATATCTCAAGAGAAAAGAAAAGTTCTTCTTCTTCCTTAGTTCATCCTGTCTTCAGGAAAATCAATACTCAGAGTTCAAGCTTTCAAGAAGAAGAACCTCCCAGATTGCTGAACATTCATTATTGTAAACTTTCCCAGATTGCAAAATCTGCTGAAGAAGAACATTCATTCAAAATCTTGAGTCTTCTTCAAGGCTACATCAGAAAGTCTTCTCAAGCAATTTGGATATCCTACACCCTAAAGCAAAGCTTCTTCCTGCACATTCTCTAAGCCAGGGGAGCTTTGATATATTCAGAGCCATCCACTAGCTTCTCTTAACACAGAGAAGACATCTTAACTCTCTCTTTCAACCTCCTGTAAAAGGGTTATTACTCCCTTCAAAAGTGAACCATTGGTGGCAGGGCACCTGATCAAAAACATGTTTGTTGGTTTTTAGGCACCTTATCAAAAGCTTGAAGGGTCTTTAGATCTACCTGAAGCAGATCTACTGGTGGCAGGGCACCTGATTAAAAACCTATAGTGGATTCCTACCAGGGTGGTAGAAGAGTGGATGTACCCAATTGGGGAACCACTATAAAGCTCTTATATTGTCTGTTGCTTATTTTAATCATTGCTCTATGGCTGTGATAGTTTTAACTAGGTTGCTAGTTGTTGTGTTAGGATAAAAGTTCAACTGAAAATTCAGTGAGCTTCTCTTTTATTCACTACACTCAGTTAGGCTTTAGATTTAAAGCTTTTATTTTTATATTCCGCAAATAGCTCTAAGAGAAGTGTTTAGAGTCTCTTCCTTTTTGAATACTCTATTCACCCCCCCCCCCCTCTAGAGTAGTAAGTATCTTATCCCCTCACTTTCAATTGGTATCAGAGGGAGGTTGGTTATTCAATAACTAAATCCTTATCAGGTTGATTGGTTGAACAGGCTAACACCTGAACCATAAGATCTTGTGATAAGATACTTTGATACCATATTCACTCACATTAGATTCATGGCCCAGTACAAAGATTACTCTAGCACCAGACCTCCAGTATGCAACTTAGCCAAGTTTGGCATCTGGAAGGCAAGAATTAGACTTTACATGAACTCTATTGATGAAGATATTTTTTTCCTCTATCTTAATAGGGCCACCAACACCACCTGCTGCAGCTACTGCTACAAAATCTGCAAATCTCAGTGCAGTGCCACCTCCTGACTATAATGAAACTTACAAGAAGTCCAATATAGCTGATGCCAAAGCTATGAATATTTTGGCTCAGACTATGTCTGATAAGACATTCCAGAAAGTGGCTGATTGCACCTCAGCAAAAGCCATGTGGGACTCACTGAATCAGATTGTAGCTGGTTCAGCTGATGAGAGGAAGGACAGAAGGTCCAACCTCATATCCCAATATGAGAACTTCAAGAAGGAAGAAGCTGAGACAGTAGAAGCTATGTACACAAGGCTCAGCTCCATTATAAATGAGCTGAAGACACTTGATAAGGAGATCACATTGACAGAAGTCAATGATAAAATACTGATGTGCTTCTCCAGCACATGGGATCTCAGAATCTGTCCAATCAAGGAGTCCAGAAGTACAACAGAGATTTCAACTGAAGCTCTCCTTGGCAAGATCAAATCATTTGAGCAAGTACTGAAGACCAGGGAAGCTAAAGCTGAAGCCAAAGCATCTACTCCAACAAGGAAAGGGCACAAACCCTTGCTATTAAGGCTGATGATGAGTCCAAAGTGACTCAATCAAATGAAGAACTGATGGCACTCTTTGCCAAGAGGTTCTATAAGATGGGCAGAAAGGACAACAGAAGAAAGTCATCAAAATATGATGACAAGCCAAGGTATGATAAAATTCCATCTAAAGAAATTGTTTGTTATAGATGCAGGAAGCCTGGACACATTCTCCCTGAGTGTCCAGAGATAAAGCATAAGGAAAGGAGAAAAGAAAAGGAACATGAGAAGCACTATTCCAAGACATCTTCTCACAAATATAAGAAGAAAAAGAAAGGTCTTGTTGCAAAGACCTGGAGTGATACTGAGGAAGACTCCTCTTCCTCCAGCTCCAGTGAAGATGATGAAGAAGAGAAGAAAGCTAAGGAGATTTGCCTTATGGCAATCAATGCCTGCAGTAATAACTTAGCTACAGAGATGACTGAAGATGAGGAGGATGAATTATCTAATGAAGACCAGGTAATTGCATCTTATGATTTTACCTCTGATGAATTTAAGCATGAATTTAAAACTCTTTGCCTAGATTTACTTAGCTCAAAAAAGGAGATTAAGTTGCTTAGAGATAAACTAACTGAATCAGAATCTCTATCTAGTGAAAACATTAGGTTAGAATCTGAACTCACAAGATCATCTGAAGAAATCAAATTTCTTAAATTAGAACTAGCTAAAGCTAAGAGGTTAGAAGATTCACTTAATAGCAGAAGCCTTAAGTTGCTAGAAATCACAAGCACTGCCAACATTAGGACAGGCAACAATAAGTTAGGCTTAGGTGCCTCCCCTAGTGAACCCCCATTGCTCCTTGAATATAATCTGTCTACTCCAGTAAAGTTTGTTTCTGAAAAGGGAGTACACAATACTGAGGTTATTCAAAAGGCTAATAAAACTTTAAATAAGATTAAGAGAGACAAAAGGAATCAAAAATTCATAGAAATACAAAAATCGTCGAACTCCTATCGACGATCGCTGCACCCATCGTCGAACGACAATCGACGATCTCTTAACTCACCTGCTGGGTATAACTACTTAGTAATGAGTGATCGACGATCTCATCCTGAGTCATCGAACAGAGATCGACGATCGTGGAATCCAGAATCCTTTTCTGTAAACCAAGATCGACGATCTGGGTACCGATCGTCGAATATCGATCGATGATCAGAACTAAATTTCCAGAATCATAATAATACTCACAGAAACAATAAGTTTAATAGCAACCCTAGGTCTGCTAATTGGATTATCCCACCTAGGAGATCTCATCCCTTAGGATATCACCCTCAACCTACATATTCTTTCATTTCTAGTTTTTCCTATGTGAAGAACAATGGACCCAAGGTTACCTGGTCCACAATGTTTAATTTATATTATTGCAGGTGAAGACCTATACTATCACTCAGGACAAGTGGTATTTGGATAGTGGATGCTCCAAGCATATGACTGTAAACAAAGAGAAACTTTCAAGCTTCAAAGCCAAGTTGGGACCAAAGGTAGTCTTTGGTGATTCCAGCTGTGGTCAGACTGAAGGATATGGTAAATTCACCATAGGGTCAGTGACTTTCAAGAAGGTAGCTTATGTCACAGGACTGAAGCACAATCTCATTTCTATAAGTCAGCTGTGTGATGTTGGCTACCAGGTTTGGTTTTTTAATACTCTGTGCAATATTATTTTGAATAATAAAGTTGTATTAGTAGGCATTAGGCAAGGAAATATTTATCTTGTAGATTTTAATTCCACCTCTTCTGAAATTTGTTTATTTAATGAGGTGAGTAGTAATAATATTTTGTGGCATAAGAGGCTAGGTCATGTTAACCATAGGAATATATCTAGGTTATCTAAATACAACCTTGTCAGAGGTTTTCCCTCTTGCCCCTACAAGAAGGAAGGCCTATGCAAGGCTTGTGAACTAGGCAAGCAAACTAAGAATAGTTTCAAAGCTGTAAATAAAAGTGATTCAGCTAGAATCTTGTACCTATTGCACTTGGATCTCTTTGGTCCAATAGTTGTACAGAGTCTAGGAGGGAAATTCTATACCCTAGTAATTGTAGATGATTACTCTAGGTTCGCTTGGGTGTTCTTCTTGAGAACTAAATCTGATAACTTTAAAGTTCTTAAAAATTTTCTACTTTGTATACAGACTGAGTACTCTACTCAAGTTGCCTTGATCAGAAGTGATCATGGTACTGAGTTTGAATCTCTTCTTATGCAAGAAATCTGTGAGAAAGAAGGTATCATGCATAGCTTCTCTGCTCCTAGAACTCCTCAACAAAATGGGGTAGTTGAAAGGAAAAATAGAACCCTGATTGAAGCTGCAGGAATATTGTTAGTAGATGCTAATATGCCTCTATCCTTTTGGGCAGAAACAGTTAGCATAGCTAACTATGTACTGAATAGGAGTCTGATACATAAACTAAAGGGGAAGACTCCCTATGAATTGCTTAAAGGAAAGAAACCTAAAATAGATTATTTTAGAATTTTTGGGTGTGTAATTTACATTCACAACAATAACAAAGAATACATTAGAAAGTTTGAAGCAAAGGCATCAATGGGAATCTTTCTAGGATATTCCCAAGTAAGCAAAGCTTATAGGGTATTTAATAAATCCACATTGAAAATTGAAGAGTCAGTACATGTATCTTTTGATGAAACTAACATGTTTTACAGAGTGAAGGAAACTTCTCCCAGTAATCCCTTGCAGGTACCTGACTTGTGCAAGAATTTGGATGAGCTGAAACTCACTCAGGAGATTCAACCTCAACCAACTCTTCAGATAGCTGATTCAGACAGTGATGAAGACCTAATAGAAGTGATTGCAACTCTACCAACAACAAATATAATTCCACCTGAGGAATTGATTCCAACTGCTGTTGAAGATCACATACCACCAACTAATTATGTCACACTTAGAGATCATCATACATCTCAAGTGATTGGAGACATTTCAACTGGTGTGCAAACTAGACATCAACTAAGTCAAGATGTGATGCTTGCTTGTTTTCTTTCTCAGATTGAGCCCCTTATCATAAAAGAAGCTAAGCAAGATCCCCACTGGATCATTGTTATACAAGAGGAGCTAAACCAGTTTGAAAGGTGTAAAGTTTAGAATTTGGTTCCAAGACCAAAAGGTCAACTGGTTATAGGCACCAAATGAGTGTTTAGAAACAAGTTGGATGCTCAATGAATTATTATAAGGAATAAAGCAAGGCTTGTAGCACAGGGCTACAGACAGGAAGAAGGCATAGATTATGATCAGACATTTGCTCCTGTTGCAAGGCTAGAGGCAATAAGGATCTTTCTAGCCTATGTAGCCTACATGAAGTTTAAGGTGTTCCAAATGGATGTAAAGAGTGCATCCCTGAATGGAGAGCTAAAGGAAGAGGTATTTGTTGAACAACCCCCTGGTTTTATTTCTTCAACTTATCCCTCACATGTTTTTAATTTGCAAAAAGCTCTGTATGGACTTAAGCAGACTCCTAGAGCATGGTATGAAACTCTAGCTAGTTTCCTATTAGAACATAAGTTTGTTAGAGGCATAGTTGATAGAACTATTTTTATTAAGCACCACAAGGGTAAGATCCTGTTGGTTCAAATTTATGTGGATGACATTATATTTGGTTCCACTTATCCCAAACTATGCAAAAGGTTCTCAGACCTAATGCATTCTAAGTTTGAGATGAGTAGTATGGGTGAGCTGTCTTATTTCCTTGGTCTCCAAGTGAAACAAGATGCTGATGTCATCTTCATCTCCCAATCTAAATATGCCAAGGAATTGGTAAAGAAGTTTTGGATGGCAGATGCTTCTGCAATGCACACTCCTATGGCTACTAATGTAGTTATTGATTCTGATGAAAAGGGCAAGCCTGTTGATCAAAAATATTATAGGGCCATTGCTGGTTCCCTATTATATCTAACTACAAGTAGGCCTGATATAATGTTTGCCACATGCCTCTGTGCTAGATTTCAGGTCAACCCCAAGCAATCTCACTTAACTCTTCTTAAGAGAATCTTAAGATACTTGAAGGGATGCCCAAATTTAGGACTTTGGTACCCAGCTGAATCAGAATTTGAGTTGATTGGATACTCAAATGATGACTATGCTGGCTGTAGAGTTGACAGGAAGAGCACCTCAGGGACTTGTCAGTTCCTAGATGAGAGATTAGTCTCTTGGTTTTGCAAGAAGCAGTCTTCTGTTTCAACCTCAACTGCAGAGGCTGAATATATAACAGCTGCTAGTTGCTGTTCACAGATACTGTGGATTCAAAATCAACTCTTGGATTATGGGTACACACACAAAAACACCAAAATTATGTGTGACGGTACCAGTGCTATTTCCATAGCACAAAATCATGTGCACCATTCTATAACTAAGCACATAGACATTAGACACCATTTTCTTAGAGACTGTGTTGACAAGAATAAAATAAATCTCGAGTTTATACCCACAGATCTTCAGAGAAGTGGTATTTTACAAAGCCTTTAGATAAACAGAAACATCTATTCTTTTTGAATCAACTAGGCATGATGAATGGATCAGACAAAGTGTAAAAATTTGCTAAGTTAAAATCTGTTCTGAGATCGTCAAACAGTATTCGAACATCGTCGAACAGGTTGAGCTAAATTGTCGACCCTTGGTCTACGACAGCTCTTTGCTTTTAGAGACAGAAATCGTCGATCGACGATCGACGACTCTGCTTCGGAAATCGATCGTTGATCGATGATCGACGACCGATTCTCCTGATCTTCATTCTGAGATCGACGATTCTAGTTAATTTCTAAATGATCGTCTATTTAGGTCTGAAGATTATCGACGGAGCTCGCCTTTTCGTATTCTGCTTCTAGAACTATTTCGAGCTCTCGTCCCGCGCTTTCTACCCCTCTCTTCTTGCGATTTCTCTCGTCGATTCCATGGAGATTTCCTCTGCAATCCTGTCCGTGATGAAGTTTGATGCCGGTTTCAGTGTTGATTTTGATTCATTCAGCGACTGCAAACAAGTTTTCCGTAAAATGCTGCAGTTATGTGATGATCAAGGTCTCAAGAAACTCATGTCTACAAAAATCAAACTCCACCTATCAGAAATAAAGGAATGGGTTTTTACATCTTCTTCCGATGACAAAGCAATGACAGGAACCATCAACGGTGTGGAGGTAACTCTTACTCCTGAAATTCTGACTGAAATCTTTGAGTTAAAGAATGGATCTGATGAGTATGAGCAAGATACTGCTGAGTATGGTAGAATGCTGATAGAGATGGGACATGCAGAAGGCATTCCATCTAAGCTCTTGAAAGTAAATTTATCTGTTGGATTTAAATTCTTGGCTGACTTGGTTGGAAAAGTTTTGCTTGGAAAGCATTCAGCCCATGAAAACATCAACAGGCAACAATTTGCCTTGATGTCAGCAATACTGAATAAGAAATCAATCAACTGGGCTGGATTGATATTTGAATTGCTCAGGAAAAAGAACAACAAGAAAGAGGTGACTCAAGGAAGGTTGATTGGGTTCTTTCTATCAAAGAAAGCTTCCCAGCTGTTAGGCTCTACTCCTACAGCAATCAATGTCAGCAAGAGAATTGATCCTTCTCTGTTTATTAAGTGGAAAAGGACCATCCAGAAACCATCAAAGGTTGGGTCTGCCCCTATAATATTTGAGGGCACAATGGCTCCTGAAGACACTTCCCACCCTAGTGAAGAAGTTCCTGCTTCATCCTCTGTTGGTACCCTAGTTGTGATTTGGCTTATGTAATCCCTTTCCAGCCCCTCTTGATCCATATAACTATATATGATCATGTTTAGACTTTGTTTAGTCTCCCTAGGGTAGTTTATATCTGACCTAAAGTTTAGATTAGAAGTTGTAGAATGAATTTTTGGTTAAGGTTTTTTTTTCCGTTCGACCATCGTCGAATGAGGCCTCGCGATCGTCGATCAGTGGTCGACGATAGCAGGGCTATAGAATCGTTGAAGTCAAGACAATTATCGTCGACCGATGGTCGACGATCTCAGAGCAAGCTTATTATGCTCTGAAGGTTGGTCGACGATCTGCTATCAGCAGTTCGACGATTGTGGTCTTGCTTCACGATTTCTGTCTCGACAGATCTCTGCCTTAGTCGTCGACATCATGAGATGTTCGACGATTTCTGTGTTAACAGATTTTCTGCTTTAGTCGACGATATCTTGAGCTGGTCGACGATTGCCGTTCGACGATTTCTGTTTCGACAGATTTCTGCTTTTAGTCGACGATCTGTTAGCTAGGTCGACGATCATCGAACCCCTGTTCGACGATTTCTGTCTGCCTTTAACAATTTGCACTTATTTTATTCCTTGGTTTATTTCCAAGTGTTTTAGCGTGTGGTTAGAAAGATTTTCTGAAGAATGTTTTTGCTAATTTATGACTTAAATTCAAATGAATTACTTACCAAATATGTTAAGCATAAATTACGGGATTTCGTATTTTGATAAAGCATTTTTGTCTTATTATACAAAATATATTGCCAGGCTGTATTCTAGCCGTTGGCGGTGTATGCTATTTCCAAGAACGATAAGTCTTTATGCTGAGATTTTTTTATTCATTTATTTCCTTATTGGGACTGACAGAGAGCTAATAGGTCATTCTATTCCTATTGCTATATTCTATTTTGAGATAATCTGTTGCAGGGCTCGAGAATTCAAATCAATAGAGCCGTTCCAAAAGATAAATGAGAAGACATATTTAAGAGAGATTTTTTCTCAGAAAAACAAGACGTTACAAATATAGAGAGATTTTTTTTGTGCTGGATTCTCTCAAGCATCTCCAGAGCAACTCTTCACAATCTCACAATCAGAAGAAGAAAAGTTTTTCCTGAAGCATAAGCCCAGAGCAATTTCTTTCATTCTCAAGTCTCCTGAGCATCTGCTTAGAGTTTTCAAGACTTCAGAAAGAGCTTCAGATCTGCTTCACGTGCTCCAGAATCTGAAGACCTGATAAAAATCAGTCTACAGATCTCTGAGGATTTAGTTTCAGTATATCTGAAACTCCTTCATCCTGAAGCAAAGGCTTTCCCTGGACTTCCACTGAGCCAGGGGGAGACTTTGATTCTTTAGAGAATCCACAAGTCTTCTCTAATCTGTATTAACAACAGAGAAGACAATCTAACCCTCTCAACCCCTTTGTAAAAGAGTTTTCACACCTCTTCAAAAGTGAACATTGGTGACAGGGCACCTTATCAACAACCTGTGGTTGAGCATCCTTATCAAAAGCTCAAAGGGTATGTTTGATCTACCTGAATCAGATCATTGGTGGCAGGGCACCTTAGCAAAAACCTGTAGTGGATTCCTACCAGGGTGGTAGAAGAGTGGAGTACCTATTAAGAGGGAACCACTATATATCCTGTGTCTCTCTGGCTGCTTTTGTTTAATTGTTTATTCTGTAGCTGTGATAGAACTACCTAGGATTGCTAGTTGCTGTGATAGGTTTAGAGTTAAACTGAAATTTCAGTTAACTCTCTCACTTGTGCACGTCATTGTGTTAGGCTCTTAGGGTTCAAGTATCAGATTATTTTATTCCGCAAATAAACTCGAAGAGAGCTGACTAGTTATTCATAAAATTTGAATACTCTATTCAGCCCCCCTCTAGAGTAGTTTACAACTTATCCCCTCACTTTCAATTGGTATCAGAGGGAGGTTGGCTATTCATACAGGCTAACACCTGAGTTAAAAGATCCTGTGATAAGTTGTTTCCTGATACCATTCACAAACACTTTCACACATGGCCCAGTCTAAGGATTATTCAAGCACCAGACCTCCTGTATGCAACTTGTCCAAGTTTGGCATATGGAAGGCCAGGATAAGACTATACATGAATTCTATTGATGAAGATATTTTTTCTTCTATTTTGACAGGACCACCTGCTAGGCCTGCTGCTGCTTCCACTTCTACTGATCTCAGTGCTGTGCCACCACCTGACTACAATGAAACTTACAAGAAGGCAAAAGCAGCTGATGCAAAAGCAATGAATATCCTAGCTCAGACAATGTCTGATGAAATATTCCAGAAGCTTGCTGAATGTACCTCAGCCAAAGCTATGTGGGATTCCCTCAACCACATAGTTGCTGGCTCAGTTGACGAGAGGAAGGACAGGAGATCCAACCTCACTTCTCAGTATGAAAATTTCAAGAAGGATGATGCTGAAGACATTGACACAATGTACACAAGACTCAGTTCAATAATAAGTGAACTGAGGTCCTTGGACAAGGAGATAACTTTGTCAGAAGTCAATGACAAGATCCTGATGTGCCTTCCCATCTCTTGGGACTCAAGGATATGGCCCATCAAGGATGGAAGAAACACTGTGGAACTCTCCACAGAAGCTCTGTTGGGAAAGCTCAAGTCATATGAGCAAACTTTAAAGAGCCAAGCTGCTGCAATTGAAGCAAAAACTCCTACACCTACAAATAAAGAGCATTCTCTAGCTCTTAAGGCTGCTGAGACTTCTGAAGGAAGTCAATCAAATGAGGAGTTACTGGCACTCATTGCCAAAAGGTTCTTCAACATGGGAAGAAGAGACCTCAGAAAGAAGTTTTCCAAGTATGAGGACAAACCAAGGTATGACAAAACTCCATCTAAAGAAATCATCTGTTATGTTTGCAGCAAGCCTGGACATATTGCTCCAGATTGTCCAGAGAAGAAACACAAGGAGAAGAAACATGAGAAAGAGTACAGGAAGCACCACTCCATGTCCTCCTCACACAAATACAAGAAGAAGGACAAGGGATTTGTGGCTGCTACCTGGAGTGAAACAGAAGAGGACACCTGCTCCTCTAGCTCCAGTGATTCAGAAGAAGAAGAAGAGAAGAAAGCCAAAGAGGTCTGCCTCATGGCTATTGATGCCTGCAGCTCTCTGTCAGCTGTAGAGAATTCTGAAGAAGAAGGAGATAATGAAGAAGATTCCCTTATGGAAGACCAGGTAATCGACTCATTTGATTTCTCATCTCCTGAGTTCAAATTAAAATTTAAGACTCTATGTTTAGATTTACTATTATCTGAAAAAGAAATTAAGTCACTTAGATTAAAGATAATGGAACTAGACATGGAAAGTACTGAAATAATTAGATTAGAAAAGGAATTAGAAAGCTCAAAAGAAGAAGTAACATTCCTAAAATTAGAACTAGCTAAATCTAAGAGATTAGAAGAACAATTAAATGGCAGAAGCCTTAAATTATCTGAAATAACTAGTATAGCAAACACTAGGGTTGGTAATGATAAACTAGGCTTAGGTGCTACATCTAGTGAACCCATCCTCCTCACAAAGGAGAGATTTAGCACTCCAGTAAAATTTATTTCTGAATCAGGAATAAAGAATACTGAGGAAATTGAAAAATGCAAGAAAATTCAGAATAAGATTAAGAAAGAGAACAGGAAGAAAAAATTTCTAGCTTTACAGAAATCGTCGAACATTAATCGACGATCGTCAAACCAATCGTCGAACGTCTATCGACGATCGCTGAACACCTTCACTAAGTATGATATCTTCGGTGCAGGAGATCGACGATCTCATCTTGAGTCGTCGACCAGTGATCGACGATCTCATCATGAGTCATCGACCAGTGATCGACGATCGTGGAATCCAGAACAAAGCACTACCACAAATGATCGACGATACGACTTGCGATCGTCGACCGTGGATCGACGATCTGGACTTAAGCTGGAAAATAAATTTCAAACTTCCAGAATTGCAAATCCCAATCACTACCCTATGTCGTTTAATCCTTTAACTGAATGGATTATCCCACCTAGGATATCACACCCTTTAGGATATAAATCTAAGCCTGCAAAATCTTTTATATCTAGTTTTTCTTTTGTGAAGAATACTGGACCCAAGGTAACCTGGGTCCACAATGTATAATTGATATCTTTGCAGGTGAAGACCTATCCAGTCATACATGACAAATGGTATCTGGATATTGGATGCTCAAAGCATATGATAGGAAAGAAGAAGAATCTGTCAGGGTTCAAAGCCAAGCTGGGACCAAAAGTTGTATTTGGGGATTCCAGCTGTGGACAGACTGAAGGGTATGGCAGCTTCACCATAGGAGCTGTAACATTCAAGAAGGTTGCTTATGTCTCTGGACTAAAGCACAACCTAATCTCTGTAAGCCAAATGTGTGATACTGGGTACAAGGTATGGTTTACTGACACTGCTTGTAATATTGCTTTAAATAATACTGTTGTGTTAGTAGGTATTAGAATTGGTAATGTTTATGTTGTAGATTTTAACTCATCCAAATCTGAAATATGCTTATTTAATGAAGTAACCAGTAATAATACCCTTTGGCATAAGAGACTTAGTCATGTAAATTTGAAAAACATTTCTAGGTTGGCTAAATACAATCTTGTGAGAGGCTTACCTTCTTGCCCCTACAAGAAGGAAGGCCTTTGCAAAGCTTGTCAATTAGGTAAGCAAACAAGAAATAGCTTTAAATCAGTTAATAAAAGTGATTCTCCCAGGATCCTGTACTTGCTACATTTGGATTTATTTGGTCCTATTGCTGTACAGAGTCTTGGAGGAAAGTCTTACACTTTAGTAATTGTAGATGACTTCTCTAGGTTCACTTGGGTATTCTTCTTGAGAACTAAGGCTGATAACTTCAAGGTTCTTACAGATTTTCTAAAGTGTATACAGAGTGAGTACTCTACTCAGATTGCTTTGATCAGAAGTGATCATGGTACTGAGTTTGAGTCTCTTCTTATGCAAGAATTCTGTGAGAAGGAAGGTATCAAACATAGCTTCTCTGCTCCTAGAACTCCTCAACAAAATGGGGTAGTTGAAAGGAAAAACAAAACCCTAATTGAAGCTGCAAGTACATTGTTGGCAGATGCTAACATGCCTCTGTCCTTTTGGGCTGAAGCAGTTAGCACAGCTAACTATGTATTGAACAGAAGCCTGATACATAAACTTAAGGGTAAGACTCCCTATGAGTTACTTAAGCAAGTGAAACCTAAAATAGACTATTTTAGAGTATTTGGCTGTGTTGCTTTTGTTCATAATAATAACAAAGAATACCTTAGAAAATTTGAGGCAAAAGCTTCAATGGGAGTTTTTCTAGGATACTCTCAAGTAAGCAAAGCCTATAGGGTCCTCAATAAATCCTCTCTTAAGATAGAAGAGTCTGCACATGTCTCTTTTGATGAGACAGTCATGTATTATAAGGAGAAGGAATCTTCCTCTAATAGTACAGTGCAAGTCCTAGGAGTAAGTAAGGATTTGGAAGATTTGAGACTCACACAGGAGAATCATCCCCTACAAACTCCTCAGGTTGCTTCTTCAGATTCTGAATCTGATGTAGAACTTCTTGAAGTTAAAGCACCTGCTCCAACAGTTGATCAAATCCCACATGAGGAATTAAATCTTGAACATGTTGAAGATCAAATCATTGTTGAACCTACTAATCTTGTCACACTTAGAGATCATCCTGTATCTCAAGTGATTGGAGACATTTCAGTAGGAGTCCAGACAAGACATCAACTCAACAAAGATGTGATGTTTGCTTGTTTCCTTTCTCAGGTTGAGCCCCTAACCATTAAAGATGCTGAGCTTGATCCACACTGGATTATAGCCATGCAAGAGGAACTTAACCAGTTTGAAAGATGTAAAGTTTGGACTTTGGTTCCAAGACCAAGAGGCCAACTGATCATAGGCACCAAGTGGGTGTTTAGAAACAAGCTTGATGCCCAAGGCATAGTAGTTAGGAATAAGGCTAGGCTAGTAGCTCAAGGCTATAGACAGGAGGAAGGCATAGATTATGATCAGACCTTTGCCCCTGTAGCTAGACTAGAAGCCATTAGGATTTTCCTAGCATATGCTGCCTATAAGAAATTTAAGGTCTTCCAAATGGATGTGAAGAGTGCCTTCCTCAATGGAGATTTAAAGGAAGAAGTGTTTGTTGAACAACCACCAGGGTTTGTTTCATCAACCTTACCCACTCATGTGTTCAAACTCCAAAAGGCTCTATATGGACTTAAGCAAGCTCCTAGAGCTTGGTATGAGACCTTAGCAAATTTCCTTCTAGAACACAAGTTTGTGAGAGGTGTAGTAGATAGAACTCTATTTATTAGACATCATAAGGACTCACAACTGTTAGTTCAAATCTATGTAGATGACATTATATTTGGCTCTACTGATCCCAAACTGTGCAAGAGGTTCTCTGAACTAATGCACTCCAAGTTTGAGATGAGCAGCATGGGTGAGTTATCCTATTTCCTTGGTCTCCAAGTGAAACAGTGTGTTGATGGTATCTTCATTTCTCAATCAAAATATGCCAGAGAGCTGGTTAAAAGATTTGGAATGTCTGATGCCTCATCAATGAGCACACCTATGGCCTCAAATGCAGTTATTGATTCTGATGTCAATGGCAAGTCTGTTGATCAAAAGAACTATAGAGCCATTGTTGGTTCCCTGCTGTATTTGACTGCTAGTAGGCCTGACATAATGTTTGCTACATGCCTATGTGTTAGGTTTCAGGTCAACCCAAAGGAATCTCACTTAACTCTTCTCAAGAGGATCTTGAGATACCTTAAGGGATGCCCTAACTTAGGACTGTGGTACCCAGCTGAGTCAGGATTTGAATTAATTGGATATTCAGATGCTGATTATGCTGGTTGTAGAGTTGACAGGAAAAGCACCTCAGGGACCTGTCAGTTCCTGGGAGAGAGACTTGTCTCTTAGTTTTGTAAGAAACAGGCATCTGTGTCTACTTCAACTGCTGAGGCTGAGTATATAGCAGCGGCTAGTTGTTGTTCACAGATCCTGTGGATTCAAAATCAGCTAGCGGATTATGGGTATACACACTCAAAAACAAAAATTCTGTGTGACAGTACCAGTGCAATATCAATTGCTCAAAATCCTGTGCACCATTCCAGGACCAAGCACATTGAGATTAGACATCATTTTCTGAGAGATAATGTGGAAAAGAACAAGATAGCAATGGAATTTATATCCACAGACCTGCAGAGAGGAGATATTTTCACTAAGCCCCTTGATGAACAAAGGCATTTGTTCTTCCTGAACCAGCTTGGTATGATTAATGGTTCAAAGTAGTGAAAATTTGGTTAGTTTTGTTTTCTGTCTAAAATCGTCGAACGACTGCTCGACGATCTTCGACCAGGTCAGAACTATCGTCGACCAACGGTCGACGACAGCTCGTTCGGTAGTAAGGCAGAAATCGTCGATCAACTGGTCAACGATCTCTCCTTAGGTATCTATCGTCGACCAGTGGTCGACGACAGATTTTTCGTGCTATGTGGAAAATCGTCGACCAACATATATTGATCGACGATCGTGGTGACTGCTTGTTGTCGGTCGATGTTTTTTTCGTTTAGTCAAAAATTGACTATCGTCGGTCATTGTTCGACGACCGATTTTATTCCGGGATCGACGATCGCAGATTTATATCTGATAGTCGATTTAGGTCTGGAGATCGTCGTCCTTCCGTTCCGTCTTTTCATATTCCATCTTCTGGCTTAGAATTCGCTCTCGAACTCTAATCCCGCACGATTCTCTTCTCCCCTGCCTTGCATCTCGATTCGTCATTCTCTCTTCAAATCTAATGGCGATTCCTTCTGCAGTTCTCTTCGGAATGAAGTTCGACACTGGCTTCTGTGTCGACTTTGATTCTTTCAGCCGATGTGATCAACCCATCCAAGACATTCTGCAGCTGTGTGAAGATCAAGGGCTAAAGAAATTCATGTCATTCTCACCAAAGATTCATATACCAGAGATTCGAGAATGGGTATATACCTCGTCCTCCAGCGACGAAGCGATGACTGGAAAGATAAATGGAGAGGAGGTCATCCTGACTCCTGAAGTTCTGACTGAGTTGTTTGGTCTACCAACCGGTACTGAGGACAATGAGAAAAATTCAGAGGAATATGGCCGCATGCTAACCGTGATGGGCCATGCTGAGGGTATTCCAGCTAAGCTGCTGAAAATAAACCTGTCTCCAGAGTACAAGTTTCTGGCAGACCTGGTAGGCAAGGTCGTTTTGGGAAAGCACTCTGCTCACGACAACATCAACAGGCAACAATTTGCCTTAATGTCAGTATTGGTGAATAAGACGCAGATTGCCTGGGGAAAAGTTCTGTTTGAACTAATAAGGAGAAAGAACAATCAGAAAGAAGTAAACCTTACCATGGTGTTGGGTGTGTTTCTATATGTGAAAGCACCCCTGCTGCTTATTTCTGCACCCTCCGCAGTCAACGCCAGCAAAAGGTTGGACCCCTCTCTGTTCAAGAAATCTCAGAGAGTTATCAAGAAGTCAGCCAGGGTTGATCCTAACCCTCCATCAGACACAAGGGCTGATTCATCCACTCTCCAGCTTGCTGGGGAAGGCTCAGCAATCCCTTCATCCTCCCTCTTTACCCCTGCATCCTCATCTCCTGCATTACCCTCCACACAATCTGCAGTGCCACCACAACATGCATCTTCCATCTTACATGCATCTCCACCCCAGTCACCCATACCACAACATCTGGCAGCCGCAGCCAGTGTTGACATGGTCACTGCTACCATCCTCACACACTTATCTCAACATGAATCCCACACTCATGCTGATGTTCACTCATCTCCACATGATTCATTTGATCATGTGGTAGATCATACTGCTTCCATTCCATCCACCTCTACATCCTCAGCATTTCAGATAACTCCTGAATTGCTTGCACAAATTGTAGAGCTCATCACTCCATCCATACAAAAAATGATTGAGGCTGCCAATGCCCCTCTCATTGCATCCATCAAAGCCCTTACTGAAGCCATCAAATCATTTCCACCCTCTGCTGAGCCCTCTTCAGTAAGATGCATGACTCCAGTCCCCACTGAAGTCATGTAGGGGGAGATGTCTGTTGAAGTGGTCTCAGGTGATGCCTTGGCCCTTCAGGACAACTCTTCTCTTCCCCTTACAGCAATTGTAGAAGAACATCAAGAGTTTCCAGAGAAAGAGTCTCTAATGAAAGATCTAGAGCAATCAGAAGGTAAAAACACTTCCTCTAAAGGTTATAATCAGGATTTTAAACTTCTAATCTTTATCTAACAAAGACATTCACTCCCTAGTGAATCTATCTTCTGATGAAGATCTCCCAGAGAAAAATAATGAGGAAGTCCTCATGGACTTGTGTGAAAAAGTTTCAATAAACACTACTGACTCAGAAGTAGTGGTTCAACAACTTGAGAATGCTACTGCTCAACCAGATGGTATAGTTTTATTTAAGTTTTTAATTAATTCACTCCAACTTGGAGTTAATTTCTTATTCCTTCCTATCCCATCTCAGCTGCTGATGATCCTGCATCAGCATTGTAAGATGATGCTGCAAATTCCATTGAAGATTTGGAATCCTATCTTAACCTAGACTGTGAGTCCTCACTCACATCTACTCCTCTTGTTCCTTCTTTTCAAGATGAAAGTGAGGGGATAAGTTGTAAACTACTCTAGAGGGGGGGTGAATAGAGTATTCAAAATTTTATGAACACTTAGTCAGCTCCCTTGGAGTATATTTGCGGAATAGAAAATCTGATACTTGAACCCTAAGAGCCTAGCACAGTGAGGTGCACAAGTGAAAGAGTTAACTGAAATTTCAGTTTAACTAAAAACCTATCACAGCAACTAGCAATCCTAGGTAGTTCTATCACAGCCACAGAATAAACAAATCAGCAAGAACCAGAGAGACACAGGATATATAGTGGTTCCCTTTAAATAGGTACATCCACTCTTCTACCACCCTGGTAGGAATCCACTACAGGTTTTTGCTAAGGTGCCCTGCCACCAATGATCTGATTCAGGTAGATCAAACAGACCCTTTGAGCTTTTGATAAGGATGCTCAACCACAGGTTGTTGATAAGGTGCCCTGTCACCAACGTTCACTTTTGAAGAGGTGTGAACAAACTCTTTTTACAAAGGGGTTGAGAGGGTTAGATTATCTTCTCTGTTTTAAATACAGATTAGAGAAGATTTGTGGATTCTCTAAAGAATCAAAGTCTCCCCCTGGCTCAGTGGAAGTCCAGGGAAAGCCTTTGCTTCAGGATGAAGGAGTTTCAGATAAACTGAAACTAAATTCTCAGAAATCTGAAGACTGATTTTTATCAGGTCTTAAGATTCTGGAGCACTTGAAGCAGATCTTGAGCCTTTTCTGAAGTCTTTGAAAACTCTAAGCAAATGCTCAGGAGACTTGAGAAACAAAGCTGATTGCTCTGGGCTTTTTGCTTCAGGAAAACTTTTCTTCTTCTTGTTGAGATATTGTGAAGAGCTGCTCTGATGATGCTTGAGCGAATGAATAATCTTTCTCTGTGTCTGTTACTATATCTTTTCTGAGAGCAGAATCTCTTTTAAATATGTCTTCACGTTTTCCTTTGAAACGGCTCTATTGATTTGAATTCTCGAGCCCTGCAACAGATTATCTCAAGATAGAATATAGCAATAGGAATAGAATGGCCTATTAACTTTCTGTCAGTCCCAATAAGGAAATAAATGAATAGGGAAATATCTCAGCATAAAGATTTATCGTTCTTGGAAATAGCATACACCGCCAACGGCTAGAATACAGCCTGGCAATATATTTTGTATAATAAGACAAAAATGCTTTATCAAGAATACTGAATCCCGTAATTTATGCTTGACAGAATTTGTAATCAATTTATTTGAATTTAAACCATAAATTTAGCAACAATAATATCCGAGAATCAATCTAACCACCAACTAAAACACTTGGAAATAAACCAAGGAATAGAATAAATACGAACAGATAAAAGCAGACAGAAAACGTCGAAGAGGAGTTCGATGATCGTCGACCTGCAAACAGATCGTCGACCAATAGCAGGAATCTGTCGGAACAGAAATCGTCGACCACAAATCGTCGACCAGCTAACAGATCGTCGACCAGCAACCAGATAGTCGACCAGCAAAGGCAAATATCTGTCGAGACAGAAATCGTGAAGCAAGAACACGATCGTCGACCTGAAGATGACAGATCGTCGACCATCCTTCAGAGCGTAGTAAGCTTGCTCTGAGATCGTCGACCAACGGTCGACGATAATTGTCTTGACTTCAAAGATTCACTAGCCCTGCTATCGTCGACCATTGATCGACGATCGCGAGGCCTCGTTCGACGATGGTCGAACGGAAAAGCCTTATCTACAAAAACATCTAGAACTTCTAACCTAAGCTCTAGGTCAGTTTATAAACTGCCCTAGGGAGACTAAACAAAGTCTAACCATGATCACATATATCTTTATATGGATCAAGAGGGGCTGCAAGGGGATCACATAAGCCAAATCACATCTAGGGTACCAACAATCTCCCCCTATTTGGGTTATGTTATCCAATCCAGTTTAAAAGGCTAAAGCAGACAACAACAAATCTAAAGATTAACCAGAATGATAAAACACAGGCAATACACAGAAAATATATCAAGCATAAATCAGCAGAAATGGAATGTATCAAGCAGATTTATCAGCAAGCTTAGCATCAGATGAGTTTTTAGGTATTGCAGCTGGTTTGAAAATAATTTCTCTGTTAGGGTTTGCTGCTTGTCTCTTGGATAGCATTAGATCATGTTCACCTATGATTTTCTTTTCAGCATAACTAGGTAGAATTGCAGCAGGATGTAGTCTCATGTATTCTTCAGTGTCAAAGGCTTCTGGATTGACTTGAATTCTGCTTAGTTCCTTTTCTCTGAATTCTGACATTGTTGAGTAAGCTGAGGGATCTAATCCTTGAGATTTGGCTCTCTCCATCATGCTTAGAGCAATAGACTCTTTGAATCTTGCCATGGAGGCAATCCTTTCAGCTTCAGTTTTGTCTGATGGAGAGGGAGGTCTATCAGTATCTGTATGAGCTGCAATCTCTATGTTTCTTTGAAGAGCTGTAGCAAGTTTGCTTGAATCAAGAGGAATCTGCACAGCCTTCTTAGGATCAGTTTGAGCATATAGAGATTTTGGAGGTGCAAGCTCAATGAACTTTTTGTGGGATTTTTCTGAAAAGACCACTCTTTTTCCTTTTGAGTCAGTTGTTTCAGCAGCAGCAGGCTTTCTTGAAGACGGGGATGGACCTTTCCTGTGAGGAGAAGGAGGAGGAGAGAATGTAGGGCGCTGAAAAGTCATCTCCTTTATTTGTTCAGCGAGAGCATTGTCATTTCTTTTATTTCCTTGTCCTAAACCACTTTGGCTTCCCTGGCCTTGTCTACTTCTTCTCTGATAAGATTGAGAGGGGTTGGAACTGGCTGATCTACCAATTGGAACAGAAGAGATACTTCCAGAGGCTCCAGCACCAGGAGGTGGAGGAGGGCCTCTGGGGGGGAATTTCTGAACTGGAGAGTCATATCTCTTTGTCCTCTTCTTCTCTTTAGTCTGATTCTTTGACAATCTCATCCAGGGTTGGAATTCCTTGCTCTTAGGATCTATTCCCTTCAGAATGTAATAGGGAACATCCTTGTTAGGATTTGCAGTAGAAGGAGCAGGGGCTTTTCTTTTCTTGGAAGCAGCTCTTTTTCTTTTCTTAGAGGAGTCAGAATCATCAGAGTCATCATCATCATCATCAGAATGAGATGAGTCTTTCCCAGCATAGTCATCATAGTTTTGTTCAGATGGATCTTTGGGAGCAAGTTCAGCTTTGTCTTTATTTTCTCTTTCTTCTTTCTCTTTAGCTTCTTCAATGGCATCTTGCCTAAGAAGGGCATCCAGATCAACATTTGGAGCACTTTTCCATAGCTCTGATTCTGGATACAACTCAGGAACTGTCTTGGGGACCAGTTCTGCAATGGAAGGAGTGGATATAGGATAGGTGAGGATAGGAGGAGAAAAGATGACAATATCTGCAGGGGCAGATGCTTTCTCTAGAGAGATGGCTAGGGAATCCAGATGATAATTAGCCATCCCTTCAATGTACTCAGAGGCAATGTTCTCAGCCACAAAGGCTATAAATTGTTCTAGGTTTAGAGTACCTGAGCTTGAGTCCATTTCAGTCATCTTGGGAGCACTGTCTGCCCTATCTTGCACTTTTTCAATTTCTTCAGCAGCAGCATCAGCATTTATGGTTGTGCCTGTATGCAAAGAGAGATAGGTTAACAACCAAGTGGGAATAAAATATTCCCCCCAAGGTGAACAAACAACAGGTAATAGATAGGATTACCTGAAGATCTACACAGGATACCACTTTGCATCTAGGAAGGAGGTTATAATTCCTTCTAGATGTTCAGTGACATCAGGGATAGACACCTCTGCAAGGCACAAGAGGAGTGCCATACAGGAAAAGAAAAGAGTATCCTTGACCAAGGGGTCATCAAGGTACTCAGGTCTATAAGGGACCATTTTCTCTTGAAGAGAAGGAACAAGAGGAGTAGATGTGAGTGAGGACTCACAGTCTAGGTTCAGATAGGATTCTAAATCTTTATCAGAATCAAGGGACTTAGCAGCATCAACTTGCAATGCTGATGTGAGATCATCAGCAGCTGTGATGGAAAGGAAAGAATAAGAAATTAACTCTAAGTTGGAGTTAGAATTAATTAGAATCTTAAATAAAGCTATACCATCAGGTTGAGCATCATCGTTTTCACAAACGTCCATGGGGACTTCCTCAGTTTCTTTTTCAGGAACTTCTTCCTCAGAAGCTAGATTCACTGGAGAGTGAATGTCTTTGTTAGATACAAATATCAAATTGAAGTCCTGATTATAACCTTTGGAGGAAGAATTTTAAGGTTTACCTTCTGGTTCTTTCTCTTGACTCTCTTGAGGTTCTTCTGCAGATCCTTGAAGGGGAAGAGAGGAATTATCCTGAAGGGTCAGGGCATCACCTGAGACCACTTCAACAGACATCTCCCCCTGCATGACTTCAGTGGGGACTGGAGTCATGCATTTTACAGAAGGGGGCTCAGCAGAAGATGAGATGGATTTGATGGCGTTAGTGAGAGAATTGATGGAGGCAATGAGAGGGGCATTGGCAGCCTCAATCATGCTTTGGATGGAGGGAGTGATGAGCTGTACAAGGTGTGCAAGCATTTCAGGGGATATCTGAAATGCTGATGATGTAGAGGTGGATGGAATGGAGGCAGGATGATCTGCCACATAATCAAATGAGTCATGTGGAGATGGGTGAACATCAACATGAGTGTGGGAGTCATGTTGAGAGAGATGCGAAAGGATGGTAGCAGTCACCATGTCAACACTGGCTGAAGCTGCCAGGTGTTGTGGTGTTGGTGACTGGTGTGGAGATGCAGGTGGAATGAACGATGCATGTTGTGATGGCACTTCAGATTGAGTGGTGGGTAATGCAGGAGATGTAGATGCAGGGGTAAGGAGGGAGGATGAAGGGATTGCTGAGCCTTCCCCAGTAAGCGGGAGAGCGGCCGAATCAGCCCTTGTGTCTGAAGAAGGGTTAGGATCAACCCTGGCAGACTTCTTGATAATCCTCTGGGATTTCTTGAATAGAGAAGGATCCAACCTCTTGCTGGCGTTTACTGCGGAGGGTGCAGAAACGAGCAGCAGGGGTGCTTTCACATATAGAAACACACCCAGTACCCTTGCAAGGTTTACCTCTTTCTGATTGTTCTTTCTCCTTATTAGTTCAAACAGAACTTTTCCCCAGGCAATCTGTGCCTTATTCACCAAGGCTGACATCAGGGCAAATTGTTGCCGGTTGATGTTGTCATGAGCAGAATGTTTTCCCAGGACGACCTTACCCACCAGGTCGGCCAGAAACTTGTATTCTGGAGACAAGTTTATCTTCAGCAGCTTAGCCGGAATCCCTTCGGCATGGCCCATCACAGTGAGCATGCGGCCATATTCCTCTGTGCTTTGCTCATATTCCTCAGAACCTGTTGGCAGTCCAAACAACTCAGTCAAAACTTCAGGAGTCAGAGTGACCTCCTCGCCATTTATCTTTCCGGACATCGCTTCGTCGCTGGAGGACGAGGTGTATACCCATTCACGAATTTCTGGTATATGAATCTTAGGAGAGAACGACATAAATTTCTTGAGGCCTTGGTCTTCGCATAGCTTCAGAATATCTTGGATTGGTTGATCGCATCGGCTGAAAGAATCGAAGTCGACACAGAAGCCAGTGTCGAACTTCATTCCGAACAGAACAGCAGAAGGAATCGCCATAGAATTTGAGAGAAGATGGCGAATCGAGAAGCAAAACAGGGGAGAAGAGAATCGCGCGGGATTAGAGTTCGAGAGCGAATTCTAAGCCAGAAGAAGGAATATGAAAAGACGGAGCGGAAGGACGACGATCTTCAGACCTAAATCGACTATTAGAAACAAATCTGCGATCGTCGATCCCGGAATAAAATCGGTCGTCGAACACAGACCGACGATAGTCAATGTTTGACTAAACAGTAAACATCGACCGCCTACAAGCAAATATCACGATCGTCGATCAATAAATGATGGTCGACGATTCTCCACCCAGCACAGAAAATCTGTCGTCGACCATTGGTCGACGATAGATACCTAAGGAGAGATCGTTGACCAGTTGGTCGACGATTTCTGCCTTACTACAGAACGAGCTGTCGTCGACGGTTGGTCGACGATAGTTCTGACCTGGTCGAAGATCGTCGATCAGTCGTTCGACGATTTTAGACAGAAAACAAAACTAACCAAATTTTCACTATTCTGAACCATTAATCATGCCAAGCTGGTTCAGAAAGAACAAATGCTTTTGTTCATCAAGGGGCTTAGTGAAAATATCTCCTCTTTGCAGGTCTGTGGATATAAATTCCATTACTATCTTGTTCTTTTCCACATTATCTCTCAGAAAATGATGTCTAATCTCAATGTGCTTGGTCCTGGAATGGTGCACAGGATTTTGAGCAATTGATATTGCACTGGTACTGTCACACAGAATTTTTGTGTTTGAGTGTGTGTACCCATAATCCACGAGCTGATTTTGAATCCACAGGATCTGTGAACAACAGCTAGCTGCTGCTATATATTCAGCCTCAGCAGTTGAAGTAGACACAGATGCCTGTTTCTTGCAAAACCACGAGACAAGTCTCTCTCCCAGGAACTGACAAGTCCCTGAGGTGCTTTTCCTGTCAACTCTACAGCCAGCATAATCAGCATCTGAATATCCAATTAATTCAAATCCTGACTCAGCTGGGTACCACAGTCCTAAGTTAGGACATCCCTTAAGGTATCTCAAGATCCTCTTTAGGAGAGTTAAGTGAGATTCCTTTGGGTTGACCTGAAACCTAGCACATAGGCATGTAGCAAACATTATGTCAGGCCTACTTGCAGTCAAATACAGCAGGGAACCAACAATGGCTCTAAAGTTCTTTTGATCAACAGGCTTGCCATTGACATCAGAATCAATAACTGCATTTGAGGCCATGGGTGTGCTCATTGATGAAGCATCAGACATTCCAAATCTTTTAACCAGCTCTCTGGCATATTTTGATTGAGAAATGAAAATGCCATCAACACTCTGTTTCACTTGGAGACCAAGGAAATAGGATAACTCACCCATGCTGCTCATCTCAAACTTAGAGTGCATTAGTTCAGAGAACCTCTTGCATAGTTTGGGATCAGTAGAGCCAAATATAATGTCATCTACATAGATTTGAACTAACAGTTGTGAGTCCTTATGATGTCTAATGAACAGGGTTCTATCTACTACACCTCTCACAAACTTGTGTTCTAGAAGAAAATTTGCTAAGGTCTCATACCAAGCTCTAGGAGCTTGCTTAAGTCCATATAGAGCCTTTTGGAGTTTGAACACATGAGTGGGTAAGGTTGATGAAACAAACCCTGGTGGTTGTTCAACAAACACTTCTTCCTTTAAATCTCCATTGAGGAAGGCACTCTTCACATCCATTTGGAAGACCTTAAATCTTTTATAGGCAGCATAGGCTAGGAAAATCCTAATGGCTTCTAGTCTGGCTACAGGGGCAAAAGTCTGATCATCTATGCCTTCCTCCTGTCTATAGCCTTGAGCTACTAGCCTAGCCTTATTTCTAACTACTATGCCTTGGGCATCAAGCTTGTTTCTAAACACCCACTTGGTGCCTATGATCCGTTGGCCTCTTGGTCTTGGAACCAAGGTCCAAACTTTACATCTTTCAAACTGGTTAAGCTCCTCTTGCATTGCTATAATCCAGTGGGGATCAAGCTCAGCATCTTTAATGGTTAGGGGCTCAACCTGAGAAAGGAAACAAGCAAACATCACATCTTTGTTGAGTTGATGTCTTGTCTGGACTCCTGCTGAAATGTCTCCAATCACTTGAGATACAGGGTGATCTCTAAGTGTGACAAGATCAGTAGGTTCAACAATGATCTGATCTTCAACAGTTTCAAGATTTAATTCCTCATGTGGAATTTGATCAACTGTTGGAACAGGTGCTTTAACTTGAAAAAGTTCTACATCAGATTCAGAATCTGAAGAAGCAGCCTGAGGAGTTTGTTGGGGATGATTCTCCTGTGTGAGTCTCAAACCTTCCAAATCCTTACTTACTCCTAGGACTTGCACTGTACTATTAGAGGAAGAGTCCTTCTCCTTATAATACATGACTGTCTCATCAAAAGAGACATGTGCAGACTCTTCTATCTTAAGAGAGGATTTATTAAGGACCCTATAGGCTTTGCTTACTTGAGAGTATCCTAGAAAAACTCCCATTGATGCTTTTGCCTCAAATTTTCTAAGGTATTCTTTGTTATTGTTATGAACAAAGGCAACACAGCCAAACACTCTGAAATAGTCTATTTTAGGTTTCACTTGCTTAAGTAATTCATAGGGAGTCTTACCCTTAAGTTTATGTATCAGACTTCTGTTCAATACATAGTTAGCTGTGCTAACTGCTTCAGCCCAAAAGGACAGAGGCATGTTAGCATCTGCCAACAATGTACTTGCAGCTTCAATTAGGGTTCTGTTTTTCCTTTCAACTACCCCATTTTGTTGAGGAGTTCTAGGAGCAGAGAAGCTATGTTTGATACCTTCCTTCTCACAGAATTCTTGCATAAGAAGAGATTCAAACTCAGTACCATGATCACTTCTGATCAAGGCAATCTGAGTAGAATACTCACTCTGTATACACTTTAGAAAATCTGTAAGAACCTTGAAGTTATCAGCCTTAGTTCTTAAGAAGAATACCCAAGTGAACCTGGAGAAGTCATCTACAATTACTAGAGTGTAAGACTTCCCTCCAAGACTCTGCACAGCAATAGGACCAAATAAGTCCAAATGTAACAAGTACAGAATCCTGGGAGAATCACTTTTATTAACTGATTTAAAGCTATTTCTTGTTTGCTTACCTAATTGACAAGCTTTGCAAAGGCCTTCCTTCTTGTAGGGGCAAGAAGGTAAGCCTCGTACAAGATTGTATTTAGCCAACCTAGAAATGTTTTTCAAGTTTACATGACTAAGTCTCTTATGCCAAAGGGTATTATTACTGGTTACTTCATTAAATAAGCATATTTCAGATTTGGAGGAATTAAAATCTACAACATAAACATTTCCAATTCTAATACCTACTAACACCACAGTATTACTTAAAGAAATATTGCAAGCAGTGTCAGTGAACCATACCTTGTACCCAGCATCACACATTTGACTTACAGAGATTAGGTTGTGCTTTAGTCCTGAGACATAGGCTACCTTCTTGAAGGTTACAGCTCCTATGGTGAAGCTGCCATACCCTTCAGTCTGTCCACAGCTGGAATCCCCAAATACAACTTTTGGTCCCAGCTTGGCTTTGAAACCTGACAGGTTCTTCTTCTTTCCTGTCATATGCTTTGAGCATCCACTATCCAGATACCATTTGTCATGTATGACTGGATAGGTCTTCACCTGCAGAAAGAACAGTTACACATTGTGGACCCAGGTTACCTTGGGTCCAGTATTCTTTACAAAAGAAAAACTAGATATAAAGGATTTTGCAGGCTTAGATTTATATCCTAAAGGGTGTGATCTCCTAGGTGGGATAATCCATTCAGTTGAAGGATTAAACAACCTGGGGTGGTGATTAGGGTTTGAAGTTCTGGAAGTTTGATTTTTATTTTCCAGCTTAAGTCCAGATCGTCGATCAATGGTCGACGATCGCAAGCCATATCGTCGATCATTTATGGTAGAACGATGTTCTGGATTCCACGATCGTCGATCACTGGTCGACGACTTTTGTAAAGCTAGAAATTTTTTCTTCCTATTCTCTTTCTTAATCTTATTCTGAATTCTCTTGCATTTTTCAATTTCCTCAGTATTCTTTATTCCTGATTCAGAAACAAATTTTACTGGAGTGCTAAATCTCTCCTTTGTGAGGAGGATGGGTTCACTAGATGTAGCACCTAAGCCTAGTTTATCATTACCAACCCTAGTGTTTGCTATACAGGTTATTTCAGATAATTTAAGGCTTCTGCCATTTAATTGTTCTTCTAATCTCTTAGATTTAGCTAGTTCTAATTTTAGGAATGTTATTTCTTCTTTTGAGCTTTCTAATTCCTTTTCTAATCTGATTATTTCAGTACCTTCCATGTCTAGTTCCATTATTTTTAGTCTAAGTGACTTAATTTCTTTTTCAGATAAAAGTAAATCTAAACATAGAGTTTTAAATTTTAGTTTGAACTCAGGAGATGAGAAGTCAAATGAGTCGATTACCTGGTCCTCCATAAAGGAGTCTTCTTCATTGTCTCCCTCTTCTTCAGAATTCTCTGCAGCTGACAGAGAGCTGCAGGCATCAATGGCCATGAGGCAGACCTCTTTGGCTTTCTTTTCTTCTTCTTCTTCAGAATCACTTGAGCTAGAGGAGCAGGTATCCTCTTCTGTTTCACTCCAGGTAGCAGCCACAAATCCCTTGTCCTTCTTCTTGTATTTGTGTGATGAGGACTTGGAGTGGTGCTTCCTGTATTCTTTCTCATGTTTCTTCTCCTTGTACTTCTTCTCTGGACAATCTGGAGCAATGTGTCCAGGCTTGCTGCAAACATAACAAATGATTTCCTTAGATGGAGTCTTGTCATACCTTGGCTTGTCCTCATGCTTGGAGAATTTCTTTCTGAGGTCTCTTCTTCCCATGTTGAAGAACCTCTTGGCAATGAGTGCCAGTAACTCCTCATTTGATTGACTTCCTTCAGAAGTCTCAGCAGCCTTAAGAGCTAGAGAATGCTCTTTCTTTATTGGTGTTGGAGTCTTCACTTCAGTTACAGCAGCTCTACTCTTTAAGGTTTGCTCATATGACCTGAGCTTTCCCAACAGAGCTTCTGTGGAGAGTTCCACAGTATTTCTTCCATCCTTGATGGGCCATATCCTTGAGTCCCATGAGATGGGAAGGCACATCAGGATCTTGTCATTGACTTCTGACAAGGTTATCTCCTTGTCTAAAGACCTCAGTTCACTTATTATTGAACTGAGCCTTGTGTACATGGTGTCAATGTCTTCAGCATCATCCTTCTTGAAGTTTTCATACTGAGAGGTGAGATTGGATCTCCTGTCCTTCCTCTCATCAGCTGAGCCAGCAACTATGTGGTTGAGGGAATCCCACATAGCTTTGGCTGAGGTACATTCAGCCAGCTTCTGGAATATCTCATCAGACATTGTCTGAGCTAGGATATTCATTGCTTTAGCATCAGCTGCTTTTGCCTTCTTGTAAGTTTCATTGTAGTCAGGTGGTGGCACAGCACTGAGATCAGCAGAAGTGGAAGCAGCAGCAGGCCTAGCAGGTGGTCCTGTCAAAATAGAAGAAAAAATATCTTCATCAATAGAATTCATGTATAGTCTTATCCTGGCCTTCCATATGCCAAACTTGGACAAGTTGCATACAGGAGGTCTGGTGCTTGAATAATCTTTAGACTGGGCCATGTGTGAAGGTGTTTGTGAATGGTATCAGGAAACAACTTATCACAGGATCTTTTAACTCAGGTGTTAGCCTGTATGAACAGCGAACCTCCCTCTGATACCAATTGAAAGTGAGGGGATAAGTTGTAAACTACTCTAGAGGGGGGGTGAATAGAGTATTCAAAATTTTATGAACACTTAGTCAGCTCCCTTGGAGTATATTTGCGGAATAGAAAATCTGATACTTGAACCCTAAGAGCCTAGCACAGTGAGGTGCACAAGTGAAAGAGTTAACTGAAATTTCAGTTTAACTAAAAACCTATCACAGCAACTAGCAATCCTAGGTAGTTCTATCACAGCCACAGAATAAACAAATCAGCAAGAACCAGAGAGACACAGGATATATAGTGGTTCCCTTTAAATAGGTACATCCACTCTTCTACCACCCTGGTAGGAATCCACTACAGGTTTTTGCTAAGGTGCCCTGCCACCAATGATCTGATTCAGGTAGATCAAACAGACCCTTTGAGCTTTTGATAAGGATGCTCAACCACAGGTTGTTGATAAGGTGCCCTGTCACCAACGTTCACTTTTGAAGAGGTGTGAACAAACTCTTTTTACAAAGGGGTTGAGAGGGTTAGATTATCTTCTCTGTTTTAAATACAGATTAGAGAAGATTTGTGGATTCTCTAAAGAATCAAAGTCTCCCCCTGGCTCAGTGGAAGTCCAGGGAAAGCCTTTGCTTCAGGATGAAGGAGTTTCAGATAAACTGAAACTAAATTCTCAGAAATCTGAAGACTGATTTTTATCAGGTCTTAAGATTCTGGAGCACTTGAAGCAGATCTTGAGCCTTTTCTGAAGTCTTTGAAAACTCTAAGCAAATGCTCAGGAGACTTGAAAAACAAAGCTGATTGCTCTGGGCTTTTTGCTTCAGGAAAACTTTTCTTCTTCTTGTTGAGATATTGTGAAGAGCTGCTCTGATGATGCTTGAGCGAATGAATAATCTTTCTCTGTGTCTGTTACTATATCTTTTCTGAGAGCAGAATCTCTTTTAAATATGTCTTCACGTTTTCCTTTGAAACGGCTCTATTGATTTGAATTCTCGAGCCCTGCAACAGATTATCTCAAGATAGAATATAGCAATAGGAATAGAATGGCCTATTAACTTTCTGTCAGTCCCAATAAGGAAATAAATGAATAGGGAAATATCTCAGCATAAAGATTTATCGTTCTTGGAAATAGCATACACCGCCAACGGCTAGAATACAGCCTGGCAATATATTTTGTATAATAAGACAAAAATGCTTTATCAAGAATACTGAATCCCGTAATTTATGCTTGACAGAATTTGTAATCAATTTATTTGAATTTAAACCATAAATTTAGCAACAATAATATCCGAGAATCAATCTAACCACCAACTAAAACACTTGGAAATAAACCAAGGAATAGAATAAATACGAACAGATAAAAGCAGACAAAAAACGTCGAAGAGGAGTTCGATGATCGTCGACCTGCAAACAGATCGTCGACCAATAGCAGGAATCTGTCGGAACAGAAATCGTCGACCACAAATCGTCGACCAGCTAACAGATCGTCGACCAGCAACCAGATAGTCGACCAGCAAAGGCAAATATCTGTCGAGACAGAAATCGTGAAGCAAGAACACGATCGTCAACCTGAAGATGACAGATCGTCGACCATCCTTCAGAGCGTAGTAAGCTTGCTCTGAGATCGTCGACCAACGGTCGACGATAATTGTCTTGACTTCAAAGATTCACTAGCCCTGCTATCGTCGACCATTGATCGACGATCGCGAGGCCTCGTTCGACGATGGTCGAACGGAAAAGCCTTATCTACAAAAACATCTAGAACTTCTAACCTAAGCTCTAGGTCAGTTTATAAACTGCCCTAGGGAGACTAAACAAAGTCTAACCATGATCACATATATCTTTATATGGATCAAGAGGGGCTGCAAGGGGATCACATAAGCCAAATCACATCTAGGGTACCAACACAAGAGAAAATGGTCTCTTATAGACCTGAGTACCTTGATGACCCCTTGATCAAGGACTCTCTCTTCTTTTCCTGTATAGCACTCCTCGTGTGCCTTGCAGAGGTGTCTATCCCTGATGTCGCTAAACATCTAGAAGGAATTATAACCTCCTTCCTAGATGCAAAGTGGTATCCTGTGTAGATCTTCAGGTAACTCTATCAATTACCTGTTGCTGTTCACCTTGGGGGGAATATTTTATTCCCACTTGGTTGTTAACCTATCTTTCTTTATATGCAGGCACAATCAACACTGCTGCTGCTGCTGCTGCTGCTGAAGAAGCTGAGGCTGTGCTAGATTTACCAGAAAATGCCTCCAAGATGACTGAAAAGGAATCAAGCTTAGGTACTCTAAACCTAGAACAATTTATAGCCTTTGTGGCTGAGAATATTGCCTCTGAGTACATTGAAGGGTTGGCTAATTATCATCTGGATTCCCTAGCCATCTCTCTAGAAAAAGCATCTGCCCCTGCAGATATTGTCATCTTTTCTCCTCCTATCCTTACCTATCCTCTATCCATTCCTTCTACTGCAGAACTGGTCCCCAGGATAGTTCCTGACTTGTATCCTAAATCAGAACTCTGGAAGAGCACTCCAAATGTTGATCTTGATGCCCTCCTTGAGCAAGATGCCATTGAGGAAGCAAGAGAAAGAGAAGATAGAGAGAAGCAGAAGGCTGAACATGCTATAACTGCCAAGGATATCTCAAACCTAGACTTTGATGATTATGCTGGCAGAACCTCATCTCACTCCTTTGATGATGATGACTCTGAGGATTCTGATAGCTCCCAGAAAAAGAAAAAGGCTGTATCCAAGAAAAGGAAAGCATCTGCTCCTCCTACTGCCAATCCAGACAAGGATGTTCCCTATTTCATTCTGAAGGGAATTGATCCCAAGAGCAAAGAATTTCGACCCTGGATGAGGCTCTCAAAGAATCAGACAAGAGAGAAGAAGAGATCAAAAAGATATGACACTCCTATTCAAAAATTCCCCCCCCCCTAGAGGTCCTCCTCCACCTCCTGGTGCTGGAGCCTCTAGAAGTCTCTCTTCTGCCCCATCTGCAAGATCAGCCAGCTCTAATATCTTTCAGTCCTACCAGAGAAGGAGTAACCAAAGCCAGGGAGGCCAAGATGTATCAGGACAAGGAAGAAAAAGAAATGAAAATGTTCTCATGGAACAAATAAAGGAGATGACTTTTCAGCAACCTACTTTCTCTCCTCCTCCTTCTCCTAAAAAGAAATTTCCAGAATGGAAACCTTCTCCTCCCAGGAGAGGTCCATCCTCCTCATTAAGGAAACCTGCTGCCTCTGAGACAATTGAAACAAAAGGAAAAAGAGTGGTCTATTCAGAGAAATCCCACAAGAAGTTCATTGAACTTGCTCCTCCAAGATCTCTATATGCTGAAACTAATCCTAAGAAGGCTGCACAAATTCCTTCTGACTCAAGCAAAATAGCCACAGCTCTTCAAAGGAACATGGAGATTGCAGCTCAAGCTGATACTGACAGACCATCCTCTCCATCAGATATGACTGAATCTGAAAGAATTGCCTCTATGGCAAGATTTAAGGAATCTATTGCACTAAGCATGATGGAGAGAGCCAAAGCTCAAGGACTAGACCCTACAGCATATACAACTATGTCTGAATTCAGAGAAAAGGAACTCAGCAAAATTCAAGTAAACTCTGAAATTTTCAATACTGAAGAATACATGAGGTTACACCCTGCTGCAGTTCTACCAAGCTATGCTGAAAAGAAAATTATTGGTGAACACGATCTAATGCTATCCAAAAGACAAGCAGCAAATCCAAACAGAGAAATTATCTTCAAACCAGCTGTAATCCCTAAGAAATCATCTGATGCTAAAACCTCTGATAAATCTTCTTGATACTTTAGTTCTGCTGATTTATGGTTTTATGTTTTCCTGTGGATTGCCTGTGATTTAAATTTTTGGTTAATTTCTGCTTTTGTTATTGTGTGCATTACTTTTTAGATCGGATTGGACAACATAACCCAAATAGGGGGAGATTGTTGGTACCCTAGTTGTGATTTGGCTTATGTAATCCCTTTCCAGCCACTCTTGATCCATATAACTATATATGATCATGTTTAGACTTTGTTTAGTCTCCCTAGGGTAGTTTATATCTGACCTAAAGTTTAGATTAGAAGTTGTAGAATGAATTTTTGGTTAAGGTTTTTTTTTCCGTTCGACCATCGTCGAACGAGGCCTCGCGATCGTCGATCAGTGGTCGACGATAGCAGGGCTATAGAATCGTTGAAGTCAAGACAATTATCGTCGACCGATGGTCGACGATCTCAGAGCAAGCTTATTATGCTCTGAAGGTTGGTCGACGATCTGCTATCAGCAGTTCGACGATTGTGGTCTTGCTTCACGATTTCTGTCTCGACAGATCTCTGCCTTAGTCGTCGACATCATGAGATGTTCGACGATTTCTGTGTTAACAGATTTTCTGCTTTAGTCGACGATATCTTGAGCTGGTCGACGATTGCCGTTCGACGATTTCTGTTTCGACAGATTTCTGCTTTTAGTCGACGATCTGTTAGCTAGGTCGACGATCATCGAACCCCTGTTCGACGATTTCTGTCTGCCTTTAACAATTTGCACTTATTTTATTCCTTGGTTTATTTCCAAGTGTTTTAGCGTGTGGTTAGAAAGATTTTCTGAAGAATGTTTTTGCTAATTTATGACTTAAATTCAAATGAATTACTTACCAAATATGTTAAGCATAAATTACGGGATTTCGTATTTTGATAAAGCATTTTTGTCTTATTATACAAAATATATTGTCAGGCTGTATTCTAGCCGTTGGCGGTGTATGCTATTTCCAAGAAAGATAAGTCTTTATGCTGAGATTTTTTTTATTCATTTATTTCCTTATTGGGACTGACAGAGAGCTAATAGGTCATTCTATTCCTATTGCTATATTCTATTTTGAGATAATCTGTTGCAGGGCTCGAGAATTCAAATCAATAGAGCCGTTCCAAAAGATAAATGAGAAGACATATTTAAGAGAGATTTTTTCTCAGAAAAACAAGACGTTACAAATATAGAGAGATTTTTTTTGTGCTGGATTCTCTCAAGCATCTCCAGAGCAACTCTTCACAATCTCACAATCAGAAGAAGAAAAGTTTTTCCTGAAGCATAAGCCCAGAGCAATTTCTTTCATTCTCAAGTCTCCTGAGCATCTGCTTAGAGTTTTCAAGACTTCAGAAAGAGCTTCAGATCTGCTTCACGTGCTCCAGAATCTGAAGACCTGATAAAAATCAGTCTACAGATCTCTGAGGATTTAGTTTCAGTATATCTGAAACTCCTTCATCCTGAAGCAAAGGCTTTCCCTGGACTTCCACTGAGCCAGGGGGAGACTTTGATTCTTTAGAGAATCCACAAGTCTTCTCTAATCTGTATTAACAACAGAGAAGAAAATCTAACCCTCTCAACCCCTTTGTAAAAGAGTTTTCACACCTCTTCAAAAGTGAACATTGGTGACAGGGCACCTTATCAACAACCTGTGGTTGAGCATCCTTATCAAAAGCTCAAAGGGTCTGTTTGATCTACCTGAATCAGATCATTGGTGGCAGGGCACCTTAGCAAAAACCTGTAGTGGATTCCTACCAGGGTGGTAGAAGAGTGGAGTACCTATTAAGAGGGAACCACTATATATCCTGTGTCTCTCTGGCTGTTTTTGTTTAATTGTTTATTCTGTGGCTGTGATAGAACTACCTAGGATTGCTAGTTGTTGTGATAGGTTTAGAGTTAAACTGAAATTTCAGTTAACTCTCTCACTTGTGCACGTCACCGTGTTAGGCTCTTAGGGTTCAAGTATCAGATTATTTTATTCCGCAAATAAACTCGAAGAGAGCTGACTAGTTATTCATAAAATTTGAATACTCTATTCACCCCCCCCCCTCTAGAGTAGTTTACAACTTATCCCCTCACTTGCCATCCACCTCCATTGAAATTCATTCTTCTCCTGTGAACCATCCATCACAATCTGCTTCCCCAACCCCAGCTCATCTAGCTGAGATGCCAAACTTCAATATAAATTCCATGTTCAATCTGCTTACTCCATCTCCTCATCATTCCCCAGCTACTTCAAATCATCAATCACCCACTAATGATCATCCATCTCATCATAATTCTCCAATTGATGAAGCCCCAGCTCAGAAGAACATCAATTCTGATGTTTCCCCATTTATCATTCCTCCATCATTTCAAATTACACCAGAATTCATTGCAAATATCCTAGACCTCATTACTCTATCCATCAAAACAATGATAGCTGAAGCCATTGCCCCCCTTGCTACCTCCATCTCATCACTTGCTGCTTCCATCACTGCCCTCTCAGCCCTTTCTTCATCTAGGGGCCTGGGTTTAGTTGCCACTGAACCCAGGCAGGGGGAGATGCTCAATGATGATGATTCAGGCTCTGCTTGGGCTCGTCAAGTTGTGCAATCTCTAGCAGCCGTGGAGCTAGAAACATGTTCACATGCAGTTCCAGATGAAGTCTTTCCAGATTCAGTTCAGAGGATAGTAGTAGATATAGATGCTCCAGTAGTTCCAGATGAACTAGATGCATTTCTTGATTCAGATGATGAGTCCTCTCTTTCATCCCTTGGAGGCCATTATATCTGTCAGTCCTCCCCTTGTTTATTTGATCCCCTTCAGGCAATTGCGTGCTATCATAGACCAATGAGCCTTCAGATTTTGGACAGTTTTATTATTTCTGAAGCAATAGCTGAAGCAGCCTTTGCCTTCAAATTTTGTCTTGAGGAGATTTCCACTCCTGTAATTGCCAGATATCTAGAAGGGATTATTACCTCCTTATTAGAAGTTAAGTGGAATTCAGTAGAGTCTTCAGATAAAGGTGTTTCAGTTGCTGTTCCAGAAGTTGAATCTGCTGTATCTTCTGCGCCCTCTACTCTTTGGGATGACACCCCAGGTCCAGATTTGGATTCCTTCTTGGCTCAAGATATATTAGAAGAAGAAAGAGAAAAGGCTCTTCTGAAAGCTAAAGAACAAGAGGAAGCTATGCTAAAAGATATTGATGATCTGTTTGCAAAACCTCAGTCCTCACATTCTGAGGATGAGGATGAAGATTCTGATGATTCAGAAGGTAATAAGAAAAAGAAAAGGACTGCTCAAAAAAAAAGGAAGACCATAGCTCCAGCACCTCCTAACCCAGATCATGATATTCCATACTATATTCTGAAAGGAATTGATCCTAAATCTAAGAATTTTGAGGCTTGGATGTGGTATTCTAAAAATGCTTAGAAAGCAAGGAAGAAGAGCAGGAAGAACTCTCCTCCTCCCAAGGGGATTGAGAGAGGTCCTCCTCCTCCTCCTCCCTCTGCTAGTGCTTCAGGAAATGTTGCTCCCAGATCTTCTGCTCCTTCTACCAGACCAAATCAACCATACATCTATCAAAGGAAGGGCAGGCAGCCTCCTCCCAGCAGGTCTCATGATTAGAGGTAGACTAGGCATTCAGACAGTCAAAGAGAGCAAGTAAAGGAAGTTGTATATCAATAACCAACTTTCTCTCCTCCTCCAGCTCCTAGGTCTCCTCCCAAAGCAAAATTGTCACCTTCAAAGGAAAAACTTGCTTAGGTCAAGCTAGTAGATGTCAAAAGAAAAAGAGTAATATACTCTGACAAATTAAGCAAGAAATATACTGAGTATGCTCCTCCATCTAGTCTTATGATTCAAGAGCCAAAAGATTTAAATGTCAAGCCATCTCAAGAGCAAATTGAGAGTTTTCTAACTCAATTAGTAAAATTTAAGGCTGTAAATCCATTGAATCCAGATGATGAAAACACTTATGAAAGTCAAGAGCTTGATCCTAACTTCAAAATGGCTAGACTTTTTGAATTGGTGGGAGCTGCTCAAATCAGGAAAGCTAAAGCTGAAGGTAAAGATATCACAGGACTTTCTACTAAGTCAACATATAGAAAGAAAGAATTGGACAGATTCCAAGTCAGCTCAGAAGTTTTTGATGCTTCAAAGTATATGGAAAAACATCCTGAAGCTGTTCTTCCTAAAGATGGAGAGCTAAAGATTATTGGAGAGCATGACTTGAAGTTATCAAAGAAGGATGTGATCCCAGAAGAAAAATCACTTTCTCTCCTGCTACTTATATTCCTCCTTCAGACTCTGTTGATAAATGTCTGTGATATTTGTTCTGACTACCTAATTTATTCTAATCTGTTTGTTGTTATTTATTCTTATCTGCTTGCATTATATTTGTTTTTGTTTGAGTGACATCACCCAAATAGGGGGATATTGTTGGTTCCCTAGTTTTGATTTGGGCCATGTCATCTCAATTGGGCTTAATTGACCCAAGAATTATCTATGGTCAATGGTTATACTAAAGGTTAGTCTACCCTTAGGTTAGATTAGTTGAGATTGAATTGAAATGAAAATGGTTAAGTAGAATTGTGCTCGACGATAGTCGAATGGCGCTCGACGATCTTCGAATGATGATCGACGATCTCAGAGTTATATGAACTCTGAAGTGGGTCGACGATCTGCTTATTCAGATCGACGATCGTGTAGCCTTGGTCGACGATTTCTGTGAAGATAGTTTTTCTTCAGGTCGACGATCTGCTTGTTCAGATCGACGATCTTCGATCTCTGGTCGACGCTTTCTGTCTGCTTTTATCTATAGTCATTTCATTTGATCATTGGTTTATTTCCTCTTGTTTAAGACATATTTTATTCAGTATATTCTGCTCAATTTAATGCTTATATTCTTTTGCTTATTTGCAATATTCCTTTTGCATTAATTGAGAGATTTGACAGAATAAAGCTGTTTGTTTTGTTGGAACCCTAGGTTTTGATTTGAGTTTAGTCTTCTCTTTCTGTCTCTTGACCCAAGATATATCTATGGTCAAAGGTTAGTTGATAGGATAGATTCTCTTATTGTGTAGAATTGCCTGTCCAGATGAAAATCTGGCTAAGTAATTTTTTGTTCGACAATGGTCGAACACCGCTCGACTATCGTCTATCGGCTGATCGACGATCGTCTATCAGTTGGTCGATGTTCTGTCTGCGTTGATAGTTCGACTATCTATTGATAGGTCGACTATCTGTTTTGTTTGATAGTTCGACTATCTGTTGATAGATCGACTATCTTTTTTCCCTTGATAGTTCGACTATCTGTTGATAGGTCGACTATCTGCTCTTCTTTGATAGTTCGATTATCTGCTTGGATAGGTCAACTATCTGATAGTTCGACTATCTGTTGATAGGTCGACTATCTGCTTTCTGTGATAGCTCGACTATCTGTTGATAGGTCGACTATCTGCTCTTCTTTGATAGTTCGACTATCTGCTTGGATAGTTCAACTATCTGATAGTTCGACTATCTGTTGATAGGTCGACTATCTGTTTTGCTTTGATAGGTCGACTATCTGTTGATAGGTCGACTATCTGTTTTCTGTGATAGGTCGACTATCTGCTTGATAGGTCGACTATCTGTTTTGTTTGGTAGTTCGACTATCTGTCCGGATAGATCGACTATCTGATAGCTCGACTATCTGTTCTTATAGGTCGACTATCTGCTGAGGTAGTTCGACTATCTTCTTTGATAGTTCGACTATCTGGATCGTTCGACTATCTGTCTGATAGGTCGACGATCTCTGTGCTTCGGTCGACGATCTCCGAGGGTCGTTCGATGTTTTGCTGTATGTTTTAAATAGTTTTGTCGTCTTCTGTGATGTGATTAATTTCATAATTATTCTGGCACATTTTATAAAAGATTATCTGAATCAATTGTGATAACATTTCCATGCAATATCAGTTCCATTCTTTATGTATGAGCTAATATTTTCTGACAAAGTTGTTTGTCTTATAGCTGAGATATGTTTTCTGCTTTATCTGCCAGGCTGTCCTTTATAGCCGTTAGACTCAAAAAGTCTTCCTTGGCTGTAAAGAGTCTCTTCTGATGTGACTTTCTCTTATATTATTTCATCAGAATTATTTGCAGTTTCTTAGAAAGCTTTATCCTTTTATAGGATATCTGCCTGCAGTATTTTGTTTTGCTTTATGCTTTTTTTGCAGCCCAGCTTGCAGAGTTTAATAGAAGACAAAATTCAAACTCAAGTAAGAGCCGTTGTTGTTGCTGCTATATAAAGACTTCTTTGAAGAAAGAAGTGAACTAGTTGAGTTCTCACATATTGAAAAGCTAACTGCAGCATTCAAACTAAAAGCTTACAGTTTCCAACTGCTCTCAGCTCATTCACATCTAACTGAGAAGAAGCTTTAGTTCTTCACTCTTCTTCAACCTGAGTTCTCCTGCCTCCAGGAAGTTTCACACTCAGAGCTTTTTGAAGAAGAAGAAGAAGATAGCTGCCTGAAGAAGAAATTTTATTTAATATTATTTATCTTCTTGTAGCTTTTTCCTTCAGTATTTTCTGAAGTGTTTCTGCACTGAAGCAAGACTTCACCTGGACGTTCTTTTAGCCAGGGGGAGCCTTGATTCTTTTAGAGCTTTCTAGCTCAGTGCAAGTTATTGTGCTTCTCTAATCTATTGTAAAATAGAGAAGACACCTTAACCTCCTTTCCCCCTCCTGTACAGGGTTATTACTCCCTTCAAAAGTATCCCTTGGTGGCAGGGCACCTGATCAAAAACCTGTGTTGGTTTTTAGACACCTGATCAAAAGTCTAAAGGGTTTCTGGATCTACCTGAAGCAGATCTTGTTGGTGGCAGGGCACCTGATCAAAAACCTGAGTGGATTCCTACCTTGTTGGTAGAAGAGTGGACGTACCCAAGTTGTTTGGGGAACCACTATAAATTCCTTGTGTCGTCTGGATTGCTTTATTTAATTACTTGCATTGTGGCTGTGATTAGATTTTAACTAGGTTTGCTAGTTGCTGCTTAGGTTTCCTAGCCTCAACTGTAATTACAGTTGACTGTCTTTTGAGCACATCACTTGTGTTAGGCTTTAAGGTTTAATCTCAAATATCTATAACTTTCATTCCGCAATTAACTCCAAGGGAGTTGAGTAGACAGTCAACTTTGCTAATGCAAATTTTGATTACTCTATTCACCCCCCCCCCCTCTAGAGTAGTATCTATCCCCTTTTCTTTCATGTTTTATTAGAGGAAATCGTGCTTTTCTACAGCTGTAATATAGCCGTTAGGCTTTGTTTCCTGTGCCAATTTGAAAAGTCAAATTGAAAGGATATTTTTTAATATCCTTAATTCCTTTTTGGGAATGATAGAAAAGATTGCAGGTGCAGGTTTCTTTATTTTGTTTTATTCTATTATTTGGAAAGTTTTTCTAGTTCAGGGCTCAAGACTTTTTCAAAAGAAGAGAAGTTTCTATATTATCAGGGCAGTCGGCTGAAGATAACAATACTCACACACAACTCAGAATACAGAGCATAACACATACAAACTTACAGCAAACAAAGAACCAGATATCTCAAGAGAAAAGAAAAGTTCTTCTTCTTCCTGAGTTCATCCTGTCTTCAGGAAAATCAGTACTCAGAGTTCAAGCTTTCAAGAAGAAGAACCTCCCAGATTGCTGAACATTCATTGTTGCAAACTTTCCCAGATTGCAAAATCTGCTGAAGAAGAACATTCATTCAAAATCTAGAGTCTTCTTCAAGGCTGTATCACAAAGTCTTCTCAAGCAATTTGGAGATCCTACACCCTGAAGCAAAGCTTCTTCCTGGACATTCTCTAAGCCAGGGGAGCTTTGATATATTCAGATCCATCCACTAGCTTCTCTGAACACAGAGAAGACATCTTAACTCTCTCTTTCAACCTCCTGTAAAAAGGTTATTACTCCCTTCAAAAGTGAACCATTGGTGGCAGGGCACCTGATCAAAAACCTGTTTGTTGGTTTTTAGGCACCTGATCAAAAGCCTGAAGGGTCTTTAGATCTACCTGAAGTAGATCTACTGGTGGCAGGGCACCTGATCAAAAACCTGTAGTGGATTCCTACTAGGGTGGTAGAAGAATGGATGTACCCAATTGGGGAACCACTATAAAGCTCTTGTGTTTTCTGTTACTTATTTTAATCATTGCTCTGTGGCTATGATAGTTTTAACTAGGTTGCTAGTTGTTGTGCTAGGATAAAAGTTCAACTGAAAATTAAGTTAGCTTCTCTTTTATTCACTACACTCAGTTAGGCTTTAGATTTAAAGCTTTTATTTTTATATTCCGCAAATAGCTCTAACAGAAGTGTTTAGAGTATCTTCCTTTTTGAATACTCTATTCACCCCCCCCCCACTCTAGAGTAGTAAGTATCTTATCCCCTCACTTTCAAGTTGGATGAGGAGAGGAGACCCCGAGAAGACCCGCTGAATAGGCTCCCATCAAGCTGGCATGGTTGTAGGCTCACTCAGTGGTTGGAGTTGGTGAAGAAGAGGAGACCCCGAGAAGACCAGCTGACTAGGCTCCCATCAAGCTAGCTGGGTTGTAGGCTCACTTGGTGGTTGGAGTCGGTTGAGGAGAGGAGACCCCGAGAAGACCCGCTGACCAGGCTCCCATCAAGCTTGCAGGGCTGTAGGCTCACTCAGTGGTTAAAGTCGGTTGAGGAGAGGAGACCCCGAGAAGACCCGCTGACCAGGCTCCCATTAAGCTGGCAGGGTTGTAGGTTCACTTGGTGGTTGGGGTCGATTGAGAAGAAGGGACCCCGAGAATACCTGTTGACCAGACTCTCATCAAGCCGACAGGGTCGTAGGCCAACTCGGTGGTTGGGGATAGTCTCAGAGGGCACCCTAGAGGCACACGTTGACCGGGTCTGCCTAGCTCGTGAGGTCGTGAGTAGGTGGAGTAGCAATACAAATTATGAAATGTCTTAAAGGAAAAAATAACTGTTGGTCGGCGCAATGAGGGAGATCCCAGTCATGATGTATATGAAAGTTTCCTGCCTAAGGAAAAAGAGGGGGAAACTGACCCCTCGAGACCACCCGCGCCGGAAGGTATTTGGGAGCGAGGCGAGAAGAGAGAGAAAGTCAGTCCCACACGCAGGAGCGACGGGGGCGCGACGATTCACGCTCTGGGCAAGGTTTATACTCCCCCCGGAGGTGAGACGAGGGGTGAACCTATCCCGCAAATGAGTAGATCTTCAGATCATCTCGCAAACAGCCCAAACAAAAAAGAACCTACCTGGGAGCGGCGCATTACAAAAAGAGAAATGTGTATTACATATCATAGCCATTAGATGTAGTCCAGTACAAAATAAGGTCAATTACAAGAAGAGAGGCACATTAGACTAACAAAAAATATCATGTTTTGGAAGCTTTCTATTCCTTCTCGCTGGAAGGCGAGCCTTCTTCCTCTCGGTAGATTTCCGGTACGAGGTCACGGGTGGTGATGTCCTCACAATCATCCTTGACGATGCCCATCTCGTGCATCATCTTCAGGATCAGCTCGGCGGTTCTGATGTTTGCGTCTCTGCAAAACTCCTCGACCTCCTCAAGGGTGTAATAAGAAGGGAGATGTGGGGGAATCACCGAGCGAGAGGTCGAAGGAGCGTCATACTTGAGCTGGAAGATCTGCGCCCTAAGCTCTTTCACCTTTGCCTCCAGCTCTGCTATGCGCGAGTGTAACCTCTCCGCTGTCTCGGCATCCTGCAGAAAGCCTTGGTTAGATTGGTGTCAGGAACACAAAAAACGAGCTGAGGGAAAAATCACCACTCTGCCGCGAGCCTTAGCTAGAAGGTTGTCGGCTACCTCTAGTCTCTTCACGAGATCTCCCGACTTCTCATGCTCGGTGGCAAGGTTGGCATCAGATTCTTTCCAATTTTGGTTGTTGTAGATTAGGCGGCGCGAGAGCCTATGCGAAAGCTCTAAGGTGCGCAGCTGGGAGTGCGTCGCCCTCAGGACCAGGTCTCGCGAGGAGGCCTTGTCAAGGGGATCCGGGCCTTGACCTCCGTAGAGACCAAAGCCTAGGGAGAAGGCGTGGTATGTAGGCTGGTCCTGCGCCCTCCAAGAGGGGAGAAGGGTAGAGACTGAGACTCGGTGCGCCCCTTGTCCTAGATCAGTGTCAGGTCGTTGGCGACATCAGGGACAATAGGGCCCATGTTGAAGTTGAAGTGGGCAGATGGTTTAGGGTAATGAGAGAGAGCCCCCTCGCGAGAGGGAGACTTGGATGGTTGTTGGGAAGAGATGGCGCGTTGCGCGAGTAGTGCCATCTCTTCAGATAGCAAGACGGCCTGGCGAGGAGAAACCTGAGGAGGGGATTGGGGGGACTGGGACCCTAGGGAAATGGGGCTTAGGGACCTCGACACAACCATCGTCTCCTCGTGAGTTCTCTTGTTGGGCGGGAGAGAGACCACTTTCTTCACCTTCACTTTCATCTTCTTCGAAGGACTGAGGCAAGATGGAGTAGAAGCCTCGGACGGCCTCTTTAGGGAGGGGGTCAGCGATTCTTTAGCCGCCTCGGCCTCCATGTTGGCGAGAGCGACGCCCTTGGACAGCTTGATGTTGCTTTTATAAGGGGGGTGAACAGGCACGTTCCTCTATCCTGATAGAGGCGAGACAGAATGATCAGCGAGAGGGAAGTAGTAAAGGCGAGACCAAAAAGGAAGGTCGAGCATACCTTCACCAGGAATCATGGGGAGGAGTGAGACAAGACTGCGCCTCAAATATCGGACCTCAAAGTTCTTTCCGACGAAGTACTCGCAGAGGAGCTTGTCCATGCCGCCGACTTGGAGGGTTGCGTAGAAGAATTCGCTGGGTGAGACAGGCGCGAACGGGATGCCACCCAGGTTGCCACGGATGAAGACGAATCGCGTGAGCCAATTATGGTTCTTATTGGGCATCTCACAAACTTTGAGGCCTAGCCCTATGAAGTAGGACACCCCGTCCTGATTGGCGTGGTAGATGAATAGCTTACGGAAGATAGTTAGGCTGAACTCTATTCGTTCTCGCCGCATGTAGCTCGTAAAGGAGACCAGGACATAGATGGCGTTAGGGTTCAGCTAGGCTGGCACGGTGGCGAAGTACTTCAAGACCTGCTTCACCTCTGGCCAGAGGGGTAGTCTCAACCCCGCTTCAAAGTGTGAGACTGGGAAGGCAAGCTCCCCGGGGTAGAACGTGTTTATGCTCTCGCTGACTCTGGGGGGCGCGATTCGAAACTTTCCGGCAAGTACTTGTGAATGAAGGCGTCGTACTCGTCCGCAGAGATATGCCCGAATGGAAAATCGTGATCCGTTAATCGTTTCCCGCAGCGGCTGCATCCCTCACCTTCTTCAACTTTTTTCTTCCCCATAACCATACGAAACGGTCGGAAGGGGAGGCAGAGGATGCTGGCGAGGTGACCCGAGGGTGAGGAGGCGAGATAGCAGACAAACGGTCGGCACGCGAGAGGGACGAAGAAGAATGGGGAGGCTTGAGCACAGCGATTTATGAAGGCATGGGTCTGACCCCGGGGAGGGGGATATTTATAGCAATCATAGGGTTTGGGAAAAGAGTGTACGGACGGAAAAATTGTGCGGGGGAAGGGGAAGAGGCGGTCGGCTTTTCCTCTCTCCAGGACTCGATTTGCACATCCCGGGATGGGCCCTCAGCACAGCTAAGCGGCTGGAATAAGTTAAAATTGAAAGAAAAATCGGTAGATCAGGGAAAATTAGCATAAACGCAGAATTCAAATACTAATTACAGGAAAAAAAAACAGATACAGAGAAAGGGACAATTATTAAATTAATAAAGTTCATCCCGCGCGAGGCAGGCAGCAAGTTTACAGGGCGCATAGCTTACACGAGACTAAAACATAATTAATTTATTACAAGCCGTAAACGGAGGAAAGAGACGCGAGACGAGACGAGAACTCGTCAATTCTTGTGCGACCTCCAGCGCCCTCCATCGCGGGATCTCGCACAAGGAGGGCGGTTTGGGAGGTGGAAAGCGCGAGCCGCGTCAACACCACGGCGAGCGAGATGGAGTAGTTGGTCGACCTCGCTCAAGATCGCCTGGGGGTCAGTCTCGTCTACTTCAATATCGACATCGATCTCCGAAGACAGGCGGGCGCACTCCACTTCCAGCCAATCGATTAGATGGTCTGTAGCTTGCTTCCCCTTTTCCAACTCCTGGATTATGCGCGCATGCTTCCTTAACATCTCCGCTACCCTACGCTTCATTTCCAACGGATCCATGGGGTTGTCTAGGTAGTCTTCGATTTCTTCTATGGGAGGAGTGGGCGAGACGACCATCTGTCTGGAGTAATCTTCAACAGGCGAGTCATCGGCTGGCGAGTCCTCAGCATGCGAGTCGCGCATATCTGCATAAAAAATTGGGAAGGTAAAATTGGGAAATGATAGCGAAGGGGCCGAAAGAAATTTCTTACCAAAACGGCAAGACGAACCCACAGTATTAAGAGGATAGCCCCTCCTCATTGCGGGAGTAGATGAGGGAGTAGAGGGTTGTGGCGAGACAGACTGATGGTGGTGTTCGGAGATATTGATTCGTATGGTCTCCGGACGATGAGAAGGCACCGGTACCTTCTAAATACGGGCGACAAATAAGAAGACAAGCAGGATGGAGAGGAAGGCATGTCGATGTTGATAGATTTACCTCCTTTTCTCTACGATTGGCCAGGGTAGGAGGGATACGCCTCCCCAAGGCGGTGCGAGAAGGCTCCCCTACCAAGAGGGGAGGATCAGCGGCTTTCGCCTTCTTAGGAGGGGAAGAGGATAACGGTAAGGAAGGAGGAGCATGGACCAGGATCTTATTCAGAGTCGTCGCGGTCGCATTGTTCCTCTAGAGCACCGCAGCGATGTGGTCACGGAAACTTTGGCTGAGAGACATAGGGGCAGAGGCTAGAAGAGGATAGAACGAAGGAAGCGGCCCCCTACAGGGAGATGAGTCCTATATTTATAGGTTGGGAAAGGGGCCCGCCAAAATATTCCCTCATAAATTCACTTTAATGACACTAGCCTCAGTTGGACTATCTTTCCGAGTTTGTAATAACCTCGAAAAGAGCGGGGATTGTGTACAACCTCGGGCTCGCAGGAGCCAGAGTCTTGAGGAAGAGAGTTAGGCGAGACGGCCCAGGGCGATCGTCAATTCGCATAGCGAGTGGATCTTGGCAAGAAGTATTTAGGCGAGAGGGCCCAAGCGAGAAGATCTAAGCGAGAACTGCGCCAGGAGATGGGCAAGCAAGTGCCAAGGGAGGAGGCACTCACGGGTGAGTGGCCGACTCGCCATGCGAAAGGGCTCTAGAGGGGAGCTCTCGCTAGCAAGACGGTGTTCTCGTCAGGCAAGAGAACCCCAGAAGGGAATTCTCGCAAAGCACCGGTTCAGTTCAAAGCCGGTTCAGGTAGGGCCGGGTCCATCTTTTAGCCCCATGGGATCTTACGCTTTTGCCCTGGGTGGTCTGCATATAGTCCTTCAGAACAGTGGAGTTTTGCTGTTGGCAGACTTGACTAAGGGTATTCTAGTAATTTCAGGACAGCTCCATTTGGTTATTGGTAGTCCCAGTTCAGGGGCCTATAAATAGACCGATAAGGTGCCTTAGAAGAGAGAGATTCCAAACTCTCCTTCTCTTCTTCTTCTAAGGCACCTAGCTAATCATTGGCTAGGGAGGGGAAGAATTTCCGATTCTTCCGGGTACGAGGTGGGACCTCCGCGCTGAAGCCCAAGTCTAGTCTTTCGAGAGCCTTGTCGAGAGGGTGGTCCAGAGAGAGTAAGTGTGAGTTGCACCTCTAGTTCCGAGCTTTAGGAGGGATTGACCTTGTTGGTTCCAATATTTTTTTTAATATCATACAAGTAAATAACAGTTGGATCATACAATTAATTAAGCTTGGGAGAAAGGAAGAGAGAGAAAGAGGGAGAGAGAGACAGAGAAATTAATGGCCTAAGATTGAAAGAAGGATTAGGAGGATGCGGCTTATGGCAATTGTTTTTCGGGATAACTCCAAAACTATTTCTGATCGAGTTGAGGGATAGAATTATTAGTAACAAAATATATTTCCTGTAACAAAACTATTTCTGAGAGAGAGAGAGAGAACCTAAATTTGAAAGAATTATGATTGCTGCTATTGCGGACTAACTCGACGTCCCGGTTGGACCGAAATAAAATGGACCGCCATAGCTCTCGGGACTGTCGAGCGCACACGTAGTCAATGAAATGAGTCGGATGGACACAAGAGGTTCTAACATGGAAAAACCCCTTAACTGGGTAAAAAACCACGTGATTGGATCTATGCCGGTCAAAATCCACTATCAGGTTGCAGTTACAATATATTTGAATCGAGGGCGATAGGACGCTCCTCGTTACAACTTACAGGTGAGAGAGAGTTTCTGACTCACAACGGGCAACAGGCTGCGTCGAGGGAGTTCTGGATGCTAACTTGGTAGTTGGTGTGCTTGAGCGCTGGTGGTGGTCGTCTTCTTCCCTTCTCCGCGCACTTGGGGACTTGGCTCGTAGGCAGCTTGAAGATGAACCGAGTGAAGAGTTCTACAGAGCTCTGGCCTGAGGAAGAAGAAGACTTCGTAGCAAAAATGTGAAAAATGAGGACGCTTGAGGCTCCTTTTATAGCCTCCAGGAGGTGGTTGTGGTGATCTCCCCGACTAACTTGGTGGTTTAGTGGGTGATTACCTGTAGATCGGACGACGACGGATGCTCTATAGTGATCGGACGGTGGACAACCTGCAGCTGGCGCGGTTGGCGGCGGTGGCGGGCGGCGGCGGCGGGAAGCTGTCGACATCGGCGATGGGCGCCGGGCGGTGGGCGGAGGCGGGTTGCGATGGTCGGTGGCGGGCGGCGACGGTAGTTGTTGAATGGGGGCCCCATGATTTCTCTTATTGTGGTGGAGATCATGGGGAGTGGGTTTACCAGTCAAACCCATGATCTCCACAATAGAAGGGATCATGAGGGAGATGGTTAAGTGCACCCCTGAGCCTTTAAATGGAGTCACATTCCCTTCAGCTTCTACTAAAATCATTCTTTGATAGAACTTCATGACTAATTATGATTGAACGATACAAGTTGTGATGTGCTTGAAGAAATACAATTAAGGATGTACACTACAAGAAAACTTGCCTTTAGTGACAAAAGTTTAGTGACAAAATATAATTAGTCATTAAAAACATATCTATAATGATGAATTAAAAAGTTTGTCGCTAAAGAGATATTTTTAGTGAAAAAATAAATGTTTTGTCATTAAAGACATATTTTTAGTGACTAAAGAAAACTTTTGTCACTAAAGGCACAACATTAGTGACAAAAATTTAGTGATCAAATATATTTCATCACTAGAGACATATCTATAATGACGAAGTAAAAGTTTAATCACTAGAAAACATATTTTTTGTGACAAAGTCAAAGTTTGGTCACTAAAGATACATCTTTAGTGACCAAAGAAAACTTTGACCAAACTATAAAGATGTATCTTTAGTCACTAGAAAACTTTGGTCATGGAAGACAGAATTGTAAAGGCATAAAATTAGTGATAAAATATATTTCGTCACTGAACAAACATCTTTAGTGTTGAAGTAAAAGTTTAGCCACTAAAAAATACATCTTTAGTGATGAATCAGAAGTTTAGTCACTAAAGACATATATTTAGTGAAGAAGTGAAGTCTCTAAAGACAACTTTATTGACGAAATATAAGTTTTGTCAAAAAAATAAACTTTTAAAAGTATTAATAACAAGAAATAATTTAGTTATTAAATTATTTATTTAGATAATAAAAAATAGTTAATAGTTAGTAAAATTTGGGGTTTCCTTCATAAAAAATTTCATTTATTCTCTCTTAAATGAAAATGATTTTTAATAAAATATCATTAAACATATAATGTAATCTAATTAACTTCGGCTATATTATCTGCAGCCCCATCCTAATTCTTTCCTAAATTAGTGAGTAAATAAAATTGTCTCAAAATGTGTTTTAATTAGCGAGTAAATAAAATTTTGTCACAAATTGCCAAATGTTAGTGATAAAAAATATTTTTGTCACAAAAAATTTTAGCTTGTATTCTGACTAAAATAATTAGTCACTAATATGATCGCTCCAAAATAAAAATAACTTCCTGCCAAAATAAAAGGAGTGATGTTATGGCCATATCAATAATAGCTATTGGCAACCAAGGATTAAGTACACTTCAATATCACTATGTACAACATAATATCTTTATGTACACACCAAATTGCTAAATGAAAAAAATTTGCTTGTAAACGATTATAAATGAAAAAAATAGATGCCTATTTTAAATGAGCTTTATAAATCCAAATATTTTTATACTTAAACATTAAATTTTCTCATGGTAAAAAAAGATTTAACAGTTACAAAAACAACGCATCTAAAGACCAAGTAAAACTCATTTTAAAGAAATTATTATTTTCAAATTATCAGGAGCACAACTCATTTACAAATTTAAGATGATTTATTTAACAAGTTTCATCAAAAAATACATATTCAAGAATCATTGTGAAGATATTAAACATAATCAAATGTTACTAAGTTACCTTTCTTTATCACAATAGAGCATATTGATCACTTTTTCCTCATATTTTTAGCCAGCAACAATAAAGCACATAATTTCATCATATTAGCACACCACGAGTAAACTCTAAGCACATATGCATATATTGCCTTTAGGTAGAGAGGACAAAATTTATCCCAAATGCCGTAAAATAGAGAACATTCATTCAAATAGAAATTAAAAAATCTCTACCATAACCTAAAGATCAATATGCATGCAAATGTTCACCTATGAAGGGACACTTAAATAGAAGACTAAAACAAGCAAAAATCACCCAAAAATTGCCCACAAATTGGACTGAAATAAAGTAAAATAGGGCTTGTCGGCCGCTCCTGGAAGCTAAAAATGTCGACGTGAAGGGGGAAAAATACCTTCCTGTGGATGTTGGTGCCAACGAGAAAGGAGGTGGTGCTTTTCGGCGCTGGTAGGGTTCAAAAATATCGGCTATTGGGGAGAGAAGGGGAGACGTGTGACTGAGTTCCAAAAACCTTGAATGTCGTGAGAAGGGAACGAGCACGGTTAGGCTACGTATAGCCTTTGAAAAGAAATTAAAAATTAGATTTTTAAAGTTATTTTAATTTTAATTTAGGGTGTCTCTTTATTAACAAAATTAATTGCCCATAACTCATAACACCAACTTATCTCCTAAAAGAAAAATAGAAAATAATAAATTGAGGGCCCTAAATTTATTTGGAAGTCCCAGTTTCTGCCATTTCTGCCTCTCCGCCTGTCCCAAATCACTAATCGATCGACAGTTTCCCCACCTCTATTGGAACCTCCACCTCTCACAAATCCCGTGTCCCCTTCTCTTCAGAACCATCTTGCACCGCAACAAATGAAGGAGTGTCGAACACTGATGAATCCCCCAAAGCCGGGGTGTGAACATCCGTTTGTGATGGCCTCTTCGTCGAAGCCTGCCACGGTGTGATCAATTTTTTTAGCGAGGACAGGTAACGATAAACTCTTTCTCATTTACATTTCTTATCGGAAGTTTCCCCGACCTCGGCCAGTACCAAATGATGGCGGACGCAAGTCAAGACATACTCGGGCACATGCCCGTGTATGAAAATGCATCTTCTCTATCATGCCCTAATACCCTCCTTGATGTCGTATGACGACGAGCAGTTCGACCTCCATCCCATCTACCTACAGCAAATCGTGCCTTAACTTCATCCCCACCAACAACGTGTGATTAATTTCTGGGTTTTGAAAATCTCGCTTCCCCTCTCTCACGTGCTCTTCCTTGACAACTGCATCTTCTCTATCGATTCTTAGATGGAGTCTGTGCTTGTCCATTGGTTTCTTTCATAAAATTCTCGTTGTGTTTGTTGCTAGGGGGAAGACTATGCAATCGTCAAAAAAGGCAACCCTTTGTTTTACATTTTTGTTGAAAACTATACACCAAGTGTTGACGCACTTCTTTTTTGTTTATGTATAATTATTGCTACAATAAAAATTGAAAATCTACATTTTCTTTGTTAAAATTGTAAAACCATTTTCTTTATTTACAGTTTCATGACTATTGTTTTGTTCCTAAATCTATTATAAGCTTCAAATGTATAACAGTATAAATAAATACCTTAATCAACAACTTTTTCCCAACTTATGTTCATACTTTTTCATTTTTAAGGGATATTGCTATAGTTTTAAAAATTGAGTTCATGTCATGATAGTTTTTTATAACAAGCACTGCCCCCAATTTCATACTCCTAGTGAAAAATGGCAAGATGAAATAAAATTTCAACATTTGATACAGAAGATCATGTATATTGTCATGCTCTGAAATCTCTTATTCAACTTCTTTGAGTGCGTCATCATCTCTCTCACTATTTGGGTTAACTTAATGATCCCCTCCGTGACTTGACCACCATTTGTAGGTCTTTACAATTCCATTCAGAATAATATGCCACCATGGTTATGCATGAAAACCCCTAATTTTTTCATATCCTTGATTATTCCTAGTCCAGGACAACCTGAGAATGATATAGATGTATATTTGTAACCTTCGATTGATGAGTTAAAAATATTATAGGAATTTTGGGTTCAAACTTATGATGCATATACTAAGTGCAACTTTAACATGCATGCTGCTGTGTTATGAACAATACATGATTTTCCAGCTTATGCCAATCTTTCAGGTTGGAGTACAAAATGTAAGCTTGCTTGTCTATGCTATAATAAAGACACATGGTATTGCCGATTGAAGAATGGTTCTAAGATGTGTTATATGGGAAGCCAACGCTTTTTGGAACCAAATCATAGATGGCGAAAGGATAAAAAGTCTTTTGATGGAACAATCGAAATTCAACTAGCACTAAAGGTCCTATCAAGAGATGATTTTTTTGAGCAGCAAAAAGAATGCGATGATTTGATTTTTCGAAAGTTTCAAAAAAAACCAGGATAGAACTTCTCTTCCGTACAATTGGAAGAAGTTGAGTATTTTTTTTTCAATTACTATATTAGAGAACACTTGAGATACGACATTGCCTATATTACATGCATATTAAAATATTACTGATAATATACTTGACACTATACTGAACATTGATGAAATGACAAAAGATTATTTAAATTCTAGACTAGAGCTTAAATAAATAGGTGTAAGATCTGAATTACATCCGATAGAAAATAATGGTTTTTTATGTCATGCCGCAAGCATGTTATACATTGACGTTGGCTGAACGAAGAACAATATGCAATTTCTTAGAGAATCTAAAAGTACCAGATGGGTATTTTTCAAATATAAAAAGATGTGTAAATGTTAAAGAGGGTAAAGTGTCAGGAATGAAAACTCATGATTGTCATGTTTTTATGTTGGATCAACTTGCTCCTGCTTTTCAAAGCATTGTTCACAAAGAGGTTTATGACCCGCTAGTTGAATTAAGTTTATTTTTTAAGGAGTTGAGCTCTAAGATACTAAGTAAAGAGGTATTAGATAAGCTTGAGCAAAATATTGTTATCACACTTTGCAAGCTTGAGAGAATATTTCCTCCTTCATTTTTCACCATCATGATGCACCTACCAATTCATCTTGTATGAGAAGCAAGAATTGCTTTGCCCATATATTATCGATTGATGTACCCAATTGAGAGGTACCTTTGTAAGTTATTTAAGATTTGTTTACTTTATCATATTATATATGTATTGAAATAATCGAATTCAACATATATTTACGTACACTCAAATCCTTTGTGAGAAACAAAGCATGCCCGAAAGGCTTAATGGAGAAAGGATACCTAGTATATGAATGTTTGACATTTTGTTCGAGATATCTAAATAAAGTTGACACAAAGTTTAATCGTCCAGATAGAAATACTAAAGGAAATGATGTGCAAGATTCATGTTTATCCATATTTCAAAAAACAGGGAGGTCATTAGGTAAAGGGACAAAAAAATTTCTCACATATGAAGATTGGCATCAAGCTCAATTGTACATACTAAGAAATTGCCCAGAAGTAGAACAATTTATAAAGTAAGCTTCACATTTTTACTTCATGCAAATGCTTTTTTTAATCTTATGTAACTAATTCATAAAAGTTTTATTAATAGGCAACCTCATCAGGAGCATTAACAAATCAATACTAGAAATGTTGGTAGAAGACACAAGATAACTTTTGTTAGATGGTTTGAGTCGACCGTAAGTATCAAATTTTTCAGCCTTATTGTTTATTTGTTATTACGTTTAGTATATGTGATTGTATTTCATTTCAATAGATATCAAAGTTATATTATAAGGGAGACTCAAGAGCCATCAAAGAAATTTTGCAGTTAGCCCGGGGTCCAAAAAGAGGGGCGATGCATTATTCAGGCCATATTGTTAATGGTTTTAGGTTTTATACTTATGAACGTGAAATCAGGCGCAAAACTCGAAATTGTGGTGTTATTGTTAAGGGAGATGATCAATCAGGTGGTCGAGAATATTATGGAGTTTTAAAAGATATTATACAGTTTGAGTATGGTGTTGAACAAAAAATTTTATTATTTAAATGTGATTGGTGGAATACGTATAATGAAGGTCGTGGATACAAAAAGGAAAGCAATGGAGTTATTTCTGTTAACATAAAATGTAATTTGAGAAGCAATGAACCTTATGTTTTGTCTTGCCAAGCTGAACAAGTGCATTATGTGTCTGATAATAAAAATAAAGATTGGCGAGTTGTCATAAAGTGAGTATCACGCCACTTTTTAATGTCCCATCCAAAGGCTTTAAAGAGCTTACTGAGGATGAATTAACGTGTATGATATAAATGTTGGGATAGGATCTGTGCTTGATATTGCTATAGATAATGATAACCCTGAATTTTCATTACAAAGAACTGATATTGATGTTATAACTATTGAGAAAAGAGATTAATTCAGTCAAAGAAGAGTTATGAATGATGAAGATGAAAATATTGAAGACATTGAAGATGAGGTGATATAAAAATGAAATTTTTTAATGCATATATTTTCTTCTGTTTTATTATATGAGAAACTATGAATTTTATTGCTGAATTCTAATTTTGATTTTATCTTCTATTTTGTATAGTTTTGAAAATCATGTTTTTTAAATCCATTAGGTTGTATCTAAAACTCTTAGTTTTTTCAGGTATTTTAAATAAATGATATGGTGAGTACATATATTGGCGTTAAGACAAAAGATTCTCACGCAGAAAGGTTTTTAGATAATTCACCATTGCATTCTAAACATACCAAAAAAACATTCAATTGATTGGAAAACCAAGTCAACCACTTTACATCCACGGTCCACTACAACACACATTCTTTCCACTACTAAATCCTTTACTAAACGAGATTTTAGAACTTCCCACAAGGATCAAACAAAACAATCACAGGTCATAAGTGTGTCATCTTATCAACAAAGGCCAACACAAACACTAAGAATATTATATTTGGATCAAGCTTTGACAAATGATGATCAACATACACATGTTGAGAGTGGGGTTGAGCGCAATTCTTTTTATCAGCAAAAGCCAACACAAACACCAAGATCATTACAATTGGATCGAGCTCTGACTAATAATGATCGAAATACATATGTTGAGAGTGGCGTTGAGCACGTTTCTCTTGAGGCTGATGCTGATCATGTACCTGCAATTCCAACAAATCCTGAGCTTGATAATAATGGTATCTCTTGCTTATATTTTTTTATATATTGTTTGAAATATATGTATGTGTATATATGAAACTTGTTAACATTAAAATGTTAAATGACAGGTTCAAATGTAACACAAAAAAGGACACATGGTCCAACAATGGCGCTTGAGTGGTCAAAGAGGAGACTGAATAACGTGGAGAGGGTGAATGTGCAACTTCCTGCAGAACTTTGAAGATTAGTTGGATACAGAGCTCAAGAGCTTATTACCAAATATGGGTGATATGTAAGACACCATGCTCCTCTAAATGTGGAGAAATGGTCTTTAATTCCAATAGATATCACTGAAAAAATAGTTAATATCATCTATGTAAGTATATATATATATTTTAATTTAGATAATCTTTCTATTATAACTCAAATACTATTTTCATTTTATATTATTTTTAGGTTGAATTCAATCTCCCTACTGATTCTCATGTACGTGGTGACCTTATATCTTCACTTCGTCCACATTATAATATTTGGCGCTTTCATTTGCATGCAAATTATTTCCTAAAATGGAATACTGATGGCCAAAGACGTGCAAATTGCCCTAAAGATGTTGATCCTGAGCAATGGAATTGGCTAATTAGTTACTGGGGTAGTGCACGATTCAAGGTACAAAATATATTCATTAATTTAAATTTATGTAACTAGATCTAGTATATCATGTTTTTTTATATGTGTTCTTATTAATATTATACATTATTACTAAAACATTGTTTTCCTTGTGTTTATTGATATAGAGGATAAGTGAGACAAACAAGCAAAATAGGAGTCGACAAAAAATTAAATCTCATGTTGGTACAAAGTCTATAGCGAGAATAATATATAAAATGGAGTTTTTTTTACATTTATAATGTTGATTACATGAAACTGTGTTTTTAATACTTTGAATTTAATGTCTTATTATTTTCTAAATATAGAGGGTAGCTCCTTAAGAAGAGAATGAACTACCCATTTACATAAGATTGTGGGAGAAAACTCGCAAAGGTAAACATAATAAGTGACCAGATGAAACGACAGAGGAATTATATAAAAAACTTTTGGAACTTCATGAAGCCGAAATTAGGGAGAATGATGAAGATAAATTGAACCCTGAAGAAGCCTACACCAAAATACTTGGACATCGTTCTGGTTATATTCTTGGAATGGGTCTGGTACCTAGACCTTCAGAGCATGGCCGTACTAATATACAACATCTCAAAGAAAAAATTCGAGCTAAAGTAGAAGCGAAGATGACGATACGTCTGCAAGAGATGGAGGATCGAATTAAACAAAGCTTTGACACTAGCGTATTGGATCTCTTGGAATGAAGAAAAATTGAGGATCAAGCAGACAACACTAATTGACATGTAGACTCTTATTTAGTCTTTACCTTGCCTCTTGAGAATACACAAGTATGTTTTAATTTAATACATAGTATTTGATAATGTTTTAGTAAACTTCTTAGTAATTATCTAACACTTTGTTTTATGTATTAACTTGTAGGTATTGGTGGGGCTTTGGAGCAATTTTCTTTCTTGTTTATCCTTAAGGAGGAGAGAGAAAAGGTGGTGGGAATATTATCAAGGTGGAAGGAGGGGGGTTGGCCGAGATCTCCAAGGTGTTAGAAAGAGGGTGGCCGACAAGTTTGAGAGGAGAGGGCAGCTCGATTTTTGAAGAGAGGGAGGGAGGAGAGGGGGGTGGCCAGTGGCTTGGATAAAAAGGGAAGGAGGGGAGAGAAGGGGCTGGTCGGGTTGGAGAAGAAAGAGGAGGGCTGGTCGGTTTGGAGATAGAGGGTGGAGGTCAGTTTTCTTTGGGAGAAGGAGGGATATGATGTTGGTGAAAATCTTGAGGAGGGAGGAGGAGGAGATATGGAGGGCGAAATTTTTGAGAGGGAGAAAGAGGTGGCCGGCAGTTTGGAGAGAGGGGAGAGGTGAGGGCTGAAATATTCAAGAGGGAGAGAGGAGGGAAAATTCTAGGGTTTCAATTTTTCTTTTCATTCAACTTAATTAAAATCTTCAACAACAAGGCCTTATATAGGCTACACCACTCAATCTCCACCATTCGTGAAATTCAAATAAAAAAGATGGTTATAAACACCCATCATAACATGAAATAAAAATACAAATAGGATAATGCATAAAATAAAAATGAATGAAAATAAAATTCTTACAATAATAATACTTAAAAATAATAATACTTAAAAATATATAATTATAAATATTTAATTTATAATCATATATTTTTATATGATGGTAACGACGATGGTGGACGGCGTGCATAACATGTAGCGGTGTTGGCAATGATGTCACGGTAGCATCCCATATTCAAGTTGCGACAACGATCATCCCAATCAACAAACTCTCTATGTCGGGGATCAAAGGCCGCCTCAGCAACGTCATCATGAAACAGTGGCAGGATAACGTCGCCATCACATGCCCTTATCCTTATAGGTGGTTGTGGGGGTGGTCCTAAGATGGACTTTCTCTTCTGAAATGAGCGATTCTTAGACTTGTTTACATTGTGCTTCTCAATATCCAATGCGGCATTAAAAGTGGTGTTTAGGTAGGTGTGACCATATCGCTTAAGTTTCCCCTGAATGTCGGTGTTTAACCCCTTACGGAACCTAGAAAGGGTGATCTCTGGCATCTCCCTAACATCAGACCTGACCATCATGTCCTTGAGAAGGCTCATGTACTCAGAGACCGAAGTATTCCCTTGTTTAAGGGTAGCTAATTCATCAAACATCTGCATTTGATGGTACGCATGGACATACTTGTCTGCCAGCAAGGCCTTCATACCTGACCAACTAATGGGTGGTAAGCCATTCACGGCATCGAGATGACTTTCCTCATTCAACCAGAAAATCTTGGCTCTACCTAACAGTTAAATCCTAGCAACTCGCACTTTATCAACGTCAGTCAACTTATACCATTCGAAGTAGCACTCTATCTCCATAACCCAGTCTAAGAAGATCACCCAAACCATCGTACGATGAGGGTTTGCCTCAGACCGCCCTAGTAATATCAAACTTAAAAGGTGCCTTGTTATTATGAAACGGTGCACGCGGTTCATGATCATCATTATTGTTATTGTTATGGTTATTCCCTTCCTCACATTGGTTGGCGGCATGATTACAAGGAGCCGCTTGATTTAATCTCAATTCATGAAGCATCTCCCTAATCTCTGTCAAATGATCAGTGAACTCCTGGCAGAGTTCATCAATCGATGCGGGAACATGACCCACATCTCGCTCGTCCGCCATATAGGAGGAAGACGGGGAATACTTCGTGCCTAATCTAGTGTATATACAAAGAACAGTGATTCAGACCCAATAAAATTATAACAGATGGATTTGTTCTTGCTTAATAACTAGGGCAAAAAAAATATTTTTTTGATTTTCTTAATGAAAATAAAAAGGAAATTATTAAAAAAAATTTTGATTTTTTTTGTAGGAAAATAAAAGTTTTAGGCCGCTATATGCAGACCAGAAAAAGAAAATTTTGTTAAATTTTTTTTGTTATTTTGATAATAAAACGTGCAAGACAAGTGCGTGTCGACGTCCTAAGAAATGGGCGAGGGTGATAATTATGAAATTGACATAAACCTCCCTCTTATACCAATTAATGCAGACTCACGCATTGTCGCCGTAAATCTATGGATCAACACGAATTTCTCTTTACGCCCAAATTCTACATTCGCACAAAACGTTCAACTCAGCACAGACGTTATTCAATTTTATTAATTAAATTCTAACGTATGGGTAGCCACACCGTTTAAGATCGAACAAAGGCTATAGGCCGATATTCTCTCAAGCTAAAAGGACCCACCCGGTCCGATCGAGCGAATGTTGTACCAAAATAGATCCACCAAAAATTATGATTCGGAAACGGTAGATCTCTCCCAAGAAAAGGAAAATGAGGCTCATCAATCCTCTCGAACTTAAATAAAATTAAGATGACAACAAATCGATCGGAGAAAAACCACGATAAATCCAACGCTATCAAGAGATCACGCTAAAATATTGCACCACAAGAATTATCTAGAGGGAAATAAATCACACTGAGAAAGTAAAATTTTTCGTTACCCCGCTCGGAGATTTATTTTCTCCCAGATTGGATCGCTCGTCACCGGATCCACCGGAGTCGTGCCGAACGGAGAGAAACTTGTCTGCCTTCCTTGCTTCATGCCGGATTTGATTCCTCGGGAACAGGTCGAGATGCCTTGTGGAGCAATACCGTGGTGTTTAATGTTTGTAGAAGATATCATTTTGGTCGATGAGACGCGCGAGGGTGTAACCACAAAACTTGAATCTCGTCATAGAAGAGCATTGGGACATATGAAATCACTCTAAATAATTAATGTATCTTTTTCTCACTTTAATTAAAGGGCTTAAGGTTTTCCCCGGGTATACGATGCGTAGAACCACATATCGATGTGTGGGCTCTATTTCCGTTATCCATACGTTAGCTAGCCGAGAGGCCGTGCGTATGTACTGATCAACCTTGGGTAAAAAGATTTGCGTGCATACCCTCGAGAGAGGATTTGCGTAATTCTACCGGATTGGGTTCCCCACCCAATAGCGGGGTTCTTAGCGTAAAGCGGGCATTAAGAGGAATCCTTAGTCGGACGAGAGTTCGGTCGAATAGTCTTAATATTCATGTGAGCGATATTCCTAGAGATAGGTGAGCTCATGTTTGTGGAACCTCCACGGCCAAGCTGCCTTTAATTAATTTGAAAATTTGGTTCTCTAATTATTATTAGTCGTTTTAGTTTCAATCCGATTCGATGCCGAGCATTAACCCTTCATCGAATTTCCTAACACATTTTGTGCCTTTATTTTATCCGCCTTAGTTAATTAAAATCCCCACCGTATTTTCAGTAAAATAATAGTTATCCCGAAAAGAGTAAAAATAATCAACCCGTCCCCGAGAACAATATGACATCGATATTCCTACCGAATATTGGGTACTACATGTGATTGGTGCACTTGCCTCCTTTCGTTAAAAACTAGCTTTTTAGCAGTCCGTGACATTCGACCAATCGAACAAACCACCTAAATAAGTGTTGGCTTCTCATCCCATCAGTAAGTGTGTTGGAGAGACGGATGAGTGTATTAAAAATGAAGTAGCTGTGAAGTGCGAAATAAATGAGGTAGAGACAGTGGCCTTATGTAGTTCTAGATCTTCTTGCAACATTCTTGCTTTGCAAGATGTTGAAAAATTTAATTTAACTATCGAGTCGAATGTCCGGAAATCATTCATGCTAGTCGATGGGTCGGTAGTGAAGACCGACGGTGAGATAAAGGTGGTGGAAGTGATATTGAATGGGGCTGCGGTAGTCACTGATTTTCAGGTGCTGGGACCAATGTGGAATGCTTCAAAACCCATCTTAGGGGTTCCCTTCCTGAAAGCTAGTGGGGCTACATTGCAGTTTAACGCGAGCGACATAACCTTGGCCTCTAAGGTTGATGTGCCTTTACCGCCGTCCCTTACCTCTATGATGCTGAATGAACCCAAAAGATTGCAGGATTTGAATGTTGTGTTATCTGACGGTTTGCCTAGTGTTGTTGAGACAAGTGTGTTGTAGAAAGGGGAAACAAAAGAGGAGTTGCTTGGAGTGCAGCGAGTTGCGGATGAGAAGGGTAATAGCGATCGGAGTGAGAGTCACGTTGCTGAGACTAAAGAGCAGAGCATGACTGTTGAAAGCGTGCAGAAATTAGAATCAAAAACTTATACTGAGCCAAATGATTTGTGTAAAACTATAAAACAGGTTACTTGAGCTGATCTATCACCTGCCGCGGGTGAGGAAAGGATGCCTCTAGACGGAAAAGCTAGAGCTTCTTCTGAATTGGATGGAGTGGTTGTACCACCATGGCGATCTCCATATGTGGAATTGTTAATAAAAGAACTGTGAATGCGTAAGGCGCTGTATTTTGCCCGCTGGTGCGAGAAGGAAGAGGCGTGGGGCAGTGGTGATTAGTCTTCCCTGGGCCCTAAAGCTTACGCTTTTCCCTCATCTCACGTGTTAGGGGGATCTATCACAAGTCAGCGGTTAGCTGAGTTATGAAGGATCTCTGGGTCCTTCCCCTCCTATTCTTTTCTAGTATAATTTTTGCTTAATGTTGTGTGTGATGTTTTGGACTTAATCGTTGCGTACTTCGCTTATGCTTTTGAACTATATATAAAACTGCTAATACAGGTATGCGGTCCACCTTAAGGACGGTAAAGGAAAGTGGCTCCTGGGAGACAACCCATTATTTTGTTTTTGTTTTTTTTATGTGAATATTCTTTAGTATAGATTGTTGTTCTTGGAGGTATTTTCGTTTGCAGGTGGAGTTCATTCGGGCCGTGGACTTTTGACAGAAATTGACGTCAATCTTTTGGTAAGCTCATTTCTGAGCATTAGGTAACCCCTTCTCCTTACCTGCTTTTTAATTTCATGATCACATTGTTGTGGATGTTTAGGCTAAGTCTAGTGAGAAGAGTTATGCGAGGTACTCATGCGTGTGCATTTTACTATTGTCATACTAGAAGAATATATTCATTTGTTGTATATGTTGTTTAGCATTGCATACCACTACACCACACTTGAGCGCGTGCTTGAACAGGAGCATGTCGTGAGTTTAATCGTCACTATTGTGCGATTTGGAAAATTTTGGCGCTGGCCAAGGATTTCGAGGCGGAGTAAAATGTTGCCTCCATGAGAGATCCTAATAGAGTGCGCATGTCTCATTTAGGAATACGTGTAGAATTAGATTCTTTTTATGCTTATAGCGTATTTTATTTCTATTAGAGTAAATCTTGCTTATTCTACTCGCCTACTTCGAATCCGATGTGAATCAAACGGTAGTGTAGGGTTGTGTGCCGATATCGCTAGCCTCATATTGCTCGAGTCAGGAGGAAGGATTGTCTTTCTCGGTGGCTAAGTACTTACCCCTAGCTACTCTTGAAGTATGGGTGCATGGTTAGTCAAGTGCGCGCGTGATGTAGGTCGTCACTTTGTTCTAGTTTGAGCCTTATACCATTCCAAACGCCTATCCATTGCTATCCTCGTTGAGCCTCTCCCTTCCTTTGGCATCCTTACGCCTCGCTACCAAATCCATAGAGCCTTTCCTACTCACAAACCAATGTGTTCGCTCGGTTGGTTTGTTTTATTGTAGTTTTGTTTCCGTTATGTGTGGTTGTTATGCGGGAGCTTTGTGCTGCTTGTGGTGTTGCCGTGTTTTCGGCTCGTTTTGGTTATTTGGTTAAAGAAAAAAAGAAAAATAAATAAATGAAATGAAATGAAAATGAAAATTCCAAATGTGGAATAAAAGAAAAAAGAAAAAGAAAATCTTTTGTTATAGAGTTGTGAAATTTTGTTATATTGTGATCATTATGTGCGTGAACGCACCGTTAAAAGTCCAAGTCTGGTGGTGCGGTGCACGTGTTTGTCGTTGCGTGTAGCTGTGAGTGTTTTCGAGCGGTCTCATTTTGGGCGTGTGTATCCATCGTGTTTATCTTTGTATACCCCGCTTTTGCCTAACCCTTCATTATACTCCAAGTCCTACAGATTCACGCTTGAGTCAAACTAGTGCCGTGGAGAGAGTGTGAACGGGCGAGCTTATGGTCATCGACATTGGTGGATTCCTTTGGATGTTATCCCGAGCCCTTTCTTTGGCAATGCTCAACTCAGTGTTTGTCTGCTTTCTTCTTGCGCGTGACCGAATGATTCCCCTCGATTCTATAGTAGAGTAGTAATAATATTTTGATATGCCTTTAGAAACATATAGGCTATTAGTGCATAATCAGCAATTCCTTCTACTGTATTCCTATGAGCGTGAGCATGCGATTTCGCACGGTACTCCGTTGCACAATTTTAGGCCAGCTATGCTATTTTTCTCGTCCGCATTAGGGATGATTTTCTCGGGACGAGCAAATGTTTAAGTTTGGTGGTGTGATGAGTCCGATTTATATAGGGTTTTTCTAACTCATCTGGGCTTATTATCTTGCATGTGCACTAGTATTTCAGTAGGAAAAGTCATATATTTGATTAGGGCTTCACTTAGCCATTGTTGCAATGTTTCAGCCCATTTTGGTTTGCAAATTGCATCGGGACGTCGGGGGTAAGTACTGGGGTACTCCCCATTTGAATTAGGTTGTTTAATGTTGTATATTGGCGCTAAGGGCTTTTGCTCCAGCTTTGGTTTTTGGTTGTGCAAGTGGTCGGTTTTCCATAAATCAGGAATTCTGACTTGTGGAAAATGCATGGTCGTGCATTTCCTTAGCACGCGCTTACTGCCTAATCGTGCATTTTCTAACAGGAAAATCGTCGAGCAGAGCTCGACGAATATCTTCAAGCTGAGCTCGACGATCCTCACGCACGGTTTCTTCTGAATCGTGCGCGAAGGAAACGAACGGTTTTCCTTTAGCCGTTTAGTTTATAGCGCTCTGTGGTTAATAGTGTGATTTGTTCACACACGGGCAGAAGTGCCCGTGTGCGAGTAAAACGCACGGCTCCACCTGCTTGCCGGGAATTCCAGCGCTCTGTGGTTACCCGTGCGTTTTCCTTCACGCACGGGCGGTAGCGTCTGTGCGTGAGTAAAATGCATGGGTCAACTCATCTTCCTTCACGGCTTTGTTCTGTAAGTTAATATCGCACGGTTAACGCACGGTCGTGCGCCAAACCGTGTGTGACCATTTTTCTGACCTTCCCGTATTTAAGTTCAGGAGTTGACTGGAGCAAGATCAGTTTGCCATTTCCGCCTCTTTGAGCGTGAAAATCGCACTCCAGCCGTTTTTTCCACTCTCCTCCTTGGAGAGCTCGTTCGACCACTGTTCTTCCTCCAAACTTCACCGCAACCGAAGATCTTCTGCTGTTTTCTTCATCTCCATCTTAAGAGGAGCATTCGGAGATCCTTCTCGCTTTCATTGGAGAGCTTTCCGACGACTACTAACCTTCACGGATCGTGAAGAAGACGGGGAAAACACCTTTGAAGTAGGTGACAGCACTTCAAGCTTCCTCGGACGTCAACCACCGACCGAGCCCGGACGAAGAACAACAACCTTCGACTCCAGCCGAGAATCGTGGCTAGCCTTCACACGTTGGGTTTTAAATCTCCTCTTTACTCTCATTTAGATGTTGTTTCTATGTTTTGGATGTTAACTAAACTTGCTAGGAACTCTTAATAATGTTCATGATGGTTTACTATTGCAAATGTTGTTGTAGTCTATAGTTTGGCTTTACTTCCTTTGCTTGCTTTGGGTTATTGCTTGGTGATATGCCGCATGGGTTTAAATAATTGGCACCATTCAATAACTTGCTGATCGGACTAATTCATGCCAGTCGTCACACAGACGGGATCATCTTTAAGTTGGCGAGTGGTGACGATCAGAGAGTTTTAGTCCGATCAAAAATTATTCGGCTACTTTATGCCCAGAAATACTATTCTGTGTTGATTACCGTCAGGCTCTCACCTAGCTGGTTGATTATTGCTGGCATGAATGCCGGTGGAAATCGCCAATCATTATGCTAGGTTGGAGATAGTCACAGAAGGAAACCCCACAAAACTCTCTGATCGGACTAAAACTCCTCCTTGTCACATTCCCATATTCTCCACTGGTTATAGCCAGACTTCAACTGTAGCTTTGGTTATACAATTGATCCAACTAGCTGATCGAATACGTTATCAATCCGTGAAATCAGATACATGTTCTTCTTTGGCAGTTTGTTGAGCTCTCTATAGTTAATATATAGATACAGGCTACCATCCTTCTTTTCTTTTCCATAAAGAGACCGGTGCACCTCAAGGTGACAACCTTGAACTTTTATATCCTTATCTTAGTAATTCTTACAGTTGAACTATCCATTTTTGCCATTTCATCTAGCGTTACTTGATATGGTGAGTATATCATAGGGTTCACACCTGGCACCACTGTAATAGTGCAGTCGGTCTCATGTGGGGACATCACCCATGTATGTCGTTAGGAAACACATCTGTATAGGCTGTCACAATAGAAGCGTCACTCAACCGGGCTTCAGCCCAATGGAGGCATGAAGAATTACTTCGCGCACAACCGAACAATTTTGATGACTTGGAGATCAGATATCAATATCTTGCTCGATCCTCGCATACAAGCGAACTTTGTCCCTCGTTCGGTGATCTATCCCAGTGTGACTTCCGTAAAGGTGAATTCTATACCGGTACGCTGCTCCAAGAGCTCGTCCATACCTATGATCACATCAAAAACAACCATTGTCAGCATAGATGCTTCCACATCATGATATGACGTCATAACTTCATCTTAACATATCACTTTCTACCCATATTCACTCCAATTACTACAGCCATGTCATTCCACTCTTATCTGTGATACAAAGATAAGCACACAGGGAATACGTTAAGCCTAAATCAAACGAATTCTTGATTATTCATCACAACATGTTCATATACACAAAACAGACATTGTGTACATCATTACTTACTAGGAAATGTACGGTGCACAATTACAGTTATTTATATACATATACTCAACATTCCCTTTCAGTTTAGTGTCGTCTAAGGGGCACTTTGGCAGTCTCGGGCTATATATCCCTTTTTGCCACACGAGTAGCAAGCGCGTAGATTTCGCCCTGCAACTGCTCTAGCCTTTGCTTTCTTTGTCCTTGGCGCATCACCATGACATTCTCGGGCAAGATGTCCTACCTTACCAAAAGAAAAGCAAACATATGGACCACACCTTTTCTTTGTTCTTATGATTGTGGAAGATGTAGATTCCGATAGATATAACTTTTTATTCCACTTGCAAGAGTTTGATTTTGAAACATTTGCAAAGTTCGGTACGTTGAACTCTTGCTTTGCCCTGAACTTTTCCAAGTCCATTTCCAAAGACCTACAAGTCATTACCAAGGAATGAAATCTAATTAACTTTGGACCCACAAATAGACATCATAGTTCATCGCAAAGACCATCATTAAATCTGTTGGTCTTAGTCTCCTCGGTCTCAAACACGAACTCTGCATGTTGTCTCAACACAACATATGCATGAAAGTACTCCTCGTCCGTGTACGTTCCTTGCATCAAACACACATTAACCTGCAGGGTCGATGCTTTTCACCTTGCAATCTTCTCAAGTACACCAACCGGCATTGAACTCACCACCGGAATAGAGGGTTGTACATGTCTCTCATGTTAGGCCTTGATCATTGCGAAGACCACATTAGCGATAAGCCGGACCATTTATATTGAAGGAGGAGGTGTTGGCACCTCAGTTGGTGCATTAATCCCCATCGAATGTTGGGGTTACTGTTGCCCCTCATTACTTCTATTCGACTACAATCGTCAAACACACAATTAAGCAAATCAAAATATTGCAAAAAGTAATATCAGGATTGCACAAGCTCCTCAAACATGTGTATTTTTATTCCTAAGTAGACATCCCCTAGCACCCTCCTTATGAGAGTGCGCGATTCACTTCCAGCGTGCTCACCCGTGCCGAGGTTGCGGCAGTTGCGCATCGCGAAACCGCAAACCCTACCGTCCAGATGCAGCCTAGTCGCGAACAGCCTCTGCCGCCGCCGCTGCCCAAGAAGCTGAAAACTGCGGGCGGCACACCCCCCACGAGTCAGGAGAAGCGTAAGGCCTCGATGGATCAACCATCTGGGGATCTCGCTTCTACAACCGTCCCAAGCAGTGGCTCCCCTAGCGGGGCGGCTGGTACTTCGAGCCTCAAAAGGAGACGCAGCCAGCCGTGAAGCCAGTGTCGAGGGCACACCATAACTTTGGCCTTAGCGAGCAACCTCTCGACAAACTCGGAAACCCCCTCCTCCAGTGGGACAGGGAGTTGAACCGGGCCATCATCACCACTCTACTGTCGAGCTGGCTGGAGCAAAATACCATCAGCGGGGAGGCTTACAACTTCTTGTTCGGCCTTTACGCGTCGTAGGACACTGCGGTCTATGATTAGAAGGCCACGCGGGTCCTCGTGCACGAAAGCATGCGGGCACTACTCTGCGGCCTGGAGTTGGCCCACATGACGGACAGACAACTAACCTAGCTGGAGAAGAACGCCCCTTCGCTCAAAAAGCTAGTCGACGAGAAGGAGGAAGCTCGCCGACTCGCCTAGGAGGAGGCGGATTTCAAGAGAAAGCGGGCAGACGCGGTCGATACCACCCTTGCCCAATACCTGGGGGAGTGGTATGTCTCTCGACTCGCACTTATTGCCTAGAGGTTGCCTTTTACCCTTCTCAAGCTCATCCTCACCCCGTCCCTTTTCGCAGGATGTGGCAATGGCTAGCCTCCTGGGCATCCAGATCGCCTCCCTTGAAAAGGAAAGAGAGGTATCACAGGCGCGGGTGCGTGAATTGGAGGCTGCAATGGCTCTCCCGCCGCCCTCTAGTAGCGGCGCCAGCTCGCGCACTACACCGAGTACCAGGTAGAGGTCATGATGTAGAAGAATGTTGTTGGTGCAGCGAAGTACATCCTCAGAACATTGCGGCGAGCTGATCATATCAACAACGAGGGAGAGGGCCTTTCTGCGAGCGATGTGGTACCGTCCTTATTCCTTCCGATACTGAAGCCGGGCAACGCGTCCTACCAACCCATCTATGAGGACTCGTCGCTCGGGGGTTCGCCTCGCTGAATACCTGCGCCTCACCTCACTGACCTCATTATAGTCTTACTGTAATATGAGAGCGGGCCGAGCCCTAGAACTTGTAATTTTTTTGATCAATAAAGTGTACTTTTTGAAATTATTCTCTAATGTTACTTCTTTGTGATGCAAATGAAAATCTGCCTTTTTTTGTGTGTTCGCGGCTTGTTTTGATTCTTCTATTTGTTATTCCTCTTCCCGCAGCTTGCGAGCTAGGTTACGTGTTTGTTTGGGACTTATCTTAGGAAATATAGGAGCATTAGTTAGCCGAATCATGAATGGTGATCCGTGTTCTTTGTACGGAATCTCTGTGCCATTTGCGAGATAGAGAAGGCGATCCGAATCGGCTCGCACCCGAGCCACCCGACTCCACGTGAGCTGGGCTCCATGAGGTCGTGACGCGAACTGATCTCTCACCGTCTAGGAAGCTTTCCGGGCGCTCGGCGTTCCATAGGCTCTAGTCGGCACTTCTAGCTCACTTACCTGCTAAGGTCATCCCAGCAACCCAGCGATTTTTGCTTCCGTAGTTCGAGTGCCTTGGTCCCAGCTTTAGACGCCATGTTCATCAAGAATTTCTGTCATGCTGGCTAGTTGGGGGCCTAAGTCGATTCCCATGAGTGACATCCAGTCCTGCTAGCTATGTGAGAGCCTGACAGCGGGATCTGCTCGGGGTCTGGGTAGACTCCTCCGAGTGGCATCCATCCCTGCCAGCTAAATGAGGGCTTGGCCGAGGGATCTGCTCGGAGTCTGGGTAGACACCTCCAAGTGACATCCAGCCCTGCCAGCTAGGTGAGAGCCTGACGGTGGGATCTGCTCGGAGCCTAGGTAGACTCCTCCAAGTGACATCCAGCCCTACCAGCTAGGTGAGAGCCTGACAGCGGGATCTGCTCGGGGTCTGGGCAGACTCCTCCGAGTGACATCCAGCCCTACCAGCTAGGTGAGAGCCTGACAGCAGGATCTACTCGGGGTCTTGGTAGACTCCTCCGAGTGATAACCAGCCCTGCCAGCTAGGTGAGAGCTTGACAGCAGGATCTGCTCGGGGTCTGGGTAGACTCCTCCGAGTTACATCCAGCCCTGCCAGCTAGGTGAGAGCCTGATAGTGGGATCTGCTTGGGGTCTTGGTAGACTCCTCCGAGTGACATCCAACCCTGCCAGCTAAGTGAGAGCCTGACTGTAAGATCCTTTTTTTTCTTTTTCAAACCCGGGGGTCTTATGCCCAGAATCGCCGTTTTGCAGTGGCACGGACACTCGGGAAGGCCGCCACTACAAAACACCGATTATGCCATCCTTTTCGATCATCAAAGAGAGAGTAGTAATCATAAACTAAAATATAATTGAGTCCACAAACATCATATACAAATGAGAAATCACAAGTCCATAAATATAGAAAAGAGAGAGTACTGCAATAGAACAGTACAAATGAAATATAAACGGGCTTAAGTCCGGTACATCAGATCCTCACTACAATCTCTCGCAGAAGCTATAAGAAAGACTAATCACTCACGGAGCTGGTCACTGGTGCTCCGGTACTAGACTGGCCCACCTCCATGCGTAACGTACTATGCTGGTGCTGGTCAATGTACTGTTGGTCCCTGACTCCCATCCGGAGCCCCTGTAATGTTGTGGTCCGAAAACCATTAGTCATAAATACTGAGCCCTATCATCCCCTACCCCTCCCCCCATGGCTCCTAAGCACCGAGTGGGGAGAAGAAAAGGGAAGCTATGAAAGTGGAGAGTACAAATGGCAGGTGACGGTAGAGCTAATCTAGCAGTTCTATATATCAGATAGAATAAGCAGTAAGTGATTCAACATACCAAAAATGAAATATGGAACCTTAACTTATATGATCGCCTAAACGAACACATAAGACAAGGGATCTTCTACAAGGCTCCCATCGCATAAATAGTATCATTCCTATTTATACGATCGGGTGTTAGTTGTAAGCAGTTTAAAAGGTATTATAAAGCATAACCTTAACTTATAGACTTGCCCACACAAGCCTATATGATAAGGGGTCGTTTTGCAAGGCCTAATGTATAAACCATCTCATACCGATTTATACTTTAGGGGTAAGGGTTGAATTATGATGCCATTGTATACAATACTATGTTATGTGGGTTAATGTTTATGTCCATGCAGTGCAACTCACACACACAACTCTATGCGCACATACCTTTAGTTCCCCCTATTTGGGCAGCTAGCTTCACTCCCAGGAACCTCCGTAGTGGCAAATGGAGATAGTTGGTCGGGCCCCCCACTCCTAAGTGGGTATCCACACTACCAGGCATATCCCTTACGTCCGCCTCTAAAAGGACACAACCTAGAGTTTCCACGTACTATGCTGGCCATATCCACTAGACTTTCTCTGGCCAAGTGTCCCACACTACCGAGTCAACCTATCGACGTCGGTGTGAACAACCGTCCAATACCAAAAACCTGCCATCTTATTTTTTTGTGCACATGCAACCTTGATGTATCATCCACCGAGCCTAAGCTCCCCGGACTAACCCGTCCATCACATTTACCAACCGATCCAAGCTCGTCGGGCTAATCTGCCCATTTCCACAACCACCGAGCCTACTGCCCGGACATCCTAGTCAAACTAACTTCTCGAGGCACCGGGGTGTGAGAAAGTGAAACCCTAGTTATACTAGGTTCTCTTGAAGTTTATTATTCCTACTATTTAGGTTAGCCCAGGACTGCCCCCGGTATACCCCGTGAAGGGCTCTCAAAGGGCACTAGGAACTATGTGATAGTTGAAGCTCATCGTTCTCTTTCGCAAAGCACTTATTATTATTGGTTGTTACCCAACTCCCAATCCCTTTAATGTTGTACTGGATCTAACCCTAGTGTATTTTTACTATTTCTCTCTCCACGAGGAAGACGATGCTTCGTCGACCCCGAACACCTCTTATCACTAGTCAAACCTCCCACTCCTCATCACGACTCCCGATGATGAACTCATTTCACTTACCAGATCAATAAACTAATATCCCAACTCTCTAGGTTCATTTTGCACCATATTATGATTTCTGCAGTTTTTACTAAACGCAGACCATTCTAAGCTATATGTTGTATATAATGGGAGGTACTCCAAATTATCATCCAAAATCCCTATAATATTTATTGGAGGTCTATCATGAACATGAAGTACTATTTTCAGGCATGCAAAATGTTCCACAAAATTATGATAAATACAAGACAACTACTTATCAGAAAATTCAAGGTCTCCAAATTTTCAGAGAGACTTAAACCCCTAAACATTATTTTTGAACATAACCTACATTAACCAATAGAAAGAGACAAGTACTGCCAATATACTTCTAATAATTCTGATAAAATTCAAGGATGAACATAAAGACATATAAACACTTCAGGTCAAGTTTCATAATTTATCACTGAATAATGAACTCTAAACTAGATTTTTCATAATAATCCAAGTTAATAGGTTAATGAACTAAATACAACAATTATTCATCTAAAAATTGTAACAAAATTCCCATACGAGCATATTGACCTAGAAACACTACTGTTCAAGTTTCATAATTTTCCAATAAAAAGGGAGCTCTAAATCTATTATTGATCATATTCCCGTATTTATATACTTGTGAAGTAAGTAGTGGAAATTTACATCTAAAAACTACAATAAAATTCATGTATGATCATAATGGTCTAAAACTCACTCTGCCCCAATTTCATAATCATCTAATGGATATTAAGGTCATAATAAAAACATAGTTAATTAGGGCTACTACTGGTATTGCAAAGGTGATACTAAAATTATTGATCTAAAATTCCCAATAAAATTATCCAAGGCTTATAATGACATTATGACTGCATTACCCAAGTTTCACAACTTTTCACAGAGTTCTAGTTACCTATCCTTCAATTTTAAGGATTGTGACCTAAACTAGGATTAGGGTTATGAGGGGTTTATCCATCTCTAAATCTACTAAGATTTTCACCAGAGGACTTCAGCTACCCTAGAGCCCTCTCTACCAAATTTAAAATCCATATAAGGGCATTTGACCACATGCCCTTCACAAACCCCCAAAGACCAACCTTAGGGTTTGGTCTTGGGTCCTAGGGAAAATCTACCCAAACCCACCCCATCTTCTATGGAATGGTGTACAAGGTCATAACAAACCAGTGGACAAAGTCTCAACCTCTGTTGAGGTGATTTGACCACTTAGACTCATAAAATGTACTATGACCTAATTACCCCCTTAATGAGCCAACTTAGGGTTTGCTTGATTCCAACCTAAACCATCACCAAAAGTGATGAAAATAAATATGGAGCCTTACACTATCCCCCAAGATCACCCACCAAACTTTTGGAGGTTTTTGAGGATTTTAAGGCACCTAATTAAATTCCATATGATTTATTAAATTATTCACAAAACTATAGAAAAATATTGTCTAAAAATTCGGATTTTTGGAAAGTATGAGGGGAAGGTTATGAAAAGCCTATTCCTTAAATTTCAAAGTATTAGGTGAGTGGTTTGGTGTGGGCAATAATTTTTGTGACTGGTCACACCTAGGTATAGGTTGCTCTAAAATGAGTGTTGTGGTCAGACCACTTATCCAAAGTGGTTGAAACCAATTTTAAATTAAAGTTAACTCCTAGAGATACAATTTTTCTGTTGATCATTTCCTCACATAGAGCCTCTAAGTATTTTTCACTAATTTTCTAAATTGTCTGTTATTATAATACAGAAAATACATTAAAATTAAAAGGATTGAAATTGATCAGCACAGATCTTGATGCAAGATCCGACGGCTACTGGATCGTCTTCCTCCTCCAGCCAAGGGCCTGGATTGCTCGAACTTGGGCCGACTTCCAGCCATCTCTGTCGGCCACCCCGCCGCCTCCATGGCCGGCCACCGCCACCACGACCTCCGACGAGGTTGTGGCCATCGATTGGCGGCGATACGGCGGCCGGAGGGGCCGACTTCGGCAATCCCGAGAGGTGAGTTTTGACGGAAAAATTAAGAAATTTGCCACCACTGATCGGGCTCAATTGAGCCCGATCCTTAGCTCTAACAGATCCTATGATCTACCCATAGTGAGAGAGGAAGGGGAGGACCTTGCTTGCGACTTGGAGACGCGTCGATCGCCGGGATGCCATTGGTAGTGGAGGAGTCGCCGGAGCTCTGCAACAGCATAGTTAACTCGCTTGTCTCCTTCGGGTAAGATGTGGAAAAGCTTGCCCTGGATCCAGGGATTCTTTTAGGTGAGTAAAAAGGGGAAGGGGAGGGGTGAAGCTTAAAGTGGCCATTAATGGCCCCTTAATGCAAATTTCGGCCATGGTATGGGGGGTTAATCTGGGCATAAATAGGTCGGGAAATGGCTGGGAACTCCTCCTCTCCCCTAGAGAAACTGATTCCAGCCCTTAATGGGGAGAGTTAAGTGGTTCAAGCTTCATTGGGAATTTATTCCACAGGCCATAATGAGATGAATGGATAGCTTGGGGAAGGGGGAGAGTGTGCCACAAGGTCTTCCCCCATTACTCCCCTCTCTTTCTCTCTCCTCCATTAAAGGGAATTTGGAGTTTTCTCTCTCCTGCCCATCAAGGTTGACCTTGCTAACCACTCCAGCCTATTGGCAGCCCACTAAACCATATTTTCATGGAAATATGGTGAGTAAAGAGGGGGAGGGGAGGGGACAAGCTTGAAGTTGATCAGGGTATCACTGCAATAATGAATCCAACTCCACCCTACTGCAACAGATCATCTTTGAAGAAGTCATAAAGGGGGAGAGCAGCCATGCTAAGACAGTAGCACTCATTGAAGATCAAGCCTTCAATGTAATTCAAGGCACCAGGGTAGCACTGCACCTGCCCCCTGGATAAAAAGAGGCCAGAGGACCAAGACTTCCCAGTACAAGCAAGAGCTATACAGGATGCACAACTTGCTGCCAGAAGAAAGAGGGAAGGAACTCAGATGGCTGAAGAGTTCATGGCAAAGAGGAAATTTGATAACAAAGATGATCCAGATCATGAACAGCTAAGTGGTGCCTCTGAATCCATCATTATCGATGCTTGGGTAAGCCATGGACAAATCTTAAAGAATATTGATAGTGTATTTCCTTCTGAGGAATGGATAAAGCATTTGGAAAGAAATTCCCTAAGGGAAAGAGTATTCAAAGAAAATTTAGTAAGGAAGAGCAACACTAAGAAAATGCATCCCATATATATTCCAAAGTCATTCTTTTACTTCAAATGGCAGGAAAACAAGGCTGAAAACTTGAAGAAGACTGCTACTACCAAGGATGCTGATTCAAGTTGATCAAAGAAGAGCTGAGATGAGGCTGCAAGACTAAGGGTTCTTTAAATATTTAATCAATGTCTTATAATGAATATCAACAATGTAGTAATATCAAATCTCTATCACTGAAATTAATATGAGTTAGCCCTCACTATATTGATGTGATAAATGTGCATGCAATTCTCATTTATATATTTGTGATTAATGAATATGATGTTCTTTCATAGATATCTTATAATCACAAGTTTTGCTATTGTTGTTTGGCTGAGGCTCTCTAAATTAGCTAATGATTAGGTAGATCTTAATCATAATGTTTACCTTGTCAATGATTAATAAAACTTTTGTTGTTAATCATACGGTTACATTGTTAATGATTTATAACTCACCAGTACTATTGGTTATTCAATCATAGGGTTAAGCCATCTCATCTAGGGGGAGTTATCCTATATTGGGATAGCTATTTGTCATGATAATGTCTCATCAGGCCTATCATGATACTTTTTGTGTTGATGCACCTTAGCATGGATGGGTATTCTGCCTTCTTCAAATAGGGGGAGATTGTTAGGAATTGTGCCCTACAATGTTCCTCAGGATTTGAAGAGGCATCACCAATCATGCTAAGGGGAATAATGTATTTGATGTGTACTTAAGTTCATACATGTAGGTTATCCTTGATTGGACAGGTTAATAAAAAGAGGAAGCTGGAAGTAAGACAATTTAACAAAGGCAAAAGCATCGAGACAGCTGAGACAGCTGAGAAGAATGTCTCAGCATAACCGCTGAGATAGGTGAGAAGCTCAACACAAAATGTTGAGAGAAGTGTTGGTCTCAGCAAAACTGCTGAGATAGGAGATAGTCTCAGCTGTGAAGAAGAAACCGCTGAGATAGGGGAAAGTCACAGCTGTGAAGAAGAAATCGCTGAGACAGTTGAGAAGAAACCGCTACAACAGAAGATAGTCACAGCTGTGAAGAAGAAACCGCTGAGATAGTTGAGAAGGAATCTTTGAGACAAAGCCAGCAGAAATTCTTCAAGTCCAGAAGCATTGAGTGAAGCAGGCTAACTTAATGCTTCTAAAGAAGAGCTCAGTTCAGAATTCGTCGACCTGAATTCTGAGTTCGTCGAGCTGAGCTCACCTTTCGTCAAGCTAAAGTTAAAGTTTGAGATTCTGAGTTCGTCGAGCTCAGTTCATAATTCGTCAAACTGATTTCAGAATTCGTCAATTTCAGCTCACTTTCCGTCGAGCTAAAGTTAAAGTTTGAAGATTCTGAGTTCATCAAGCTCAATTCAGAATTCATCGAACTGATTTCATAATTCGTCGATCTCAGCTCACCATTTTTCGAGCACGGACAAAGTATTTCATGTCATTGTGGGAAAGCTACAGTAGCATCGGAAAGTACTATTTGTCTTCTTCTGAGGGAGGTGGCTCTCACCATCCTTGGCAGGGCCCAAATTCAAATTGTGTCGTTGATTCAAATCAACAGATATAAATAGAAAAGAGAAATGGGGTTTAGGGTTATGAAAAATAGAGGCGGCTGGACTTCATCTTCTCTAAAGAGCTTGAAAGCCAAGTACAGCAGTGCATGCCAGCAGGCAGAGAAAGATAGCTAAAGCTTTTCCAGTTCAGCAAGATTGTTCTTTGGAGAACAAGGTAGCTGATTCATCTACTCAGCAAGAAGAGATATCTGTATGAAGGGTCGTCAGCCTTCAACAACAGATAGTTGTTCTTCAGTGCAGCAGAAAAATAGTTAGTTATAGAAGAAGGCTAATTCCTTCTACAGCAAGAGGGCTGGACTGATATCTGCTCAGTCCATCAAGGTAGACTCAGATATTTATCTCTGACTTAGTATTTTAACTTCTTAATTATACTTCTGTAGGATTCAGATTGTCTTAATCTGAGCTATAAGGCATTTTATGACTGAGTTATAGGTGACTAATTAGTCACTGAGGGAGGTGACATGTTGTGGTACTGAGGTAGGATCCAAGTGTGGATCTTTGAGTAAGGTTGTCTTGCTAGCCTGAGTAGTAGGCCTTAGAGATAAGGCTAAGGTAGGTGACTATTGAGTCACTGAGCTGTAGGTGACAAGTGTGTCACTGAGTGTAGGTCTTGGAGGAGACTGAGTGTAGGGCCTTTTTGTCTAAGGTAGGTGACAAGTGTTTCATTGAGTTGTAGGTGCCTGGAAGGGCACTGAGGTAGGTACCTGGAAAGGTACTGAGATGTAGGAGTGTTGCAGCACTCTGAAAGTAGGGCCTTGTGCCTGAAGTTGTAGGGCTGAAGAGCCTGAGTTGTAGGCCTTAGAGATAAGGCTGAGGTAGGTGGTTTGAGGACCACTGAGTTGTAGGAGCACTGCAGGGCTCTAAGGTAGGAATCTTTGTGGTTTTGAGGTAGGGTTCTGAAGAGAACCTGAGTGTAAGGCTGAGGGCCTGAGGTGTTAGCTCTGAGGAGCATTTTGGAGAGTTTGTGCCTTGTCTAACATAAGTTAGAAAGGTGGGAGGGAAAGTAGATGTACCTAGTTAGGGAATAACTATAAATATTTGTGTGTTTTGCTGTGTGTACAACCCCATATCCGATCGAGCGGGATCCTCCCCAAGTGGCGGACTTGGGGCAAGCTTTGAGCGGCGATGTGGCACAGCCCCGTTCAATGACGTGCGAGTGCTCGTGCGGGCGTGCGGAGGTTTTACGGACATGAGCTTTTTAATATATGTATATATATAATATAATATATATAATATAATATGTATATATTATATAATGTATATCTTATATGATAGAAGAGATAAGAGGTATAAGAAGAAAAGGGGGGAGGGCTCGGGACAGGCAGGAGAAAAGCAGGAATAAAAAAGGAAAAGAGGATAGCTGGGGGGTACAGGGGTTATTAGAAAAAAGAAAAAGCAAAAGAGGGAAAAGTGGAAAAAGAAGGAGGAAGAGGATCGGGGTTTTGGGAGGTGGGAGGAGCAGCACCTCTACCCGGCCTCCATCTCTTCCTCTCGGCATGGAGTAGCACCTCTACCCGGCCTTCCTCTCTTCCTCTCGGCATGGAGCAACACCTCTACCCGGCCTCCCTCTCTTACTCTCGACATGGAGCAGTACCTCTACCCGGCCTCCCTCTCTTCCTCTCGGCATAGAGCAGCACCTCTACCCGGCCTCCCTCTCTTCGCCTCGGCATGGAGAAGCACGGAACAAGCTCGGCCGCCCTTCACTCCCTCTCGTCCTGGAGCAGCCCGGCCGCCCCTTTTCTCCCTCTCAGTTTTCCTCTCACGCGCAGCAAAGGGCAAAGGCTCGGCCTCCTCCTCCTCTCCTATTGCCGGCTAAGCAAAGAGCAAGGTTTGGCCTCCACATCACCCGTCGCCACCGCCTATGGTCAGATCCGGCCGTTTGGAGCATGGATCGGCCATGTAGGGCTGAGTTTGGACATTCTGAGCCGGGATCGGCCTCATGGGGGCAAGGTCAGCCGTCCGGAGCCAAGTCGGCCGGGAGCTTCTCTCCCGGCACCGGCCGGAGCTTGAGTCATACACCAAGTCAGAAATGGAGGTCTCATTTCTCCCACCGCCGGCAAGGGGCTCGGTCACTATGAAGAAGTGGGGCAAGAGAGGAAGATTTGCTTCCTCTTCCAACAAGGGCTCGGCCACCAAAAAAAGAGGAAGTGAGGATTCATCACTCCTAGCAAGATCGACCCGGAGCTCCTCTCCCGGCCACTACGCCAAGCACGCGTCAAGGGTAACGATGTTTCTACTTGGGCAGGTGAAGCCCTCAGTTCACATATTTGCATGGAAGCCCCTCTCCACCAACGGCTGGGGGAAAGGAGCTCTCCGACGGGTTGACGTGTAAGTCCCTGCAATTAAATACATTTAGCACCCGGAAGCATAAGTACGGGCTTAGGCATGCTGTGTGAAGCTCATCCGGACGTGCGAGCCGGATTGGTGATGTTATGGGGTTCCCGGAGAAGACTCCGAGGAAGTTGTATATTGTCCGTTTGCAGGGAATGCGCGCTGCAGCCCCAAAAAAGGGGTGAGTGCGATGTTTTTGCGTCTCTTTTAGTCAACCTATGTTTGGCTTGTTGCCGCCATTCGAGATGTTGGCGTACAGGTGTTGCAGTACCAAGCGGGGAGTAGCGGGCTTAAGCCCAAGCTTATGTCGGCCCTCGAAGGCCTATTTTTACTTATATTGCCGGCCTGCGTGCCGAAGTATGGAATTCATATTCCTGTAATTATTTATAATATTTGTGATGCTCTGTGTATGTGTGGTTTACTCTTTCTGTCTTGGGCGAGTGGTGTGCTCGTGAACCGTTCGTCCCGTGGGGGCCCCAAGGTTTAGTTGCCGGGAAGCCTCTGATGGCATGTTGATAGCCTTTTAGGGCAGCAGAGTCGCGCTGTCTGCAGCCCAATTGGGCAGCATGTTGTAGAATTGCTTGGCGATGTTGTGCCTTTAGTAGGGAGGGTGAGGAGTATTTTGTATTGACCCAAGGAGACACATCTGGATAGGAGAGAGTTGGTCTTGAGATCCTTCTTAGATGATCCGGTCGGCCAAGAGCGCCCTCCGAAGGTGTCTTAGCTCAGTCTTTGGCTTGGGAGGGGAAGAGTTTGTTAGTCTTCCGGGTATACGGTGGGACCTCCATGCTGAGACCTTGGGTCTGCCCCTCATGTTCCTAGTCTAGTGCCAAGATCGTTCGCTTGAGGGTAGTAGGTGCGCGGTCACCCCTCTTTTGGGAATTTGAACTCCACAGAAGTCATTTTTGGCTTCAACACTGTGGTGTTTGTTCTTCTTTCATATTGTAGGTACTAAGGACAAGCTCTTGATCACTTAGTAAGAGAACAACAAAAAGACTTAGGAAATTTCAAAGACCTATTCACCCCCCCCCCCTCTAGGTGACTAGATAACCTTGAAGTAATAACTTTCACTTATTAAACACAGCATTAAATGGCAATCGTATATGCCACACAAAGAGTCCGGCAATAGGGTGTTGAGAGAGGAGACCGCACCTAATCTTGCTAAAAGTCTTTGTTTCAAAAGTAGCTTTACACCTGGAGGGGGCGTGGTGAATAGGTTTCTTAGTCTTTTGAATATCTTTTTGATTTACTGTGTTGTATGATTAGTTAGTTCAGTTAGCTTTCAAGAAAGAGACAAATCTTACAAGTATTTATAGTGGTTCCCCAAGGTATGGGTACATCCACTATCCCTCTCACCTTTGTAACAGTGTGTTAGACAATGCCAACCTTCTCCACTCTTAGCTCAGATATCTTACAACACAGATCCCTTAGAATCTCTCAGACTTCCTCCATGTCCTACCTCAGGCCCAAGGACCTACCACTCAGAGTAAATGATACTTGTAAAGCTTAGTGATCCACAAATCTCATACCTCAGACTTAATCAAAGTCCTATAACTCAGGCTAGGAGGATATCCCTATACTTAGATTCACAATAGAATCCTACCTCAGAGAATAAATCTCCTACCTCTAGCACACAAGCCCTACCTCAGATGCACTGAAGGATCATACACCTCAGCCTTTATATTTCAGGCTTAAAACTCAAATCTAGAAAGATCCTACAGAGTGAAATGAGTAAGTTTGTTGTTGTTGACTTGGTCCAAAGAAAGTGTTCTCTGAGCATGCTTGCTGAACTGATTAAACTCAGCTCTTTCTTCTTCACAACACTAGATATGGATATTCAAGGTTTCTGCTAGTGCTGAGAAGTAACTGCAGAGTATTGTTTCCTCTTACTCAGAAAGAAATCTTTTTGACCTTACTGTTGAACATTGATTTAATCTTCATTAAAATATTTCTTCAACAAAAAACTCTGTCTGTGATTCACAGACTTACTTTTGAGCAATTTTATTGGTAAGCCTCAACTTTGTCAAGAGGAAGAAGATGACCGGAAAAACTTTATCTCCTAAAAAACTTCTATTCTTCTTTCTCGGGACTCTTCTTTTATATTCCGCCGCTCAACGGCTCTATACGAAATGTGGACCAATGGAATGGGCAACTACATCACAACTTTTGCATTAACTGCAGTATTAAAGTCAAGCGATGCCTTTTGTTTTCTAGCAAGCATAACCCGTGATATTTGAATTTCTACTGATGTCAGCATGACTCGGCTCATTTGGACATAGCAAATTCTAGAAAATCTGCACATGCGTTGACTGAAGCCTCATCACTCAACCCAAAAGTACTTAGCTAAATTCTGCAACTTCAGGGATTGAGTGCGTTGATTGAGCCTTCATCACTCAATACATATATACTTTTATAGTCTAAGGCATAGAAGTCAAGTGAGCCTTCATCACTCGACGCTCCTTGAATTAGTTGATTTTCTCTATCTGAATGTGTTGAGTGCATCTTCTTCACTCAACGCTACTGTCCTTGGCCTGGCTTCTTGATAAGACGTTTGTTGATGCAAAAATGCCTCTACATGCTCGAGAGTGGAGCACGTTCGATTCGAGTTGCAGGGATAAAGGGAGGTTGATGAGTAACTGTCGAGCAGTCGGTTACTTTAATGGTTAGGGTTAGAGGTAAAGGCCGAGATAAGGGAGAAGGGAAGGAGAGGGTCCTCTTGCAGTGGCAACAACAGAGTTTGCCCGTCGTAGCTTAAATTTCAATCCCACGATGGGCTTTCCTTTGATTATGAATCAATATTATAGCTTGAGTTGCTACTTTATAAGGGAAAAATATAAAGGGTACAAAAGGAAGATGGCGGCTAGAAGAGAGAAGATTGCTAGAGGCCGCGCGGACTGATCAGATAGATTGACAGACCGCACGGACTGTTGATCCCACAGCTCGTTGGCTAAAGCCGAGAGGACTGTGCGATCAGACAGGGAAGGCTACTGAGGTCGCTGGGACAGGCTGCTTGAGGAGCCAAGTTCAGGGACTAAACCGCAAGGCTTAGCCGCTAAGGCCGTGCGGACAGGAAATTGTAGTTATGGGGTTTGATGTGATGGCAGTCCCCGGGGGTCATTGATGCATCTGAATGGGAAGTGTATCGATCGCACAAGTAATATAAAATTGGCGAATTTTCCAAAGTATTGATCTTTAGGGAACACAACGAGGTGGAGTTAATTTTGATGAGGACTTGAGATTGAAGTCCAAAGATCTAACCTACGAAGGGGGGGGGGGGTTTGGTGGTTGCGGATAAAGAAAGTAAATCACTATAAAATACTCCTATGCAACGCTGCTATGCGATGCTTCGCCAGGCAGGATGGAAGACTACATGGGCCGTTATGCACCGAATCGCTAGGCGGATGGACGAGTAGGCTTGCGGATGAGGTGGTGAGAACGGAAGAATGAGGGTCGTGAGCACCTCTTCGCTACGTACGCCACTAGTAATTGCTATTGCGGCAATGTGTGGTGGAGGATGGAAAATGGCGCACCTCAAGCAAATAACATAAATATAAAATCACATAGATATGATTGTATAAAACTGTATATCAAATTAAACATACTTCATCATATACAAAGAGATAATCTACACTATCAACAATAAGAGAAGAAGAGAGTGTGAAATCGACTGAATCTGAAGTCTTGCTAAGGGTTCACGGAAGAATCATCGGGTTATCAGTCTGCATCCAAGCTCGGTCCTCAACTGCATCCGGGGTAGAGGAGGCTGTCACTAACTCCCAATGGACCCGTCTTCTTCGTGTCACGATCTGGTGGAGGATGGCACAAACTTCTCCTAGCTTGATGGAGAAAGCTACGTCAAACTCTTCTTGAAGCTCAAGGATGATGGAGGAGGCCGAGAGGAAGCTCTAACTTGGATTTGGCGGTGCAAGCATGCTCGGAGCACCTCCCTACGGTGTAAGATGAAGGAGAGCGGTGGAATCCCTCCTTAGAGACGAAAACGGCGGAAAAATGTCGATCCCTGGAATTAGGGCAAACCTGCGAATTTATAGACAGCAGAAATAACAATGCACATGATCAGTGGCGCACGACCAGTGGTCGTGTGCACTGAGTCCTTTGATCGTGCGATGAGAAATGTAAGAAATCAAGAATAACTGGGATAATGAGCACGAGCAGTGGCGCACGACCGGTGGTCGTGCGCACTGTAACGTCCCAATTCGCGCTAGGCCCCCTCGCACGAGTTCTGAGTCAAGAGACTTGACTCGGGCTCGGGGCGCACTGGCAAAAGGTGTCAAGTGTGTTGAACTGAGTGATAGGTTGAGTGATATCCGATGAATTCGTCGAGAATGCCCGGATATACCCACCGATCGTCGAGAATGATGACCGATCGTCGAGTATCGTTGACTGATACTCAACGCACTCAACGCCAGGATTTCTGATAAACTAGTTAAGGGAAATTCGTCGGGAATCATTGTTGATACCCGACGAATTCTTCGAGAATGCCCGAATATACCCACCGATCGTCGAGAATGATGACCGATCATCGAGTATCGTTGACTGATACTCAACGCACTCAACGCCAGGATTTCTGAGAAACTGGTTAAGGGAAATTCGTCGGGAATAATTGTTGATACCCGATGAATTCGTCGAGAATGCCCGGATATACCCACCGATCATCGAGAATGATGACAGATCGTCGAGTATCCTTGACTTATACTCAACGCACTCAATGCCAGGATTTCCAATAAAATGGTTAAGGGAAATTCGTCGGGAATCATTGTTGATACCCGACGAATTCGTCGAGAATACCCGGCTATACTCGCCGATCGTCGAGAATGGAAGTTGATTCCCGCCGAATTTGACTTGTGCGTTTTTCCGCCCAGGCAGATTCGCTGTCTTGTACAGGCGGACTGAACCGGACTTCGGGATTCGTGCTGGATGATCCCTTGGACCGGTCATTTCAAATAAGACCTAATTTGGGAGGTCCAATCAGAGGTTGACCCATGGCGAAGTGACATAACCCTAATGAGCTAATATAAATAAGAAGAAAACTAAACCCTATCCGTCACTTCAAACATTGTCGAGCCGCTACCCAGGCAAAACCATCGGGAGAGAAGACGATCGTCGGAGTCGGAGCTCTGGAGGAGGAGAGGCTTGCTGGAGCCAGCCAAACATTGGAAGAGGAGAAACGCCATCACTGTCAAGGAAGAAATGATGCCGCGGAGGAGGATGACTAGATCCATGGCCGGGATTGATGGTACCACTGGAAATGAGGTGAGCTTCCTCCTCTCTCCCTTGGTGCCAGATCTGTAGTTAATATTCTAGGAGATATATCGACTCCATAGAGTCTTGATGGTGAGGAGGAGATTTCTTAGGGAAAAGCCATGCCTAGGTCGTTTTCTAGGCTTAGTCTCCTCCAACCTCTTCATTCTTCAAAGTGAGGATGAGAGAGTGATTCGTGGAGAAGTATGGCTTTGTGAGGATGAATAAGGGTGGACATAATTTCTGGATAATTTTTTGGGAGATCGATGCAAGGAGGAAGATGAACGGATGTCGTTCATCTCACCTTAAGATGCGTGTAGAAATCTGATTTCTGCACGCAGCGATCTTCGTGGCCAATTTCGGGGGTATTTTGGCTAGATCTGGGCTTTCAACTAAACACAAAAGTTATAGCCCTTGAAATTATCTTTCCAACGAGTGGTTACACGAACTCGTCGGATTTCTGTAGCCACGGGAATCCTTGGTCGAAGTTCTGCAGCACGGGCACGTGATTGCTTATGCTTCAAGACAATTGAAGAAGCATGAAATCAATTACTCGGTGCATGATTTGGAGCTAGGAGCAGTGGTGTTCGCCTTGAAGGTATGGAGGCATTATCTATACGGCGTCCACTGTGAAATCTTCTCAGACCATAAAAACTTGAAGTACGTTTATACCCAGAAGGAGTTGAACCTAAGACAACGGCGGTGGTTAGAGTTTCTATGTGATTATGAGTTCACCTTGAACTACCACCCCAGAAAAGCAAACTCTGAAGCAGATGCGTTGAGCAGGAAAGTACCCGGCTCGAGCCCAGAGTCTCGGTTGATGAGCATGGAGTTGGCGCGGATGATTGAGGAGATGGATATTACATTGATATTTAAGGCTCCTTCGGCAGAATATGCAGAGTACTTGTCCAGCATGAGCATAGTTTGTGATATCCGGGACCGGATTCGAGTGGAGCAAGGATTGGATGCGGCTCTGGCCCTGGGACTCAAATTGATCGAAGACGGGGCTACCGACGAGTACACACTAAAGGACAGCCTCGTTTACTTTCGCGGCCTGCTCTACATTCCCAAAGGCGGTAAAATCTGGGAGGATATCTTGAGAGAGGCACATTGCTCTCAATATTCAGTGCACCCAGGAATTTCAAAGATGTATGCCGGCTTACGGAAGATGATGTGTTGGCCAGGAATGAAGAAGGATGTCTGATACTTTGTCACGCATTGTGAAGCCCGCCAAAGAGTGAAGGCGGAGTGCAGGAGCCCCGGTGGCCTGTTGCAGCCGTTGCCAATCCCCGAGTGGAAGTTCGAGGATATTTCCATGGACTTCATACATGGGCTACCTCGCTCCCGCTCAGGAAATGATTCAGTGTGGGTGATCGTTGATCACCTGACGAAAGTTGCCCGGTTCATTCCAATGAAGAAGGAGGCTCATGTGGATGTCATAGTACGCCTTTTCATGGAGCAGTTTGTACGGTATCACGGCGTACCTAAGACGATAGTTTCGGACCGTGATGGTCGCTTTACCTCCAAGGAGTGGAAGGCGGTACGGGCGTATTTGGGCTCGCGCCTTACCTTCAGCACCGCATTTCATCCTCAGACGGACGGGCAGTCTGAGCGGACCATCCGAACATTGGAGGATCTGTTAAGGTTGTGTGTGATAGATAGGTGAGAGCCGTGGGAAAGACTCTTTCCCTTTGTGGAATTCTCCTACAACAACAGCCATCAAGCTAGCATTGGCATGGCACCCCATGAAGCCCTATATGGAAGGAGGTGTAGGACCCCCTTGTCTTGGGTACAAGATGAAGACCCGAAGACTTTGGGTGTTGAATATATAGATGACACGGATGCGGTGGTTAGGTTGATACGGGATCGTATGTTAGAGGCTCAAAGTTGGAAGGCAAAGTATTATAACGCAAGGCACTGTATGGTTGAATTTAAAGTGGGTGATAAAGTGTTCCTGAAAATCCGGCCGATGCATGGAGTGTCACGGGTGCGGGGAGTGAAGAAGCTCAGCCCACGGTATGTTGGGCCCTATGTCATATTGGAAAGGATTGGCCCTTTGGCCTATCGGCTGGAGCTACCGCCCGAGCTAGAGAATCTCTACGATGTGTTTCATATATCGTCGCTTCGGAAGGCGTTGTTGCGGCCCGAACAATACATCCCCATAACTGATGGTATTGTGGCATCTGACAGATCTGTGCGACTGGAGCTGGTGCGGATCGTTGATAATGAGATAAGAGCCTTGCGCCGCAAAAGTGTTCCCTTGGTAAAAGTGCTATAGTCTAATCATGGGAAGGAGGAATTCACATGGGAGCCGATGGATTTGATGCAAGGACGCTACCCGGAGTTGTTTGCTTTAGGTAGTTTTATTTAAAAGCATATGTTATTTTTGTATGATTTACTCCCCATAGCCTAAGCCTGATTTTGGGGACGAAATCTTTTATTTGGTTTATAGGATTTGTAACGTTTTAATTCGCGGTAGGCCCCCTCGCACGAGTTCTGAGTCAAGAGACTTGACTCGAACATTGCCGTCACTTCGAACATTGTCGAGCCGCTACTCACGCAAAACCATCGGGAGAGAAGCCGATCGTCGGAGTCGGAGCTCTGGAGGAGGAGAAGCTTGCTGGAGCCAGCCAAACTTGGAAGAGGAGAAACGCCATCGCTGTCAAGGAAGAAATGATGCCGCGGAGGAGGATGACTAGATCCATGGACGGGATTGATGGTACCGCTGGAAATGAGGTGAGCTTCCTCCCCTCTCCCTTGGTGCCAGATCTGTAGTTAATATTCTAGGAGATATATCGACTCCATAGAGTCTTGACGGTGAGGAGGAGATTTCTTAGGGAAAAGCCATGCCTAGGTCGTTTTCTAGGCTTAGTCTCCTCCAACCTCTTCATTCTTCAAAGTGAAGATGAGAGAGTGATTCGTGGAGAAGTATGGCTTTGTAAGGATGAATAAGGGTGGACGTAATTTCTAGAGATGTTTTTGGGAGATCGATGTAAGGAGGAAGATGAACGGATGCCGTTCATCTCACCTTAAGATGCGCTGATTTCTGCACGCAGCGATCTTCGTGGCCAATTTCGGGGGTGTTTTGGCCAGATCTGGGCTTTCGACTAAACACAAAAGTTGTAGCCCTTAAAATTATCTTTCCAACGAGTGGTTACACGCACTCGCCGGATTTCTGTAGCCACGGGAATCCTTGGTCGAAGTTGCTTCCCAGATTAATTCTGCACCTAAATTCTGGGCTGTGTAATGTGGAATTCGATTTGGTGGAATTTAATGTTGCGATCCAACTCGAGGTTTGGGTGAACTCTTTTGACATAATCATCATTGTGATATGATAAGTTGATGTTATAAATCTAAATTCGTATAACGAGTTGTGGACAAGCTTAATTTAAGGAAAGAGCCTGATATAAATTGGTAGATATATATTGATGCCCATTATCTATATCATGTTGAATTCATTTGGAAGGGCATATAAATGATTTAACTATGGCCACGATGTATGTTGAATGGATAGAAGGGAATTAGTAATCCAATGCTTAGAGTGTCGTCTCCCTACGGGTAGCATTGTGTAAGTTAAAAAGTGCGGTGTTGACCGTCACTAGTTGGAATGAGGTTGAGATGAGTAAAGTTGGACGGTTTGGCTTGGTCCTCGGTGTTCATGTCCCGAGGCTCCTTCCGTATTTGATGGATGGTTGGGCTTGGTCCTCGGTGTTCACATCCCAAGGCTCCTTCCATGCAACGATATTGTGGAATTGCATGTGGTGTGAGTCGACACACGGTGTCGCAATCCCTGATTAAGGATAGTGTGGTAGGTCTACGGGCTCGCCAATTGTCACACTGATGGGAGTTGACAGTTAGACCTTGGGCAGTTGGGCTTGGTCCTCGGTGTTCACGTCCCGAGGCTCCTTCCGTGCCAAGTGAATGGTTGGGCTTGGTCCTCGTGCTCATTTCCGGGGCTCCTTCCGTGTCATACCTTAGGGCAGTTCGGGGCTAGGATCTTGGTGCACATTTACCCAAGAGAACCCGCTGAGCCGTAGTACGCATGTGAGCTCCCCTGTTGTGTTCTTAGAATTGAGGCGTATGGAGTCCTAGTCCAGGTAGTGTGGAGACCAGCCTATTAGTGGAGATGCTCGCTCTACTGTCACCGTTTGGCCACGACGGTTGACGCTTGATAGGTTAGCTACCTACTCGAATAGTGGGAACTATAAGTCTGTGTCGACATAGCGATTTCATGTGCTTGATCATGGGTGTGTCATTGCATTGCATACATAGCATTGCACTTCATTACATACACAAGACCCTCATCGTATAAGTTTGTATGGGTACTCCTATACGATGAGTTACTTACTCCTGAACGACCCTCAACTTATATGCTTGTATGGGCATCCATATAAGTTGAGTTACTTACTGTTATAACATTATACTCTCTTGCTGCTGTAGATGGTAGAATTGTAGAATAAGAGGTTGCTCATTTATACACTACTTCTATTGCTTCTTATGACATGTATACTTACTTCACCTGCTTGTACTACTGTTTTATATATTGTACATGTTCCTTTCTCCGCCCGGTGCCGAGGAGTCGCCGGGGGAGCGGATGTGAAGCAACTTAGTCTTTACGACTAACGGTTGCTACGTCTTACTTTTTAGGAGGAAACCCCGCAGGTGGAGCAGCAGGTCATGCAGCTGGACAGCAAGGCCACGATGATAGGGCCTGAGGGGACGGTACTGTCGCTACCGTCCCTTACAGATGTGAGTGAGAGAGATTTTATTGTAGCCCTTCGGGGCAATTCTAATTACGTACTCTGATTATGTAGAAGCTTGTTTAGCTTCTCTTTTGATGTACTTATGGACTTATGCTTAGTGTGGATTGACTTCTTTATATTATTATGGTTGGGTTGGCATTTATATATTGATATTGGTTGTAGCCGGCAGGATAGGCGTCTTGTGGTACAGGCTAGCCCGAGTGCTAGTGTTACCGCAAGGCGGCTGTTCTGGGCATAAGACCCCTCTCGTGTCGTGTTTTGTGTTTCGGGAGGGGGGTCTTACAAATGGTATCAGCTAGCTACGATCCTCCAAGGAGAAAGTCACTTAACAATGGTGCCACCCCCGTTTGATTAGTCAGTTTGGGGACAAACTGACTTAGCGGAAGCAGTGGTGTGCCCATATGTAATTCACACTAAGTTTGTCCATCTTTGACCTTAGATTAGCTAACCTAACCTTAGGTTTGTACCCTATGTGTAGATCCCAGTACATGCTGAGCCAGTGAGGGGCACCCCCGCCCCGTCCGTACCTACATAATTCCAACAATCAGAGCTGGGGCAGACGCTCACAGCTATTTTGGACGCCTTTAAGTCCCAATCTCAGCAGGCACCTGTACAACAACAGGGTCCGAGATCTAGTTCGTTAAGCACTTCCCGAGCTCTCTCCCCTCCCGCTTATATTGGGACAGAGTCGGTGGTGCGTACGGAAGAGTGGCTCGACGCTGTACAAGAGTTGTTGGCAGAAATAAGATGCCCAAACAACATGGCGGTGACCCTTGTGGTGACACTCTTAGAGCTGCATGCCAAAAGGTGGTGGAAGTCCCTCATGGGCTCCACTTTTCATGGAAGAGTGTACACGGACATTAGTTGGAGCAAATTCTCTGAAGCCATCTTAGAGCATTTCATCCCCTCGGCCGCTCGGGATGATCTTGAAGAGAGATTTTTGCAACTAAAGCAAGGGTCCAAGTCGGTGACAGAGCACCAACAGGAGTTTCAGCACTTGGCTAGATTCGCTGACTCCTATGAGTTGGATGATGGAGGGTACGCCAAACGATTCTACAAAGGCTTGCGAGATCCCCTAAGGCAAGCCCTTTTGTTTATAGCGGACTCTAGTCTGTCGGAGATCATCGATATGGCGAAGAGATTGGAAGCGGACCACTTGGGAAGTAGTAAGAGGCCAGTGGAGGGCGTGATGGAAGCCGGCCCCAGCAACAGAAGGAGATTGGACAATAGAAGAGGAAGAGGATATCGGAGAGGTGGCGGGCGTTTCCCCCAGAATTTTAGAGAGGAGCGCCTGGTTCCGTAACCGCCAGCATTACCTCCACCTCAACAATTTCATCAACACGGCGGAAGGCAGGAACGGGTGTGCTTTGAATGCAACCAACCGGGCCACATTCGACGCTACTGTCCGCAATTGTTTGGAGATGCGCCTTTTGCTTTCCCTCCAGCAGCCCCTCAGGAGCGAGGGTATGTGCGTGGTCGAGGACGTGGATCACGAGGAAGAAACCCCGGACCCGCTCGGGATCAAGTGTATGTCTTGGATATGACTCAAGAGCGGAATCCTCAGGAGATGATTGCAGGTACGATTTGAATTAGCCATTTTGCTTCCATTAATATCCTCTAGTGGTTTAAGATATACTAGACGTCTAGCTTGAGTATTATTAATGACACTTAGGCACCGTGATGGTCGGCGGGAAACCGGCTTATACGTTATTTGACACCGGTGCCTCACATTCTTTCGTGTCTGAAGACTTCATTAAGGATATACACGGAGTGCAATATTTCACTGGTATTGCTCGAAGAGTACGCCTCCCAGACGGATCTGAGATGACGGCAACCGCGACGTGTGAGTTGGAGATAACCATTGGGGGAAAGACCTTTGATACCCCCGCCACAATTTTAAGAATACCAGAATTCGACCTCATTCTGGGCATGGCGTGGATGGATTGGCACCATGAAAGAATCGACTGTGCAGAGAAGCAAATCTATTTAAGACATGGAGATACTGATGTAATCTTCAAAGGTATAAATTTCGCACCACGATTATTGTTATCCTCAATCCAAACCTTGAAAGCTCATATGAGAGGGTATGAAGTCTACATGATATGTTTCTAACTGAAGGAGGTGAGGGTAGATGTGAAGGATGTGCGGGTAGCACGGGATTTCCCTGAGGTATTTCCTTAGAAATTGCCAGGGTTACCCCCGCATAGAGAAGTGGATTTTCAGATTAAGCTTGTATCAGGAGCTAAGCCTGTTTCCAGGACTCCTTATCGAATGGCGCCAAAAGAACTCGCAGAGTTTAGAGTTCAACTGCAGGAGTTGGTAGAATCAGGGTTTGTTCGCCCCAGCTCATCACCTTGGGGAGCCCCTATTCTATTCGTTAAGAAGAAAGATGGAACCCTGCGTTTATGTATAGACTATCGGGAGCTCAACCGACTGACGGTACGGAACACCTATCCGTTACCTCGGATCGATGAGTTGTTCGATCAACTGGTGGGAGCGCATTGGTTCTCCAAGCTGGATTTGCGCTCGGGGTATTATCAATTGAGAATACAAGAGGATGATATCCAGAAAACAGCTTTCAGCTCAAGGTACGGCTTATATGAGTTTACGGTGATACCGTTTGGGCTCACCAATGCCCCATCAGCTTTCATGAGCTTGATGGATAAAGTGTTTGAGCCCTATCTAGATGTCTTCGTCATTGTGTTCATTGACGGCATCTTAGTCTACTCGAAGACGGAGGAAGAACATGCCGAGTATTTGGCCTTAGTTCTGGAAAAGTTAAAAGAGCACGCCCTGTTCGCCAAGTTTAGCAAGTGTAAATTCTGGCTTAGGGAAGCGGCTTTCTTGGGTCATGTAATCAGTGGGGCTGGACTAGCGAGGGATCCGACCAAGGTGCGTGCCGTGAAGGAGTGGTCTCCCTTGAAGTCGGCGGCCGATGTGAGGAGTTTTTTTGGACTTACCGGATACTACCGCAAGTTTGTAAAAGGATTCTCCAAGATTTCCCTCCCGCTTACTTCTTTGACAAAGAAAGGTGTGCCATTTGGTGGACACCCCAATGTGAAGCGGCATTCCAGGAATTGAAGGATAGACTCACCTCCGCCCCCATCCTTGTCCTGCCGTCTGGGAAGGAAGGATTTCAAGTTTACACGGACGCGTCTTATCAGGGGTTGGGAGCGGTGTTGATGCAGTACGGGCACGTGATTGCTTATGCTTCAAGACAATTGAAGAAGCATGAAATCAATTACCCGGTGCATGATTTGGAGCTAGGAGCAGTGGTGTTCGCCTTGAAGGTATGGAGGCATTATCTATACGGCGTTCACTGCGAAATCTTCTCGGACCATAAAAACTTGAAGTACGTTTATACCCAGAAGGAGTTGAACCTAAGACAACGGCGGTGGTTAGAGTTTCTATGCGATTAGGAGTTCACCTTGAACTACCACCCCGGAAAAGCAAACTCTGTAGCCGATGCGTTGAGCAGGAAAGTACCCGGCTCGAGCCCAGAGTCTCGATTGATGAGCATGGAGTTGGCGTGGATGATTGAGGAGATGGATATTACATGGATATTTAAGGCTCCTTCGGCAGAATATATGGAGTACTTGTCCAGCATGAGCATAGTTTGTGATATCCGAGACCGGATCCGAGTGGAGCAAGGATTGGATGCGGCTCTGGCCCCGGGACTCAAGTTGACCGAAGACGGGGCTACCGACGAGTACACACTAAAGGACGGCCTCGTTTACTTTTGCGGCCTGCTCTACATTCCCAAAGGTGGTAAAATCCGGGAGGATATCTTTAGAGAGGCACATTGCTCTCAATATTCAGTGCACCCGGGAATTTCAAAGATGTACGCCGGCTTACGGAAGATGATGTGTTGGCCAGGAATGAAGAAGGATGTCATATACTTTGTCACGCATTGTGAAGCCTGCCAAAGAGTGAAGGCGGAGTGCAGGAGCCCCGGTGGCCTGTTGCAGTCGTTGCCAATCCCCGAGTGGAATTTCGATGATATTATCATGGACTTCGTACATGGGCTACCTCGCTCTAGCTCAGGAAATTATTCAGTGTGGGTGATCGTTGATCGCCTGACGAAAGTTGCCCGGTTCATTCCTATAAAGAAGGAGGCTCATGTGGATGTCTTTATACGCCTTTTCGTGGAGCAGTTTGTACGGTATCACGGCGTACCTAAGACGATAGTTTCGGACCGTGATGGTCGCTTTACCTCCAAGGAGTGGAAGGCGGTACAGGCGTATTTGGGCTCGCGCCTTACCTTCAGCACCGCATTTCATCCTCAGATGGACGGGCAGTCTGAGCGGACCATCCGAACATTGGAGGATCTGTTGAGGTTGCGTGTGATAGATAGGGGAGAGCCGTGGGAAAGACTCTATCCCTTAATGGAATTCTCCTACAACAACAGCCATCAAGCTAGCATTGGCATGGCGCCCCATGAAGCCCTATATGGAAGGAGGTGTAGGACCCCCCTTGTCTTGGGTACAAGATGAAGACCCGAAGACCCTAGGTGTTGAATATATAGATGACACGGATGCGGTGGTTAGGTTGATACGGGATCGTATGTTAGAGGCTAAAAGTCGGCAGCCAAAGTATTATAACGCAAGGCACTGTATGGTGGAATTTCAAGTGGGTGATAAAGTGTTCCTGAAAATCCGGCTGATGCATGGAGTGTCACGGGTGCGGGGAGTGAAGAAGCTCAGCCCACGGTATGTTGGGCCCTATGTCATATTGGAAAGGATTGGCCCTTTGGCCTATCGGCTGGAGCTACCGCTTGAGCTAGAGAATCTCCACGATGTGTTCCATATATCGTCTCTTCGGAAGGCGCTGTTGCGGCCCGAACAATACATCCCCATATCTGATGGTACTGTGGCGTCTGACAGATCTGTGCGACTGGAGCCGGTGCGGATCGTTGATAATGAGATAAGAGCCTTGCGCCGCAAAAGTGTTCCCTTGGTAAAAGTGCTATTGTCTAATCATGGGAAGGAGGAATTCACATGGGAGCCGATGGATTTGATGCAAGGATGCTACCCGGAGTTGTTTGCTTCAGGTAGTTTTATTTAAAAGCATATGTTATTTTTGTATGCTTTACTCCTCATAGCCTCAGCCTGATTTCGGGGACGAAATCTTTTATTTTGTTTATAGGATTTGTAACATCCCAATTCGCGTTAGGCCCCCTCGCACGAGTTCTGAGTCAAGAGACTTGACTCAGGCTCGGGGCGCACTGGCAAAAGGTGTCAAGTGTGTTGAACGGAGTGATGGGTTGAGTGATATCCGATGAATTCGTCGAGAATGCCCGGATATACCCACCGATCGTCGAGAATGATGACCGATCATTGAGTATCGTTGACTGATACTCAACGCACTCAATGCCAGGATTTCCGATAAACTGGTTAAGGGAAATTCGTCGGGAATCATTATTGATACCCGACGAATTCGTCGAGAATGCCCGGATATACCCACCGATCGTCGAGAATGATGACCGATCGTCGAGTATCGTTGACTGATACTCAATGCATTCAACGCCAGGATTTACGATAAACTGGTTAAGGGAAATTCGTTGGGAATCATTGTTGATACCCGACGAATTCATCGAGAATGCCCGGATATACCCAACGATCGTCGAGAATGATGACCGATCGTCGAGTATTGTTGACTTATACTCAACGCACTCAATGCCATGATTTCCGATAAAACGGTTAAGGGAAATTTGTCGGGAATCATTGTTGATACCGGACGAATTCGTCGAGAATACCCGGCTATACTCGCCGATCGTTGAGAATGAAAGTTGATTCCCGCCGAGTTTGACTTGTGCGTTTTTTCGCCCAGGCAGATTCGTTGGCTTGTACAGGCGGACTGAACCGGACTTCGGGATTCGTGCTGGATGATCCCTTGGACCGATCATTTCAAATAAGACCTAATTTGGGTGGTCCAATCAGAGGTTGACACATGGCGAAGTGACATAACCCTAATGAGCTAATATAAATAAGAAGAAAACTAAACCCTAGCCGTCACTTCGAACATTGCCGAGCCGCTACCCGCGCAAAACCATCGGGAGAGAAGCCGATCGTCGGAGTCAGAGCTCTGGAGAAGGAGAGGCTTACTGGAGCCAGCCAAACTTTGGAAGAGGAGAAACGCCATCGCTGTCAAGGAAGAAATGATGCCGCGGAGGAGGATGGCTAGATCCATGGCCGGGATTGATGGTACCGCTGGAAATGAGGTGAGCTTCCTCCCCTATCCCTTGGTGCTAGATCTGTAGTTAATATTCTAGGAGAGATATCGACTCCATAGAGTCTTGATGGTGAGGAGGAGATTTCTTAGGGAAAAGCCATGCCTAGGTCGTTTTCTAGGCTTTGTCTCCTCCAACCTCTTCATTCTTCAAAGTGAAGATGAGAGAGTGATTCGTGGAGAAGTATGGCTTTGTGAGGATGAATAAGGGTGGACGTAATTTCTGGAGAAGTTTTTGGGAGATCGATGCAAGGAGGAAGATAAACGGATGTCGTTCATCTCACCTTAAGATGCGTGCAAAAATCTGATTTCTGCACGCAGCAATCTTCGTGGCCAATTTCGGGGGTGTTCTGGCCAGATCTGGGCTTTCGACTAAACACAAAAGTTGTAGCCCTTGAAATTATTTTTCCAACGAGTGGTTACACGCACTCTCTAGATTTCTGTAGCCACGGGAATCCTTGGTCGAAGATGCTGCCCGGATTAATGCTGCACCAAAATTCTGGGCTGTGTAATGTTGAATTCGATTTGGTGGAATTTAATATTGCGATCCAACTCGAGGTTTGGGTGAACTCTTTTGACATAATCATCATTGTGATATTATAAGTTGATTTTATAAATCTGAATTCGTATAACGAGTTGTGGACAAGCTTAATTTAAGGAAAGAGCCTGATATAAATTGGTAGATATATATTGATGCTCATTATCTATATCATGTTGAATTCATTTGGAAGGGCATATAAATGATTTAACTATGGCTACGATGTATGTTGAATGGATAGAAGGAAATTAGTAATCCAATGCTTAGAGTGTCGTCTCCCTACGGGTAGCATTGTGGAAGTTAACAATGTTGGAGTTACCATGGTGATCTAGAAGTGGTCAGACATGTAATCTCACTGCCAACGCGATATGAGCCTGCAGGGTCGCACATAAGAGCATGTGGAGAAGTTGGAGGATTGACTGTGTTGGTAAAGGTTACCAATCACCATAGAGGATGGGGTCCGGCAAATGTGTCCAAGGAGGTTCGTTGAGAATGGTTCGTCGAGAATCACTCGTCGAGAATCATTCGTCGAGAATGATTCGTCGAGAATCGTCGAGTATGACTCGCCGCCTAAGGGAAATTCGTCAAGAATCAAACTGTTGGATTCCCGACGAATGGTGATACTCGACGATTCCAGCTGATGATTCCCGATGATTCTGCAGCTGAGTCTCGATGATTCTGCAGGTGATTCTCGTCGATTCTGTGAGCTGATTCTTGCGGAACCTGGAGCTGATTCCCGACGATTATTTCCCGAAACCCTAATTTCTGTGGTCTGCGGATAGCGATTTTCCTAGGTATGTTTATACCTTTGGGTATAAATAGGAACTTAGGTTTGGGTGAATCATATCTATCTGACGGCCCGACGAAAGAGTTCCGCCGTTTCCGCCAATTCGCCCGACGGGAGAACCCCGCCGATCCGCCGACGGAAGTGTTTAGTTTCCGCCGATCGCTCGCTCCGCCGGCCTCCTCTCTGATGATAGTCGCCGGTGCTGCTCTTCCTGGAGCGGACCTAGCAATCCATGGAGGTGCAAGGTGCAGCCGATCTCCTTCCCGATCCTTCGTGCGACGAAGATTGGTGTTCTCCCGCTCGTGTGGATTTCTGCAGAGACGTAGATGCTATTCTACGTGGAACTCGCCACCGACAAGGACTCATATTTTTGAGCATCTTCGTTGAGTTGTGACTCAATTCCGCCAAGGTAATTTTACCTAGTTGTTCGTTAACGTCTTGATTCAATATTCATGGCCCGATCCCAGTCTCTTTTGGGTTATTCTTGTTTATTTTATTACTTCCGCTGCGTGCACAAGTGTTATGCCACCTCATAGAGAAACCCAACAGTGGTATCAGAGGGAGGTTTCAGCCATTATTATTGTATTGGAAGTTAGGTTATTCCAGTACGTGTAAACCTAGGGATTTAGAAGTGTTCTAAATGTCTAGATTTAATCCTGGAACATCAATTGTTGATGGTTCTTCCAAGGGAATTCGGTGGGCCCATAACCCACAGGTTAGGGGCTCTGCCACTTGGAACCCCGCCAGGAACGTCTTGAATCTCGTGGTTATTTCTAATTGTTAGAAATTGTTGTCTCCTTAGCAGTAACCGTCCCTCGAGTGGTTAATGAACCCGTATATTGTTTTGGATTTTGAATCCAACAATGAGAGACGAGCTTGTCTACTGCTTTAAGTTGAGTTGCCTTTTCCTTTGTCTAATGCATGTAAATCTGAAGATTTGGAAGAATCCGGATGTTCAGATTTAGCCCTTTCTTCTATCAAATGTTGATTGTACCATGTTGTGCACATAAGGGATGCATGTGGTTTTTAGAAAAATGTTTTTCTGTGGATGTGCACATTGATCAAATGTTGATCATGGTTAATTGTTAACCTATTATCAAAAATCCATTCATCAAATATTAAGTGTTCGGATGCCTTCTGATGGATGACACTCTTCCTGTCTCGATCGATGAAGTGTGGGCTTGCCAAAGCAAGGTGCATTAATCTATCTTGGTAAGGGTGTGAGCGGATAATTGTGATATCCCACTGTCGACATCGGGTATAACTTAACTAGGTGACCTCAAAGGTTGAGTGCCTAGAGGCATAGGGTTGGCATGCACCATATGATGGATGCAAATAAGGAGTTATTCACTAACCATACAAGAATTGCATGAGGATGAAATTGGCAAGCGTTGCCTACCTAAATAACCACATCGTGAGAGAAAAGCCAAAGTTGACTCATTGTGTTGGTGAAATACGGATCTTGTCCACTAAGAGAGTAGCTCACATGAACTCTCCGAATTGATAGTGAGGGCTATCATTTCGAATAAAATAGTGGGAGTTTTAATTGAAGTCCAAATTAAAAATAAATTATATTTTGAAATTTTGGTACTGATATTATTCTGCATGAATTCTTGTAGAATTCCATGGCAAGTGGTTCACACTCCACTCTGTCTCTGAGAGCCATCCTTGAGAAGGATAAGCTCAGTGGGACCAACTACATGGACTGGTACAGGAACCTGAGAATTATTCTCAGGCAAGAGCGAAAGCTCTATGTCTTGGAAGAAGAATCCCCCGAGGTGCTGACCGGGAACTCTTCCCGTGCTGATAAGGATACTTATAAGAACTATACTGATGACGCCTTATACGTCGAATGCCTTATGCTTGCCACCATGAACTCTGAGCTTCAGAAGCAACATGAGAACATGGGGTGCAAGGAGATTGACGAGCATCTCAAGAAAATGTTTCAAGGGCAGGCTCGTTAAGAGAGGTTCGATGTCACAAAAGCGTTATTTCAGTGCAAGATGGGAGTTCGAGACTCAGTAGGGACTCGTGTACTCAAGATGATTGGGTATATAGAGAACCTTGAAAGGCTGGGTTTTCCTCTGGGTCAAGAGTTGGCCACAGATCTGATCCTGCAATCGTTGTCGGACAGTTATGAGCAGTTTGTCTTGAACTACAACATGAATGAAATAGACAAGACACTGCCCGAACTCCTAGGCATGTTAAGAACTGCCGAGATCAACATGAAGAAGGCCAAGCCTGCCAGCCCCATACTGATGGTGCATAAGGGCAAGGGCAAGGGCAAGGGCTCTAAGAAGACGAAGGTGGGACCTAAGTCACATCTTGAGCCCAAGTCTTTTGCACTGAAGAAAAAGAAGAGCACGATAAAGGAAGGGAAATGCCACCACTGTGGCAAGGCTGGTCATTGGAGGAGGAACTGTCCTTCTTATATTGAGGGTCTGCAGAAAATAAAGGGAGGTATGACTTCCGCTTCGAATATTTATGTTATAGAAATAAACCTCTCTGCTCCTTCATCTTGGGTATTGGATACCGGATGTGGTTCTCACATTTGTACAAATGTGCAGGAACTAGAAAGGAGAAGATTGCTGAGTAAAGGGGAGGTGGACCTGTGTGTCGGCAATGGAGCAAGAGTTGCTGTTGTAGCCGTAGGGGTTTACCGTATTTCTTTGCTCAGTGGGCTTGTAATATAATTAGATAATTGTTATTTCGTTCCGGCCATAACTAGAAACATTATATCTATTTCATGCTTGGACATGATTGGATTTTCTTTTATAATTAAGAACAACTATTGTTCTATATTTAAGAATGATGTTTGTTATGTTGTAGCCCAATTGTTTAATGGTCTTTATGTTTTGAACTTGGACCATCTGATCTATAATGTAGAAATAATAAAAGACTAAGAACAAATGACTCAACCCCTACATATCTCTGGCATTGTCGTTTGGGCCATATAAATGAGAAGCGCATATCTAAGCTCCATAAAGATGGACTTTTAGACTCATTTGATTATGAATCATTTGAGCGATGTGAATCTTGTTTGTTAGGCAAAATGACTAAAGCCCCTTTCACTGGTTATACAGAGAGGGTTGAGGATCTCTTGGGTGTTGTACATAGTGATGTATGCGGACCCATGAGCTCCATGGCTAGAGGTGGATTTTTCTACTTCGTTACATTTACTGATGATTTCAGTAGATACGGATATGTGTATCTTATGAAGTGCAAATCCGAGACCTTTGAAAAGTTCAAAGAGTTCAAGAATGAAGTAGAAAACCAGTTGGGTAGAAGGGTTAAAGCACTCCGATCTGATCGAGGTGGCGAATACCTGAGTCATGAGTTCCGTGATCATCTGAAAGAGTGTGGTATTGTATCACAGCTCACTCCACCTAGAACACCACAACATAATGGTGTGTCTGAGAGGAGAAATTGTACTCTGTTAGACATGGTACGTTCGATGATGAGTCATGCAGATTTGCCTGTTTCCTTTTGGGGTTTTGCTTTAGAGACTGCTACAATGACACTGAATCGCGCTCCAACTAAAACGGTTCTGAAGACACCATATGAGATATGGACTGGGAAGCGTCCTAGTATGTCGTTCATTAAAATTTGGGGCTTTGAGGCATACGTGCGACGTCAAATGCCTGACAAGCTGGAACCCAAATCGGATAAATGCTATCTGGTGGGATATCCTATGGAAATGAAAGGGTATTACTTTTACCTACCGTCTGAGAGCAAAGTGTTTGTCGCAAGGACTGACGTCTTCTTGGAGAGAGAATTCTTATCAAGAAAGACTGAAAAGGTAGAACTTGAAGAAGTTCAAGAACCACAAGTAGTGAATGAACCGGAATTGGATTCTGAGATAGGGCTACAAGATGTTGTAGCTAGAGAACCTGCTCAAGAAACACAAGTCCTACATAGATCTAGTAGACCTAGATTTGAGCCTGAGAGATATGGATTTCTTGTATCTCAAATAGGTAATGTGTTGCTTATGGATCATGATGATGAACTAGCAACCTACCAAGAGGTTATGAATGGACCGGACTCCGACAAATGTCTTGAGGCTATGAAATCCAAAATGGACTCCATGTACGCAAACCAAGTTTGGAACTTGGTGGAACCACCTGAAGGGGTACGACCCATAGGGTGCAAATGGGTCTTCAAGAAAAAGACTGACATGGATGGGAATGTACAGACATTCAAAGGGCGACTGGTGGCTAAGGGTTTTAAGCAAATTCATGGTATTGACTATGATGAGACCTTTTCCCCTGTTGCCATGGTAAAGTCCATAAGGATATTGCTTGCTATTGCTGCGTATTATGACTACGAGATCTGGCAAATGGATGTCAAAATGGCTTTCCTTAATGGAAACCTCCTTGAGGAAGTGTACATGACACAACCCGAGGGTTTTGTATCCCCAAATGAAGACACTAAAATATGCAAGCTGAATAGGTCCATCTATGGACCGAAGCAGGCCTCTCAAAGTTGGAATCTTCGTTTTGATGAGAAAATCAAAGAGTTTGGTTTCATCAAGAATGAAGATGAGCCTTGTGTTTACAAGCGAATCAGTGGGAGCATTGTTGTCTTCCTGATATTGTATGTAGATGACATACTATTGATTGGGAATGACATTCCTACCCTAAAAGTTGTTAAGAACAACCTAGGGAACTGCTTTTCTATGAAGGACTTGGGTGAAGCGACTTATATACTCGGTATTAAGATCTATAGAGATAGATCGAAGAAGTTGCTGGGTTTGACCCAGAGTACATACATCGAGAAGGTGTTGAAGCGGTTCAATATGCTTGAGTCCAAGATAGGATTTTTACCCATGTCTCATGGTGTGAATCTCTCTAAGGACCAGTGTCCAAAATCTTGTGAAGATAAGGACCGCATGAAGTTGATTCCATATGCTTCGGCAATTGGATCAATCATGTATGCAATGTTATGTACTCGACCCGATGTCTCCTTTGCTTTGAGCATGACTAGCAGGTATCAGTCAGACCCCGGTGAGTGTCACTGGATTGTAGTCAAGAATATCCTGAAGTACTTGAGAAGGACAAAGGATGTGTTCTTGGTGTATAGTGGAGAGGAAGAGCTCGTTGTAAGTGGTTACACGGATGCTAGCTTCCAAACTGATAGGGACGATTCAAAGTCTCAGTCAGGGTTTGTGTTTTGCCTTAATGGAGGAGCTGTGAGCTGGAAGAGTTCCAAGTAAGAGACAGTTGTTGATTCTACAACAGAAGCCGAGTATATCGCTGCTGCTAACGCAGCGAAGGAGGCTGTATGGATTAGGAAATTCATCGGGGAGCTTGATGTAGTTCCTAGCATTATTGGTCCCATAGTTCTCTACTGTGATAACAATGATGCAATTGCACAATCTAAGGAACCTAGATCCCATCAGCGCTCCAAGCACATACTTCGGCGGTTCCATCTTATTCGTGAGATTATCTAACGAGGAGATGTGAACATTTGCAGAGTACCGACTGAGGAGAATATTGCGGATCCACTGACAAAGCCTCTCGCGCAGAGAAAGCATGATGGTCATACTAGATCGATTGGTATGCGATACCTAAATGATCAACTCTAGTGAGAGTCTTGTGGGTTGCGTGTAAACATATATTCTGTTGGCTATTTATTATTTATTCATATGATGAATTGTGTACCAATATTTTTCTTTTACAATTAATGGCAAGTTCTTTTATTATGATTTCTCTATGCGATAGTTAAATGTTAACATAATAAATACCCTTAGGATGTTCGTTTCCATAGGACATCAAGTACGTGACTTGAATGTGAGAGCCTATGATTTATTTGAAGCTTCATTCTTAAAAGGTCCCTGGTCGTTGTATCATCATAGAAGCTAAGGGTGATGATGATACATTAAGACTAGCGCGTACGTTGACTGATGACCAGTTCTCACAGGTCATGATATTGTGATATCAAGTCATCACATGGGTACTTGTTAATGAACAAGTTGTACTGGACAGACCCAACCTGAGACTACTTTGTGGATTGTTATCTAAACGTGTCACGAGTAGGTCTCAATTGACAATGGTGTTATGGTCCTTTGACCTGAAGTCACAACATTCATCAAGTGAGGAAGAGCGTGCTTTGATGCCATCTAAAGTCTTCCTTGAGAAAGGTTGATGATAAGGGTGGTTGTTGGGCACGTTACGAATAATTTGGGTGTTTGTGTGTGAGCAGATATGGGATTTGTCCTCCTATATGACAGGAGTTGCATCCATGGGCCCCTTGATGGAACTTGACTGAGAAATGCATGGCCATGCTTGGTTGAGTCAATATGTGATATTGGACTCACCATTCTCTAGAAGTCCGTTCTAGATCAAGAAACTTGGACTAAGCTATTATAAGGGTGACACGGTCCATGCCTCTAGTTCTTTCCGGATGTAAAGGACAAAGGGACAAATACAACGCTGGAACATTGTTCATAAAGGCTTATGAGTTATGAACTCTTAGTGCTTGGGGAGCAATGATGCATTGCTAGATGTCGCTCATTGTTTGTGAGGTTTTTGGTTGATACTTTCAAGATCAAGTAGGAGACTGTTAGAGTTATCATGGTGATCTAGAAATGGTCAAACATGTAATCTCACTACCAACGCGATATGAGCCTGCAGGGTCACACATAAGAGCATGTGGAGAAGTTGGAGGATTGACTGTGTTGGTAAAGGTTACCAATCACCATAGAGGATGGGGTCTGGCAAACATTGCCAAGGAGGTTCGTTGAGAATGGTTCGTCGAGAATCACTCGTCGAGAATCATTCGTCGAGAATCGTCGAGTATGACTCGCCGCCTAAGGGAAATTCGTCGAGAATCGAACTGTTGGATTCCCGATAAATGGTGATACTCGACGATTCCAGCTGATGATTCCCGACGATTCTGCAGCTGAGTCTCGACGATTCTACAGGTGATTCTCGTCGATTCTGTGAGCTGATTCTCGCCGAACCTGGAGCTGATTCCCGACAATTATTTCAAGAAACCCTAATTTCTGTGGTCTGCGGATAGCGATTTTCCTAGGTATGTTTATACCTTTGGGTATAAATAGGAACTTAGGTTTGGGCGAATCATATCTATCTGACGGCCTAACGGAAGAGTTCCGTCATTTCCGCTGATTCTCCCGACGGGAGAACCCCGCCGATCCGCCGACGGAAGTGTTCCGTTTCCGCCGATCGCTCACTCCGCCGGCCTCCTCTCCGAAGATAGTCGCCGGTGCTGCTCTTCCTGGAGCGGACCTAGCAGTCCGTGGAGGTGCAAGGTGCAGCCGATCTCCTTCCTGATCCTTCGTGCGAAGAATATCGGTGTTCTCCTGCTCGTGTGGATTTCTTCAGAGACGTAGACGCTATTCTACGTGAAACTCGCCACCGACAAGGACTCATATTTTGGAGCATCTTCGTTGAGTTGTGACTCAACGCCGCCAAGGTAATTTTACCTAGTTGTTCGTTAACTTCTTGATTCAATATTCATGGCCCGATCCCAGTCTCTTTTGGGTTGTTCTTATTTATTTTATTACTTCCGCTCCGTGCACAAGTGTTGTGCCACCTCATAGAGAAACCCAACAAACAAGTGCGGTGTTGACTGTCACTAGTTGGAATGAGGTTGAGATGAGTAAAGTTGGACGGTTGGGCTTGGTCCTCGGTGTTCACGTCCCGAGGCTCCTTCTGTATTTGATGGATGGTTGGGCTTGGTCCTCGGAGTTCACGTCCCGAGGCTCCTTCCATACCACGATATTGTGGAATTGCATGTGGTGTGAGTCGACACGCGGTGTCGCAATCCCGGGTTAAGGATAGTGTGGTAGGTCTACGGGCTTGCCAATCGTCACACCGATGGGAGTTGACAGCTAGACCTTGGGCGGTTGGGCTTGGTCCTCGGTGTTCACGTCACGAGGCTCCTTCTATGCCAAGTGAACGTTTGGGCTTGGTCCTCCTGCTCATTTCTGGGGCTCCTTCAGTGTCATACCTTAGGCCAGTTCGGGGCTAGGATCTTGGTGCACATTTACCCAAGAGAACCCGTTGAGCCATAGTACGCATGTGAGCTCCGTTGTTGTGTTCTAAGCGTTGAGGCGTACGGAGGCCTAGGCCTGGTAGTATAAAGACCAGCCTTGTAGTGGAGATGCCCGCTCTACTGTCACTGTTTGGCCACGATGGTTGACGCCTCAGAGGTTAACTACCTGCTCGAATAGTGGGAACTTTAAGTCTGTGTCGACATAGCAATTGCATGTTCTTGATCATAGGTATGTCATTGCATTGCATACATAGCATTGCACTTCATTACATACACAAGACCCTCATCGTATAAGTTTGTATGGGCACTCCTATACGATGAGTTACTTACTACTAAACGACCCTCAACTTATATGCTTTTATAGGCATCCATGTAAGTTGTGTTACTTACTGTTATAACATTATACTCTCTTGCTGCTGTAGATGGTAGAATTGTAGAATAAGAGGTTGCTCATTTATACACTACTTTTATTGCTTCTTATGACATGTATACTTACTTCACCTGCTTGTACTACTGTTTTATATATTGTACCTATTCCTTTCTCCGCCTGGTGCCGAGGAGTCGCCGGGGGAGCGGATGTGAAGCCACTTAGTCTTTACGACTAACGGTTGCTACATCTTCCTTTTTAGGAGGAAACCCCGCAGGTGGAGCAGCAGGTCATACAGCTGGACAGCCAGGCCAGGACGACAGGGCCTGAGGGGACGGTACCATCGCTACGGTCGGTTACAGATGTGAGTGGGAGAGATTTTATTGTAGCCCTTCGGGGCAATTCTAATTACGTACTCTGATTATGTAGAAGCTTGTTTAGCTTCTCTTTTACTGTACTTATAGATTATGCTTAGTGTGGATTGACTTCTTTATATTATTATGGTTGGGTTGGCATTTATATGTTGATATTGGTTGTAGCCGGCAGGATAGGCGTCTTGTGGTACAGGCTAGCCCGAGTGCTAGTGTTACCGCAAGGCAGCTGTTCTGGGCATAAGACCCCTCTCGTGCCGTGTTTTTTGTTCTGGGAGGGGATTCTTACACGCACTATGTCTAATGGCCGTGCGATTACCCCAGATAGAACTCCAGGAAAAAGGAATAAATGCGCACAAACAGTGGCGCATGACCGATGGTCGTGCGTAATATGTCCAATGCTCGTGCGAATGCCCTAGAAAAAACTTGGAAAAAATGAAGAGTAGTGTGCACGATCAGTGGCTCACGACCAGTGGTCGTGCATTATAGTTCCAATGATCCTGCGTTATAGATCCTGTATTGTTTGGGTTCAACGAACAGGCCACGCATGACCAGTGGTTGTGCGCTAAGGAGTCCACTGATCGTGCGTTTTTACCTGAAAAAACGTGGTGCGTCTGAACGACAAGTGTACCGGTCACACAAGTAATATAAAATGGGCGAACTTCCCCAAGTATCGATCTCTAGAGAACACAGGAAGGTGGAGTTAATTCTAAGAAGGGCATGAGATTGAAGTCCAAAGGTCTAACCTACGAAGGGGGGGGGGGGTGGGGGGTTGGTTGTTTGCGGAAAAAGAAAGTAAAATACTATAAACTACTCCTATGCAATGCCGCTATGCGATGCTTTGCCAAGCGGGATGGAAGACTACACGGGCCGCTACGCAATGAATTGTTGGGCGAATGGATGAGTAGGCTTGAGGATGAGGTGGTGAGAATGGTGGAATGAGTGTCGTGAGCACCTCTTCGCTACGCACGCCTCTTGCAATCGCTAGAGCAGCAAAACTGGATGTGGTTGCGAATGGAAATGCGGGCGCTACTCAAGCAACTAAAGTGGTAAAACAAAATAGGTTCACATAGACTTGAAACAAATAATGTTTACAACTAAGTGCACATCATCTACATAAATAGATTTAAACACACATATTCAATAAGAAAGCAAGAACAAGTCAAGAGATCGATCGAATCTGAAGGCTCGTCGAGGGGTCACGGAAGGACTCATCGGGTTGTCAATCCATGTCCAAGATCGATCCTCAACTACGTATAGGGTAGAGATGGTCGTCACTACCTTCCAATGGACCCGCCTTCTTTGTGTCACGATGCGGAAGAAAGTTGCAAGCTTCCCTTTACTTGTTGGTTATGGCGTCAATCATGAAATGGAGCTTAAAAGATGAAGGAGGAGGCCGAGAGGAAGCACCGACAAGAGGTAAACTTCGCGAGCATGGCCGGAGCTTCTCTCCTTCGTGGAAGATGAAGGGCGGAGGTGGAAAGATGAAGCTTTGCCCTAAAAAGGCGGCTGGAATGGCTGGAAAAAATCTCTCCAGAAATGGAGGAAAATCTGCGCTTAAATATAAGCAGGTCAGAAAAATAGTCACGCATGGTTTGGCGCACGACCGTGCGCTAACCGTGTGTTATCAACTTCCAGGCTAAGCTTGTGGATGAAGATGCATTTACTCGTGCGTTTTACTCGCGCACGGGCGCTTACGCCCGTGATTGAAGGAAATCGCATGGGTAAACATAGAGCGCAAGAAAGAAAGATAATACAAGGGAACCGTGTGTTTTATTCGCGCATGGGCGTGTATTCCCGTGCGTGAAGGTAACACACGATTAACCCCAAAAAGCTGAAATACAGAGAAAATATGCAGACCGTGTGTTTCCTTCTCGCACAGTTTGGCCAAAACCATGCGGGAACAAAACGCATGGGTAGCCATAAACGTCCCCAAAACTGCTGTGTATAACGCACGATTGCCATCAGACCGTGCGAGAAGAAATTCGCACGACCGTGCGTTTTACACAGGAACTGGAATTGGAATTCCAGACATCCCGACTACCTGCATAGCAATAAATCCATCCTAACAATCATATAAATCAAAACAAACAAGTGCGAGGAGCTCCAAGAACTTACCCTTAACACAAGAGCGCGCAATCACACACTGCATTGGGCACAAACAATGCACTATTGGCTAAGTGAAGAACTAAACAAAAATATGACTATTCTATTTGAAAAGGTAGTGCACAGCAAAATAATAAGCCCAGATGAGTCCAAAAAACCCTATATAAATCGGACTCATCACACTACCAGACTTAAACATTTGCTCGTCCCGAGCAAATCATCACTAAGCGGAGTTGAATAAATTGCATAAATAGAGTACCATTCGAAGTCATACCCTCATGTACAAAAAGTAATAGTAGAAAACTATTCTATGTATGCATAATAATTTCTAATTCATGTAAACATAAAGAAGATATTACAAGTACTCTTAAAGTGAATCACGGTGAATCATTCGGCTGTGCGTAGAATGAAAGCAGGTGGACAATGAGGTGAGCATTGCCAAAGATCAGGATCCAGGAGAATCTCCAAAGGAATCCACCAATGTCGGTAACCAAATGCTCGCACGTTCACACTCTCTCCACGACACTAGTTTGACTCAAGCACGAATCCGTAGGACATGGAGTTTAATATAGGCTTAAGCGAAGGTGGGATAGACAAAGATAAACAAGACTGACACACACATCCTAAATGAGACCGCTCGAAAACACTCACAGCTATATTCGACGGCAAACACGTGCGGCACACCACCAGACTTGGATTTTTTTTACGGTGCGTGCACGCCCACCACAAACACAATACAAAAAAAATATTTCACAACTCAACAACAATATAAATATTTTTTATTTTATTCCCTATTGGTAAATTTCATTTCATTTACTTTTTTATCCAAATAGCCGAAATCAAATACGAAAACACGGCAACACCACAAGCTGAACAAACACCCACATAACCGTCACACATAACAGATACAAATGACAATAAAGCAAACTAACCGAGCGACCACATCCGGATGTGCGAGTAGGAAAGGCTATATGGCTTTGGTAGCGAGGCGTAGGGATGTCAAAGGAAGGGGTAGCCTCAACGGGGATAGCAATAGATAGACGTCGGGAATGGTACAAGGCTCAAACTAGACAAAGTGACAGCCTACATCACGTGTGCACTTGACTAACCATGCACCCATGCTTCGAGAGTAGCTAGGGGCGAGTTCTTAGCCACCTAAAAAGACAATCCTTCCTCCCATCTCGAGCAATACGAGGCTATTGAACTCCCACACACAATACTACACCATCATTTGATTCATAACTGTATTCACAACTAGAGTGTCGTAAACAAAATCTACGCTAATAGAAAAAAAGAAACTATAAGCATATAACGAATTTTAATCTACACAAACTCTAAGTGAGCATGAGTGCACGCCTAGGAACACTCTTGGAGTCAACAATTTACTCCATCATGTAATCCTAAATCAATACAACATTCTTTATTCTACGCACATGATAAGCAAGCTCGGCACGTGCAAGTGCTTAAGTACACATTCTCAAGTGGGTGTTGTGGAGTGCAATATAAATGCAAATGATATAACCATACAAGTTTCTAATATGCGAGTGAAATGTGCTCGGGAGCGGGTAACAACTCGAGTCTCACCCCAACCAGACTTAATCTATGCAACCGAGCATAAGATTTGTAATAAAACAATGAAATATAAGTCGGGGTAGAGGTTACCCCATACTCAGCAAATGAGCATACTAGAAGATTGACGTGAAAGCATGAAGCCAAACATGCAAAAATATTTAGCTAACCCCGCCGCGCCAAGGAAAGGCAACCTACAAAAGAGCTCCAGCAAAACTATATACACAAAACCATAATAAGTTTAATCTAAGCAAAGCTTACGAGTTATTAAACTAAACACAATCATCACATATATAAACTGAAACTAAACACAATAACACAAGAAGGAAAGGAACTGCAGACAATATATATACTAACCACCCTGGGAACAAAGCCCCAGCTGAATATACTAAAGTATATAATCAGTCAAACCATCAAAAATATAAACATGAAGAAAAATAAAAGACAACCCCATCCGAGGAGAAAAGCAGCAGTCACTCAGGCTAATCAGGAAAAGATGGAGGCGGAGGCGGAGTACGAGCACGAGAAGTAGATGCTCGAGCAGGGACAGCAGGGGACACCCCATGAAATTCAACAATACGCTCTATCATTCCGTGCTGCTGGCGAATCAGCTCTTCCATTTGCAAATGCCACGCGTAGTAGTCAGGATAATCCTCCGCGAAACTCCTACGGTACGGGGTAGGGTAAAAAGAAGACGTTGGGGCAAAAGGCACAGTATGGCCTAGAGCGGCATCGTCAGGCCTGCGGGACTCCGATGAAGATCCTGTAGCCGCAGAAGAAGCCCTAGCTGGCTGCTCACACTCAACAGTACGAATAAAGTAGCGCCACGTACCGCCAGAGGAAATGCGGTGCACCAATCTGAAGGCGTTCATCATGGTTGCCGAAATGAAATCATCACAGGAAATGAGAGTCATGGTGGGCAAAGCGTCAAAAACTACTAATCCCTTGGCGATTCGCATAATAAAGTGCGAACCACTGATGGCCTTTGGAGGCACGTACGTGTCCTGTTGAATGAAGTAATTTGTAAGAACCCGGCCAAGGTGGAGAGGGATGCCATGATGTATGTTGTAGAGGTAGAGAAGATTCGACAACCCTGCTACATTCTAACTCATTGAGCATGCGTTGATGTTATGCCTGATCAAGTGCTGAACATAGCGGAGCGCGGGGGAGATGATTTGGGACGACTTGGCTGACCGTGCTTCGTACTACTGTGGCAGCCCGGTGATCTCCTACAAGAATCTGTGGGTAGAGGCACCGGTTGGGAACTCAAAGGGTCGGGCAAGAACATCCGACTCTGTGAGTTCGTCAATCGCGTAGATTGTTGTGTCCAACATTCCTTCACTTAACTCATGGCGCTCTGCTACTTATTTAAGAAATTAAGTAGCGCCCTTTCCAACAATCTGGCCTTTTGGAACAGTTGGGTATGCGCTTGATCAAACATTTGGTATCAAAGGAGGTCACAGGATCAAGACTGGGGGGCTATTGGGTACACTTGAAACTGTGTACCAGATTTGGAGAAGCCTCACTTAACTCAATGATATACATCAATGTGTATTTAATGGGATGTTGAGTTTCAATGTGCAGGTTAAAGAAATGCAGGATAATTTTCTAAGTACAAGTGTCGACACTTGTGAGGGAAATGTGTCGATACCAGAAGCAAGATTGTGTCGACACACGGGACTTGTGTCGACACACAGAAATTCTGTCAGCAGTAGTTGTGTCGACACCTAGGACTTGTGTTGACACACACTCAACACCAGCTATGTTGAAGACCAGAAGTAGTTATGTCGACACACAGGACTTGTGTCGACACACACTCAATACCAGCTATGTTGAAGACAAGAAGTAATTGTGTCGACACACAGGACTTGTTTCAACACACACTCAAAGAAATCGGTCAACACCAGCTATGTCGAGACCAGAAGCAGTTGTGTCGACACACAGGACTTGTGTCGACACATCCAACAGAAGTTGTGTCGAGAAGATGAAAAATGACTGTGTCGACATTATGGGAGCTGTGTCGATGTAACACCCCGAAACTCAAAGGAGGGACGGGTGACGTTTTAAGCCAAGTCTGGGACTTGGAGCAGGTGTCACGGGCGTGACACGAGCGTGTCACATGTGACATGGGCGTGTCGGGTGCCGTGTCGCAGGCCGTGTCCTCCTCAGGAAATAATTGTTGGCAGTTGTGCACGGGCCATGACACGGGCACAGACACAGGCGTGTCACTTATGACACGGGCGTGTCGAGTGCAGTGTCGCAGGCCGTGTCCTTCTCGGGAAAAGAATGTTAGTCATTGCACACGGGCGTGACACGGGTTGCGACACGGCCGTGTCGCATGCGACACGGACGTGTCGGAGGCCGTGTCTAAGGCTGTGTGCTGGTTATCGAGTCGGTTGAGACGGCGAATGGGTGACACGGCCATGGACACGGCCGTGTTGCAACCCGTGTTCAGCCCCAGATTTTGTATTTTAGGCCTAATCGTGGCCGTCCGTTTTCTTGTCTTGGGATCCGATGGCTGGGATTGGTCCTGAGGGGCTTAAGTCCGGGAATAGGGTTTAGAATCCCTCATTTCCCTTGATTGACTCTCTTTCTAAAGTTAGAGAGAGGAGAGAGCTTGGAGGTAGAAGGAGAAGCTAGATCTGGTCACCGGCGGGGCTTCGGAGCTCCAAATCGCGAGCCGTCTTCGGATCCGCGGAGGCAAGGAGATTGCGGTGCTTTTCATCCGCGTAGATTTTCATGGCGTCGCGGAAGAATGCAAGGGTAACGATTTCTCATCCTTGGGCATGTGAAGCCCTTTTTCCCTTTGCATAGGAAGCCCTCTCTCGCGAGTAAGCGAAGAGTTGGAGCGTTCCTTGGGGTAGATATGTAAAGTCCCCCTTGTATAGAGCCCATATGCGAAAACGGGCCTAGGCATTGTGTGTGAAGCCTATCCGGACAAGTAGAGCCGGATCGGTGATGTTGCATTGCATATGAACCGGGAAAAACTCCGGGTGTTTGGGCGTTTTTCGGGTTTTCTACGTGGTAGATTGCAGCAGGGAGCCTTAGAGATTAACTCCAAGGTGCACCCGGAAAACTGGGCAAAAGCGGGTTTTGCCAACATAGTGGTCGGGGAGCCAACGTGAACATAACCGGGTTATGTGATTATTGTGGTAGAAACGGGACTCGGTGAGTCTTGACCTGCGCATATGGCTTAAATTGCCGTTGCGATATGAGCACGGGTCAGGCGGAACCGTACCCGATCTATGTCGTTCGGTGGAACCGTTGGCATGGATGAGGGTCTTTGGCGGTCTATGGCTTAAATGGTCGTAACCAAGGCCAAGAAGACAAAATGCTCATATGGTTGACCGTGCAAGGGGCGGTGGTGGAACGGGAATGTCTATGGCTTGAAATGACGTGACATTGGCAGGTTCGCCGTGAATGTGCCCTGTGTGCACGAGGTGTGTGGTCGTGCAAGCCTACGCCTGTGGTGAAGTGTGTTTACACTATATTGATGCTATACTAATAAAGTGCAGGGAAAGAACAGCGCCGCCCAGATTACGGGGGCGGGATCGTTATAATTTTATCAGCATAGCTGACCGTTGCTTTTGTTTACCACCGGGCGGTGGATTGTGGCTTGCAGGTGCTACGGAGCCGAGTGGGAAATAGCGGGCTAAAGCCCATGTTGCGGTGCTGGCCCTCGAAGGCCTACCCTTTTAATTTTTTCCGTTTATCTCATGTATGGCCGGCCTGCGAGCCGAAGTATGAAAGACACTCTTGTATGAGGGAACTATTGTAAGGCCATAAGGCCGGTACTTTTGTATTAATCATTCCTATTTTATCTAAGTAGTGGACATTCGTGCTTGGCAGGGTTCTTTTATTTGTGCAACTTAAGAAATTTCTTCCGCTAGAATGACTCTGTGTAGGATGTTTGTGATTGGTTGTATGGTTTCAACGCGTAACCAACCGGTCTGTCCGTAGTATATGGCGTCGGGCCCCGGCCGGACCTACTGCTATATGCTATGCGATGGATAGGGGTGTTACAGTCGACACCATCAAGACTTGTGTCGACATATGGTCTATTTTTGTCGACACATTTGGAGTATAGTCTCGACAACTTTTTGCTGTGATAAAGTTCAAGGAGATGATAGGTGTCAAGACTAAAGACCCGACAGCTGTCATAAGTAACAAAGATATCACATCTGTCAGAGCTGTCAGAAGGCCGTTATGAACCAGATCAACCAGTAACCTTGGATGGGTTCTATATAAAGACCTATTATATCATAAACAAGATAGTGAAGAAACACAACAATAAGAGAGGGGGAACAAGAGACAAACACAGAAGAAGGCAGATCCTGAACAATCTGCAAGAGGAATTCAGATCTGATTCTGAATTCAAGTAGGAAGCTGGATTAAATATCATCTCCAACTCCAATCGAAGATCAACCTTACTTTGTTCAGATTCAAAAAGCTTTGAAGAAGCTAAGACAGGTAGGATCTTTAGTAATCAGTTCAATCAAGAACTGATCAAGAAGCTTTCACCCCATTCTCTGTCTATCTAGGTGAAGATTTTTATTGTTTTAAACAATTAATTTCCTTGTGAGATCTTTTATAGATCTGAGTTGTAAGCCTAAACATATAAAGGTTGAGGTAGGGCTGAGTGCTTGAGGTAGGATCTTGTTGATCTAAGTTGTAGGCCTGGTGGTTAAGGATGAGGTAGGGCTGAGTGCCTGAGGTAGGATCTTGGTGATCTGAGTTGTAGGCCTGGTGGTTAAGGCTGAGGTAGGGCTGTTGCCTGAGGTAGGAATCTTAGGAATAGTTATCAAGGAGCCTGATCAATCTTAGGGATAGATAGGCTAGACTTAGAACTATGTAAATTTTGTTCTAAACAATCTTGTAAATCAAACACTTATTCCTGATTAATGAATTTTATCATATTCTAATATGATACTAAATGTTATTTGTGTTTATAAGTTACCCTGCCTATGAAATGATTATATACATCTTGTTCTTTGTTTTATTATAAGTGGTGTATATCATTGACTAAGGGTTATGACTTCTCATAATAGGGGAAGATTGTTGGGTACACTGGAAACTGTGTACTAGATTTGGAGAAGCCTCACTTAACTCAATGATATACATCAATGTGTATTTGATGGGATGTTGAGTTTCAATGTGCAAGTTAAAGAAATGCAGGATAATTTTTTAAGTATAAGTGTCGACACTTGTGAGGGAAATGTGTTGACACCAGAAGCAAGATTGTTTCGACGCACGGGACTTGTGTCGACACATAGAAATTCTATCAGCAGCAATTGTGTCGACACCTAGGACTTGTGTCGACACACACTCAACACCAGCTATGTTGAAGACCAGAAGTAGTTGTGTCAACACACAGGACTTGTGTCGACACACACTCAACACCAGCTATGTTGAAGACCATAAGTAGTTGTGTCGACACACAGGACTTGTGTCAACACACACTCAAAGAAATCTGTCAACACCATCTATGTCGAGACCAGAAGCAGTTATGTCAACACACAGGACTTGTGTCGACACATCTAACATAAGATGTGTCGAGGAGATGAAAAATGACTGTGTCGACATTATGGGAGCTGTGTCGACACCATCAAGACTTGTGTAAACACATGGTCTATTTGTGTCGACACATTTGGAGTATAGTCTCGATAACTTTCTACTGTGATAAAGTTAAAGGAGATGACAGGTGTCAAGACTAAAGACCCGACAGCTGTCATAAGTAACAAAGCTGTCACATCTGTCAAAGCTGTCAGAAGGCCGTTATGAACCGGATCAACCGGTAACCTTGGATGGGTTCTATATAAAGACATATTCTATCACAAACAAGATAGTGAAGAAACACAATATTAAGAGAGGGGGAACAAGCGACAAACACTTAAGAAGGCAGATCCTGAACAGTCTGCAAAAGGAATTCAGATCTGATTCTGAATTCAAGTAGGAAGCTGGATTAAAGATCATCTCCAACTCCAATTGAAGATCAACCTTACTTTGTTCAGATTCAAGAAGCTTTGAAGAAGCTAAGACAAGTAGGATCTTTAGTAATCAGTTCAATCAAGAACTGATCAAGAAGCTTTCACCCCATTCTCTGTCTATCTGGGTGAAGATTTTATTGTTTTAAACAATTAATTTCCTTGTAATATCTTTTATAGATCTGAGTTGTAAGCCTAGACATATAAAGGCTGAGGTAGGGCTGAGTGCCTGAGGTAGGATCTTGTTGATCTGAGTTGTAGGCCTGGTGGTTAAGGCTGAGGTAGGGCTGAGTACCTGAGATAGGATCTTGGTGATCTGAGTTGTAGGCCTGGTGGTTAAGGCTGAGGTTGGGCTATTGCCTAAGGTAGGAATCTTGGGAAGATTCTGAGTTGTAGGACTTAAAGAAGTATGAGATGTAGGAACTAATTGGGTTCTGAGTTGTAAGATCTGAGGATCTGAGATAGTGGAAGGAAGTTTGGCCAAATCCAGTACTCTACTGGATAGGAAAAGGGGGAGAGTAGATGTACCCATAAATTGGGGAACCACTATAAACCATTGTGTGTTGTGCTGTGAATGTTTTGTGAATTGTTATTCTTTGTACTGTGATAATTGTGTTGTGTATAACTTTGTTAATTGCCTAAGTTGTTAAAAAGGATTAGAACCTATTCACCCCCCCCCCCCTCTAGGTGTTTAGGCTCTTTAAACCAAATCTTTCAAGTAGTATCAAAGCTAGGTTCACTCAAATATAGACCTAACAGTCTGTGTAGATCTCCAAGGCAATTAACTGTTAGCCAGAATGGGTTCAAGCAAAAATCAGAAGGAACTTGGATCCATGAAACTTCCTATCTATAGGAAAGAAAACTTTGGCATATGGAAAGAGAGAGTCAGATTGTTCATGAAAGCATCTGATCTAATAATCTACATCACAGTTCTAGAAGGACCTTTCATTCCTATAAACATATCAGTTCTTGATGCAAATCTCAAAACTCTAAAGAGATATTCTGAAATGACAAGGAAGAGATCATCCTAGTAACCTTTGACAAGAGATCACAAAACATAATTGTGAGTGTCATAGATGATTCTATATTCCAGAATCTTGAACATTGTCAAACCTCCAAGGAGATGTGGGACACTTTGATTGTCTACATGGAGGGAACTGAAGAAGTAAGAGAGGATAGAAAGTCCATGCTAAATCAAGAAAATGAGAGCTTTAGATAAGCCAAGACAGATAGCATAGCTGAATGTTACAAGAAATTCTTTAGAATTGTAAATGAGCTAATGACCTATGGAAGAGTCTTTAGCACATATGAACTGATTGACAAGTTTCTCAGGTCACTAACCAAGGACTGGGATACAAAAATATGTGCCATCAGAGAGGTGTCCAAGCTTACTGATACACCTCCACCAACCTTGTTTAGAAAACTGTTATCTTATGAGATGCAGCTCACTTCCAGAAAGGAGGAGGAGAAAAGCAATAGGTCTGAATATAAAGAAAAGTCAGTATCCTTCATGACTGAAGCTACAAGAAAGGGTAGGAGAAAGTCTCCTTCTCCACCCAGGAGAATTACTGAGGCTGAATCAGAAAATCCTTACATCAACACTTCAGACAGCCACAACTCTGATGAAGAATTTGCTGCCTTTATAAGGCAGTTTTAGAGGTTCATGAAGAAGAAGAAATAGAGAACAAAGCCATCTACATCCTTCTCCAAAGATGACTATTATAAGAAGAAGAAACCTTCCAAGGATGATAGGTATGACTCTAACCTAGTAAATAAACTACTTCTAAAATTATTTGATATTGTTGTAATAGGCCAGGACATGTCATAGCTGATTGTCTTAATAAAAGAAAGGAATCTAAGGACAAGAAGAAGCATCAAAATAAGGGCAAGAAGGAGATATCCCTTATTGCTCAGAAGCAGAAGAGTTGGACTGACTCTTCATCATCAGAATCTGGAGAAGAGGATGAAGTAGAAGCCTATATTGGATTGTTCACTACAGAAGAGGATTCTGTAGAAACTGAATTCCAGCAAATGTTGGATTCTATAAATGGGAGTGATGATCATTATAGTAGAGGGTTGATGGCTTTGACCGAGGAAGATCAGTGTTAGGATCAGCCTGGTCCCAATAAGGTATATAATCCACCATCAGTCTTTGATTATTATACTGGAACAGAATCAGAAGCATAAGTATCAAGAGATGAGGATGGTTCTGAATCTGAAGGGGATGTCCATCAACTAATTGATGAGTATGGTGGTCTGTTGCAATCTCTTAAGAGAAGCAAATTCCTTGTCAAGAAGCAGGCTGAGGAAATTGAATATCTCAAACTGGCTGCATCAGATTCAGCAAAGATGTTGGATTTGAAATTGAAAGAGGTTGCTAAACTGAAAAACATAACTATTATTCAGATGGGTACATTCACTTTCAAAAATAATCACATCAAGAATCTGGAAGTAAGACTTTAGAAAGAAAAGGATCTTGTGGCTAAATTCTCTAAGACAAAGTCAGTCTTACCCATAATTGATAATTTCATCTCCCAAAATGGTAAGACAGGATTAGGCTTCAAGGGAAGAACAAGGGCAGCCAATTCTCAAAGAAAAGGCAAAGCCCCAGTTCAGCCACTAGCTATGAAACCCCCTATTTCTTTTAGAAAAGTGATGCAGTCTACTAACAGGTATGATCATGACATCACTCATGGTCACTGTAAGTATGGTGATCTGAATGGCAAGGTTACAAATGCTAATAGGGCACCCCATGAGCAAACCTATCAGGTTCTTAAGGAATCCTTAGTGTTTGCTGTTCTAGCACCTACACTGAAAAGGACTGCTGACAGCAATATTGTTAAGCCTGTACTTAAGAAAAGGTACAACAGATTTGAGTGTTGTTGTGGCAAGGTAGTCCACTTTGCCATTGATTGTTGGTTCAATGCTAGTATTGAACATAAGGCCAGCTTACCTGTCAGAAAGGTTGCAGGTAAGCATGTCAGATTTCAAGCTAACCTGAACCTAGGACCCAATAACAATTGGGGTTCTAAGGGAAGGTAATTTTATTTGATGTAGGTGAGTCCAAGTGGCCATACCCCTATATGATACTTGGACAGTGGATGTTCCAGGCACATGATTGGAATAAGAAGGATGCTAAAGGATTACTCCCCTATAGAAGATGGACCCAAAGTGATCTTTGGTGGATCTGAAAAGGGAGTCATCAAAGGGTTTGGTAACATTTCGAATAACTCTATCACCCAAGTGGCTTATGTGAAAGGTATAAAACACAACCTAATTAGCATAAGACAACTAAGTGATCTTGGTTATGACACTTCTTTCTTCAAGAGTGTGTGCCAAATAAGAAGGTCAAGTGATCAAGAGATCATTCTGACAGGCACTAGGAAAGGAAATGCCTACTGTCTTAACTTTGATTGTGATAATAAGAGCTCTCCTATTTGTCTAGTTGTAGATAAGAAAGCATCTCATTGTGTCCAATAGCACAAGAAGCTAGCTCACTTAAACTACAAGTCAATAGGCCAACTCTTTAGTATAGATTTAGTGAGGAATGGTCCTCGGGTCAAGTGCATTAAAGAGGGTGTATGTTCAACTTGCCAAAAGGGCAAACAGACAAGGACCTCTTTCCATGGACATGATACTAAAGACTCTGTGAGATGTCTTTACCTCTTGCATATGGATTTATTTGGTCCTATGCCAGTTCATAGTCTACGTAGGAAAGCTTACACATTTGTAATTGTGGAATTCTAGATTTATATGGGTTTTCTTCTTGAGGCCGAAATCTGAAACCCCAACTGTCTTCCAGAATTTTGTTAGGCAAATTTAGAATAAACTTGACAATTCAGTTGTCAAAATCAGAAGTGACCATGGGACTGAATTTCAGTCTGAATGCATGACAAAGTTCTGTGAAGAACTTGGGATTCATCAGAAGTTCTCCTCACCTAGAACTCCCCAGCAAAATGGGGTTGTTGAAAGAAAGAATAGGACTCATATTGAGGCAAGTAGAACACTACTAAGTGACACTTCTCTCCTAGAATATTTCTGGGCTGAGGCAGTAAATACTGCATGTCATGTTCTCAATAGAGCATCCATCAATAAAAGACACAAGAAGACACCCTATGAGATTATGAAAGGCAGAAAACCAAAGATATCCTACCTTAGAATCTTTGGTATCAAGTGTTATGTTCTAAATAATGGAAAGCACTAGCAAACTAAGTTTGCTACTAAATCCCTAGAAGGGATATTTGTTGGGTACAATAATAACAGTAGAGCTTACAGGATCTACAACTTGACAACACAAGTTGTAGAAGAATCTGTACATATAGTTTTTGATGAGTCTAAGATAATTAACTGTGAGCTGTCTAACACTTCTATTAGTCCTACAGGCTTGAAGGAAAAGAAGGACAAGCTATTAATTAGTGAAGACCAACCTGCAAGACAGGATGAGGAAAATGATGGATGCTGTCAAGGGGGAGTATAAGTCTCACTGGATAGAGATGAAGACAATGAAGTACATCTAGATGAGGACAATGAAGAAGACCAAGAGGTGGACAGATTTCCTCCAGCAAGAAGACATTTGAAGGATCATCCAGCACACCAAATCATTGGTGATGTAAGACATGGAGTTTTGACCAGAAGCAAGAGCATGAACACAGTTCTATGTTCAAGCTTCCTGTCCTAGATGGAACCTAATAAGTTTCAAGAGGCTATACAAGATACAAGTTGGATTGATGTCATGCATGAAGAGTTGAATCAATTCAGAAGATGTAAATTTTGGGAGTTGGTTCCTAAACTAAAGAACCATAATGTCATAGGAATTAAGTGGATCTACATGAACAAATTAGATGAAAATGGCACTATAATAAAGAATAAAGTCAGACTGGTAGCAAAGGGCTACAGACAGGAAGAAGGGATAGACTTTGATCAGACATTTGCCCAAGTGGCAAGGTTGGAAGCAATAAGACTGTTCCTGGCTTATGCAGCTTATCAAGGGTTCAAAGTATTTCAAATGGATATAAAGTAAATATTTTTGAATGGTGACTTAAAAGAGGAAGTTTATGTTGAACAACCTTCAGGTTTTGTAGATCCTCTTTATCCCAACTATGTATATAGGCTTAAGAAAACTCTATATGGATTGAAACAAGCCCCTAGGGCTTGGTATGAAACACTGTCTGCTTTCCTTATTGAGAATAAATTCTGAAGAGGGAAAATTGACAAGACTCTATTTTTTAGGGAATCAAAAGGTAAGATCATCCTAGTCCAGATATATATTGATGACATTATCTTTGGTTCTACTGAAAACAACCTTTGTACTAAGTTTGCCAAACTTATGCATGGGAAGTTTGGGATGAGCAACATGGGTAAGCTGAAATTCTTCTTGGGACTCCAAGTTAGACAGACTGATGATGGATTATCCATTTCTCAGTCTAAGTTCACCAAGAAGTTAATTAAGAAATATGGCATGGAGTAAGCCTCCACCATGAAAACTTCAATGGGGACAAGTATGCCTATAGGCAAAGATGAGGCAGGAAAACCTATTGATGAATCTTTGTATAGAGGGATAATTGGCTCCCTACTTTACTTGACTGCTAGTAGACCTGACATCATGTATGCCACATGTGTCTGTGCTAGGTACCAAGCTTGCCCAAAGGAGTCTCATTATTCTACTGTTAAGAGAATTTTGAGATATCTTAAGGGTACACCTAATCTAGGTCTTTGGTACCCTAAGAATAAAGATTTCTTACTAACGGGTTTTTCAGATGCAGACTTTACAGGCTGCAAAGAAGATAGGAAAAGTACCACTAGCACATGTCAGTTCCTAGGTGGAAGGTTGGTGTCATGGAGCAGTAAAAAGCAAACAAGTGTAGCTATTTCCACTACTGAATTAGAGTATATAGCTACAGGCAATTACTGTGCTAAGTTGTTGTGGATACAACATCAACTTGAAGACTATGACATCAAGGTAAGTAGAATTCCATTATATTATGATTCTACTAGTGCTATATTTATTGCTAGAAAATCTATTTCACATAGCAGAACTAAGCATATAGAAATCAAGTTTCACTTCATCAGATAACATATTGAAAAAGAAGACATATGTCTAGAATTTGTCAACACTAACAATCAAATTGCTGATATATTTACAAAACCTCTGGATGAAAGTAATTTCAATTATTTTAAAATTTAATTAGGTATGTTGAACCTAGAATAAGATGGTAGGTCAGCACAAAATTTCTCAAGAAATTTGGCTAAGTTAGAAAGTTTGTGTCGACACACAATAATTGTGTCGACACTATTAGCAAATTGTGTCGACACCACTCTGTCGAGACCATATACTAGTAGATTTTTGTGTCGACACACAAAAATCATTGTCGACACATAGACATATCAACACCCTCAATACTCTACCAAGACTTAAGTAAGTCTATGTCGACACATAGACATGACGACACCTACAAAGCTCTGTCGAGACCTAGGTCATCTATGTCGACACATGTAAAATTTTGTGGACTAGTAAAATCCCTAGTCAGGTGCGTCTTTTGACCTTCCTTTTACAAGTAAACTATAAATATGAGAAGACAAAATCTGGCCGACTATGCTTTCAGAACTCTCGACTCTAGACTTTGTGTCGACAAGAAAATCGCCAGTCGACTCTCTTCTCTCTCTTTCATCAATGGCGCCAAAACAGGAAGACAGGATCAATGAGGGAAATGAACTGGTACGCAAAGCATTCAAGACTGCCTCTCCAGACATCAAGGGCATGATTACCCTAATCACAGAAAATGGATTGGAATACTTGGTCTCCGAACCTTCAAGGATATGGAAGAAGGAATTTCTTGAATTTTACCCTTCCACAACAATGGATTCTCAAGGAAAGAAGATAAAGTCCTCTGCTATTGGTACCACAGTGAAACTCTCACCAAAGACTATAAGAAAGTCACGTCAACTTCCCAAAATTAAAGAAGATGATATCGCATCATTCATGACAAGGGATGCACTCCAATGGTGTGGACTGGATCCCAATATCAAGATTGGATCTTCAATGACTAGGAAGGGGATGAATTCCCAGGGTAAGTTCCTATCCGAGATAATAGGCAAGGTTATTCTCTACAACACAGGAGGACATGATAGGATCTCTGCCTACATGTTCAACCTCATAACTAGAGTTATATTCAAGGTGAAAATAGACTGGTCAACTGTAATATTTGACAAGATCACAAAAAGTGCCAAGAAGCCAAATCTGGGTGGGATACTGAGCTTGTATCTGGCTTCCACCATCCCAGCAGTGATGAATCAAATTACAGGAACCAAAATTAATCACATGAGGAGAATGGATCTGAGAATACTATCCAGATGGGATAGAGTTTTGACAAAAGATATTTCTACCCCACAGAAACATATGAAAAAGGATAAGAAAAAGAAAGCTACCACCGAGGAAGCAGAATCTTCCAGTGATTCTGAAGATCGGGTTGTCTTCAGCTCAGATGAAGAACAACCAAGATAATCACCTACACCACAACCAGATAAAGAAGCTCAAACCCAAGGGGAAAGCATTAAACTACCAGAGAACCAGATGGTATCCACTCCAGGGGAAGACAACACAGAGATTACAATTGTTCAAGAACTTGAATAATCACAGCAGCCAGCCCAAGGGGGAGGTATTGCTGAAGTTATATTGGATAGTGAGAATGCAACTGATACTGTTATTGACATAGTCCTAAAAACTCAACAATACTGGAATAGTCATCACTGAGAAAGAAGCACGGGATATGCATATGTCAGACCTAGACCAAGCTGAGCACCTCCACTCCTCAAGCTTAGAGAAAACCCTGGACAACGATCTTGATGTCCAGGGAGAACCATTTATTGGATAAGTGTTGGGTACTGCATCCATAATAACCCAGATTTGCATGAAATCACCCTTGAACTAAGATGAATTAAGTTGTATTTAATATCTTTGTTTAGTTGTGTGTTTGCAGACCATCATTGCTAAGTGTAGACCAATGTCAGTCTATAGTGGGTCATGAACATAGGACCATATAGTGTAATCCCTCACTATGTGATCCAATGTGTTGACTCATGTGTAGCCTCTCTATTGGGACACACTTCATATTCAAGCACTTGGACCATGGAATGAAGATTGGATTCTTGAAGAGAAAAAGTTTCTAAGATTAAAATTTTTTCTAAGTCAACTTCTCGAGAAGTCTGGTATAGTTCTCGAGAAGTAGAGTTAGCAGACTTGAGAAGTTCACTTGGTTCTCGAGAAGCCTAGACTAGTTCTCGAGTAACATCATTAAATTTTTCGAGAAGCTTAGCCTAGTTCTCGAGAAGTCTCCTCTTATATTTCATGAGTAGCTAGAGATAGCCGTGAAAAATTTTCTAAGTCTATCTCTCGAGAAGCTAGTTATAGTTCTCGAGAACTTAGCTTTTAATTCTCAAGAAGTCAGCTTAGTTTTCAAGTACAAGTTTTAGCTCTCGAGTAATATTATTTTAGTTCTCGAGAAGAGAAATTTAGTTCTTGAGTTGACTCAACGCTTATCTCTCGAGTACTATCTTAAGTCCAGAAAGTATAGCTCTCGAGAAATCAGCCTTGTTCTTGAGAACTTATTCATACTTCTCGAGAACAGCAGTTCATTTTTCAGAAAATTTACTTATGTCCAGATCGACAGGATTTTCAAATGACTTGACGTGATTACTCCACGTGTCGTCATTAATGTCAATTCTAACCGTTAGTGGAAATCCTATATAATGTCTTTTCATCAAGACTAACCCTAAGCGCAATCTGTACTCTCTATTATTCTGAATCGGCCATCTCTCTCCAAGAACGAATTTACATAAGTCGCCGCCTCCGCCGCTCAGGAATAAGATCGACTCAACTGTTTTCGATCAAGAACGACTTGCTGTTCAAGGAATCTTCATCTTCTTGTTGATCGAGTAGGTCAAAGGTTTCTCAGATTAGATCTACAGAGGTTCTTCTTCAACAAATTCTGAAGAAGCCGTCAAGTTCAAGAAGAAGACCAAGGAAAATTTTTTCCAGATCTGAGATAAATCTCTGTTTGTATTTCAAATCTCTTTGTAATTTTGTAGGAGATTATTATCTGAGTGTAGGAGCGTTGTTCTCCGAGTTGTAGGAAGTTTTCATCTTCCGAGTGTAGATCTCTTTGGATCAAGATTGTAGGAACTTGGTTCCAAGACGTAGGATTGGTTTTCAATCCGAGATAGTGGAGTAGCCGAGTCTAGTGATTTACTAGATCGGTGAGGTAATGTGGACGTACCCAAGGTTGGGGAACCACTATAAATCTTCTTGTCGTCTGTGATTGTTTGATTGTTTTTGTGCAAGTTCGTTAAATTTTTTATTCCGTAAATAGACGCACAATTCACCTATTCACCGCCCTCTAGGTGATTTAGGTAGACAACTTAACACTCTCAATTGGTATCAGAGGGAGGTTGGTCGTTAAAAGGTTAACACCTTGATCAATTTCCTCTCTAAGTTGTCTCTTGAGAATTTTCAAGCAATGGACAAGGCTAAAGATTTTGTCAAGCTTCCCCTGTGCACAAAGAACAATTTTCCTATGTGAAAAGAGAGAATTAAATTTTTCATGGAAGCTGTGGATCTCCGGATCTTCATGATTGTTGAAGAAGGTCCCCACATTCCTATGACTATCTCAACTATAGATCCAACAAAGAAAGTCCCAAAGAAGCTGATGGATCTAGATAAAGACGAGATTGCACTTGTCTCCTTTGATAAGAAAGCCAAAAAATATAATTGCAAGTGCAGTCGATGACTCTATGCTACAAAACCTGATCCACTGCCAGTCTGCTAAGGAGATGTGGCAGTCCCTCGTCACTTTGATAGAAGGTACAGAAGAAGTAAGGGATGACAGAAGATCCCTGTTGAATCAGAAATATGAAGCCTTCCGACAAGGGCACAAAGATACCATTGCAGATACTTTTGAGAACTTTTTTAAAATAGTTAACGGCCTCAGAGTATATGGCCGAGTCTTCACCAATAGAGAACTGAATGACAAGTTCCTAAGATCCTTTACCAAGGAATGGGATAACAAGGTCTATGCCATCAGGGAATTTGGAATGCTAGCTGAGACAGATCCTCAGAATCTCTTCGGGAAGTTGGTCATATGAGCTTCAACTCAACACAAGGAAAGCTGAAGAAGAGAAGAGCAGGTCTACATCCAAAGAGAATTCTATTGCTTTAAAGGCAAACACCTCTAGGAAGTAAAAGGCTACCTCTCCAACCCCAGCACAAGAAGTTAGTGAAGAAAACTTGGAGCCAAGTACCTCGGGATCTGAACTATCTGAAGGAGAGTTCTCCTTACTCTCACGGCAGTTCAAGAAATTCTTGAACTAGAAAAAGCAATGGAAGGGCAAGGATGCCTCTCACAGAAGATAACGACATGACGGTGATCGACATAGAAAAGGCTCAAGCAGCCACGACAGGTAAGGTTCTAAACTGAACAAACATATTTCGACTGACATAGTTTGCTACTGTTGTAACAAGCCAGGTCACGTCATAACTGACTGCCCCCACAAGAAGAAGGAGGGTGGCATGAGAGAAGAAAAGAAGTCCTTGTACAGCAAAAAGAGGACAGAGAAGAGCCTGCTAGCCAAGAAGGGAAAGACTCTTAGTGACTCATCTGAGTCAAGTGAAGAAGAGGATGCCTACTTTGGACTTATGGCTCAATCAGATGATGAACAAGAGCCCCAGTTCACTAGGGAGGTAAAATCTCACACCCCTCTTTCAGAATCTGAAGTTTATGAGCATGATCATGAGGACAGCTCCTCTGACGATGAGTCTGAACTCATGGCCCAATATAAGGAGTTGATCATGGCTTACGACAAATGTCGAAAGGTCGTGAAAACTCAGGCAAAAGAGATTAAGTCTCTAAAGGCCATAGAAAGCTCTCTGAGAAAGGAAGCCGTTAAGATTAACTTACTCAGAGAAGACTTAGATACTGCTGTTGATGAGTTCAACAAGGCTATCAAGCACCTTGATCTGAAGGATAAAATCATCAAGGGGTTGGAAGACTTACTAGAATCCGAAAAGAAACTTGTTGAAGGTTTCTCTAAACCCAAGGTAGTTCTTCCTCTTATTGCTGAGTTCTCTGCTCAGGCCAAGGGTGTTGGCCTAGGCCATGTAGAATCTCTTAGTAAATCTTCTAGGAAGAATAAGGCTCGGAGAAGGAATAAGACAGCCAAGAAGGCCTTTACTAAAGCAAAGGGGAAAGCCCCTCAAGATCAGACTTTCTTTAAGAAATTCATATTTCCAACTAATGAGTTTGATCTTGACTCATCCTACGGCCACATGACCAGGCCTACTTATGTAGAGCCAAAGTCTCGTTACCAAGGATGAACTCGCCCCAGAAACTTTGGTGAGAGTGTCTTTAAGGCACCTTATGAAGAAGTCATTCTTCAGGACTATGGTCCTAATGATCATGGTCATAACTTCAAGAAAGCACCAAAAGTAAAATCCATTGTAGAAAAGCCTGTGATGGAGAAGAAATCATATGATTGTCATCATCATGAAGCTTATTCCTCCAAGAATGCTACTCCTGTTGGACCAGTATCTCAGAAGGTTAAGCAGGAGTACCTAAGGCAAAGATACAACAGGTTCGACTGTTGGTGTTGTGGCAAAATTGGTCATTTTGCTATCGATTGTTGGTTTAATCCAAGAAATGTTGTAACTCCTCAAGTTGGCAACATGAGAATGACCACTCATGATGCTAATCCTCGTAGGGGGAGTGTTCTAACACGAGACCAAGGACCCAAACATATTTCAGTTCCTAAGCCAAACTGATTATGATTGCAGGGATGTCCAAAGGCCACCAAAACGCCAATCTGGTATTTGGATAGTTGATGCTCTCGGCACATGACCGGGACAAGAAGCCTACTTCAAAATTATTCTCCAGTGTTGAATGGACCAAAGGTCATCTTTGGAGGTTCAGACCGAGGGATAACCAAAGGCTACGGTATGATCACTAATGGTAGTGTATCCTTTTCGGATGTAGCTTACGTTGAGGGATTGGAACATAATCTTATAAGCATAAGCCAACTATGCGACAAAGGATACATAGTTGAATTCCATGCTGACAAGTGCCTGATAAATTTTGTTGACAATATGGAAATGATTCTATCTGGCACTCGAAGCAGGAATATATTTTGTTTAAATTTCATTTGTATAGATTCTTCTACACCAGTGTGCTTTTTAGGAAAAGATAGTGTGTCTCTTGGTGACCAATGGCATAAGAGGTTAGCACATATTAATTTTAAAACTATTAATAAATTATTCTCCCTGAACTTAGTTCGTGATGCGCAGAATATCAAGTACGTCAAAGATAGACCTTGTCATGCAAGCGTAAAAGGCAAGCAAACAAGGGCTACCTTTAAAAGCATTATTGACAAAAATTCAAGTAGATGTCTCCATCTACTTCATATGGACTTGTTCGGTCCACTACAAATTAGAAGCTTGGGGGGTAAGGAATATACATTGGCTATTGTTGATGACTACTCGTGCTTTACGTGGGTGTTCTTTCTGAAACACAAGTCAGATACCTTCGACATCTTTACTAATTTTGTCAGGCAGGTCCAGAATGAACACAACTGTTTCGTAGTCAAAATCAGAAGTGACAATGGAACAGAGTTCAAGTCTGGGGCCATGACAGAATTCTGTGAAAGTCTAGGTATCTTTCATGAGTTTTCCTCTCCTCGCACTCCACAACAAAATAGAGTAGCTGAGAGAAGGAACAGAACACTCATAGAGGCCTGCAAAACTATGTTGAGTGATGTTTCACTACCGGAGTACTTCTGGGCTGAAGCCGTCAATACTGCATGCTACGTGCAAAATTGAGCACTCATCAATAAGAATCATGATAAGACACATTACGAACTTCTAAAAGGCAGTAAACCAACTATTTCATATTTTAGAATTTTTGGTTGTACATGCTTCGTGCTTAACAATGGTAAGTATCATACTACCAAGTTTAGTGAGAAAAGTTTTGAAAGTATTTTTGTAGGTTATAGTAGCCATAGTAAGGCATACAGGATTTTCAATAGAAAAACTCTGGTTGTAGAGGAATCCATACATGTTGTATTTGATGAGACGAGCTTGCTGCAAAGCAAATCGTCTAGTATGCTTGTTGAAGATGCAGGTACAAGGCTGAAAGAAATCAGCTTGGATGAACCGACTGAAGGTGAAAAAGAAAAGTTCATCAAGATCACTACTCCAACCCCCATTGGAGAGGTAGACGATCAAGATGAAGAAACCATCCAAGTTGATGAAGTCACTCCAGTGGCTGAAGAAGTTCCAGATGCTAGGAACCTAGAGCTCAGACATTTGAAGGATCATCAATTGGACCAGATCATAGGAGATCCCCGGGATTGTGTCAGAACTCGTCGAGGTAAAACTAACGAGAATTTATATTTAAGTTTTCTCTCATAGGTTGAACCAAAGAAGTTTGAGGAAGCAAACTCAGACGCATCATGGATCTTAGCCATCGAAGAAGAACTGAACCAGTTCAAGCGCTGCAAAGTTTGGAAGCTAGTTCCAAGACCTAAAAGTAAGAATGTCATCGAGACGAAGTGGGTATACAGGAACAAGTTGGACGAGGATGGGACAATCATAAAGAACAAGGCCAGACTTGTCGCCAAAGGATATCGTCAAGAAGAAGAAATCGACTTTGACCAAACATACGCTCCAGTGGCAAGGCTGGAGGCCATCAGACTGTTCCTGGTTTATGCTGCACTGAATGGCTTCACTGTCTATCAAATGGACGTGAAATTCGTCTTCCTTAATGGTGACATAAAGGAATAAGTGTACGTGGAATAGCCCCCAGGTTTTGTTGATCCTAACTTTCCTGACTATTTTTATTTATTATCGAAAGCGTTGTACGGTTTGAAACAAGCTACTCGAGCTTGGTACGAAACACTATCTAGCTTTCTCCTCGAGAACAAGTTCACAAGGGGAAAGATAGATCAAACATTATTTCTTAGGGAAATTAAAGGCAAGATTTTGCTAGTGCAAATCTATATTGACGACATTATTTTTGGTTCTACAGACGACAACCTCTGCAAAAAGTTTTCTAAACTTATGCAAGGGAAGTTTGAAATGAGTAGTATGGGAGATCTGAAGTATTTCTTAGGACTTCAGGTGAAACAATCTGAAGATGGAATTTTCATCTCATAGACGAAGTTCACCAAGGAGTTGATTAAGAAATTCAGAATGGAGAGTGTAACCTCTATGAGGACTCTAATGGCCTCAGCTATGTCTCTGGACAAGGATGAGAAAGGGAAACCTTTTAATGAAACCAAGTACAGAAGCATAGTTGGATCCTTGCTCTACCTTACTACCAGTAGACCAGACATAATGTTCTTTACATGTGTCTATGCTAGATTCCAAGTGAACTGTAAGGAATCTCACTATGCTGCTGCAAAGCAGATCTTGAGATACCATAAAGGTACACCGAATCTTGGCTTATGGTACCCAAGAAGTAATGACGGCGAACTAATTGGTTTTTCAGATGCAGACTTTGCAGGTAGCAAAGATGACAGAAAAAGCACTTCTGGGACGTGTCAGTTCCATGGAAGAAGGCTTATCTCATGGAGAAACAAAAAGTAAAATTATGTCGCAATCTCAATGGCCGAGTCAGAATATATTTCTGTCGGCAGTTATTGTGCATAATTGCTTTGGCTAAAGAACCAGCTAGAAGATTACAACATGAAGGTTAAAGACATTCCATTATTTTGCGACTCCTCCAACGCAATAGCAATTGCCAGCAACCCAGTCTCGCACAGCCGGACAAAGCACATCGAGCTCAGATATCACTTCATCCGAGAGCAAGTGGAGCAAGGGGATGTGGATCTGTAATACGTGCCAACAGATCGGCAAGTTGCAGATATTTTCACAAAGCCGCTGGACGAGACCAAGTTCAATTTCTTCAAAACTGAACTTGTAATGCTGAACAGAGAAGGATAGACCAAAAGAGATCATCTCAAAGCTCAGGAATCGAGGATACTACAAAAAGGTCAGAAATTTCTCAAGTGGAAAGCAGTTCTCGAGAAATACAGTTACTTCTCGAAAAGTACATAACTAGTTCTTGAAAACTTAAGTCCACTTCTCGAGAACTATAGATCTGTCTCTCGAAAAGTACAATAAGTTCTCAAAAACAAGAAATATACTTTTCGAGAACTATAACCATGTCTCTCGAGAACTAACCCTACCTCTCGAGAAATGCCCCATCTATTTTCGATCTCTGTTCATTTCCTCTATTTCGAAAACCGATCTATTTCTGCTTTAATCCAAGGGTTATTTTAGATTAATTAGATACCTAATGAACATTACTAGGGTTATATATATATATAACTTTAGAAATCTCAAATCAACCGACATTTCAAAATCCATTATCTCAAAAACTCTTGGCCTTCTGTCGACCAGAGCTTCGACACCGCTTTTTCGCGCTCCATCCATCGTCGTCGTCAGTCTCAATGGCTCAGCAGTCCAGAATCGGAGTCAGCAGTGAACTTGTGGTTGTCGGGATTGCAGATATTTCATACTATTTCAAGAATTTGCTTCTTCTGCTAGAAACCGCGGGTTTGAACTTTGTTCTTTCAGAACCTTGTAAGATTCTATTTCCAGAAGTAGAAGAGTTCTATAGAAATGTCAAGATAAGGAGGAATAGCACTGTACTGAAATCTAAGGTCAAGGGAGTTAAGATTAAGTCAATAGTGTACAGACTTCTAAGATTTCCTACTGTAGATGATGAAGAGGAACTTACTCAAGAAGACAATGACAGGACCTATTATTTTTATGGAGTTCCAGTGGACATTACCTCTCTAAGGAGAACTGCTCTGAATGATGTTAGCAAACTTCTAGTGGATATAGTTGGGAAAATTCTTTGGTGCAGGACAGGGTCTATAGGTTTCATAACCAATGACCTATTCAATGTCATGACAGCCATAGTCTGTAGGAAGAAATTTCCATAAGGTTTGATGATTTTTTACTTGATCAGGGATAGCATTAAAGAACAAAAGTTTGCCAGGATAATCTCCTTGATGTTACATGAGATTAATCCAGTGGTCTTAAAGACGTCAAAAGGTACACCAATTCATCACTTGAAGAATAACCATAGCTTTCATTCAAAGGTGGGAGTTAAAACTGAAGAATCCAAAGTAGATAGCTAAAGAGCTTGCAGCCCCTGCTTTAGAAGTTAGGACCCAATCTCCCTCCTCTCATGAAGTTGTTGAACCATCTGGTGCAGCAACTAAGGGGGAACCTGCTTCCTCTGTTCCAGTTGAGAGAATTCTATCTCCTCCTCCAGCCAGATCTCCAGTCAGAAGTATAGTCAGTTCACCAGCCAGGACACCAGCTAGATCACCAGTGAGAAGTCTAGTCAGGAGTCCTATCAGATCTTCAGTTAGGTACCCAGTGGCAAACATACCAGATGAGACATTCTCAGATGAGCAAGCTCAAAAAACCATCAACTCTACTACAACAGATATAGAAAATATGATAAAATAGCTCACCTATAATGAACCTCTTCCTCCCCTCCACATAGAAACTGCTGAAGAAATTTCAAAGGATCCATCTCTAGCTCCTTCTCCATCTCCAGTACCTTCTCCCAAAGCAACTCCTTCTCCTTCTCCAAGAAAAGACTCACCTCAACCAGATACCATCCTTCTATCATAAGAGGAAGAGCCAGAACCTGAGACAGTTAAAGCTCCTCTAAGGAGACTTGATTTCTCTATTCCTACCTTCCTTGATGAAGAAGGAGATATATTCATTCATACTACCAGAGCTAATAGCTCTGTAGTTATTAAAGAGATCCCTCAATGGGCAGTTCCACCTCCACCTCATATTATTGTTTCTACTACTCCTGTTGTTCCTGCTGCTGCTACCCCTATCAGTTCTGATATACTAAGTAAGATTCAAGTTATGTTGGCTAAGCAAAGGAAACATTTTGATGAATCCCTCAAAGTAGTCTAAGACAAAGTCACTGCTCTAGAGAAAGAGATGAGCAGAGGATTTGTAGAAATTCAGCACAATACTGACTCTCTCAAAGAGCTATTTCAGATTAGTGGTAAAGCTATAGACCACACTATCACTAATGTTGGTCACGTCATGGATCAAATAATAACTCTTGCTAATAATCAAATATTTTTGGAGAAGAAAGCCCAAGAACACCTCATGAAAATCTGTAAAGAGGTTGGTACTTTCAAAGAAGATTCTATAGATACACTATCTGTAGAATTCAGAAAGGGGGAGAGCTTGGTGAAAGAACATGTGGAAAAGCTTGTGGACAAGTTTACTGATGCTGCAAACACAGTTCGGTCTGATAAGATATCTAAAATTAATAAGAATGTTTTAGAACAGATTCAGTCTGTAAAATTTCATACCTATGACACCTCAGTCTGGATGCATAACCAGATATTCCCTGAATTTTAGGTTGATCCTAATGTCATTCCTCATAACCTGAACCCTCTTGCTGAAGGTCAGTCAAGTCAGATTCCTGCTCAGATGCAACCTCAGATGCCCTGCTTTTCTCCAAGGCCAGAAGATCAAAATCCTCCTCCTGCTTCTTATGACCAAGTATGGGATGATGTTATTCCTCAAGGTTTACCTGAAATCAACACTTCTAAGAAGAGGAAGTATGGGGAAGGCCCCTCCTTAAGCAAAAGTATTCCTAAGCCAGACACAGAGAAAAGAAAAGCACAAGAATTTGCTGAAGTCTGGAGTCCTACCTCTAAAGCTTTAATTCTTGATACTCTTAAATTAGTAATGGACTACAATAAAAATAGGAATCTCCACTACAGCTCTTCTGAGTGGGAACTCTATGAGAAGTCCATGAGTAAAAGGAGAACTTATGATAGAGAGTATGGCAAGAACAATCCTAAGGCTCCTCCAAAACCTCAAAGGTACTACCCAAAGCCTTTCAGCTACTAGAGAAGACAACAAGAGAAGTTTGACAGGCAACATGAGAGCAAGGAATGACTTTCTATTGATAACTGTTTTTTTAGATTATGGATGAAATGGATGTTGATTGGAAATCTAAAACATTATATATATATAATTTTTGGTTTTGCTAATTCTGTGTTTAATTTTTCATTCTTGCATTTGAATCTTTTCTTCATTTACAGTTCCTTCTTTATTGGCATAATTCACCTTAGTGTAGAGGGTTCTGACTTCTACAAATAGGGGGAGATTGTTGGGTATTGCATCCATAATAACCCAGATTTGCATGAAGTCACCCTTGAACTAAGATGAATTAAGTAATATTTAATATCTTTGTTTAGTTATGTGTTTGCAGACCATCATTGCTAAGTGTAGACCAATGTCAGTCTACAGTGGGTCATGAACACAGGACCATACAGTGTAATCCCTCACTGTGTGATCCAAGGTGTTGACTCATGTGTATCCTCTCTATTGGGACACACTTCATATTCAAGCACTTGGACCATGGAATGAAGATTGGATTCTTGAAGAGAAAATGTTTCTAAGATTAAAATTTTTTCTAAGTCCACTTCTCGAGAAGTCTGGTATAATTCTCGAGAAGTAGAGTTAGCAGACTTGAGTGTTTTACTTGGTTCTCGAGAAGCCTAGACTAGTTCTCGAGTAACATCATTAAAGTTCTCGAGAATCTTAGCCTAGTTCTCGAGAAGTCTCCTCTTATATTTCTCGAGTAGCCAGAGACAGCCGTGAAAAATTTTCTAAGTACTTCTCTCGAGAAGCTGGTTAAAGTTCTCGAGAACTTAGCTTTTAATTCTCGAGAAGTCAGCTTAGTTTTCGAGTACAAGTTTTAGCTCTCGAGTAATGTTATTTTAGTTCTCGAGAAGTGAAATTTAGTTCTTGAGTTGACTCAACGCTTATCTCTCAAGTACTATCTTAAGTCCAGAAAGTATAGTTCTCAAGAAATCAGCCTTGTTCTCGAGAACTTATTCAAACTTCTCGAGAACAGCAGTTCATTTTTCAGAAAATTTACTTAAGTCCAGATCGATGGGATTTTCAAATGACTTGACGTGATTGGTCAACGTGTTATCATTAATGTCAATTCTAACCGTTAGGGGAAATCTTATATAATGTCTTTTCATCAAGACTAACCCTAAGCGGAATTCGTACTCTCTATTATTCTGAATCGGTCGTCTCTCTCCAAGAACGAATTTACAGAAGCCGCCGCCGCCGCCACTCAGGAAGAAGATCGACTCGACTGTTTTCGATCAAGAATGACTTGCTGTTCAAGCAATCTTCATCTTCTCCTTGATCGAGTAGGTCAAAAGTTTCTCAGATCATATCTACAGAGGTTCTTCTTCAACAAATTTTGAAGAAGCCGCCAAGTTCAAGAAGAAGACCTAGGGATAAATTTTTCCAGATCTGAGATAAATCTCTGTTTGTATTTCAAATCTCTTTGTAATTTTATAGGAGATTATTCTCCGAGTGTGGGAGCGTTGTTCTCCAAGTTGTAGGAAGTTTTCATCTTCCGGGTGTAGATCCCTTTGGATCAAGATTGTAGGAACTTGGTTCCGAGATGTAGGATTGGTTTTCAATCCGAGATAATGGAGTAGTCGAGTCTAGTGATTTACTAGATCGATTAGGGAAAGTGGATGTACCCAAGGTTGGGGAACCACTATAAATCTTCTTGTCGTCTGTGATTGCTTGATTGTTTTTGTGCAAGTTCGTTAAATTTTTTATTCCGCAAATAGACACACAATTCACCTATTCACCCCCCCTCTAGGTGATTTAGGTAGACAACTTAACACTTTAAATAAGAGAACATTATACCTCTTGTTCAAATGCAGCAGGTGGTAACTTTGGAAGAGTTGTTCCCTGACCCCCAAGATGCAAGGACTAAGGGGGAGTTGCCACTGCATGCCTCTAGTACTAAGGAAACTATGGATATACAAAGTTCATCAAATTCTTCTGATGATGAAAAAGCTTCCAAGGCTATGAAAAGGAAGCTGGTGGCTCTCAAGAAAAGAAACACAGGCTATAAGACAGCCTTACAAACAGTGCCACAAGCATCTGCTCCAGGAATGGACTTCAGTTCACTATAAGTGCAACTGCAAGTGAAATTGGATGAGCAAAGACTTGCTTTGTAAAAGTATGTGGATGAGTCCCATAAAGAAATGCAATTCCAGCTAGCTCAAGATATTAAATCTATCAGATTTGAAGTCAATTTTAATAAGAAAGAGATGACAGATTGCTTCCATAATGGAGGTAATGCTGTAGTATATCTGGCCACCCAACAACAAGAAATGAAGACTACAATAGTTGACATAGCAGAAAAATAAGGATATATTCTAGAAAATAAATTCAAAATGAATGAAAATCTCACAGACTCACATAATATTATTCTCACAAAAATGGGAGATATTGCTACTGATGTGAAAACTGCAGTATCTAACCAGATCAAAGAAGATCTAGCTGCTGTACAAACAGCAATTCTGGCATCTCAAAAGGCTTCTGATCAACTGGATAAATTCAGACTCTACTATAAAGAGGGCATAGATTATCTAGCAGATTAGGTAAGGTTTCAGAAAGATGATCTACGAGATCATGTGGCCAGATAAGTCATAAAGGGGGAGAGAGTGTTACTTAAAGCAAGCTCAGATAATGCCAAATGGGTATCCCATACCATCAGAGCTACTCTTGGATATACACACCTTTGTGATGATAATAATATTGCTGAATCTGGTATTCAACCTGCTTACATTGAAGGGGTTCAATAGGAAGTTGCTCAGGTCATGTATCCTCCATCTGATTTTGAAGCAGTATAGCAGGTTGTACATCAAATGTATAGCCCTCCACAGGAGGCACATAATATTATAATTGAAATGGTTGAAATGTCTGAAGCTGCTTTACAAAAAGAGCAAGAAGAAGAAAGAGCTAGGGATGCTAAGAAAGAGGCTCAACTTTCTAAGAAAAGATTCGGAGAACAGGCAGAATTTAAGGCTGATTTTGAACAATGGAGTCCAACCTCCAGAAATATCATTCTTACTGCTCGGAAAGCTGTGAAAGATAATATGTATGATAGAGGCAAATGGTATTCTGAACAAGAGTGGGGTAAATATCATAAAAGGCAAGATGTCATACATTAGTTCAGAAGGGATATCAAAGCTGGGAAGTTACCTGCTAACTCTTTGGAGCCTAGCAAGTATTTCCCAAAGCCTTATCATTACTTTGAAAGGCAGAAGATTAAGGCAAAAGAGCTCAAAAAGAAAGATCTGAAAGGGAAGAAGCCAGCTGATGACACAGAATCCAAGGTGCAAGCTAAGATTCGACCTGGCAAAGGAATAGTTATCAAGGAGCCTGATCAATCTTAGGAATAGATAGGCTAGACTTAGAACTATGTAAATTTTGTTCTAAACAATCTTGTAAATCAAACACTTATTCCTGATTAATGAATTTTATCATATTCTGTGATGATATTAAATGTTATTTGTGTTTATAAGTTACCCTTCCTGTGAAATGATTATATACATCTTGTTCTTTGTTTTATTATAAGTGGTGTATATCATTGACTAAGGGTTATGACTTCTCCAAATAGGGGAAGATTGTTGGGTACACTAGAAACTGTGTACTAGATTTGGAGAAGCCTCACTTAACTCAATGATATACATCAATGTGTATTTGATGGGATGTTGAGTTTCAATGTGCAAGTTAAAGAAATGCAGGATAATTTTTTAAGTATAAGTGTCGACACTTGTGAGGGAAATGTGTCGACACTAGAAGCAAGATTGTTTCGACGCACGGGACTTGTGTCGACACATAGAAATTCTATCAGCAGCAATTGTGTCGACACCTAGGACTTGTGTCGACACACACTCAACACCAGCTATGTTGAAGACCAGAAGTAGTTGTGTCAATACACAGGACTTGTGTCGACACACACTCAACACCAGCTATGTTGAAGACCATAAGTAGTTGTGTCGACACACAGGACTTGTGTCAACACACACTCAAAGAAATCTGTCAACACCATCTATGTCGAGACCAGAAGTAGTTGTGTCAACACACAGGACTTGTGTCGACACATCCAACATAAGCTGTGTCGAGGAGATGAAAAATGACTGTGTTGACATTATGGGAGCTGTGTCGACACCATCAAGACTTGTGTAGACACATGGTCTATTTGTGTCGACACATTTGGAGTATAGTCTCGATAACTTTCTACTGTGATAAAGTTAAAGGAGATGACAGGTGTCAAGACTAAAGACCCGACAGCTGTCATAAGTAACAAAGCTGTCACATCTGTCAAAGCTGTCAGAAGGCCGTTATGAACCGGATCAACCGATAACCTTGGATGGGTTCTATATAAAGACCTATTCTATCACAAACAAGATAGTGAAGAAACACAATATTAAGAGAGGGGGAACAAGAGACAAACACATAAGAAGGCAGATCCTGAACAGTCTGCAAAAGGAATTCAGATCTGATTCTGAATTCAAGTAGGAAGCTGGATTAAAGATCATCTCCAACTCCAATTGAAGATCAACCTTACTTTGTTCAGATTCAAGAAGCTTTGAAGAAGCTAAGACAGGTAGGATCTTTAGTAATCAGTTCAATCAAGAACTGGTCAAGAAGCTTTCACCCCATTCTCTGTCTATCTGGGTGAAGATTTTTATTGTTTAAAACAATTAATTTCCTTGTGAGATCTTTTATAGATCTGAGTTGTAAGCCTAAACATATAAAGGTTGAGGTAGGGCTGAGTGCCTGAGGTAGGATCTTGTTGATCTAAGTTGTAGGCCTGGTGGTTAAGGCTGAGGTAGGGCTGAGTGCCTGAGGTAGGATCTTGGTGGTCTGAGTTGTAGGCCTGGTGGTTAAGGCTGAGGTAGGGTTGTTGCCTGAGGTAGGAATCTTAGGAAGATTCTGAGTTATAGGACTTGAAGAAGTCTGAGCTGTAGGAATCAGTTTGGTTCTGAGTTATAAGATCTGAGGATCTGAGATAGTGGAAGGAAGTTTGGCCGAATCCAGTACTCTACTAGATAGGTGAAGGGGGAGAGTGGACGTACCCATAAATTGGGGAACCACTATAAACTATTGTGTGTTGTGCTGTAAATTTTCTGTGATTGTTATTCTTTGTGCTGTAATAATTGTGATGTGTATAACTTTGTTAATTACTTAAGTTATTAAAAAGGATTAGAACCTATTCACCCCCCCCCCCTCTAGGTGTTTAGGCTCTTTAAACCAAATCTTTCAGGGGCGCTATTAAATCCCGATTTTTCCCTTCTACCTGTGTGGGTCCAGTGGGTCAGACAACTGTGGACATGTGGTAACCCCACCTATGAGTCATGTGGGACATGTGGTAATCCCACCTCTAAGCCGACAAGTTGTGCTGGACATCGGGGTGGATTTTTGGGTCCGGCGTTCCTTCACTTGACCCGTGGCGCTCTGCTACTTATTTAAGATATTAAGTAGCGCCCTTTCCAACAGTCCGGTCTTTTGGAACAGTTGGGTATGCGCTTGATCCAACATAGATCTCCAAATAAACAGCAAGCATACCCACACTAAATGTGTAGGGACGTAAGTTCATCCGGAATGACACTGCAGTGGACTCACCGATTTCTACGTCACGTTGTTCCAGAATGTGGAAGGTGGAGAGGAATTCGAGCGTGAGTTAACGAAATCCGGTCTCCACAATGGAGAAGAGATGACGCCACGAACCCACGTCAAGTAAACGGTCCACCTCCAGCTTTAGACCGACGGCAGTAAGCTCCTCGTCCGAAACAAAATGAAAATCCATAAATGTTTTTTGGACCAAACGATCAAACCTCGTGACCATCTCAAGTCTCCTAAAACAAAGCATCCGCTCTGAATCTTCAGTATTTACCGGAGCATCCGGAGCATCTTCTAGCTCTATCGGAACCAAAGCCCGCGTAGAAGAGGAGGAGGCACCACCGAAGCTGTGCAACTTGCTAATCACCTTCTTATATCCCATTGCAATGAGGAGAGAGAGGAAGGGGAAGAGATGAGGAATGAGGGAGGATTTGGAGGAGAAGGAGATCTATCCGGAGAAGATGGAGGAGAAGCGGTCGATTGCAGCAAAAGCATGGGAATTAGGTTCAGCGTGCGTTAAAATCGCTCGGTCGATGTTTTTATAAAAAAAAATGCATGGTCGTGCATTTTTGCTGTGTACGTTTTCCCCCAAACCGTGAATGTTGCAAAAATAGCCCGGTTCGCCTCATTTTCTCCAGGAAGTCTCGTCCTGCAACAACAGCGAGAAAAAGAAAAGCAAATGGAACAAAGAACATCCTGAGCGACTCGGCAATATTCCCGAATTAGGCGCAAGCACACAAAAATCTCGCAAGCATGCATTAAGGCAAAAACAAAATAAACAACACGCAAAGCTATTTTTAAAACAATAAAAATTAACTCTCTATTCCTACTCCTAGATAAGTACTGGGGTTATTGTCATCCCAAGACGACTTATTCGAAAGAGGAAAAGTCCTAGCTAATGGGCCTATGAAATAAAAAATGCACAAGTAACTGTTCCATCTTCGGTGACGGGTACCGATACGGCGATAGTGCAATTATTCCTCTACCTAAATAATAATACATGTCCAACACAAGTAGAGGAAATAGGAAATAAGAAGAGGAGGAGTGTTGGTCCTCACTAATCACCTTCTTATATCATGTTTAGCCAGCAGGATAGGCACCTTGTAGTACAGGTTAGCATGTGTGCTTACACTACCGCAAGGCGGCTGTTCTAGGAATAAGCTCCCCTCGTGCCATATTTTGTGTTCTGGGAGGGGGGTCTTACAGCATGTGCTTAAAAAAAGTAGATTGGTAATAACAAAGACTGTGACCCACACTTAATGCCTCAAAAAAATCTATAAATAGTGTCGACCTTCATCTAGACGAGCCATCTTTCTCAAAACTATCAGATTTCCCTTGCATCTGTTCGCGGTGAGTATGAACCAAGCCCTGCTCGCCCAAATGGGCTACAATTTGGACACCACGAATAAAACTAATTCCGACAAACCAAAGAAACCTTCAAAGTACCCAACAACTCCTTCAGGAAGTAGTAGAAGTCATCATTGCCTATGAGGAAATCCTAAAAGAAGGGGGCAAGTTCGATCCCCGCTGTTTCTGAGCTCATTGCACACATGAAAGATCAATCCAACCTAGGCAAGGATTCAGAAGTAGGCCTCCCTATAGACACCAAATCCACACACAATATTCTAACACCTAACTAAAACCAAAAAACATGACTCCTGAAAGCCAAAATTAATAAGGCGAATATTCCTTCAAACGCTGCACCTTCTACAAAAAGCATGGAAACCTTGACAAAGAGCACACCGGATATTTCAAAGAAATAGACTGTATGGTAGGACCTGGACCTGACCCAATAAGAGATCTTGTTTGAAGAAGCTGTATACAAAAAACATTCATCTGAGAAGTTCATGAAATTGGAGAGGTTAGATGAGGAGATTGACAAGGATGAAGACGACAACATGGAAATCACTGACAAGGAGTTCATAGAGAAGCTTGTTAGTCTGGAAACTTAAAGGGGAAAGACGCTCAGATAAACATCCCTTATCCACCGTGCACACCCTTCTAGATCCTCCATATCGACCGGAGAAGAAGAGGATAAGAGATTGCGAGCAAGAAGAGGCGGACACCACGAAAGATGGCCTGTCTACAGGTATTTACTGAAAACAACTTGCTGCAACACACTTGTTAGACATCAATAATATATATTTCTTTATTTCCAGAAAACACTTTGGCGATAGAAACACTCCAGAAGGAACTCGGGGACCCATTCACCTGCATAACCCGCTTAGAGGAGGGGATAGATGCGCTGAAACAAGACGTCGTACTAAGCGCCGCGCCTGATCCATGAGCAAATGCACCCATGACGATGCAGAGTTTGTCTCCACTGGAGGATGATACTAAGATTAATTTATAGAAAGTGAGAGAGGACATTCATGCCATACACGCACTGATCACCAATTTAAACAAGCATCATGTGGGCACGTCGAGTGTGCTCGCCGAGATATCGGTTAACATGGCAGTTGTAGTCATGGAGTGGATTTTTTGTGAAGACGTCTTAAGGGATTAAGGATGAGGAGTTTGCCATACACATCTTCAAGATCCGTGGGACCCCTGACAAGTTCTCCACATGGTTTGCAGACCTCGACAAGTACCTCCACATAGTGTTTATTGACGAGCTCATCGTCCCCTTCAAACATTTTTATTTAGGATGGACTTTCCACATCTTATGTGAGATGGTGGAAGTGATCAACCACTTCGGGTTGATCCAAACAAAGATCACCCCAAACTCCTTTGCGATGAATACCACATTCTTTGTTTACCTGTGGCTCCAAAGGGTCTGGTTTAGCTTAACCGTGTTTCATAATTTATTCTTTATTTGAGCGATCATAAAAGGTAAGTTGTACATAAGGTCTACATGTTGTGGGTTCTGAACCTCCCAAACAAGGTTCACATGCGGAAGTTGTTGTTTGCCATTTTAAAAGCAAACTTTGGGGAACTGAGCACCTACCCCCACCCATGGGAGGTGGCGGTCTTCTAGAAGCCTCCAGTTGAGGGGGTAGAGAAGGACATTGTAAAGGTCTTCAACAAGGCCCCCCTTGAAATCTAACAGTACGACCCTCCTTGAAAAGGTGGCGGGTGTAAGACCCCATTTTTTTCTTTTAAACCGACAGGGTCTTATGCCCAGAACCGCCGCTTTTCGGTGACACCAACACACCCGGGAAGGTATTCACTACAAAACGCCAATCCTGCCGGCCATACCGATCGCAGAAGAGAAGAGTGAGTGTAAGAGTAATGTAAAAACTCAAATACTAGTCCACAAAAATCACATGAATATAAAATAAATCTCCATGAAGGGAGAGTCCACAATAATGATAAATCAAAGTACTTACAGGAGGGCTCCTGCCCGATACATCATGATCCTCACTACAAGTCACTCAACGTGGAAGCAAATCTATAATAACTACTAATGATCGGGACTCACTGTCCCTACTGCCTCAACTCCCATGCTAGATTGTCCCGTCTCCAAGCGCACCGACTTCTAGGGCTGCATCTCCTGGTTTGGCTCCACAATCCCCTAAAATGATTTGGTCAACGATCGCTAGTCTAAAAGACTAATTTCTATCATCCCCCACCCCTCCCCCATGACTCCTAGGCACCGAGCGGGAAGGAAAGGGAAGGTATTTAAAGTGGAGAGTAACAAAAGTAAGCAGGTGACGAAGAAACTACTCTATCATGATCATAAAATCACATCAAGTACAAGTAAGCAAATAGTAGATAAGCAATAAGAGAATACACATGATCAAGGTGAGCAAGTAAAAGTAAAAGAAGGTAAACTAAGTAAGTAACCATGACCTACAGGAATGCCCATACAAACCTATAGACCAAAGGATCGTTTTGCAAGGACTATTGTATAAAAAGTCTCATACCAATTTATACAATAAGTGTCGAAGGTTATATGCAATGATTATGATGTGTCATGCAAGCATGCTATGGTATGAACATGCAAGTGCAACTCACACACCCGACCCTGCACACAAACCTTTAGTTCCCTTTTTTGGAGCCTAACCTCCCAGGATACTTCTGTGGTTGCAAACGGAAGCAGTGGGTTGCGCCTCGCCCACCTCTAAATAGGTATCAGCACTACCAGTCAGACCTATCGTATGACTCAACACTAGTGCACTAAGCGGAGCTCCTGTGTACTCTTGCCGGCTGGTGCACCGAACTTTATTTGGCTAAGTGCTGAACCACACTAGCCGAGTCAACGTATTGGTATCGGTGCGACGACCATCCAATACCGAAGACCCACCACCTGATATCTTATGCACATGCAGCATTAATATATTTTCCCACTAATCCAAAGCTCCCCAGACTATCCCGTCCGCCACATGTACCTTCCGAGCCCTCGACTCGCCGAGCTAACCTACCTATTTCCACAATCACCGATCCTACAGCTCGGGTAATCCCAAAAAACTAACCTCCCGAGTTACCAGGGTGTGTGAAAGTGAATAACTAGTTATACTAGTTTCTCTTAAACATAAATTATTCTTACAGTTTAGGTTAGCCTAGGACTCCCTAAGGTATTCCCAATGAAGGGCTCTCACAGGGCACTAGGAACTATGATGGTAGCTGAAGCTCATCGTTCCCTTTCGCAAGGCACTTACGATTATTAGTTATTACTCAATTCCCCATCCCTTTTTAATATTATACTAAATCTAGCCCTAGTGCTTTTTGACTCTCTCTTTCTCCACAGAAAAGACGATCTTTCCTCGATCCTGAGCACCACCTAACACTAGCCAACCTAGCATTCTCCTCATCATGACTCTTAATGAAGCTCACCTGTTCATCTTACCAAATCAGCATACAATTACTCTCAACTTCCTATGACCATACCACATATTATCACGATTCTGCAGTTTTACTATATGCAGATGAACCTAAGCTATATGATGAGCATGAGGGGTGACCCCTTCAAATATTCTTCCAAATGCCCTAGATTATTACTGGGGGTCCATCATGACATATGTAGACTAAGTCCAGAAACTTGTAATTTTCCTAATTAATTTATCATTTATTAAATTTTCCCCAAAATTAGGTCATGGATGGTTTTGAACATGAAGTACTAGATTTCCTTAAGTTATGACCTTCCCAAAAATTATGATCATGATATGATGCCAAAATAACATAGAATACTAAGTTTCATAAACTTTCATAAATATAATAACCTCAAAATAATTAATTCAAGGTAATTCTGATAATTAGAGGTAATGAAGGGAGTACCACATTCATAGTCCAAAAATTATATAAAAATTACCAGAGCTTTACTATGATCATAAAACATTAGTGACTAAGTTTCATGCAATATAAAGGAAAGTGGGATATATAGAAAAATACTTCAATTAAGTCCATTAAAGTGCACTTTGTGAAGAAACATTCTTATAAACTAATCCAAATAACATGTAATAATTTTCTAGGCTTTATTATGATATAAAAAGTTTGCTGGCCAAGTAACATAATTTTACAGCAAGATTTAGTATTTATTATATATTTATCAAAATGAGGTGAACTAGTTCACTTTACTTATGAAGTACTAAGAGGAGATACCCAATTATTCCAAACAATCTACCAGTGCCTACATACGGTATTTGTTTAACTTTTCCAGAGTTTAATATCATTCTAAGACAATTAAATCATAATTACTCCAACATTATCAAAAAGGGCAAGGTGAAGGTTATACCTACAAGTATGAGTTACTGTTATCTAAACATCCTATAATAAATTTCAGAGGTTAATATTACTATAAAATTAGCCTAATCAAAATCTCATGACGATCCAAAGTCATAGGACCCCTTATTTATTCCATAAGGTGTATAGACCTAATTAATTTCCAAGTGATTAAAGTGGGGTACATGTGTCCATATACCACCAAATTCCTTCATAGGGCATTTCACCACCCTAAGATCACTTGGACAAATCACCAAGTCCATACAAGGACATATCACCCCATGTCCTTCACAAACCCACAAAGTTCAACCTTAGGGTTTGAACTAGGGTCCTAGGGCAAATCCACCCTAATCCAACCAAAAATCCATGTGAGGGTGTTTAATGTCATATCAAATCAGTGGCCCAATTTTAATCCTCTGTTGAGGTGATTTAGTCACTTAATACCTTAAGGGACATTTTAACCTATTTTACCCTTTTTGGCCTAGGCTAGGGTTTACCAAATTCCAAACCAAATCATCTCCAAATGGAATGAAAATTTATACAGAGTCCTATATTGACCCCAAGGTGATGCAGACCCACACGTTGACACCGTAAAATCTACGAATTTTGCACGATTGTATCTCAACGTTTGAATTCTACACTCGCACAAGTTTTTAGCGCAACGCACACCCAAACAATTATTTCAATTAGATGCTAATGTACGGGTAGACAAACCGATTATGATCGAATAATAGGATATAGGCCAATATTCTTTCCGGCTAAAAGGATCCACCCGGTCCAAGCTAGCGAATGTTGTACCAAAAGAGATCTACCAAAAATTATGATTCGGAAACAGTAGATCTCTTCCAACAAAAGTAGACGTGGTGATCCTGTGGAGCGACGCTACAATCTCCGCCCTCGGCTACCTTAAAGTGAGACTCTTTTTATGTACGTTAGCATGAACATGATAAGATGTATATTGTGTGGTTAGCGCTTCATTTATGTGTTTATGAAAATTATGAATATGAGAGGAAAAATCCTGTGGAAATTAACTTGACTTATAAGGTGGAATTAACGGAATCAAGTCAAGTGGCGCTGGTGCTTTATATCCGTGCATGATCTCATTCGGTGATAAACTTGTGGACCAATTTTTAGAGTTATTATACGCTAATTGAGCATGACGAATGATTAGGTCCCATTTACCCTTGTGGTCACCCACAAGACAACATAGAAAACTACACAAACTTCTGTTTACCACTTCCATTTGGCCATCCGTCTATCGATGGTAGGCTGAAGAAAATAATAATTTGGTGCCCATAATCCTCCACAGGGTCTTCCAAAAATAACGAATAAATTTCACATCTCTATCGGTCACTATCGTTTTTGGAACGCCCCTATGCCCAACAACTTCCTTAAAAAATAATTTCGCTACATTTGACGCATCATCAGTCTTACTACACGCAATAAAATAGGCAATTTTAGAAAATCAATCTACTACCACTGGAATGGAATCATGACGTCTAAACGTGATTGGTAGGCCTAGGATAAATTCCATACTAACATCTTCCCAGGGAATGGAAGGAATCGGAAGAGGGGTATAAAGTCCTACATTCGTTTTATTACCTTTTGCTAATTGACACGCGCGACAACTTCCCACAATTTTATTAAATGTAGATTTAAGCCCTAGCCAGTGGAACTTATCTTCTACTAACGTAATCGTCTTATCACGCCTAAAATGTCCACCTAGACCACCACTTGTAACTCCCATACGATAAAATGTTGATGGGAAGAACGAGGAATACAAAGCTTCAAATGCTTTAATAAATAATCGTCTTGAATATAATATACTGAAATGGTAGTGGGAGAGTTGTTTTGAGTGGAATAATATATGTCCTTAAAATCCGTGCAATTAACGTACTCATACTTTATCCTATCGAAACCAATCACTTTTACCTCTAGCGTAGACAACAATAAGGAGACACGACTAGGAGCATCCGCCACACGATTTAAAATTCCCTTTAGTTTTGTAATTATGAAGGTATACTACTGAAGATAGGTGACCCACTTAGCATGCCTTGGGCTAACTTAATTTTGGGAATTAATATATCTCAACGCCTCGTGGTCGGATAAAATAACAAATTCCTTAGAGATCAAATAATGATGCCAATGTTGTAAACACCGAATAACCTCATAAAAATCTCTGTCATAATTATAATAATTTAATTTTGGTCCCGAGAGCTTCTCACTAAAGTATCCAATAGGATGTCCCTCTTGACTCAAGACACCACCAATACCGACTCCAGATGCGTCACAAGACAATTCAAAAACTTTAATAAAATCTTGTAACCGTAAAAGAGGAGCTTCTGACATTCGGGATTTAATTATTTCAAACGCTTTGGCAACCGATTTAGTCCACGTAAAATCTCCCTTCTTCATGCACTCCGTGATTGGTGTCATGATACTACTAAAATCCTTGATAAATCGGAAATAAAAAGTAGCTAATCCATGAAAACTCCAAAGATCCCGTATATTAGTTGGTTCCAGCCAATCCTTGAGGGATTGAACATTCTTAGGATCAACATGGATGCCCTCCGAACTTACAATATAACCTAGGAAATCCACAGATGGAACATTAAACGTACATTTCTTAAGATTAACAAATAATTTTTCCGTACACAATGTGGTAAGTACTTTCCTCAAGTGAGACTCGTGGTCGTTCGATGAGGAGCTAAGGACTAGGATATCATCAAAGTAAATAACTGCAAATTTTCCAAAATAAGGCTTGAACACTAAGGTCATCAACCTCGAAAATGTACTCGGGCCATTAGTGAGCCCTTCCCCGAGCACCAACCACTCATAGAGTCTATCCTTTGATTTAAATGCCGTCTTTCACTCGTCTCCCTCCCTAATCATGATTTGATGGTAGCCACTCTTAAGATCTAACTTGGAAAAAATCATGGCCCCTGCTAACATGTCCATAAGTCGTTCAATTGAGGGATGAGAAACCTATATTTAACAGTTATTTTATTGACAGCCCTATAATCTACACACATCCTTCAAGAACCATCTTTCTTAGGGACTAATAATGCGGGTACAGCACAAGGACTCTTACTATGATGAATGAACCCCTTAGAAAATCCTAAATTAATTTTTGTAACTCTAACTATGCGGAGGGGTTTAGTCGGTAATGGAGAAGATTTGGCAACAAGGAACCCAGAACAAAATCAATCTCGTGATGAATGTCACGCATGGGGGTAACTCAGGCGGTAAGTCATCTGGGTAAACATCCTTAAATTCCTCTAATAGGGTCTTCAACGTTAGCGGTAAGTTCTCGAAAGAGGAGCTATCTTCGTTAATTTGCAAGCAAACTAGCGCATATATGACACCGTCTATAAAGACTCGCGCTCAAACTCCTTCTTATCTATCAAGCTTAATGTTTTCTTCTCTAAAGGTACAATAGTGTCTTTGTAAGAGACTGAGGGATCTTTAGATGGAGTGGGTTTAAAAATAATGGTCTTACCATTAAATTTAAACTCATAGGTGTTAGCTTGCCCTAGATGAGTAACATCATAGTCATAAAGCCATGGGCATCTAAGTAAGACATGACAAGCATCCATGGGGATGACATCACACCAAACCTTTTCAGAATAAGCCTTAATGGTAAGGGGTACCAAACAACACTTCGACACCGGGATGGATGTCATATATACCCATGCCACCTTATAAGGGTGAGGGTGCGACTAAGTAGCTAATGAAATTTAGGTCACCGTATTTTCAGAAATTACGTTCATATAGCTACCGTCGTCTATGATCAACTTACACCACTTCTTTCCACTCTTAAAATTTAACGAAAAAATATTCGTCCTATTTCAGTCATCTAAAGCTCGTGGTGTAGCAAGAACACACCGCATGACCATCATATGGGAATCATCCTCTAAATCACTCAGTACTCCTTCTAACTCGCTATCTTCTCCAGCCTCATATATAAGGTCATCGGACTCACAAGTGAAATCTAAGAGGGCTAAGTGCTTGGGCTTAGTAGGACACTCACTAGCGTAATGACCCTGAATCCCATAAGCGAAACAGGTAGCATTCATTTTTTAACCCTTCCTACATGGACTCTCTCAACCGTTGGGTTTCTACTATTCCTGGCAGTCACAACTATTGAGTTTGAGTCGGTGGACCGGAACTTCCCCTTATCCTTATAGGTGGAATTGGGAGGTGGTCCTAAGATGGACTTTCCCTTCTGAAACGAGCGAGACTTATTTTTATGAGCGTTGTGCTTCTCAATATTTAATGCAGCATTAAAAGTGATGTTTAGGTCGGTGTGACCATAATGCAGTACTTTTCCCTGGATGTCAGGTTTAACCCCTTACAAAACCTAGAGAGGGTGATCTCTAGCATTTCCTTCACGTCACTCGCACCTTATCCGCATCAGTCAAATTGTACCACTCAGAGTAGCACTCTATTTCCATAACCCAGTCTAGGAAAACTTGGGGTTCTCCCAATCCATCGTATGATGGGGGTTTGAATCGGATGGGCCTAGTAATATCAAACTCGTACCGTGGTCACAGAACTTGTTCATTATCATTGTTAATGTTATGGTATTATTTCCTTCCGCACGTTGGTTGGCGGGTTGATTACGGGGAGCCGCGAGATTTAATCTCAGTTCGTGAAGTGTCTCCCTAATAGCCGTCATTTGTTCAGTGAAATCCTGGTGGAGTTCCTCATGCACTATGAGACCGTGACCCTCATCCCGTTCGTCCTCCATATTCGAAGAAGACGGGGAATACTCCGTACCTAATCTAGTGCACATGCAAAGAAACATTAGTTTTGTCCTAAGAAAAGAACAACAGAAGTAATTGTTTCCGCTTAATATCTAGGGTAGGAAAATATTTTTTTTTATTTTCTTACTGAAAATAAATAAGAGACTATTAAAAAAATGTTTTGATTTTTTTGCAGAAAAATAAAAATTTTAGGCCGCTATTGGCAGACAATTTTTTTTTTGTAATTTTGGCAATACGACGAGCAAGAAAAGTGTGTGTTGACGTACCAAGCAAAAGGGGGAGGGTGCAAATTAGGAAATTGACCTTAACCTCCCTTTGATACCAAATTGATGCAGGACCACATGTTGACACCGTAAAATCTACGAATTTAGCACGATTGTCTTTCAATGTTCGAATTCTACACTCGCACAAGTTTTTAGTGCAGCGCACACACAAGAAATTATTTTAATTAGATGCTAATGTACGGGTAGCCAAACCGATTAGGATCGAATAATAGGCTATAGGTCAATATTCTTTCAGGCTAAAAGGACCCACCCGGTCCGATCGAGCGAAGGTTGTACCAAAAGAGATCTACCAAAAAATTACGATTCGAAAACGGTAGATCTCTCCCAACAAAAGTATACGAGGTTAGTCAATCCTCTCAAAAAATAAATCAATCAAGATAAACACAAAAATCGTTTGAAGAAAATCACGATTATTTAAAGCTATCAAGATTCAACGCCAAAGTTTCCACCACAAGAAAAATCTAAGAAAAGAAATGCACGGAGGTAGAAGTTTTTGTTACCCAATCAGAATGGATGAGTCTGATTCACTAACTTGGATCGCTCTTCAACGGCTCTGCTGGAGTCATGTCGGATGGAGAGAAAACTCGGCTGCCTTCGTCGCTTCACGCCGGGGTTGGAATCACATGGAGTGATCTCTTTTGCCTTGGCCGAAATCCACCCAAATGGTTGAAGGCTGGTCGGTTTTGGTGGGGTTTCTAGTGGTTGGTTTTAGGGAGTTGGAGATGGCCGGGTGTTGAAAGGTAGAGAGAGTAAAGTTGGCAGCTAGATATATTGGAGAGGTGGTCGGGTTTTGAGAGATAGGGTGGCCGGTTGTGTTTGGTGATGAGGCGGTGTGCTCGGGTATGATAGGAGGAGGCTTGATGGTGGTGGGGGAGGGGAAGAAAACCATGGGTGAGGAAAGGGAAGAGAGATGGTTGGCGGATAGGATGAGGGGGAGGTTGGCAGCTAGGTTGAGGGGGAGAGGTTGGCGGCTAAGATGAGGGTGAGATTGCTTTGGCCGAAATTTTGAAGAAGGAGGAGAAAGGAGAGGGAAATTCTCAAGGAGGATAAAGGTTTCAAATATTTTCATTCAACTTAATGAGAAATAACAATAAAAGGCCTTATATAGGCTTACAACAAATTTTGGCTAGATGCAGCCCAAAATAAAAATAAACACTCCAATGTTTTAATATAACATAATGAAATGAAAATGCTCAAAATAGCAAAATAAATTCAACTAAATATTATTAAGCTGTCTTGCGCAGAGGACGGAGATTGTAGCATCGCTCCACAAGATCTCCACGGTGCCGCAAGTCTTTGACTGGAGACGGAGAAAAATCTTCCGTAAGCATGTCGTTGTCTTCTTCATCATGTTGAGGGCCATCGTCTCAATCACAAGGACCACTCACCAAGATTTGGGGGGATTTGGAGGTCATTAGACCCTTTAATTAAACCATACATGAAAAATGAAATGATTTCCAAAACTTAAGAAAAAGGTTTTCGAAAAAATCTCATTTTTGATATGTTATAGATCTAGACATGAATGACTCATGCTCCAAATTTTAAGTCAATTTGGAGGTCAGGATTGATGGGGGCAACCCAAACAATCTCTGATCAACCCTAAGTAAAGACCTCACCAAAATGAGTGTTGTGGTCTGACCTGAACTCCAAATTGGTTTAAATTATATTGAATATAAACTAGACCCACAGGGCTACAAGATTCAAGTTGACCACTTTTTCTGAAAAGGCCCCTAAGTATTTTTAATTTAAATTCCAAAACTGGTTCATTTATGTGACAAAAATATACTTAAATTTAATTAAATATATTAGATCTTGTACGGATCTTAAAGCAGATCAGATAGTTTCGGGCTTTCTTCTTCCTCCAGGCAACGTCCTAGATCTACCCAACCTGGAGCAAACTCCAAGCCCAATTGTCGGCCCTCCGGCCACCTCCCCAGCCAACCACCGCCACCACCACCTTCGTTGAGGTGAGGGCTATCGGCCGGAGGTTGTTTGGCCTCCGGAGACGGCAGATTCCCGCGAACCCGACACCATCATTTTCACGGAAAACCAATGGAAATTTTCCATTGGATCGTGCTCTATTAAGCCTTATTCTTATCTCTAAAGATTCCTAAGATCTAACCCATGAAGGAGGAGTAGAGGAGGACCTGGTTTGCAGCTTGAAAGCGTATGCTTTGCCTCCTCACTATTTCTAGCCACCGAGCTTTGGATCCTCTACAACTGCACTACCAAGTGGCTCGAATTCTTCAGGTATGTGGTGGGAAATACTCCTCACAGTCCACTGATGGTGTTTAAGGCCACAGTTGGGGAGGGGAAAGGCCAAGGCATCAATGGCCATTAATGGCCATTGAAAGCTTATTTCGACCATGACAATTCTCCTCCCCTAGTCACTGCCATGACTTGGAAAACACTTGGCCTTCTCCTAACTGGCCAGGGGAGATTATTCCAGCAAGAAGAGAGGGGTCTTGGCCTTCCAAACCATGAATGGCCTTCTCTCTCATTTTCTCTCTCCTCCATTAAAGAGAAAATGGAGCTTTTCTCTCTCCTAGTTAGCATGATCGAAATTAGTGATTATCTCAGCCTAAAGGCACCCCACTAACCCATATTATTCATGGAAGTAAAGTTAGCCTAAGGGGGATTGGGCTTGAGCTTGAGTTATCCCCTTTTGAGCTAGTTTGACTTAATACTAGGGCGGAGTTGACCTTAGTCAAATTGACCATTTGGGTTAACCCCAATGGGTTATTGGTGACCCATTGGCCTCCCCTAAGGTCTAGGAAGACTTGGGTAGGGTTGGTTGGGCACCTTGGTGGTCACTTGACCCTTAGTTAGGGCACTTTGACCTTTTTAGGGCTATGGTTGAATTGGGTCAACCTAGCCTCTTTTGTTGATCCTAATGGGTCCTTGGTGACCCATTGGCCTCCCATAGAGCTTGGGAAGGTCTAGGTGGGTCCCTTTGGCTAAGGGGAGGTCAATTGGCCATGGGTGAACTTAATTTGACCTAATTAGGGTTTGGGTTGACTTTGGTCAACTTGACCTTTTTAGTTGACCCTAGTGGGTCCCTATGGCTTTAATGGACCCTCTAATAGGTTAGTGATGGTGTGGTTGAGTCATGGAGTCATGGTGAAGCCCAATGGTCATCCCTAAGATAGTAATTGTAATTCTACTATTTGTAGCCAAGGTGGTTCACACCCCAATTCCCATGTTCACCCAAACCCTTTAGGGTTTCATAGGGTTTTGTCATGACCCAGTCATGACAAAACAATCCTAGGGGTCTAGAAGTCTTAGGAATGTTATGTAACACCCCTATCCATCGCATGGCATATAGCAGTAGGTCCGGTCAGAGCCCGATGCCATATACTACAAACAGATCGAAGGGTTACAGAATGAAACCATCCAACCAAGATAACACGTCCTACATAGAGCACATTCTAGCGGAAGCATTTTAAAAGTTGAAGAGTAAAGAACCTAAACAACAACATGAATGTCCACTAAACCAACATAGGAATGACAGAACAAATACACAAAAAGTACTTGGCCTTATGATCTTACAAGTGTTTACTTAAATAATAAATGTCTTCCATACATTGGCACGCAGACCGGTCACACATGAGCATAAAAGTAAACATTCGCTTTGGCCTTCAAGTGCCGGCTCAGCCACAAGGGTTTCAGCCCGCTACTTGCCATTAGGCTCCACAGCACCTGCAATCAATATTCCACCATAGCGGTGGCAAACAAAAGCAACGTTCAGCCAAAGCTGACCAAATTATAATGACCCCACCCCTTACTTGGGGTGGTGGTGCACCTTCCCTGCAATTTAGAAGTGTAGCCAAACAATATAGTGAGAGTACAAAAATAGCACACTTAACCACAGGTGTAGGCACGGACGGACACACACCTCGTGCTCTCAGGGCACTTACTCGGTGAACCCGGTCCATTACACAGTCCACCACCGCCCCCAGGACGAAAAACAATGTGAGCATTAACGTCCTTTCAACAAAAGCCTAGACTCATTCTCCAAGTCATCTTTAACCGAACAACTTGGAGTGGGTAAGGTTCCACCAGCCCGTTGCTCAACTTACCACAACAATTCAAGTCATCGGCGCAGGACAAGCTTCACTGAATCCTAATGTATCGATCATACAACAGTACATAGCCCGGCTATGTACAAGGCTAGCTCCCAGGCCACCAAAACGACAGAAATTCGCTTCTGCCCAGATTTCCAGGTGCACCTTGGAGTTAATCCCCAAGGCTCCCTACTGCAATCTACCGCATTAAAAACCCGAAAAACAACCATCAGCACGGTGTCTTCTCCGGTAATCCATGCATAATGAAACATCACCGATCTAGACCAACTTGTCTGGGTAGGATTCACACACCATGCCTATGTCCGTACATCGATTCTGGACTCTATATGCAAAACTACGGGGACTATTCATGTCCACCCAAAGGAAAACCTCACACTCACCGCACACTCGCGAGAACGGGTTTCTTATGAAAAAAGAAAGAGGACTTCACATGTCCAAGAAGAGAATCGTTACCCTAGAGGTTCGCTTTGGCCCCATGGAGAAGAGGAGAAACTAGACGGATGAAAAGAACCGTAATGGCCTCGCCTTCACGGATTTGGACTTGGCTCGCGATTTGGGGCTCCAAAGGTCCACCGGCGGCCGGATTCCTCCTTCTTATTCAACCTTGCTCTCCCTTCTCTCTAACTCTTTTAAAAAGAGAATGGCCAAAGTAAAATGAGGGTTAAAGATTATCTTCCCGAATTTAACATGTCAGGGAAGATTCTGGGCTGTCGGATCATTTCCATATAGAACGAATGGCCTCGATTTGCCCATAAAAGAATTTCCTAGGGCCGAACACGGCTTGTGACACGCCTGGGTCACAGGTCGTGTCTCACGATCTCAACATGATCGTCGAACACAGAACAGGATACGACATCTGACACGTCTTGGGACACGCCCGTATCAACCATGGACACGCCCGTATCATAGGCTGTGTGCCTCAATCGATGTTGAAACTGTCGCTTCCCGAACAGGACACGACCATGTGACATGTCCGTATCACAGACCGTGTGCCAGACACGGCATGGGACACGCCTATGTACCAGGCCGTGTAACTCTTTCAACATAGCCCATCAAAACACAGAGTAGGACACGGCCCTTGACACGCCCGTGTCACAGGCCATGTGCCCGACCTGGCTTGACTCCGAGGATCGTCGAATGCATTTAGTCGACCGCATGGAAAATTCGTCGAACTCCTGCACGACACGGCCCTGGACACGCCCGTGCCACAGGCCGTGTAAACCTAATCAGGCACCAACTTGGCCTTAAAACGCTATCCATTTTTCTTTGAGTTTTGGGGCGTTATAATTCCCCCCCCCCCTTAAATGAATTTCGTCCCGAAATTAAAGAATGGAAAGGTACACAAAATTAAATGGTACCTAAGCGGAAAAGCTCGGGATACTCTTCAAGCATGGTCTGCTCTCGCTCCCATGAAAGCTCCTCCCGACCGCAGCTGTCCCAGCGGACTTTGACCATCCTGATGTCTTTGTTACAAATTCGCTTTAGTTTTAAGTCCTCAATGCAAACGGGCTTAACCTTCGTCGTCAACCTATTATCAATAGGTACCTAATCGACCGCAATCACTTGCGAAGGCTCTTGCACCGCCTTCCGCAACACCGATATATGGAATACGTTGTGTAGAGCACTCAATTCCACTAATAAATTCAGTCTATAAGCCGCTTCATCAATTCTCTCTAGTAACTCAAATGGTCCAAGGTACCTCGGAGTCAGCTTCTTCAAGCGTCGAATCCTTGATACACATTTAAACGGCTTTATATTGAGGTATATCCAGTCGCCCATCGCAAACTCCATATTCTAATGTTTGGCATTATAGTATCTAGCCTGCCTGTCCTGAGCGATCAACAATCATTCTCGTATTGTTCGTACCAATGAACTGGCGTCTTCCACTTCTTGTTGTTTGTACAGTTTCGACTCACCCGTCTCCAACCATGACAACGACGTGCGACATCTACTAACGTATAGGGCCTCGAAGGGCGCCATTTGAATACTCGCCTGGTAGCTATTATTATAAGCAAACTCCACCATGTACAGGTAATCTTCCCACCATTTATCGAAATCCAGGACGCACATGCAAAGCATGTCCTCCATCGTCCAATTGACCCTCTCGGTAGACCATCCGTCTGCATAGGAAAGGTCGTGCTGAAACTAAGCTTGGTTCCCAATAATTGATGCACTAACAATGTTGCGGGGCACCCTGTGTAGTCGAACAACGTTAACTACGTAAAGTTTTGCCAGTTTATCCACCGAATCATCCTTCCTATTCGGAATGAAGTGTGACACCTTCGTCATTCTATCTACGATCACCCAGAATGCGTCGTTTTCCCTTCTGCGACCTAGGCAAAACATGAACGAAATCCATTGAAGTATCGTCGAACTTTCACTTCGGGATAGGTAAGGACTTCAAGAAACCTCCAGGCTTCTAGCACTCTGCCTTCACCAAGGCACACGTTTGACACTTCGCCACAAAAGTGCTACATCCTTTTTAAGTCCTGACCACCAGAATAACTTTCTCATATCTCTAAACATCTTTGTGTTCCCCGGGTGAATCGAGTACTTAGCATGATAAGCCTAGTACCTCATTTCCTCCCGTGGTTTACCCATACTTGGGACGCACAGACGACTGTCCCTCCATAAAAGTACATCCTTAACAGTAAATTGGGAATTTGACCCATCCAAAGCCTCAACCATGATCTGCTTCACGACGTTATCTAAGAACAGAACTTGCCGAATCCTATTAGCGAGGTCGTACTGCACTTCTGTCCAGAACAATTGTGCTTTGACACTAAACTTCGAGTCAGCTCAAGAGGTTTCCAAAGCCTCCAACACATGAACCAAACGGTCGTCATGCATCGACAACCAACCGACCTGCGCGCGAGCTTTGTGACTTAACGCATCTACAACCTCATTACCTTATCCAGGCATGTAATGTACCTTGAAGGTGTAGTCCCCCAGGAACTTCATCCACCTCCGTTGTCACATGATTAAATCCTTTTTATCCAAATTATACTTCAGGCTCGTATGATCGGTATAGATATCGAACTTCACACCGTACACGTAATACCTCCAAAATTCTCGGGCGAATATCACGGTCGCTAACTCCAAGTCATGAGCCGGATAATTTCTCTCTTAAACCTTCAGCTGGCGCAAGCCATATGCTATTATACACCATGCCTTGGCAGCACACAACCTAAGTCGTTGCCTGAAGCATCACTGAAAAACTCAAATCCTTCAGAACCACAAGGCGCACTTAAGACAGGTGTCGTGGTCAAACGACACTTTAGTTCTTCGAAAGATTGTGCGCACTCAGGCGTCCAAACAAACTTCTGATCCTTCTTTGTAGGGTAGTGTGGGCAGTACTATCCGTGATAAGTTCTCCACGAAGCGCCTGTAATAACCGGCAAGCTCCAGAAAATTCAGACTTCCGCCATCGCAAAAAAACACAAGCCACTCTCGTATAGCAACTACCTTTGCTGGATCTACCGCAAACCCTTCTCCACTAATTATATGACCAAGGAACGCTACCGAGGACAACCAAAACTCGCATTTGGAGAACTTGGCGTACAGTTGGTTCTTCCTCAATATCTCCAACACCACATGCATATGCTTGAAATGATCCTCCTTGCACTGCGAGTACACCAGTATATCATCGATAAAGACTATCACAAACTGATCCAAATATTCTCTGAACATTCTGTTCATCAAATACTTAAACACGGATGGCGCATTCGTTAGCCCAAAAGGCATGACGGTGAACTCATAATGCTCATACCGTGTGTCGAAAGCCATCTTGGGGATAACACTTTCCCTTATCCGTAGCTGATAGTATCCGGATTTTAGGTTCAACTTTGAGTACACAATCGACCCCATAAGCTGGTCGAAGAGATCATCAATCCTTGTGATTTGATACTTATTCTTCTCTGTTAGCTTATTCAACTCCTGGTAATCAATACATAGATGTACGCTTCCATCCTTCTTCTTAAACAAGAGGACCGATGTGTTCCAAGACGATAAACTTGGGCACGCATAACCTTGCTCCAACAGATCTTGAAGCTGTATTTTCAGTTCCGCCATATCCTTAGGCACTAACCGATATGGAGAGCGTGAAACAGGTTTGGCACCACTCTGAACCGCCTTAAGAATCTAGAGAGCAGACATCAACGTCTTGCTCAACCCCTTCATGCCCGCAAATATCGTCTCATGATCAGTTCCCAATTTGACCTCCTTGCGGTTGCAATCAATATATGCGCGCTGCTCCAAGAGTCAGTCCATTCCAAAGATCACGTCGAACTCAACTATTGGCAGTAGCGACGCTTGTAAGTCAAACTCTTGACTCCCCATCTATATCTTTACGCAACAGACTCTATCTGCGTGCATTAAACACCCATTAAGCAACAACACATCCAATTTGTCCATTACCATCGAAGAAGGTACTCCGATGCGCGATACAAATCCTTTGGACAAAAGGAATGCGAAGCTCCCGTATCGAACGGTGCTCTCGCCGGATAATCAAAAATCAAAACAATGCATAACACTACCAGTCATAGGATAACATGCGTTGGGCAACAAATATTTAAAGATAAACCGTTATAAATTAAACCATACCTGTCACCATGTCAGTCTGCTTCATGGACTCCTGCTGGCCAAGGTTGTACACTTTAGGTTGGGTTGGGGCATAATGCAATGTGGTTGCCTCCGACCCTTTGCCCTTCTCCTTATAGGTTGATCCAGGTTTCTTTTCGGACTTCAGACGTCTGCTCCAACAATCTCAGGCAAAGTGTCCCGACTTCCCACAAGTGTAACATAAATTTGGGACTCGCCCAATGGCTGCTCCTGGTCCAGTCTTCTTTGCCACTAGAGTACCACTACTTTCTCTGACAATAAATCCTATAACTTCTCCCATCATGGATTTCTTTGCCTTCTGGCCATCACAACAACAATCTCGGGCACGGTGACTGAATTTACCACAATTAAAACAATCATATGGAGCCTGACTAGTAGATATTTTAGACTTCTTTTTCCTCTTACTTCGGTATACAGACTTTGCAGAACCTGGAGAGTTTGGTACCCTGAACTCTGACGTCAAGTTGACTTTTGACAACTCTACTTCCAAAGATCTAGCCAACTCCACTAAGGCTCAGAATCCAAATAATTTTGGTCCTAGTAGTAGAACTCATAACTCGCCGTGCAGGCCTTTATAAAATCTATCGACCATATACTTCTCGCTCTCCAATTTAAACCCTGGGTAGCGCCTTAATATAAGAAACGCCTGCAGATATTCATCAACTGAGTGCATACCCTGCACTAAAAGCATGTTCAACTGCTGACCTGATGGTCTTCTAAATGCCATTTGCTCCATCACACCACCTGGCATTGAAGCCACCACGGGGAAAAAGGGTTGGACATTCCTTCCATGTTATGCATTAGTCACAGTAAACACCGCTTCAGCTATCCTTCTTATGGTTTCCACAAAAGGAGGGGTCTCAGACACGTCGTCGGGTGCACTACTTTTCTAAGAAAGCGGGCGTTCTGACTGCCCTACGCCACTCCTAGTTACCTATAATTGTACAAAACACCATTAAGTGACCAACCAAAAGTTCAAAAAGCAATTATAGGAACACACAGGTTCCTCAAACATGTATATTTTCATTCCTAAGTGGACATTCATGGGTTCTTTTTATGTTATAACGATGACGCACATACATGTGCTCACAACCCTTTAAAAGAATTCACCCACGAATTCCAATAAGCAAGACCGATACCGGTAGTCTGATACCAAATTATAACACCCCTATCAGTCACATGGCATATAGCAGTAGGTCCGGCCGGGGCCCGATGCCATATACTACAGACAGACCGAAGGGTTAATGAATGAAACCATCCAACCAAGATAACACGTCCTACAAAGATTACATTCTAGCAGAAGAATTTTAAAAGTTGAAGAGTAAAGAACCCAAACAACAACATGAATGTCCAATAAACCAACATAGGAATGACAGAACAAATACACAAAAAAAGTACTTAGCCTTATGGTCTTACAAGTGTTTACTTAAACAATAAATATCTTCCATACATCGGCACGCAGGCCGATCACACATGAACATAAAAGTAAACATTCGTTTTGGCCTTCAAGGGTCGGCTCAACAACAAGGGCTTCAGCCCGCTACTTTCCATTATGCTCCACAACACCTGCAATCAACATTCCACCGCAGCAATGACAAACAAAAGCAACGGTCAGCTAAAGCTGACCAAATTATAACGACCCCACCCTTTACTTGGGGTGGCGGTGCTCCTTACTTGCAATTTAGTAGCGTAGCCAAACAATATAGTGAAAGTACAATAACAATACACTTCAACATAGGTGTAGGCACGGACGCCACACACCCCGTGCTCTAAGGGCACTTACTCGGTGAACCCAGTCCGTTCCCCAGTCCACCACTGCCCCCAAGATAGCAAACAACATGAGCATTAATGTCCTTTCAGCCGAAGCCTAGACTCGTTTACCAAGTCATCCTTAACCGAGCCACTTGGATTGGGTAAGGTTCCACCAACCCGTTGCTCACCTCGCCACAAGAATTCAAGTCATTAGCGCAGGACAAGATTCACCGAATCCCAATATATCAATCATACAACAGTACATAGCCCGTCTATGTACAAGGCTGGCTCCCAGGCCACCAAAATGGTAGAACTTCGCTTCTGCCCATATTTTCGGGTGCACCTTGGAGTTAATCGCCAAGGCTCCCTACTGCAATATACCGCGTAGAAAACCCGAAAAACAACCATCGACACAGAGTCTTCTTCGACAATCCATTCATAATGAAACATCACCGATCCAGAACAACTTGTCCGGGTAGGTTTCACACACCATGCCTATGTCCGTACTTCGATTCCAGACTCTATATGAAAAACTACGGAGACTATTCATGTCCACCCAAAGGAAAAACTCACACTCACAGCACACACGCGAGAGCGGGTTTCATATGCAAAAAGGAAGAGGACTTCACATGTCCAAGAAGAGAATCGTTACCCTAGTGGTTTGCTTTGGCCCCATGGAGAAGAGGAGAAACTAGATAGATGAAAAGCACCGCAACGGCTTCACTTTCACGGATCTTGGTTCGGCTCATGATTTGGGGCTCCGAAGCTCCACCAGCGGTCGGATTCCTCCTTCTTCTTCAACCTTGCTCTCCCTTCTCTCTAAATCTTTTAGAAAGAGAATGGCCAAAGTAAAATGAGGGTTAAACCCTACCTTCCCAATTTTAACATGCCAGGGAAGATTTCGGGCCGTCGGATCATTTCCATATAAAACGAACGGCCTTGATTATCCCTTAAAAGAATTTCCTGGGGCCAAACACGGCAGGTGACACACCCGTGTCAAAGGCCATGTCTCATGATCTCAACATGATCGTTAAACACAGAACATGACACGACATCTAACACGTCTTGGGACACGCATTTGTCAACCATGGACACGCCCGTGTCATAAGCCATGTGCCTCAATGGATGCTGAAACCATCGCATCCCAAACAGGACACGGCCATGTGACACGCCCGTGTCACAGGCCGTGTGCCAGACATGGCTTGGGACAAGCCCGTGTTTTAGGTCGTGTAACTCTTTCGACACAGCCCGTCAAAACATAGAGCAGGACATGGCCCTTGACAAGCCCGTGTCACAGGCTATGTGCCCGACCTTTCTTGACTCTGAGGATCGTCGAATGCATTTCGTCCACCGCACAGAAAATTCGTCCAACTCCTGCACGACATGGCCCTGGACATGCCTGTGTCACAGGCCATGTAAACCTAATCAGGCACCAACTTGGCCTTAAAACTCTATCCATTTTTCTTTGAGTTTTGGGGTGTTACATGTTAGCAATCCCAATACATAAAAATAAAAATTTCATCCTCGAAATTCAAGTTAGGCCTACGGGGTTTCAAGTGTGAGAAGTAAAATGTAACATCTCGAGAGGTTAAAGGAAATACTTGACGTGAAAAGTTTTGGGTACCTTTGCCATATCAAGTTCTACGGCTCCCACATGTGCTCCTCTTGTTAATGATTCCTCCATAAGACTTTGACCAGCGGGAACTTCTTGCACCGCAAGACCTACATCCAAGTATCATCTATCTAGATCGGCTCCAGGCTCACAGATCGATTAGAAGCTATAGGCCTATCTGTAGTTATAATCTACTGCTCCGGCCGAAGTAGAGCTCTCCTGAGGGAGGAGACATGGAAGACTTCGTGCAAACCCTCTAGCTCTAGTGGCAGCTCCTATCTGTACGCCAAGGGACCGATCCGCACCAGTATCCTATAAGGCCCCATGTATCTCAGACTGAGCTTCTTCTGACCATACATCCGCGAGACTCCATGCATCGGTCGTATCTTCAGAAACACCCGGTATCCAACCTGAAACTCTACTTGACGATGCCGAGCATCGTAATACTTGGTCTATTTACTCTGGGCCTCCAACATCCTGTCTCGAATCAACCGCACTTGAGCATTTGTATCCTCGATGAACTCCGAGCCAAGTTCCTTCAAATCCTCATCCTGGATCTAAGACAAAGTAGTCCTGCATCTCTGCTCGTATAAAGCATCATAAGGGGCCATTCCGATGCTGGACAGGTGGCTGTTGTTGTACGAGAATTAGATCAACGATAGTTGCCTCTCCCATGGATCCTCGGGGTCCAGTATGCAAAGACGCAACAAATCCTCCAATGTCCAATTGGTGCGCTATGTCTGCCCATCCGTCTAAGGGTGGAAGGCGGTACTAAATGTCAATCGGGTCCCCAAATAAGCATGAACCGACCTCCACTCCTTGGACGTAAATCATCCATCATGATCGAACACTATCGTCCTCGGCACTCCATGGTATTGGATGAACTGATCTACAAACCTCCGCACCATTTCACTCACTGAAGCGTCCTTCCTGTTTGGTAGAAATCTGGCCACCTTCGTCACACATATTGAGTCGTTCCTCACATGTGACCGAGGAAGACCATGTATGAAATCTATGGAAATATCGTCGAACTTCCACTCCGACACTGGAAGTGGCTGCAACAACCCGGCCGGACTCTTATACTATGCCTTCACTAACTGACAAGCCTTCCAATGGGTCATGAAGTATGTGATATCCCTCTTTATGCCCGGCCAGTACCTCGTTCTCTTCAGGTCGGCCGTCATCTTGGTGATGCTCGGGTGCACTGAGTACCTGCTGTAGTGAGCATCAGTCATAATGTCCTCCCAAATCATTCCCCCAGCCGGTATGTATACCCGTCCTCTAAAGCATAACAACCCATCCATCTCTGTATACTCCCTGGCCATTCCCGCCTCCAAGGTCCTGAATACTGGCTCCAACTTGTTGTCCATTCTCTGCTCAGCCCTGATACGATCTCGAATATCATCGGTAGTGCTCATCACGGCTAGATACTCCGCATAAAGCTCTGAGTCGTCCGAAGACACCAAAGTCATCTACATATCCTCCATCATCCGTGAAGGATCAAGCGCATACCCAACTGCACCAAAAGCCCGGACTGTTGGAGAGGGCGCTACTTAATTTCTTAAATAAGTAGCAAAGCGCCACGGGTCAATTGAAGGAACGCTGGACCCAACAATCCCCCCCCCCCCCGGCGTCGAGCACAACCCGTCGGCTCAGAGGTGGGGTTACCACATGGCCCACATGGCTCAGAGGTGGGGTTACCACATGTCCACGGTTTGCCTGACCCGCCGGACCCACACAGGTAGAAGGGAAAAATCAGGATTTAATAGCGCCCCCTCCCCCCCCCCCCCCCCCCGGTCTTGAACCCGTGACCTCCTCTGATACCAATTGAAGGATCAAGCGCATACCCAACTGCACCAAAAGCCCGGATTGTTGGAGAGGGTGCTACTTAATTTTTTATATAAGTAGCAGAGCGCCACGGGTCAAGTGAAGGAACGCCGGACCCAACAATCCGTACCAGTTCCATAGCCATTAACTGGGGCTCGGCACCTGTAGTGGTAGTCCTCCGGCTCAGTGCGTCCGCCACTACATTCTCCTTCCCTGGGTGATAGTGTATCGTGTACTTATAATCAGACAAAAAATCCACCCATCGTCTCTGGCAGATATTCAATTCCTTCTGCGTGTCAACTTATTTCAGATTCTTGTGATCTGAAAATATTTCGCAGTGCACACCATAAAGATAATGCTGCCAAATCTTCAGAGCGAACACCACTGCTCCCATCTCCAAGTCTTGCACAAGGTAGTTTTGCTCGTGCTTCTATAGCTGACGGGAGGCATATACTATCACATACCCATGCTACATCAGTACATCACCTATCTTCTGAAATGATGCATCGGTGTACACCTGGAAGCCCTCCTTCCCAGACGAAAGAGCGAGGATAGGGCCCGACGTAAGATGACCCTTCAACTCCGGGAAGGCACCCTCATACTATGGTGTCCAAATGAACGGAGTTTTCTTCGTCAAAGAAGTGAGTGGAAGGGATATCTGAGAGAATCCCTACACAAACTTCTGATAGTACCTGGCCAATCATAAAAAACTTTGGACATCTGTGACCATTTTCAATTGAGGGCAGTCTCACACTGCCTGAATCTTCAAGGGATCTACCGCCAATCCTGCTCCACTGATAATATGGCCTAAAAAGGCCACCTCCATCAGCCAAAACTGGCATTTGTTGAACTTGGCATACAACTGATGATCCCTGAGCTTCTCCAGAGTAAAGGCCAGATGTTGTGCATGCTTTTCCTTCGTCCTCGAAAAAATGAGGATGTCATCTATGAATACAATGACAAAACTATCGAGGTACAGCTCGAACAACCGGTTCATCAAGCTCATGAAAGCTGATGGTGTATTCATGAGCCCAAAGGGCATCACGATAAACTCGTACAAGCCATATCTGCTGCTAAACGCCGTCTTCGGGATGTCTTCTTCCTGAATCTGTAACTGATAGTATCTCGACCTCAGATCCAGCTTCGAGAACCAATGTGCTCCCTCTAGCTGATCAAATAACTCATCGATCCTTGCCAGTGGATATGTGTTTCGGACTGTCAACTGGTTTAGTGCATGATAGTCGATGCACAACCTCTGGGTCTCGTCCTTCTTCTTCACAAACAAGACCGGAGCTCCCCAAGGCGAGGAACTTGGCCTAAAGAATCTAGCCTCCACCACTTCCTTCAGCTGACTCCTGAACTCCACAAGCTCCTTTGGAGCAATCCTATAGGGAGCCATAGACACCGGCTTAGCTCCAGGCACCAACTGGATCTGAAAATCCTTCTCCCGATGCGGCGGCAATCCTGGTAGCTTCTCTGGGAACACATCCGCAAAGTCCCACACCACCGATAGATCGGCAACCACCATATTAACCTCTACCATCTTGAAGAACACCTGATAGACCTCATCTCCCTGCATGTGGGCCTTGACGGCCTGAATAGAAGATAACATCTTACTGGAGACGGGAGTAGTACCTTCGAAGGTCGCGAAGGTGCCGTCATATCTCAGTACAACCTTCCTTGCTGAGAAATATATTTGGGAATGGTTCAAAGTAAGCCATATCATGCCCACGACCAGGTCGAAGTCCGGCATCCTCAAGACCGTTGACGGGGCCTCGAGTGTCAGACCATTAATAGTCACCTTCAGGAGGCACTTAATAGTAGCTAAGACCTCCATCCCATTGGGGAGATGCACCCTCCTAGCAACTCACGAATAATGTCTGACTCCCTCCAGTCCCTTTACGAACTCCTCGGAGACGAAGTTTTAGCGACGCCCCCATATCCACCAAGGTATGGGCAGGTTTGCCACACACCATAACTATTCCTATTTATTTGGATATGGTTAGGTCACTGGGCCTATGGTTTCATTTTTCTAAAATGCTACTATTCTTTGTTGTTTCAAAATTTCTAAAAGTAAATAACAACATATAATTACTAGCATACCTACAATCAACTTGCCCGGGACCTGTAGTGGGGCCAAGTCTAAAGCATACACCTGCTCCCTCCCTTGCCTGTGATCTCTGCGCTGGAAATGATATCCTCTTTCACGGCCTCGGCCTGCAAACTGTTGAGAGGGCGGTGCAGCCTGTGGTGCAGATAGAGGTGCCCCTCTCATGGGGCAGTTTCTTCGGATGTGCCCTACCTGATGCAGTTATAGCACTCGGGAGGGGGAAGTGCCATACCCCCGGGCCTCTGTATCTCCCGCATCTGAAGAGGTTGAGGGGCCAATACCACCAGCTCCCTCACCTCCTGCCTCACCTCTTGGTGGGGTTGGTCCTCTACCCTTCTCTCATTAACAAAGCCGCCTCTCTGCTGATCATTGTTGTGTCCCCGACCCTGATCCTCAGTTGGTATCTTCCAGCCTCGAGTCGTGTGCCAATCAGCCTCCATCCTCTTTGCCATCTCCAGAATCTGAGGTATAGGACCGTCAGATACAAATAGAAGAGTCTGTCTCAGATCCTCTCGAAGGAAATTATAGAACCTATTGGTATACCCTGCATCATCTAGCTGATAGGAGTCCACAAACTCGGCTAAGTGAGTGAACTCCCGGTGGTACTCCAGCACCGTCTTGTTGCCCTGCCTCAGCTGCAGGAACCTGTCTTCCAGCTCGTTTCTTACCAACTGTGGGACGAAGTGTTCCAACAGTGCGGCACTGAACTCCTTCCAAGTGATGTCAGCAACCTACCGATCTACAAACATAGTATCCATAAGTGTCTTCCACCTCCTCTTGGCATGAGACTCCAAGAAGGAGACCACCAGAGGCACCTCTCATCCCACGGGAACCGTATCACGGTAAGCATCTCGAACATGATATCAAGCCACTCTTCGATCCATACTGCTGACTCTGTCCCAATGTAAGATAGGGGAGAGAGTCCTCAGAAGATGCTCAGCCAATTGGCGCCCAGGTTCGGCTGCGGAGCTAGAGCTTGCTGGACCCTAATGACCTTCATAATGGCAGTCAGAGTCTGCCCCATATCCGACTGTAGAAATGGAGTTGGAGCCGGCGGAGGTGGTGCAGCATTCAGAGTTTGCTGGGATCTGCCATGTAGTGTTGGGGCTGCATAACAAAGCCCAATTGTTAGAAATTTGACCGAAACCTAGTTAAAAGTGGACCATTACATGTGATCCCCCTTATGGGCACACCACAGCTTCCGCTACTTAGTTTGTCCCCAAACTAAACTCAAGCGGGGGTGACCCAGGGTTAGTGGACTTCTACTCTTCCGATCGAGGTTTTCCCTCTGATACAAGTTTGTAAGACCCTTTTTTTTCTTTTAAACCAACAGGGTCTTAGGCCCAGAACTGCCGCTTTACGGTGACACCAACACACCCAGTGAAAGTCTTTGATTACAAGGGTAGCTAATCACCTAGAGGGTCGGGGGTGAATAAGTTATTGCAGCATTTTGTTGAGTCTTTAAAATCTTCTTTGACTTATGTCCTACTGTATATACTTATTTCAGCTTTCAATAAATCAATATTCAGCACAACAAAACACAATACACATCACACCAGATTTTATTGTGGTTCCCCAGTGTATGGGTACATCCATTGTCCCTCTCTGTCTTTCTAACAGTATGTTAGACAAGGCTTTTCTCCAAAAACTATAGCTCCTCAGATATTACAACACGATCCCACTGGATCTGTCAGTCTCCACTGAGACTTACAACACTAGCTCATAGCCCTCCACACAGTAATCACCTGATAACCACACACAGGCACAAATGCCCTTTATATGGGCTGGGAGAAACAGCCTCACACAGATTCACACAGGAATCCAATCACATAGCCTTTATAATTTAATGTTTACACTTAGATCTCACAGATCTCACAAAGAGCCTAATCAATCTAGGCCTCACAACAGATCTTTCACAGATCCACTGATTTTGAAAGGGTTTGTTGATTTTACTCAAGAGAAATTACTCTCTGAGTCAATTTCTTCCTAGGCTAAGAAATTCTCAGCTCTATCTGCTTCCCAATAACAAGGATGATAATTTTTGACTATCTGCTGCTTGTGTTGGAAGTTACACAGGACCTTGATCTTGTTCTTGCTGATGAAGGGAGAATATTTAGAATAAATATCTTCAATCAGCTAACCTTTATTGGAAGAAAATTGAATTGCACTGCCTCTCCTTCTGTCCAAAGAAACTCTGTGCAGATATCTTCTTCTTCTTCAACAAACAGAGATAGATCTTCAGATTTGGCTCAGCTTAGATCGTGAATCAACTTCAGCTAGGGTTTACCTAGATTGATTCGTCTTCCTCAGAGAATTCCTTTGTTCTTATTGTAGCAGATGTTGATTGCACCAGCGAACTCAGAAACCATTCAGATTTTTCAATTGATGTTCATGGTTCTGTAACAATGGCGGATGAAGACGACGAACTCTCATTTCTCGTTTTTAGAATGTTAATCAGAATCTTTTATTTATCTTAATCTTAGTTGTTATTTATAACCCCGTCGATTTATGGGATGTTTGACATATATCCCAGTTTTAACAGTGGTTAAAATCACAGCTTAATTAAATTGAGATCCACTATAGATTGACGACGACGTTAATGTTGATTTGCAGCATTTAAATAATAAATAAGAAAATCGTTGACTTGTTGACTTTGCTGATGTCAGCATCATTCTGGACTTAGCCAAAATCAAGCAATACTTCAGAAAACTTCAGTTCGATGAACTCAGAACTCCGTTCGACAAACCCAGAGCTCAGCTCGATGAAATCAAGCAATACTTTAGAAAACTTCAGTTCGAAGAACTCAAAACTTAGTTCGACAAATCCAGGGCTCAGCTCGACGAAATCAAGCTTCATCTCAGAAAACATCAGTTCGACGAACTCAAAACTTAGTTTGATGAATCTAGAACTCAGCTCGATGAAATCAAGAATCATCTCAGAAAACCTCAGGTCGACGAACAGGTGAAAGCTGAGTTCGACGAAATCTGAACTTAGTTCGACGAAAGGTGAGCTCAGCTCGACGAACTCAGAATTCAGTTCGATGAATTCTGGACTGAGATCTTCTTTAGAGGCTTTGAGTGAGCCTGCTTCACTCAATGCTTCTGAACTTAGAGAATTTTTTCTGGCTTTCTCTAAGTAGTTCCTTCTCAATTGTCTCAGTGGTTTCTTCTTCACAGCTGTGACTATCTTCTGTCTCAGCAGTTTTTCTGAGATCAACACTTCTCTAAACGTTTTGTGTTGAGCTTCTCAATTGTCTCAGCAGTTATGTTGAGACATTCTTTTCAGCTGTCTCAGCTGTCTCGATGCTTTTGCCTTAGGCAAATTGTTCAGCTTTCTGTCAAATGGTGTTGAGAGAGTTGAGTGTATAAGCTTCACTCAACGCTTTTATACTTAGCCTGATTTTCTACAATCTTGCCTTCTTGCTGAAGTTTGGTGTTGACAGACTCAGCATGGCGTTGATTGATGAAGCTTCACTCAATGCATCTGGACTTAGTTGATTTTCTGGCTTCCATTGCTAAGGCTTTGACATGATATCCTTGTCTAAATGATTCTGTCCATATGGCATTGAGAGCGTTGAGTGAGCATGCCTCACTCAATGCTTCTAAACTTAGGCATTTTTCTGACTTTCCAGCCTATCACCTGGAGTCCATTTGTCATTGTCTCTTGAACTATATGTCCAACCATTGTGACAAAGACCAACCTTTATGCATGAACTTAAATATACATCAAATACAACTATGCGTATACCATTGACCTGTATGACTTCTTACAAATCTAGGACATTAAGATCAATGAACCCAACAATTTTCCCTTATTTGAAGAATTAAAAACACCACTTGAGAATTCTATGTCAATGATATACACTAACATTAGCAGCAAAAATATTATTAAAGCAACAAGAGTTATAACTTATCAATAAGTTTACCACCTTTTTCCTTGTGCTCACCCTGCTTTGTTGCATTTTCCCTTAAGCTCCCCCTGCATTGTTGCATCCTGTAGCTACAAACTACTTCTTTGTTGCTGCTACTCCCCCTTGCTACATTGTTTTTATATTACTTCTCCCCCTTTTGACTTCTTTGAAATAGCACTTGAAAGTCAATGAAATAGCTTAGGAGAAGAATGCTATCTACTCCCCTTATTTGAGAGCAGAGAAGCACCTAGAGCAGAACTTGCTCCCCCTCAATAAGAACAACTGAAGCTATACTAAATTAAATATACCCAATTCAAATTTGAAGATGTTGAACTTTGCTTCATCTAGTGGCTTGGTGAAAATATCAGCCACTTGCTTGTCTGTTAGGACAAACTCAAGGCTAATATCCTCGCATTCCAAATGCTCTCTTATAAAATGATATCTAATCTCTATGTGCTTCGTCCTGCTATATGATACAGGATTCCTAGCTATAGAGATTGCACTTGTAGAGTCACAAAACAAAGAGATTTTACTTATCTGGAGGTTAGAATCCTAGAGTTGATGTTGAATCAATAACAACTGTGCACAACAGCTTCCTACAACTATGTATTCTGATTCTATAGTAGTAATAGATACACTATTCTGTTTCTTGTTGCTCTAGGACACTAGCCTTCTACCCAAAAACTTACAGGAACCTGATGTACTTTTCCTGTCCTCTCTACACCCTGCAAAGTCTACATCTGAATAGCCAATTAGCTCAAAATCCCTATTCCTAGGGTACCATAGTCCAAGATCTTGTGTTCCCTTTAGATATCTCAAATTCTCTTAACAGCTGAGAAATGAGTCTCTTTAGGGCATACCTGATATCTAGCACAGACACATATATCATATATTTTGTCTGGCCTTGTAGTAGTGAGGTATAAAAGAGAACCAATTATCCCTCTATACAAAGTTTGATCAACAGGTTTTCCTATCTCTTCTTTGTCTAAATACATATTTGATCTCATGGGAGTTTTCATGGAGGAAGCATTCTCCATCCCAAATTTCTAAAGTAACTCCCTGGTAAACTTAGACTGTGATATGGATAATCCATTGTTAGTCTGTCTTACTTGGAGACAAAATAAGAACTTAAGTTCACCCATGCTACTCATCCCAAACTTCCGCAAACTTCCTTCAAAGGTTATCATCAGTAGACCCAAAGATAATGTCATCAACATATATCTAGACTAGGATGATCTTGCTTTTAGATTACCTAAGGAATAGAGTCTTATCTATCTTCCCCCTTGAGAATTTATTTTCAATGAGGAAGCTAGACAATGTTTCATACCAAGCTCTGGGGCTTGCTTCAGACTATATAGAGCTTTCCTTAGTCTATAAACAAAATCAAGATGGCAAGGAACAACAAAATTTGGAGGTTGTTCCACATAGACTTCATGTGATCCTTGTGCTTCCTCTGGAATGTACACACCCTCTTCTTGGTCTTGCACAGTTGGAGCATCTTCTTCATTTCTCTTGAGAGTGAGCTTTTTCAACCCTAGTTCAATACTTATAGAACTAGAAGAAGAGCTTGACAAATCATTGTTAATCATATTCTCTTCATCAAACACTACATTAACTGACTCCTCTATAACTTGACTTGTTAGGTTATATATCCTATAATCCTTACTATGATTGTTGTACCCAACAAATATCCCCTCATAGGCTTTAAAAGCAAACTTAGTTTTATAAGATTTCCCATTATTGAGTACAAAGCTCTTGCTCCCAAAAATTCTGAGATATGCAAGGTTTGGTTTCCTACCCTTCATAATCTCATAGGGAGTCTTATTGTAGCTCTTGGTGATAGAAGCCCTGTTAAGGACATGAAAAGCTGTATTTACAACCTCAGCCCAGAAATATTCTGGGAGAGAAGTGTAAATTAGTAGTGTTCTACCAGCCTCGGTGAGAGTTCTATTCTTCCTCTCAGCTATCCTATTTTGTTGGGGGGTTCTTGGAGGGGAAAACTCTTGCTGAATCCCATGATGTTTATAGATTCTTTCCATGCATTCAGACAAAAACTCAGTCCCATATTCACTTCTGATTTTGACCACAGTACTGTTCAGCTCATTATGTATTTGCAAGACAAATGTCTTGAAAATATCTGAGGTTTAGACTTTTTCTTCAAATAGAATACCCAAAAAAATCTGGAAAAGTCATCAACCACCACAAAGGTGTAGACCTTCCTACCTAGACTATGAACTAGCATTGGACCAAACAAGTCCATATGCAAGAGATATAAACACCTCATAGAATCTTTAGTCTCAATGCTTTTGAATGAAGCTTTTGTCTGCTTACCCTTTTGGCATGCAAATCAAATACCTTCCTTAGAGCATTTCATGTTAGGATGATTCCTAACTAGCTCTTGACAATAGAGTTTTCCTATAGTCTTATAATTCAAATGAGCTAGCCTTTTGTGCCATTTGACAGAATATGAGGTTTTCTCATTTACAACTAGACAAATGGGATAGTCAGATGATAAACAAAGAAAATTAAGACAATAGACATTCCCACTCCTAGTACTAGTCAAAGTGACCTCTTGGTCACTTGATCTTCTTATATGACACTTATCCTTGTGGAAAGAAATGACATAGCCAAGATCACATAGTTGGCTTATGCCTATAAAGTTGTGTTCCAACCCTTCCATATAAGCTACTTTTGTGAAAGTGATTAAGTCATTAGTGATCTTCCCACAACCTTTGGCGATCCCTTTATCTGATCCACCAAATATCACCTTAGGTTCATCCTTTACTGGAATAAAATCCTTCAGGATGCACTTTGTTCCATTCATGTGCCTGGAAAAACCACATTCCAAGTACCATATAGGGGTGTGACTACTTGGACTCACCTCCAAGAAATAAATCACTTATCCTTAGGACTTCAATTCTCATTGGGTCCTAGGTGCATGTTAGGCTTAAGATGAACATGCCTTCCTGCAGCTCTTCTGAGAGGTAAGTGTATATTAGCTCTTTATACACTATTGTTGTGCCAACAATCAATGGTATAATGGCCCACTTTGCCACAACACCAGCACTCAAATATGTTATACCTCCTTTTAAGGGCTTGTTTAACATCATTTCTATCAGTAGCTCTTAGTCCAATAGGTACAGCATCAGACTTTTTCTTGAGTGCTGGGGCTGGTACACCAAACCTAAATGGTCTAGGATGGGCCATTTGAACCTCCTCATGGTCTGCCTTGTAGCCACTAGCATCCTTTCCATTCCAACCACCATAGTGGTGAACATCTTTGTTCTTCCTTTTGGAATTACCAGCTCTAGTGTTCCCTTTGAAGCCTATCCCTTATCTATCCTTTTGGGAGGAGAAGGAATCTATCAAAGGCAACACAGTACATGGTTTTGAAAACTTAGCCACTAGCTCCTTCTCCTTTTGGAGCTTACTTTCTAGATTCCTGATAAACTTATTCTTAAAAGTTATGGTGCTCATCTGAATAACAGTAATGTTCTTCAGCTGTCTAACTTCCCTAATTTTTTGTTCTAGCAAAGTTGCTGTTTCAGAAAGCTGGGAAGTAGCAAACTTCAGAGATGCAATCTCCTGAGCCGGCTATTTGATCAGCAGCTAACTTCTTATAAATGCTTCCAGAAGTTCACCGTATCTTTCAATTATTTGATCTTTGTCTTCCTCAGATTCAGGGTCATCTTCATCTCTTAATGAAGAGGCACTTGAATCTGATCCAGTCACATATTTGGACTTGGATGAAGAGTTGGATGAAGAGTGTACCTTATATGGTCCAGGCTTATTCTGGCAGGATTCCTCAAGTGATCTTGTCATCAGCCCAATGTAGGCTTCATCATCCTCTTCTGATTCTGATGAGAAGACTCTGTCCAGCTTTTCTCCCTCTTAGTAATGAAAGTTTTCTCCTTCTTGCTTCTCTTTTGGTGATGATTCTTTTCACCAGCTTCTTTCTTCTCAGGATAATCAACCACAACATGACCTGACTTGCTACAACAGAAGCAAACAATCTTTTTAGAAAAATGTTTACCAGGTTTTGGATCATACCTGCCCTCTTTGGAGGGTTTCTTCTTATTTTTGTAGTATTCCTCTTTGTGTTGGAAGGAAGAGGTTGGTTTGCTTCTCCACCCTTTCTTTTTTATCAGCCTCATAAACTGCTTTGAGAAAGCAGCAAACTCCTCATCGGACATATTACAGCCTGATTCCTCTTGATCTGAATCTTCTGACTCAGCTGGCCTTCTTAGGGTAGAAGGATTCTTCTCCTTGCTCCTCTTGGAGCTATCTGCCTTGAAGGCCACAGAAGTTTCTTTGTCCTGATCTCTGCTATTCTTCTCCTCCTCCTTCCTTGCTGTCAGCTGCATCTCATATGAAAGCAGCTTACCAAACAGTATGGATGGTGGAGTATCTGCCAGCTTTGACACTTCTCTAATATCACATATCTTAGTGTCCCAATCTCTAGTAAGTGACCTAAGAAACTTATCATTTATCTCATAATTATTAAAGGCCCTGCCATATGTCTTTAACTCATTGACTGTCCTGAAGAACCTTTCATAACAGCTAGTTATGGTCTCCTCTCTGATCTGTCTGAAAGCTTCATACTCTTGATTCAGTATTGACTTTATATCATCTCTCACTTCCTCAGTTCCTTCCATATATACTATCAAGGTGTCCCATATTTACTTTGAGGTCTTGCAGTGCACCAGGTTTTGAAAGGTGGAGTCATCTATGACACTAACTATGATGTTTTGTGCCCTCTTATCCATTGTTACTAAGATGACTTCATCCTTAGTCATTTCAGTGTACTTCTTTGGAGTCCGAAGATTTGCATCAAAGACAGATATCTTCATTGGGATGAAGGGTCTTTCTTGAACTGTAATATAGATCCTGGGATCAGATGCTTCCATGAATAATCTGACCCTTTCTTTCCATATATTAAAATTTTCCTTCCTGCATAAAGGAAGTTTCATGGATCCAAGCTTTTTATGATTTTCTCCTGAACCCATCTTAACCTTCTGGCAGCTACCCTGGAGATCTCCTCAGACTGTTAAGTCTTTTCTCGAGTAACCTCCCTCTGATACCACTTGAAATTCTTTGATTACAAGGGTAGCTAATCACCTAGAGGTGGGTGAATAAGTTATTGCAGTATTTTGTTGAGTCTTAAAAATCTTCTTTGACTTATGTTTTATTGTGTATACTTATTTTAGGTTTCAAGAAAACAATATTCAGTACAACAAAACACAATACACAGCACACCAGATTTTATAGTGGTTCCCTAGTGTATGGGTACATCCACTGTCCCTCACCGCCTTTCTAACAGTATGTTAGACAAGGCTCTTCTCAAAAAACTATGGTTCCTCAAAGATTACAGCATGATCGCACTTGATTAGTCAGTCTCCACTAAGACTTACAACACTGGCTCACAACCCTCCACACAGTAATCACCTGACAACCACACACAGGCACAAATGCCCTTTACACAGGCTGGGAGAAACATCCTCACACAGATTAACACAGGAATCCAATCACACAGCCTTTATAATTTAGGATTTACAATTAGATCTCACATAGAGCCTAACCAATCTAGGCCTCACCACAGATCTTTCACATATCCACTGATTTTGAAAGTGTTTGTTGATTTTACTCAAGAGAAATTACTCTCTGAGTCAAATTCTTCCTCGGCTAAGAAATTCTCAGCCCTATCTGCTTCCCAACAACAAGGATGATAATCTTTGACTATCTGCTGCTTATGCTGGAAGTTCCTCAGGACCTTGATCCTGTTCTTGCTGATGAAAGGAGAATATTCAGAATAAATATCTTCAATCAGCTAACCTTTATTGGCAGGAAAATGAATTGCACTGCCTCTCCTTCTATCCAGAGAAAACTCTGTGCAAATATCTTCTTCTTCTTCAACGATCTATAGATAGATCTTCAAATTTGGCTCAGCTTGGATTATGAATCAACTTCAGCTAGGTTTTGCCTAGACTGATTCGTCTTCCTCAGAAAAATCCTATGTTCTTGCTGTAGTAGGTGTTGATTGCACCAGCGAACTCAGAAACCCTTCAGATTTTTCAATTGAAGTTCTTGGTTCTGTAATAATGACGGATGAAGACGACGAACACTCGCTTCTCGTTTTTAGAATGTTAATCAGAATCCTTTATTGATCTTAATCTCAGCTATTAATTATAACCCCGTCGTTTTGTGTGATGTTTGGCACGTGTCCTAGTTTTAATGGTGGTTAAAACCTCAGCTTAATCAAATTGCGATCCACTATAGACTGACGACGATGTTAATGTCGATTTGCAGCATTTAAATAACAAATCAGAAAATCATTTACTTATTGACTTTGCTGATTTCAGCATCATTCTGGACTTAGCCAAAATCGAGCAATACTTTAGAAAACTTCAGTTCGACGAACTCAAAACTCTGTTTGACGAACCCAGAGCTCAGCTCGACGAAATCAAGCAATACTTCAGAAAACTACAGTTCGACGAACTCAAAACTTAGTTCGACAAATCAGGGCTCAGCTCGACGAAATCAAGCTTCATCTCAAAAAACATCAGTTCGACGAACTCAAAACTTAGTTCGATGAATCCAGAACTCAGCTCGATGAAATCAAGAATCATCTCAGAAAACCTCAGGTCAACGAACAGGTAAAAGCTGAGTTCGACAAAATCTGAACTTAGCTCGACGAAAGGTGAGCTCAGCTTGATGAACTCAGAATTCAGTTCGACGAATTCTGGACTGAGCTCTTCTTTAGAGGCGTTGAGTGAGCCTGCTTCACTCAACGCTTCTGGACTTAGAGAATTTCTGCTGGCTTTGTCTCAGCGGTTCCTTCTCAACTGTCTCAGCGGTTTCTTCTTCACAGCTGTGACTTTCTTCTGTCTCATCGGTTTTGCTGAGACCAACACTTTTCTCAACATTTTGTGTTGAGCTTCTCAATTGTCTCAGTAGTTATGCTGAGACATTCTTTTCAGCTATCTCAGCTGTCTCGTCGCTTTTGCCTTGGTCAAATTGTTCAGCTTTCTACCTGATGGTGTTGAGAGCGTTGGTGTATAAGGTTCACTCAACGCTTTTATACTTGCCTGATTTTTTGTAATCTTGCCTTCTTGCTGAAGTTTGGCGTTGACAGACTCAGCATGGTGTTGAGTGATGAAGCTTCACTCAACGCTTCTGGACTTAGTCGATTTTCTGGGATCCACTACTTAGGCCTTGATATGATATCATTGCTTAATGATTCTGGCCCTATGGCGTTGAGAGCGTTGAGTGAGCTTGCCTCACTCAACGCTTCTGGACTTAGGCATTTTTCTGACTTTCCAGCCTATCACCTTGAGTCCACCTGTCATTGTCTCTTGAACTATATGTCCAATCATTGTGACAAAGACCAACCTGTATGCATGAACCTAAACATACATCAAATACAACTATGTGTATACCATTGACCTGTTTGACTTCTTACAAATCTAGGACATTGGGATTAATGGACCCAACATCCGGGAAGGTTGTCACTACAAAATGTCGATCCTGCCAGCCATACCGATCGCAGATGATAAGAGTGAGTATAAGAGTAATGTAAAAACCCAAATACTGGTCCATAAAAATCATATGAATATAAAATAAATCTCCACGATGGGAGAGTCCATAGCAATGATAAATCAAAGTACTAATAGGGGGTCTGCTGCCCAATACATCAAGATCCTCACTACAAGTCACTCAATGCGAAAGAAAATATATAATAACTACTAATGATTGGGCCTCACTGTCCCTGTTTTCTGAACTCCCATGCTAGACTGTCCAGTCTCCAAGCGCACCGACCTTTGGGGTTGCATCTCTTGGTTCGGCTCCACGATCTGCTAAAATGATTTGGTCAACGACCGTTAGTCTAAAAGACTAAGTCCTATCATCCCCCACCCCTCCCCCATGGCTTCTAGGCACCGAGCGAGGAGAAGTAAAGGGAAGGTATTTAGGGTGGAGAGTAACAAAAGTAAGCAGGTGACGGCGGAACTAGTCTATCATGAGCATAAAATCACACCAAGTACAAGTAAGCAAATAGTAGGTAAGCAATAATAGAATACACATGATCAAGGTGAGCAAGTAAAAGTACAAGAAGGTAAACTAAGTAACCATGACCTATAGGAATACCCATACAAACTTATAGACCAAGGGGTCGTTTTGCAAGGCATATTGTATAAAGAGTCCCATACCAATTTATACAATAGGTGTCGAAGGTTATATGCAATGATTATGCTATGTCATGCAAGCATGCTATGGTATGAACATGCAAGTGCTACTCACACACCCGACTCTGTGCACACAGACCTTTAGTTCCCCCTTTTGGAGCCTAACTGTAACTTCCTGATTCGCGCTAGGCCCCTCGTGCGCATTTTTAAGTCAGGAGAGCTGACTTAGGATCTGGGAATGCTGGCAACTAGGCATACACCTGTATAAGGGAGGTGAAGTTGGTCCAGAGTAGGACACGGGTAGTGACACAAGCGTGTCCATACCCGTGTGATCCTCATCGTATAAGTTTGTATGAGCACTCTTATACGATGAGTTACATTACTGTTAAGCCGACCCTTAACTTATAAGTTTGTATGGACATTCTTATAAGTTAAGTTACTTTCCTGTTGTAGTTTTATATGCTTGGATGGATTGATATAGCTTGGTAGAATTGCTAGAATAGAAAGTTGTTAATATTGTTATACTCTAGTTCTGTTGCTATTCCTTATACTATATAGATTCACCACCTGCTTGTACTTATGTGTTATATATAAATATATTGTACTCTTGTTCCTTTCTCTGCCCGGTGCCGAGGAGTCGCCGGGGGAGCGGATGTGATAGCCACTTAGTCTTTATGACTAACGGTTGCCACATCTTCCTTTTTAGGAGGAAACCCCGCAGACAAAGCAGCAGCAGGTTTTGCAGTAGGACAGCCAGTCCAGGATGATAGGGCCTGAAGGGACGGTGCCATCGCTTCCATCAGTGACTGATGTGAGTCTTTGAGAGACTCTTGATGTAGCCCCTTTGCGCAAGTTTTACTCGTACTCTGTTATTTTAGAAGCTTGTTGTAGCTTCTTTTATTTGTTGTACTTTTGGACTATTTACTTTGTGTGGATTGACTTCGGATTTTTATTCTGGTTGGGTTGGCATTGGTTGATATTGGTAATAGCCGGCAGAATAGGCGTCTTGTAGTATAGGTTAGCCTGAGTGCTAGCTCTAATGCAAGGCGGCTGTTTTGGGCATAAGACTCCCTTTGTGCCATGTTTTGTGTTCCGGGAAGGGGGTCTTACACTAACCTCCCCGGATACCTCTGTAGTGGCAAATGGAAGTAGTGGGTTGGTCCTCGCCCACCTCTAAACCAGTATCAATACTACCAGTCAAACCTATCGTATGCACGTTTAGCTAGTGGGGGGCACCCCACCCTGTCCGTACCAACACAGTTTTAGCAATCGGAGCTAGGGTAGACGCTCATAGCTATCCTGGATGCCTTCAGATCCCAACAAGCCCCCGTACAAAAATAAGCTCCGGGCTCCAATTGGGTGAGCACTTTCCGAGCTCTCTCCCCTCCTGCCTACCTTGGGACAGAGTTGACACTGCGTACGGAGGAATGGCTTGACACCGTGCAAGAACTGCTGGCAGGAATTAGATGTCCGAACAATATAGATGTGACCCTAGTAGTGACACTCTTGGAACTTCACGCCAAGAGTTGGTGGAAGTCCCTCATGGGCTCCACCTTTCAAGGGCAAGTTTATACGGAGATCAGCTGGAGCGAGTTATCAGGAGCCTTTTTAGAGCATTTTATTCCCTCGTCTTCTCGAGATGAACTCGAAGAGAGATTTTTATAGCTAAAGAAAGGATCGAAGTCGGTTATGGAGTATCAATGAGAGTTCCAACATCTTGCGAGATTTGCTGACTCATATGACTTGGATGATAGAGGATATGCTAAGCGCTTCTATAAAGGGTTGCGGGACCCCCTGAGGCCATCCTTTTTGTTTATAGCGGACTCCAGCATGACAGAAATAATTGACATGGCGAAGAGGCTAGAAGAAGACCACTTGGGGAAGTGGTAAGAGACCTGCTGAGGGTGTGATGGAGGCTGGCCCTAGCAATAAAAGGAGGCATGACTACGGAGGAGGAAGAGGACATTAGAGAGGTGGTAGGCATTTCCACCGAAATTTTAGAATGGAGCACCTGGTTCCACAGCCGCTAGAATTTCCTCCACCTCCACAGCTTCAATAGTTTCAGCAACCCGAGGGGAGGAATGAGCGAGTGTGATTCCAATGCAACCAACCGGGCTATATCCGACGTTATTGCCCGCAACTATTTGGGAATGTTCCTCTTGCTCTTCCCCCTTCGGAAGCTCCTCGAGGGCGGGGACATATGCATGGTCGAGTATGAGGACCACGAGGAGGAAACCCCGGACCTGCTCGGAATTAGGTGTTCGCACTGGACATGACAAAGGAGCAGAACCCTCAGAAGGTGATTGCAGGTATGTTGTAGTTAGTTATCACATTTTCATTATTAACCTTAAGTTGCTTAAGACATACTAGATATCTAGCATTGAGTATTGCTATTGGTACTTAGGCACCGTGGTTGTCGGCGGGAAACCGGCCTATACGTTATTCAATACTGGTGCCTCACACTCGTTTGTGTCTGTGGACTTCACTAAAGACCTAGAAGGAGTGAAATCCTTCACTTGTATTGCTCAAAGAGTACGCCTTCCAGATGGCTCTGAAATGACCGCAACCACCAAGTGCGAATTGGAGATACACATTGGAGGAATGACCATTGATACCCCTGCCACATTTTTGAGAATGCCAGAGTTCGATCTCATTCTGGGCATGGCATGGCTGGATTGGCACTACACAAGAATTGACTGCGCGGAGAAGCGAATTTACTTGAGACCTAGGGATACTGATGTCATTTTCCAAGCTATAAAATTAGCATCACGTTTGTTATCGCCTTCGATTCAGGCCTTGAAAGCTCCCATGAGAGGGGATGAAGTTTACATGATATGTTTTGAACTGAAAGAGGTGAAAATAGATATGAAGGATGTGCGAGTGGTGCGAGATTTTCCTGAGGTATTTCCTGAGAAATTGTCAGGATTACCCCCGCATAGAGAAGTGGATTTTCAAATTAAGCTAGTACCGGGTGCCAAGCCCGTCTTTAGGACCCCTTATCGGATGGCCCTGAAGGAACTTGCAGACTTTAGAGTTCAATTGTAAGAGCTAGTAGAATCAGGGTTTGTTCGCCCCAACTCATCACCTTGGGTAGCCTCTGTTATGTTCGTTAAGAAGAAGGATGGAACCTTGCGATTATGCATAGACTATCGGGAGCTCAACTGACTAAGTGTACGAAATACCTATCCGCTACCTCGGATCGATGAGTTGTTCGACCAATTGGTAGGAGCGCATTCGTTTTCCAAATTGGATCTGTGCTCGGGGTATTATCAGTTGAGAATACAGGAGGAGGACATTCAGAAAACGACCTTTAGCACAATGTACGGCTTGTACGAGTTAGCTGTAATTCCGTTTAGGCTCATAAATGCCCCTTCAGCTTTCATGAGCTTGATGAACAAAGTGTTTGAGCCTTATCTAGATATATTCATCATCGTTTTCATCGATGATATTTTGGTCTACTCTAAGACAGAGGAAGAGCATGCCAAACATCTGACCTTGGTACTGAAGAAGCTAAAAGAGCATGCCTTGTTTACCAAGTTCAGCAAGTGCAAATTTTGGCTCACAGAGGTTGCCTTCTTGGGCCATGTGATCAGTGGGGTTGGGTTAGCTGTGGATCCAGCCATGGTGTGTGCTGTGAAGGAGTGGTCACCCTTGAATTCAGCTGCCAATGTGCAGAGCTTCCTTGTACTTGTCGGGTACTATCGCAAGTTTGTAAATAGGTTCTCAAAGATTGCCCTTCCTCTTACTACGCTGATAAAGAAAGGTGTGTCGTATGAGTTGACACCCCAGTATGAAGCTGTGTTTCAGGAACTGAAGGACCGACTTACATCCGCACCCATCCTAGCCCTTCCATTTGAAAAGGAAGGATTTCAAGTTTACACTTCCACATCGTATCAAGGGATGGGAGCGGTATTGATGCAGCACGGGCATGTGATTATATATGCTTCAACATGGCTGAAGAAGCATGAAATCAACTACCCGGTACATGATCTAGAATTGGGAGTGGTGGTGTTCGCCTTGAATATTTGGAGACACGATCTATACGATGTCCACTGCAAAATCTTTTCATACCACAAGAATCTAAAGTACGTCCATACACAGAAGGAATTGAATTTGAGACAGCGGCGGTGGTTAGAGTTTTTATGCGATTATGAATTCACTTTGAACTACCACCCCGAAAAAGCAAATTCTGTAGCTGATGCTTTGAGCAGAAAGATACAAAATCGAACTCTGAGTCCCGATTGATGATAATGGAGTTAGCCCGGATGCTTAAAGAGATGGAGATAACCCTTGTATATAAAGACCAATCAGAAGGGTATACAGAGTACTTAACTGCGACGAGCATAGTCTGTGATATTCGAGACCGAATCCGGGCGGAGCAAGGAAAGCATGCGGCTCTGGCCCCGACAATCAAGTCAATTGAAAATGAGACTACCGACAAGTATTCCCTAACAGACGGCCTCATTCATCTCCGTGGCCGGCTTTATATTCCCAAAGGCGATAAAATTCATGAAGATATCCTGAGAGAGGCACACTGCACTCAGTATTCTGTGCATCCTGGGATTGCCAAGATGTACGTCGACCTGCGGAAGACCATGTGTTAGCCGGGAATGAAGAGGGACATCAAATATTTTGTTACGCACTGCGAGGCCTGTGAAAGGGTGAAGGCGAAATGCAAGAGCCCCGGTGGATTATTGCAATCATTGCCCATCCCCGAGTGGAAGTTCGAGGATGTCTCCATGGACTTCATCCACGGATTGCCTCGCTCACGCTCAGGGAATGATTCGGTGTGGGTAATCATTGATCGCCTGACAAAGGTAGCGAGGTTTATTCCTATGAAGAAAGAAGCGCACATGGATATCGTGGTACGCCTCTTTGTGGAGCAGTTTGTACGGTACCATAGTGTGCCAAAGATAATTGTTTCTAATCGGGATGGTCGGTATACTTTTAAAGAATGGAGGGCGGTACAGGCGTATTTGGGCTCGCGCCTTACTTTAGCACATCATTTCATCCTCAGACGAATAGGCAGTCTGAGAGGACTATCAGAACTTTGGAAGATCTATTGAGACTATGTTTGTTGGATAGAGGAGAGCCGTAGGAAAGGCTCTTACCCCTGGTGGAATTTTGATATAACAACAGTCACCAGACCAGTATCGGGATGGCACCCCATGAAGCCCTTTACGGAAGAAGGTGTAGAACTCCCTTGTCATGGGTGCAAGATGAAGACTCGAAGGTTTTAAGAGTTGAGTACATCGATGATACTGATACGGTTGTTAGACTAATACGGGACCGCATGCTTGAGGCTCAAAGTTGGCAGGCTAAGTATTATAATGTAAAGCACCGGGTGGTTGAATTGCAGGTGGGTGACAAAGCGTTTCTAAAAATCTGACTGATGCATGGAATGTCACGGGTACGTGGTGTGAAGAAGATCAGCCCAAGGTACGTTGTACCTTACACCATATTGGAAAGGATTGGCCCTGTGGCCTATCGGTTGTAGTTACCACCAGAGCTGGAGAACCTTCATGACGTGTTCCATGTGTCGTCTCTCCGGAAGGCGTTGTTGCGTCCCGATCAACATATCCCCACTGCTGATGGAGCAATAGCAACAGATAGATCTGTGCGACTAAGGCCGGTGCGGATAGTAGACAACGAGATAAGGATTTTGCGCCGCAAGAGTGTTCCTTTGGTAAAGGTGCTGTGATATAACCACGGGAAAGATGAGTATACATGGGAGCCGGTGGACTTGATGCAAAAGCACTACCAAGAGTTGTTACCTCAAGGTAATTTTGAAACCATATTTTATTTTATTTCATGCTTTTCACTCCCCATAGCCTTAGCCTGATTTCGGGGACGAAATAATTTTTTTCATTATAGGATTTGTAACGTCCTGATTTGCGCTAGGCCCTCGTGCGTGTTTTTAAGTCAGGAGAGATGACTTGGGCTCTAGGAATGCTGAACACTAGGCTTACACCTGTGTAAGGGATGTGAGGTTGGTCCAGAGTAGGACATGGGTAGTGACATGAGCGTGTCTATACCCGTGTGGTACTATGGTGCCAGAGTTGGACATTCGTGAAATTTCCAGAGAAGGACACGGGTAGTGACACGGGCGTGTCCCTACCCATGTGTATGTGGATACGAGTAGAGGCACAGGGGTGTCCCTACATGTGTGTATAAATGACATTGTCGATCATGTTTCCAGAGCAGGACATAGGTAGGGACACGAGTGTGTCCCTACCCGTGTACATATGTCCAAGTGTTTCCCAAGCAGGACATGGGTAGAGACACGGTTGTGTCCCTACCCGTATGTATGTCTCCAGGCAGTAGGTCATGTTTCCCGAGCAGGACACGGGTAGAGACACACCCGTGTCTCTACCCGTGTGTGTATGTCCAAGCGGCAACCGAACCGTCGACGATGCTTCACCCGAACAGGACACGGGTAGGGACACGGGCGTGTCCCTACCCGTGTAGTTTCCAAATAAAAGGGGGGGAAACCCTAGCTGTTTTTCAGTCCTCCATCTAAGACACTTCTGTAGAAAAATTGCTGGAGAGGAGAAGGAAGGTGCTGGAGCCATTCTTCATCCCGTGAAGAGCCAATGCTGCCGAGGAGAAGAAGATACCGCCGAGAAGGGTGATGAGATCCTTGGACAGAAGTGGAGGAAATGCCGGAAACGAGGTGAGCTTCCTCCCCTCTCCCTTGGTGCTAGATCTATAGTTATTCCTATGAAAGATATCGACTCAAGAGAGTCTTGATTTGTGAGAAGAAGTTTTCTACGAAGAGGCATGGCTAGGACTTGTGTCCTAGAGCTTAGACATCTTCAACCTCTCCCTCCTTCTATGTGATGATGGGGGATGGTTTCATGAAGAGAAGTGGCCTTATGAGGGTGCTTAAGGGAGGAGGAATTTTTGGATGTGATTTGGGAAGATCGGCTAGAGGATGAAGACGAACCGATACCGTTCATTCCACCTTAAGATGCGTGCAAAAATCTATGTTCTGCACGCAGCGATCTTCGTGGACATTTTCAGATATGATATGGCCAGATCTGGGCTTTCGACTAAACACAAAAGTCATAGGCCTTGAAAATACCTTTCCAACGAGTGGTTACAAGTCTTCAGGCGAGTTTTGTAGCCACAGGAAAGTCTGATCGAACTTGATGGCTGACGGGCTAACGTGCAGAAAACTGTATTCTGCACGCAGCAGATTTTGATGTCAATTTCAAGTGTGATACAACCAGATCAGGGCTTTTGACTAAACACGAAAGTCGTAGAGCTTGGAAATACCTTTCCAACGAGGGGTTAAACATTTTCACCGAATTCCTATAGCATCAGGAATCTCCGCTTGAATTTTTTGTACTTAACACATTTCCTTCATGTTTTGTCTCGGGTTATGTAAATCCAATTTAGGATTTGATAGAGAGATTGTAAATAGATAGTGTGAAGGATTGAGGTAAGTTGTAGATAGATCCTTTGTAAACAAACAATGTAGTGAAATGTGCTTGAACGAAATGATTTGGTGGAAATTAGTGAACGAATTGACGATGAGTTTGGATGGTAAGAATGAATCAACTATGTGATCCGATAGGAATGCACTTCATATTAACAATGTGTTGAATAACATTGGAAATGAATTGTAGGATGCTAATTTATGGCCATGTGAATCGATGTTTAATGGAATGTGTTTAGTAGTCCAATGCTTAGAGTGTTGTCTCCTTACGGGTAGCATTGTGAAAGGATGTAAGTGCAGGGTTTGATTGCACTGTTATGGTAAAAATGAGAAGATATGAAAATGGACGGTTGGGCTTGGACCTCGGTGTTCATTCTCGAGGCTCCTTCTGTTCTACGATCATTTAATATTGCATGCGGTGTGAGTCAACACGCAGTGTCGTAATCTCGGGTTAGGGATAGTGTGGCAGGTCTACGGGATCGCCAGTCATCACACCGACAGGAGTTGACAGTTAGACCTTGGGCGGTTGGGCTTGGTCCTCGGTGCTTACTCTCAGGGCTCCTTCCATGCCAAGTGGACGGTTGGGCTTGGTCCTCGTACTTTTTTCGAGGCTCCTTCCGGGTCATAACATTGGCCAGTTCGGGGCTTGGTTCACGGTGTGCATCTACCCGAGACTTCCACTGAGTCGTAGTACGCATGTGAGCTCCGTTGTTGTTGAAAGTCTCTAGTGTCAACTAAATCCACATATGGGGGGGGGGGAATAGGTGTCGTGCAGTCTTTTGCGGAATTAAATGTACCTGCACAAATTAACAAACACAGCACAGAAAACACACAAAGAGTTATAGTGGTTATCCGATTTGGGTATGTCCACTTTCCCCCTTCGACCTATCTCCCACCAAGGGATGACTCGGTCACTTCTCCAAACGGATTGAAATCTAATCCTCACACTACGGAAGGAACCCTTCCAACAAAGGAGTCACAACTCCACCACCACGGGTTGCACCCAACCCTTACAACTAGGAATAAAAATTCCTTTACAATAAACCAAAATAGAATGTAAAAGAAAATACAAACAACGCTTTTGGAGATCCCGATGTCCTTCTTCATTCTTTGAAGCTTGATTGAAGATTACGAAGAATCCACAACCGGATTTCTCTCTTGGAGAGGATCTTGTCAAGATCGGCGGCGGTAAGTGATTGCGGCGGCGATACTTTGTAGATCCAAACTTTTTGACGAGGCAAGCAAGGTCTACGAACGATCTCAGTCGGATCAATCGTCTCAATCGATTCGGAATGAAGAACTAACCTCGTTCAACGAATCGAGAGACAAGAGATCTCAAGAGAGATGCGTGAGATGCTCGTCTTGCCTCGGTACTGTCATCGGAAGATCAAAGATGATCGGAGATTATCGGCGACGACTTCCTTGCGAGCGGCTACAGGCGATCGGCGGTTTCCGCGATCCGCTAGGTCACGCTCGGCCTCCTTTTGATTTCCGAGAAATAGATTATTGTAGAAGTTCGAAATACGCATGTATATATACCCTGATCCAACCCTAAAGATCGTTGTGGGGCCCACAAGGAGAAACCCTAGCCCCGGCCTAAACAGCGCACGGCAAGGTGGTTCGGTCCAGCGAATGAGGAAAATTTGCCCAAGGCAAAATTGGCGAGAATCATTGGTGATTCCCGTCGAAGTCGGCGGGAATCACTCACGATTCCCGTCGATTCTGCCTTGGCCTAATTCTAGTTGGAAACCTTGTTAGCCGGATGAAATCGACGGGAATGCAGACTGATTCTCGTCGAATCGGCGGGAATCACTAATGATTCCCGTCGAAGTCGGCGAGAATCACTTAATGATTCCCGTCGATTCTGCCTTGGCAGAATTTCTGTTTGGAAAACTTATAGCTTGAAGAAGTCGGCGGGAATGCAGACTGATTCTCGTCGAATCGGCGGGAATCACAAACGATTCTCATCGAAGTCGGCGAGAATCACTTAGTGATTCCCGTCGATTTTGACTTAGAAGAATTTTCTCTTCCTTTCATTGATGACTTGGTATTTGACCCATCCTTGCTCCATCTTCTGCTCTTGATATGCCTTAACCCTGAACTTGAAAATAAGTACACTCCAATAGAGAGAGCACACGTGAGTCAACACACTGATCTGCTCAACGAGGGATTACGTTGCGCAGACCCGTGTATATTGACCCACTGCACCCTGACATTGGTGTGTACTTAGCATGGAATAGCTGCAAGCACAACTTGATAGAAGATCGTCAAATACATTGTCAATTCAACTTAGCTTGTTCAGGGGCTTCTTCAAATCAGGTCCATTGTGGATACAATACCCAAAAATCTCCCCCTATTTGAAGAAGCCTAAACCCTACAAGTTAAGGTGAATAAAACAGATGGGAATGAAAATCATAAAAGGAAAATGCAGTTTAGAGTGAAATCCATTACCATTCTACTGAGAGCATACTTAGTCTTGGCATCCACCTTAGCCTTAGCCGAGAGGGTAATCTCCCCCTTTTCGGCTTCTGCAAATCTGGGACTTCACTTGGAGCACAAAGCTCCCCCTCAATTCTTGCATCCGTGCTCGATCTTGAGTTCCTTATTGATGCTCCGCCTTGATCCAAGAGCCTTGAGCCCTTCAGTCTTCAATATTCATAGTTCAGCATGCCGAGTTCAGTTTTGAAGAGACTGAACTTGGCCTCGTCTAGGGGCTTTGTAAAGATATCTGCAATCTGCTTATCCGTGGGGACATAGTAGAGAGAGATATCTTTGTTTTTTACATGCTCCCGAATGAAGTGGTAGCGCACTTCAATATGCTTTGTTCTGCTGTGTGACACAGGATTGTTCGCAATTGCTATTGCGCTCAAGGAGTCGCAATACATAGGAACTTCTCTGAACTATAAGTCATAATTTTCGAGTTGATTTCTGATCCATAAAAGTTGTGCGCAACATCTGCCTGCTGAGATGTACTCAGATTCAGCCGTGGAGGTTGCGACACAGTTCTGCTTTTTACTGTTCCATGAAATAAGCCTTCTTCCGAGGAATTGGCGCGTCCTGGAAGTGCTTTTCCTATCATCCCTGGGGGTTGCGCGACATATACTTCCTCTTTCAAATTTCCATTTAGGAACGCCGATTTCACGTCCATCTGATAGACAGTGAATCCTTTGTGAGAGGCATACGCCAGGAACAATCTGATCGCCTCGAGCCTTACAACCGGTGCAAAGGTTTGGTCGAAGTCAATCCCCTCCTCCTGTCTGTAACCTTGAGCCACCAGTCTGGCCTTGTTCTTGATGATGACACCGTGTTCATCCAGTTTGTTTCTGAAGATCCACTTAGTGCCGAGTACATTCTGTTTTTTTGGTCTGGTAACAAGCGTCCAGACGTTGCATCGTTCGAATTGATGCAGTTCATCTTGGATGGCCAATATCCATGATGCATCTTTGTTCGCTTCGTCAAACTTCTTTGGCTCAACCTGTGACAGAAAACAAAGGTGCAGAATCTCGTTAATTGTACCTCTCTGAGTTCTGACTCTGTCACGAGGATCTCCTATGATCTGATCTCTAGAATGATCCCTCACGTGTCGGACCTCTAAGAGTCTGGCATCTGGAGCTCTAACAGCTTCTCGAGCTCCTCCCTCTCCTGGGAGATTTTCTCCTTCCTGATTGTCATCTTCTCCAGTTGGCGTTGAGGTGGAGACCTTGACGTACTTGGGAGTTGCATCTTTAGCAGTCTCATCGAGACTTAGCTGTTCAAGCCTTGCACCTGCATCTTAAGGAATGCCACTTGAAGAATTATTGGGATTATTAGGTTGATTATTCGGATCCACAATTTGAAATACGAAGGGTATCATGTACAAGTAGGACACTGTGGTTAGCATTATCTCTTATCCCAAATACTTGTTCCATAGCAAGCCTAGAACATCTCTTATCTAGGTCCCATCAGGTTTATGGGTACCTAGACTATCCTGCAAAAAACAATTACCTTACCCTAGGAACCCAATAGGTATTGGGTCCTAGGTTCTTGTCAGCATAAAATACAGCATGCCTTCCTACAGGATTTCTGTCAGGAAGGCTGTCTCTTGCCAAAGGACGTGGGCATACCCTTGCCCTTGGCACAGAAGGATTGTGCCAACAATCTATGGCAAAGTGACCCACTCTGCCACAGCACCAACACTCATGAATATTGTATCTCCCTTTCTGACCAGATCTACTGACTGAGTGTTGGGTATTGTATCCACAATGTACCTGATTTGAAGAAGCCCCTGGACCAGCTAAAGTGAATTGACATTGTATTTGATCATTTGTCTTCAAGTTGTGCTTGCAGTTATTTCACGCTAAGTACACACCAATGTCAGGGTGCAGTGGGTCAATATACACGGGTCTGCGCAACGTAATCCTTCGTTGAGCAGATCAGTGTGTTGACCTATGTGTGCTCTCTCTATTGGAGTGTACTTACTTTCAAGCACAGGGTCAAGATAGAGCTAGAGCTGAAGAGGAGAAAGGATGGGTCAAAGACCAGCTCACGGGAAGATAGACGAAAATTCGTCTATCTATGATTCGACGAGAATCACTAGTGATTCTCGCCGAATCGTCGAGAATCACTAGCTGATTCTCGCCGAATGCATCCGGCTAACTCAACGCCTTCAAGGATTCTGCCAAGTCAGAATCGGCGAGAATCACCAGGCTGAGTCAACGCCTTCAAGGAATCTGCCAAGTCAGAATCGGCGAGAATGACTCTGCATTCTCGACGATTCGTCGAGAATGGATGATGACTCTCAGCGTTTCTTTCCGGCTGGCAAGCAATTCAACTAAGAATTCCTCTAAGTAGAATTCGACGGGAATCATTAGTGATTCTCGTCGATTCGTCGAGAATCACCAATGATTCCCACTGAATTTGCCTTAGGCAAATTTCTGCTGCTCGCTGGACCGGACCAAGTATACACGCGTTGTTTTGAACCGGAGTTAGGGTTTCTACTGGTAGGGCCCAAAACGGTCATAATATATGACCTACTGTATAAATACTGTTGTATTTCGAACATCACCAAGAATCGATACATACGAAAAGAAAGAGCCGCCGGATTTGACCTAGCGGATCATGTCTTCTCTTCCGCCTCCGTCTACGCGCCTCAAGTTGTCGCCGCCGCCGATCGTGAGTTCTTCCTGATCTCCCGACGAGAGAAGCTTAGCCAAGCAACGCGTCTCACGTGTCTATCTTGAGATCCTTTGTCTCTTGATTTGTTGAACGGGAATACCTTCCCCTTCCGAATCGATTGAGACGATCGATCCAAGTAAGATCGTTGGTAGACCTTGCTAGCTTTGCTACGAAGGTTGGATCTACAAATCTCGTCGCCGCAAACCTTGCCGCCGCCGATCCCGAAAGCTCTGCCGCCGCACTTCTTGCCGCCGCCAATTTCGGGGAGATCCTCTCTAAGTGAGCGCTTAGGTCGTGTACTCTTCGTCTTCATCGAGAAAGCTACATCGAACGAAGAGGGACACCAAGCACTCCATAAGTAGTTTGTATTTTATACATTCTAATTTTTCTTTAGTTGTAAAGGAACGTTGGTTCCGCGTTGTAAGAGTTTGGTGAAACCCGTGGTGGAGGAGTGGTGACTCCTTCGGTTGGAAGAGTTCCTTCCATTAGTGTGAGGATTGGATTTCAATCCGGTTGGTGAAGTGACCGAGTCGTCCCTTGTTGGGAGATAGGTCGAAGGGGGAAAGTGGACGTACCCAAGTCAGGGAACCACTATAACTGCCTGTGTCTTTTTGTGCTGTGTTGTTTTGTTTAATTGTGCATGTATAATATTAATTCCGCTAAAATACTGTGCAAGACACCTATTCCACCCCCCCCCCCATAGGTGAAGGTAGTTGACACTAGTGTGACTTTCAAGTGGTATCAGAGGGAGGTTACTCATCAAAAAGGTTAACACCTTGAGTAAGTTCCTGCCACTAGTGTCAAGAAGAAGGCAGATATCTACTAGAAATGGACTCAAGTACTCAGGCAAGATCCCAGTGTGCACCAGGCTAAACTTTCCTATCTGGAAGGAAAGGATTAGATTTTACATGGAAGCTGTCGACCCTCGACTCTTCATGATCGTGGAGGAGGGACCTTATATTCCCACTAAGGCCTCCACCATTGATCCTACCAAAATGGTGCCAAAGAAGCTTTCTGAAATGGACAAGGACGAGATGGTGCTGGTCAGACTTGACAAGAAGGCACAGAACATACTAATCAGCGTAGTCGATGACTCCATGATGCAGAACTTCTGCAACTACAGGACAGCCAAGGATATCTGGCATAGCCTGATTATTCTGATGGAGGGCACAGATAAGGTGAGGGATTATCGGAGATCCCTCCTGAACCAGAAATATGAGGCCTTCAGGCAGGGGCCCAAGGAAGAGATAGGAGTTACCTTCGAGAATTTCCTCAAGATCGTCAATGCTCTCAAGGGATATGGAAGAGTGTTCACTGATGGTGAACTTAATGATAAATTCCTTAGGTCCCTTACTAAGGAATGGGACACGAAGATCTGCGCCATCCGAGAGTTTGGCAGATTAACAGAAAATGATCCTCAGATACTCTTTGGGAAGCTCATGTCCTATGAGCTCCAGTTAAACACGAGGAAAGCAGAAGAAGAAGCAAAGAAAGCCGTTGCCAAGGAAAAGACTGTGGCCCTAAAAGCCATTCACTCCAGGAAGGGCATGGGTGCAGCTTCATCCCGTGCGGGGAAAAAGGATGAGGAGGAAGACTCCGAGCCATGCTCCTCCGGCTCTGAGTTGTCTGAAGAAGACTTCTCCCTCATCACCCGAGAATTCAAGAAGTTCCTCAAGATGAGGAATCAAATAAAGAGAGATGGCTCCTCCTCCAGAAACCAGAAGAAGAATTATTCTTCTGACATGTATGAATCAAAACCGAACAAACATCATCATACTGACATCATTTGTTTTGGGTGCAATAAGCCAGGACACGTCGTGGCTGACTGCCATCAAGGCAAGAGAGAGAAGGGGAAGGGAGAAGAGCACAGAACCTCTAGAGATAAAAAGAAGGAGAGGAGCTACATTGCCAAAAAGTCAAAGACACTGAGTGAGTCTGATTTCTCAGACTCTAGTGATGATGAGGAAGCCTACTTCGGGGTGGTGGGTCTCTCTGACTCAGAAGGAGAATGCCCCAGATTCACTGGGAAGGTAAAGGCTCATACCCCCCCCCCCCTCTGACTCTGACTATGAGTCTCCTAATGATGATCTCGAGGACAGCCCATCTGCCCGAGAAGTTGAGCTCCTCGAAAAGTATGAGCTTCTGCTCAACACCTTCAAGGAATGCCGCAAGAGATTGAGGGCTCAGAAAAAGGAAGTCAAATTCCTTAAGGTCGAGGGTATCTCCTAAGGGAAGAGATCACTAGCTTGATTTCTCTCCGACAGGAGCACCTGGACCTGATCTCTAAGCACTCAGAGTCTCTAAGTCTCCTTGACCTTAAATAGGAAGAAATCAATAAGTTGGAAGAACAACTTGCGGCAGAAAGGAAGATTGTCCAAAGCTTCTCTATACCAAAGACTGTTCTTCCACTGGTTTATACCTTCTCTGCTCAGGCTAAGGGGGCTTGCTTGGGGCATGTGGGTGTGCCTGGTAAATCCTCCAGGAGAAAAAAAAAGCAGAGGAAAAATAAGGCTGCTAAGAAGGCCTCTGCTGCAGAAAAGGGAAAGGCCCCACTCAACCCTGTTGTATTCAGGAAGCCTGGCTTTCCCTGCAATGAACATGACTTTGAGACAACCTATGGCCACTTGTTCCGTCCCTCGGTTGAAAAGCCCAAGAGCCGGTATGATGGTTGGGCCTTCCCCCGCAACTTTGGCGAGAGTGTCTTCAAGGCAGCTTATGAGGAAATCCAAGTGGAGGATTATGGCCACTTCTCTAGCGGCCATAATAGGAAGCAGGCACCGAAAGCCAAGCCTGTTATACTGAAGGAACAGGAGGTGAAGAATTCATGTGACTGTTGTCATCATGATGGCTCCACCTCCAGATCCAAGGCCCCGGCTAGACCCACCGTTCCCAGGGTGAAGCAGGAGCCTAAGAAAAGGTACAACAGATTTGACTGTTGGTGCTGTGGCAAAGTTGGTCACTTTGTCGTGGATTGCTGGTTTAATCCGAGATATAACGATACTCCTCATGTTAGCAATGCGAGACCGACCACTCGTAGGGTTAACCATCCGAGGGGGAGTATGCTAACAAGGAATCTAGGACCCAAGTTCGATTGGGTTCCTAAGGGAAACTGATTTTGTTTTGTAGGTATGTCCAAAGGCCACCAAAACTCCTATATGGTACTTGGACAGTGGATGCTCCAGGCATATGACTGGGACAAAAAGCCTGCTGCGTGATTAATCTCCAGTCAAAAATGGACCCAAAGTCATCTTTGGAGGATCAGATTGAGGAGTCACCAGAGGTTACGGTATGATTTCCAACGGTATAGTCTCTATCACCGATGTGGCTTATGTTGAAGGGTTAAATCATAACCTGATCAGTGTAAGTTAGTTGTGTGATAAAGGTTATGACATTAAGTTCTGCAAGGATAAATGCCTGATAATATCGTGTGCCTCTTCGGAGACGGTATTAACAGGCATTATGAGCAGAAACATCTTCTATTTAGATTTTCTTAGTTTAGATTCATCTACCCCCATGTGCCTAGTAGCAACAGGCAGTGCATCTCTTTGTGAACAATGGCACAAGAGATTGGCACATATTAATTTCAAGACAATTAGTATGCTGTTTTCTAAAAACTTAGTAAGGGATGCTCCCATCATTAAGTGCATCAAAGATAGCCCCTGTCCTGCATGTCAGAAGGGCAAACAGACTCGGGCTACCTTTAAGGGCATTGCAGACAAAGACTCCTCCAGATGTCTTTATCTTCTGCATATGGACTTGTTTGGTCCAATGCAAGTTCATAGCTTGGGAGGCAAGTCTTATACGCTAGTGATTGTTGATGATCACTCTCGGTTTACTTGGGTGTTCTTCTTAAAAACGCAAGTCTGATACGTTTGACATCTTCACTAGTTTTGTCAAGCAAATTCAGAACGAACTTAACTGCTCGGTGGTCAAAATCAGAAGTGACCATGGAACAGAGTTCGAGTCTGGTGCTATGACAGAGTTCTGTGAAGAATATGGTATCTTTCATGAGTTTTCCTCCCCGTGTACTCCTCAGCAGAATGGAGTTGCGGAGAGGAGAAATAGAACACTCATTGAAGCTTGCACGACAATGTTGAATGACGCTTCTCTCCCCGAATACTTCTGGGCAGAGGCTGTCAACACAGCTTGTCATGTACAAAACCGGGCCTTGATCAACAAGAGCCATCGTAAGATGCCTTATGAGCTACTGAAAGGAAGGAAACCAACCATGTCCTATTTTAGGTTCTTTGGTTGCAGATGCTATGTACTAAATGACGGGAAGTACCCGCATACTAATTTTGGTGAAAAATGCTTCGAAGGCATATTTATGGGCTATAGTAGCCATAGCCGGGCATATAGGGTTTTCAATAAGAAAACCCTAATGGTAGAGGAATCCATAAATGTTGTATTTGATGAAGGAAGCTTGCTTAACAGCAATTCATCCAATGGTCTTCTTGAAGATGCAGGTATAAGAATTGAACAGCTTAGTCTCGATGAGACTGCTAAAGATGCAACTCCCAAGTACGTCAAAGTCTCCACCACAAGGCCTATCGGAGATGATGACGGTCAGAATGGAGTTATCCTCCCTGAAGAAGGAGAAGCCCGAGAATACGTCAGAGCTCCAGATGCCAGACTCCTAGAGCTCCGACACGTGAGGGATCATCTTAGAGATCAGATCATTGGAGATCCCCGTGACGGTGTAAGAACTCGTCGAGGTACAAGTAACGAGATTCTGCATTTTAGCTTTCTATCACAGGTTGAGCCAAAGAAGTTCGACGAAGTGAACAAGGATGCATCTTGGATCTTGGCCATGTAAGATGAACTGCATCAATTTGAACGATGCAACATCTGGACGCTGGTTCCCAGACCAAAGGGGCAGAACGTGATTGGCACAAAGTGGATCTTCAGAAACAAACTGGATGAACACGGTGTCATCATAAAGAACAAGGCCAGGCTGGTGGCTCAAGGTTACAGACAGGAGGAGGGGATTGACTTCGACCAGACCTTTGCACTAGTGGCAAGGCTCGAGGCAATCAGATTGTTCCTGGCGTATGCTTCTCACATAGGATTCACAGTCTATCAGATGGACGTGAAATCAGCCTTCTTAAATGGCAACCTGAAAGAGGAAGTATATGTCGCACAACCCCCAGGTTTTGTTAATCCGACTTATCCCAATCATGTATATTTTCTTAATAAAGCTTTGTGTGGCTCAAAACAAGCTCCTCGAGCTTGGTATGAGACTTTGTCTAGTTTTCTTCTTGAGAACAAGTTCTCTAGAGGAAAAATAGATAAGACATTGTTTCTTAGGGAAGTCAAAGGCAAGATTTTGCTAGTGCAAATCTATGTCGATGACATAATATTTGGGTCAACGGATAACAACCTTTGTAAGAAGTTTTCCAAACTTATGCAATGGAAGTTTGAAATGAGTAGTATGGGAGAGCTGAAGTATTTCTTGGGACTTCAAGTGAAACAGTCTGAGGATGGGATTTTCATCTCTCAGACGAAGTTCACAAATGAACTCCTCAAGAAATTCGGTATGGAGAATGCAACCTCTATGAGGACTCCAATGGGATCTACTATGTCTCTGGATAAGGATGAGAAAGGGAAACCTTTTGATGAAACCAAATACAGAAGCATTATTAGATCTCTGCTCTACCTTACTGCAAGCAGACCGGATATTATGTTCTCCACATGCGTTTATGCCAGATATCAGGTGAACACTAAGGAATCTCACTATGTCGCTGCAAAACGAATTCTTAGATACCTTAAGTGATGTAGGCTAGTCCTTTTGGGCATTACGGGAGACGACGTGACTAAGCGAGACTCTCTCTGATGACTTAACGATCCCAAGCACATGTGAAATGCAGCTACATGCAGATCCAGATACTAGTGGTTAGGTTATTACGTACGGGTCGCAAAGCCCTTCTGGATGATACCAAGTCTATAGGCCAAGGTCCTCTCAAGCGAAAGGAACTCACACGGTTCGATCGAGCGTAGTTGTACCAAAAGAGAACCCACCGAAAATAAACGATTCGGAAACGGGTGGTTCTCTCCCAACAAAATAAACGAGGGCCGCCAAGCCTCACAAACGTAAATGAAGATCGGAAATACGCAAGCAAATCAAAGAAATATAAGTCACGAAAATCACGCGTCACAGATCACACAACATGTCGTAGCCACTTAATATATCAAGAGGGAAATCACTAGATTGGTGAAGAAATATTCGTTACCCCGCTCGGATGTCGACGAGGATATAGGGATCGTTCCGGTTCCGGTTCCACCGAAGCCACACCGGTTGGAGGAAAACCAATCGCCTTCTTCGGATCTCGCCGGAGGTGGTGCCGCCCAAATAACGGAAGGTGCGCCGTTCAAGAAGGAGTAAGAAATATTTTTTTTGAGAGAGGGAGATGGGAGGCCGGTGGCTTGAAGGAGGAGGAGGGAGGTGGGCGGCCTAACCTTGGCCGAAATGTTGGAGGGGAGAGAGGGAGGAGGGCGGCCACAAGAGGGAGAGGGAGGGAGGTGGTCGACGGCTAGAAGGAGGAGGAGGTAGGTGGTCGGCCTAGCTTGGCCGAGAGGTTGGAGGGGGAAGAGAGGGAGAAGGAGGCCGGCGGCCTAAGGAGGAAGGAGAGGGGAAGTGGGCGGCCACAAGAGGGAGGAGGAGAGAGATTTCAAAATCTGAAATTAGGGTTTTCTTTATCATTCATTCTACCCAAAATAAAGCAAGGGTTAGCCTTTTATAGGCTTTACAAGAAAATAGGCTAAGTGCACACCAAAGTGGCTAAACATAGGCCACATGAACAAAATAACCATGCTGAAATTAAATAACTAAATTAAACAACATAATTATAAATTTGATCGTAGAAGCGACGAAGATTTTAACGCGGCGATGGCGGTGGATGTTGCGGCCAAGTTCCAACCTTCAAGCTTGCGGCAACGATCATCATGGTCATCGAACAACAAGTGACGGCGAGCAACGCCATCAATCAAGAGAGTGCCCGCAACAATATCTACCGGGTCGCCGTAATCATCCGGAAGCGGGTCTTCATCAACAAGCACTGGATCACCAAAGTCGTCCAGGGGAGGACGCTCCAAATCAACACGCCGGGGGTAGTCGGCTCCATCAATCCTCCCCCTCTCAAAAATACTCATCACCGATGAGTAGACCTGTGTGTACACACCAGGAAGAGCGTCGACGGGGAAGAAGAACCTGCAGGGCAAAAGGTGGTCTTGGGGGGACCTCATAAATGCATTAGCCAAAGAAGGAAACAAAGCTTCCACAACATCAACCAACATACCTCCGATGGAGACTAAGAAAGAGAACGATCCTGGGAAACTCTCACCACCCAACCCAATAGAATAGACAGTGGAAATTAAAAACGGGAAGGTAGACATATCAAGTGGCATATAAGCATGAATTGTAAAATGTGACACAATGAAAACAGGAGCTATGCCCCAATCAGTGAAAAATACCACAAGAGATGCAAGGTCACCAACCTCCAAAAATATTCGCAAAGGATTGACTTGATTCGTTAAAATTTCTAAGGCGCCCGAGGGCCCTTCAGGGGTGAGATCAGCCAAATCCAAATCATTCACGTAACTGTGGGAGGCTCTCCTATACGCACTAGCGTCGAGTAAGTAAAACGCATTTAAGTTGGAAAATAATTTGATAATGCGCTTAAGAAAATAGTGAACGTGAGGGGTGAACCCATGTGCAATGTGGCGGGGGTTCTCCGAAACAAACTAGCGCATAAAGTGAAAAACACATTTAGAACGATAAAGATTTTAAAAGTGCGCATGCGTAAACTATAACCGTGAGGAGTGAACCCGTGTGCAACAAGACGGGAAACCAAAGTGTAGACTAACGTGAGTAAATTCGGTGGCACGGGCACTCTACAAACATAAAGAAAGACTAGAGAAATTCGCACATCCCCAACCATAGAGTTGGACGCATCAAAATATCCCAGACTAGAAGGACCCAGCACGTGTCCTAACAAGTCAACTACCTGCGTCAAGGTAACCGAAGGATTTAATTCAAAAGGATCATCATACCATGGAGAAATCATCAAAGAGAAATCCTTCGGGCGCGTACTATCAAACTCAAGAAAAGTATCAACACCTAACTCAATCTCAGCCAAACACTCGCTACCAGGTAACTCGACCACTTTACTAACACTAATACCTCGAGATACACCCAAAGGAGGGGCCAAAATGGTCGAAAGAAATGAACGACACGGACCCGGCAAAATAGACTCGTATCCAAAAAGGTCCACAAATCGGGTCAAGGGGTCCGGAGGGAGAGGCGGTAAAATCGAGCCCGGGTGAAAATCAAAGTCATTTTTAATCACAAGCAACGGGGACTGCATCACCAGTAACATGCCCGGCTCAGCAACAATAACATCATCTAAAAGTCTATCTCCCTTGCTAGGATAATCTACCAACATACTAGAGGCTATACTCTAATGAGTGCCAGAAACGTGCTCAGAAATAGGAATAGCCGAACCCGACAAACTGTCCAAATCACTTTGTCCATCAGGAGATGGAGATAACACCAAGGAAGCATCGCTCGGGTCCTTAGCACTAATATCTTCCAAAAATAAATTCCCTTTACTAGGTGACACATCCAAGACGCTACTTCCCAAGTCTTCCAATAACACCTTACTCTCGACAGCTAAATCTTCCCACGACGTAGGCACATCATCCAAATCAGGAAGGAGGGTAGGACAAATCCAATCCCGAGGAGACTCCAAGATAGCTTGAGTCTCGAGTAAAGGCAATAAAATCAAAGATCTATCTTCTGAGCGCTCATAACTAAGATCTTCCCATATCACGCCTTTGTCCAAAGGAGACTCTTCCAACACCGTCGAAATATCACCCAAATCAATGTTAACAGAAGGCTCAATGACAGTCAAAGGGGACGGATCAGCAATATGGTCGAGGGGAAGGGGTATAATCCCAGGGGGAACTTCCTCAAAGGAGAAATCCTCATCCAAATCACTAGGATATCCCAGTTCCTCAGCGTCACTACAACCGACAGTGAAATCGACCTCGCCCTCAGTGGCGGGCCTAGGTGGATCAACAGCTAGGACTGATAGGCCTGGGAGGGACTCAGGAGAGACTACGGGTGTAGTCGGAGTGGAACACATGATAAAGCTAGGTTCAGACACACCACTAGACTCACAAGTCACATTCGCCTGACTAACCGTACAGATAGGACTACTCTCACCCCGTGGGCTCATGGCAATCCTAGTAACCTTTTCTACCGAGCTCGGGATATGGGACTTATAGTACTCCTTTCCCCGGTAGGTGGGTATAGGTGCGCTACGGGTATCTCTAACCTCATGGAGTAAGGGCCTAACCTGAGGGGACATGCCTCTCCTATAGTCAGGTGGGGATCTAGTGCCCCGGTGAGTAGAAGCCACCTCATTCAACATCCACGCAGGAGCGTATTGGTCGATGAGAAGGCTCTTCATGTTAAGCCAACTGACACAGCCTCTAAAACGTCGCTCTTCATTGAGCCAAAAGCTCTGGGCTCGACCATATAATTGTATGCTCGCGATCCCGACCTTGGAGTGATCATGCGCACGTTCACGTACGAAATAAAGCTCAATGTCGTCTACCCAACGTAGGAGGATCAGGGGACCTCCCAATCCATCGTAGGTGGGGGCAACGCTCCTGGAAGATCTAGACACGACATTAGTCATTCGATTGGGATGGGGGCTAAACTGGTCATAGGGCCTCCTTGGAGCCGTCGGCGAAGAGGGAGCAAATCGGTGATTATCTACTTGCGCTAACCAATCTCTAAGGTCATCCGTTTGATGCTTCGCCAACCGACGGGAAACGTCAACGTCATGTGCCATCGTCAGAGGAGATGGATGCGCACGCAAGACGCGACCTAACGCATGCAAATAAAGTTTAGAAAACCGGTTTTGCCTACAAAAGCTCTTATCAGAAGTAAAATTTTATAATTAAATATTTTTTTCTAGCCTTCCTATAGGACTGAAATAATATTTTATTTTAATTTCTTACTATGGTTATGAAGTAGAAAATACACTTTTTTTCTTTTTTTAAAAAGGTAAAAATTCTGGATTCTAGCACGCTATTGGCAGACCAAAATCAGAAATTTTACATATGCAGGATTTTTTTTTATGTTGCTGAAATTTTCTCTAGCGAAACTCATATAGCCTACCGAAATATAGAAGGATGGTGCCGATTAGAAAATCGACAACAACCTCCCTCTGATACCAAATTTGATGTAGGCTAGTCCTTTTGGGCATTACGGGAGACGACGTGACTAAGCGAGACTCTCTCCGATGACTTAACGATCCCAAGCACATGTGAAACGCAGCTACATGCAGATCCAAATACTAGTGGTTAGGTTATTACGTACGGGTCGCAAAGCCCTTCTGGATGATACCAAGGCTATAGGCCAAGGTCCTCTCAAGCGAAAGGAACTCACACGGTTCGATCGAGCGTAGTTGTACCAAAAGAGAACCCACCGAAAATAAACGATTCGGAAACGGGTGGTTCTCTCCCAACAAAATAAACGAGGGCCGCCAAGCCTCACGAACGTAAATGAAGATCGGAAATACGCAAGCAAATCAAAGAAATATAAGTCACGAAAATCACGCGTCACAGATCACACAACATGCCGTAGCCACTTAATATATCAAGAGGGAAATCACTAGATTGGTGAAGAAATATTCGTTACCCCGCTCGGATGTCGACGAGGATATAGGGATCGTTCCGGTTCCGGTTCCACCGAAGCCACACCGGTTGGAGGAAAACCAATCGCCTTCTTCGGATCTCGCCGGAGGTGGTGCCGCCCAAATAACGGAAGGTGCGCCGTTCAAGAAGGAGTAAGAAATATTTTTTTTGAGAGAGGGAGATGGGAGGCCGGTGGCTTGAAGGAGGAGGAGGGAGGTGGGCGGCCTAACCTTGGCCGAAATGTTGGAGGGGAGAGAGGGAGGAGGGCGGCCACAAGAGGGAGAGGGAGGGAGGTGGTCGACGGCTAGAAGGAGGAGGAGGGAGGTGGTCGGCCTAGCTTGGCCGGGAGGTTGGAGGGGGAAGAGAGGGAGAAGGAGGCCGGCGGCCTAAGGAGGAAGGAGAGGGGAAGTGGGCGGCCACAAGAGGGAGGAGGAGAGAGATTTCAAAATCTGAAATTAGGGTTTTCTTTACCATTCATTCTACCCAAAATAAAGCAAGGGTTAGCCTTTTATAGGCTTTACAAGAAAATAGGCTAAGTGCACACCAAAGTGGCTAAACATAGGCCACATGAACAAAATAACCATGCTGAAATTAAATAACTAAATTAAACAACATAATTATAAATTTGATCGTAGAAGCGGCGAAGATTTTAACGCGGCGATGGCGGTGGATGTTGCGGCCAAGTTCCAACCTTCAAGCTTGCGGCAACGATCATCATGGTCATCGAACAACAAGTGACGACGAGCAACGCCATCAATCAAGAGAGTGCCCGCAACAATATCTACCGGGTCGCCGTAATCATCCGGAAGCGGGTCTTCATCAACAAGCACTGGATCACCAAAGTCGTCCAGGGGAGGACGCTCCAAATCAACACGCCGGGGGTAGTCGGCTCCATCATTAAGGGTACACCTAATCTTGGCTTATGGTACCCGAGAAACAATGATGTCGAGCTAATAGGCTTTTCAGATGCTGATTTTGCAGGAAGCAGGGATGATAGGAAAAGCACTTCTGGGACGTGTCAATTCCTCGGAAGAAGGCTTATATCATGGAATAGTAAGAAGAAGAATTGTGTTGCAACCTCCACAGCTGAATCTGAGTACATCTCAGCAGGCAGCAGTTGCGCACAACTTCTATGGATCAGAAATCAGCTAGCAGACTATGACCTTCAATTCAAAGAAATACCAATGTACTGCGACTCTTCAAGTGCTATAGCCATTGCGAACAATCCCGTGTCGCACAGCAGGACGAAGCATATTGAAGTGCGCTACCACTTCATTTGGGAGCATATGGAAAATAAGGACATCTCTCTCTGCTATGTCCCCACAGATAAGCAGATTGCAGATATTTTTACAAAGCCCCTAGATGAAGCCAAGTTCAGTCTCTTCAAAACTGAACTGGGTATGCTAAACCTTGAGGAATGAAGAATACAGAGGCTCCCGGCTCTTGGATCAAGGGGGAGCATCCGCAAGAAACTCAAGAGTAAGCACAGATGCAAGAACTGAGGGGGAGCATTGTGGCAAGTGCTAAAGTCCCAGATTTGTAGAAGCCGAAAAGGGGGAGATTACCCTCTCGGCTAAGGTGCTAAGGTGCTCACGCAAAGTATGCTCCAAATGCTCTAAAGGTAAAGGTATGGAAATTCATTCTCAACTGATTATTAAGTTTATGTTTTTCTTCCATCCGTTATATTCACCTTAGCTTGTAGGGTTTAGGCTTCTTCAAATAGGGGGAGATTGTTGGGTATTGTATCCACAATGTACCTGATTTGAAGAAGCCCCTGCACCAGCTAAGGTGAATTGACATTGTATTTGATCATTTGTCTTCAAGTTGTGCTTGCAGTTATTTCACGCTAAGTACACACCAATGTCAGGGTGTAGTGGGTCAATATATACGGGTCTGCGCAATGTAATCCTTCGTTGAGCAGATTAGTGTGTTGGCCTACGTGTGCTCTCTCTATTGGAGTGTACTTACTTTCAAGCACAGGGACGAGATAGAGCTAAAGCTGAAGAGGAGCAAGGATGGGTCAAAGACCAGCTCACGGGAAGATAGACGAAAATTCGTCTAAGTATGATTCGACGAGAATCACTAGCTGATTCTCGCCGAATCGTCGAGAATCACTAGCTGATTCTCGCCGAATGCATCTGGCTGACTCAACGCCTTCAACGCCTTCAAGGATTCTGCCAAGTCAGAATCGGCGAGAACCACCAGGCTGAGTCAACGCCTTCAAGGAATCTGTCAAGTCAGAATCGTCGAGAATGACTCTGCATTCTCGACGATTCGTCGAGAATGGATGATGACTCTCAGCGATTCTTTCCAGCTGGCAAGCAATTCAACTAAGAATTCTTCTAAGTAGAATTCGACGGGAATCATTAGTGATTCTCGTCGATTCGTCGAGAATCACCAATGATTCCCACCGAATTTGCCTTAGGCGAATTTCTGCTGCTCGCTGGACCGGACCAAGTATACACGCGTTGTTTTGAACCGGAGTTAGGGTTTCTATTGGTAGGGCCCACAACGGTCATAATATATGACCTACTGCATAAATACTGTTGTATTTTGAACATCACCAAGAATCGATACATACGAAAAGAAAGAGCCGCCGGATTTGACCTAGCGGATCACGTCTTCTCTTCCGCCTCCGTCTCCGCGCCTCAAGTTATCGCCGCCGCCGATTGTGGGTTCTTCCTGATCTCCCGGCGACAGAAGCTTAGCCAAGCAACGCGTCTCACGTGTCTATCTTGAGATCCTTTGTCTCTTGATTTGTTGAACGGGAATACCTTCCCCTTCCGAATCGATTGAGACGATCGATCCAAGTAAGATCATTGGTAGACCTTGCTAGCTTTGCTACGAAGGTTGGATCTACAAAGCTCGACACCGCAAACCTTGCCGCCACCAATCCCGAAAGCTTCGCTGCCGCACTTCTTGCCGCCGCCGATTTCGGGGAGATCCTCTCTAAGTGAGCGCTTAGGTCGTGTACTCTTCGTCTTCGTCGAGAAAGCTACATCGAACGAAGAGGGACACCAAGCACTCCATAAGTAGTTTGTATTTTATACATTCTAATTTTTCTTTAGTTGTAAAGGAACATTGGTTCCGCGTTGTAAGGGTTGGGTGCAACCCGTGGTGGAGGAGTGGTGACTCCTTCGGTTGGAAGGGTTCCTTCCATTAGTGTGAGGATTGGATTTCAATCCGGTTGGTGAAGTGACCGAGTCGTCCCTGGTTGGGAGATAGGTCGAAGGGGGAAAGTGGACGTACCCAAGTCGGGGAACCACTATAACTGCCTGTGTCTTTTTGTGCTGTGTTATTTTGTTTAATTATGCAGGTATAATATTAATTCCGCTAAAAGACTGTGCAAGACACCTATCCCCCCCCCCCCATAGGTGAAGGTGGTTGACACTAGTGTGACTTTCACTGAGTTAGTCATGATCTTAGGTCTGACAGGGGCAGAGCAGGGTCTGCTCACAGATTTACCCTTTCCCCTGAAACTCGAGGGAGGGCAGATTGAGAACATATGGTGTGTGTCCTGAGGCCTGGGAGGTGGTGCTTTCTTTTCAGCCAGCACACATCTGGGGGCCCCATTGATGCTTGCTACATGTTTGCCAACTCCCTTTCCCTTTGTCCTAGGGTGGGAAGATGTTCTGTGAGAGCTGGTTCCTACAATATCATGAAGTTTTGGAGCTAAGGCCGTAAATACAAACGGTTCATGATGAGCCGTGTGTATTTTCTCATGGGTAGCCATAACAGCACTTTCACTATGGGTGTTTCCACATGAGGGTCGATCATTCTTGCAGTGACCATAGTTGTTCTTATGGTCATACCTGAAGGAATGATGTGTGCCCTTCCCACTCAGTGTGAGGGGTCTGAACACAGTTTCCCCATTTCTCCACGATTTTATAATTCGTGAGATCCACCCGTTTTCTCCCTTTCTCTTGATAGCATCTATCTTGGAAAATTAGATACTATCCTCTTCTTGGTCTCTAGATGAAACTCTAGATCCGAAATCTTTGAGTCATTCATCTTGATGGATTCAAATTGGAGGTCCATCATGGTCCTCAACTGAGCAATTTCCATAGCTTGTTTCTCAACAAGCAAGTTGCTCTTCTGAAGGGCACTATGAAGGGAATCGAGAGTTTCAATCTTTTGATTGAAACTATCAATTTCCCTTGCATCAATTGATGGACAAACCTCCGAACTTCTCCCGTCTTATGGATATAAAAGGGGAAAGGAGCATGAAGAGGAAGATACCTGATCCTGATTGGGCTGATAAGGGTTAAAGTTATGGTCTGCAGAGACTGATGTTTCAGCTTCATCACAACTGCATTCCTCAATCTCTTCTTCAGTTTCTGATAGAGAAACGGGAGCCTTGATATTGATAGGTTGTTCTTGACTTTCATCTTCAGATATGAGGACCCCCACATATGCTTCATCTTCTTGCTGGCATTCATTCCAGGCAGTCTTCTTTCCCTCCATGAGATCAGAGATTGTTTTCCACATGGACTTTGCAATCTTACACTTGTCTAATCTTGTAAGAGATGATCTTGACCAAATATCAGAGATGATCTGTCGTACAAGCTTGTCCAAGTTGAATAGTGAGAGCTCAGTTTCAGACATCTCTACGGTACTCTTAAAGATTTGGAGATCTTCTCTAGAGTCAGAAGCATTCATGGGAATGAAGGGACCCTCTTCCATAATGAATAAAGCACGGGGGTCAATGGCTTCTAGATGAAACTGAACTCTTATTTTCCAGTTGGGAAAATATTCTTTTGTGCATGCAGGCAGTCTCAGGGGAGATACATCAGTGTACAGCTCCATGGTTGAGTCTTGTTTTCTTCTTGACACTAGAGACGGGATCTTACTCAAGGTGTTAACCTTATAGATGAGTAACCTCCCTCTGATACCACTTGAAAGTATCTAGTGTCAACTAAATCCACCTATGGGGGGGGGAATAGGTGTCGTGCAGTCTTTTGCGGAATTAAATGTACCTGCACAAATTAACAAACACAGCACAGAAAACACACAAAGAGTTATAGTGGTTCCCCGATTTGGGTACGTCCACTTTCCCCCTTCAACCTATCTCCCACCAAGGGACGACTCGGTCACTTCTCCAAACGGATTGAAATCCAATCCTCACACTACAGAAGGAACCCTTCCAATAAAGGAGTCACAACTCCACCACCACGGGTTGCACCCAACCCTTACAACTAGGAATAAAAATTCCTTTACAATAAACCAAAATAGAATGTAAAAGAAAATACAAACAACGCTTTTGGAGATCCCGATGTCCTTCTTCGTTCTTTGAAGCTTGCTTGAAGATTACGAAGAATCCACAACCGGATTTCTCTCTTGGAGAGGATCTTGTAAAGATCGGCGGCGGTAAGTGATTACGGCAGCGATACTTTGTAGATCCAAACTTCTTGACGAAGCAAGTAAGGTCTACGAACGATCTCAGTCGGATCAATCGTCTCAATCGATTCGGAATGAAGAACTAACCTCGTTCAACGAATCGAGAGACAAGAGATCTCAAGAGAGATGCGTGAGACGCTCGTCTTGCCTCGGTACTGTCGTCGGAAGATCAGAGATGATCGGAGATTATCGGCAATGACTTCCTTGCGAGAGGCTACAGGCGATCGGCGGTTTCTGCGATCCGCTAGGTCACGCTCGGCCTCCTTTTGATTTCCGAGAAATAGATTACTGTAGAAGTTCGAAATATGCATGTATATATACCCTGATCCAACCCTAAAGACCGTTGTGGGGCCCACAAGGAGAAACCCTAGCCCTGGCCTAAACAGCGCACGACAAGGTGGTTCGGTCCAGCGAACGAGGAAAATTTGCCTAAGGCAAAATCGGCGAGAATCGTTGGTGATTCCCGTCAAAGTCGGCGAGAATCACTCACGATTCCCATCGATTCTGCCTTGGCCTAATTCCAATTGGAAACCTTATCAGCCAGATGAAATCGGCGGGAATGCAGACTGATTCTCGTCGAATCGGCGGGAATCACTAACGATTCCCGTCGAAGTCGGCGAGAATCACTTAGTGATTCCCGTCGATTCTGCCTTGGCAGAAATTCTGTTTGGAAAACTGATAGCTGGAAGAAGTCAGCGGGAATGCAGACTGATTCTCGTCGAATCGGCAGGAATCACAAACGATTCTCGTCGAAGTCGGCGAGAATCACTTAGTGATTCCCGTCGATTTTGACTTAGAAGAATTTTCTCTTCCTTCCATTGATGACTTGGTCTTTGACCCATCCTTGCTCCTTCTGCTCTTGATCTGCCTTAACCCTGTACTTGAAAATTATTACACTCTAATAGAGAGAGCACACGTGAGTCAACACACTGATCTGCTCAACGAGAGATTACGTTGCGCAGACCCGTGTATATTGACCCACTGCACCCTGACATTGGTGTGTACTTAGCATGGAATAGCTGCAAGCACAACTTGATAGAAGATCGTCAAATACATTGCCAATTCAACTTAGCTTATTCATGGGCTTCTTCAAATCAGGTCCATTGTGGATACAATACCCAACAGTTGTGTTCTTTGCATTGAGGCATACAAAGGTCTATGCTTAGTAGTGTGGATGCCCGTAGTAGTGGAGAAACCCGCTCCACTGTCACCGTCTGGCCACGACGGTTGACGCCTGAGAGGTTAGCTACCTGCTCGAAAAGTGGGAACTTCAAGTCTGTGTCGACATAGCAATTACATGTGCGTGATCATGGGTGAGTCTTTCATTGCATTCATATCATTACATACATTACATTCACAAGATCCTCATCGTATAAGTTTGTATGTGCACTCCTATACGATGAGTTACATTACTGTTAAGCCAACCCTTAACTTATAAGTTTGTATGGGCATTCTTATAAGTTAAGTTACTTTCCTATTGTAGATTTATATGCTTGGATGGATTGATATAGCTTGGTGGAATTACTAGAATAGAATGTTGTTAATATTGTTTTACTCTAGTTCTGTTGTTATTCCTGATACTATATAGATTCACCACCTGCTTGTACTTATATGCTACATATAAATATATTGTACTCTTGTTCCATTCTCCACCCGGTGCCGAGGAGTCGCCGGGGGAGCGGATGTGATAGCCACTTAGTCTTTATGACTAACGGTTGATACTTCTTCCTTGTTAGAAGGAAACTCCACAGACAGAGCAGTAGCATGTTTTGCAGCAGGACAGTCAGGCCAGGACGACAAGGCCTGAAGGGACGGTGTCGTCGCTACCGTCAGTGACTGATGTGAGTCTTTGAGAGACTCTTGATGTAGCCCCTTTGGGCAAGTTTTACCCGTACTGTGATATTTTAGAATCTTGTTGTAGCTTCTTTTATTTGTTGTGCTTTTGGACTATTTACTTTGTATAGATTGACTTCTAATTTTTATTTTGGTTGGGTTGGCATTGGTTGATATTGGTAATAGCCAGCAAAATTGGCGTCTTGTAGTACAGGTAGACCGAGTGTTAGCGTTACTGCAAGGCAGCTGTTCTGGTCATAAGACTCCCTTCGTGTCGTGTTTTGTGTTCTGGGATGGGGGTCTTATACTAACCTCCCAGGATACCTCCGTAGTGGCAAACAGAAGCGGTGGGTTGGGCCTCACACACCTCTAAACCGGTATCAGAACTACCAGTCAAACCTATCATATGCCTCAATGCTAGTGCACTAAGTGGAGCTCCTGCGTAATCTTGTGTGCTGGCGCACCAAACTCTATTTGGCTAAGTGCTAAACCACACTTGCTGAGTCAACGTATTGGTGTCGGTGCAACGAACCTCCAAAACCGAAGACCCACCACGTTATATCTTATGCACATGCAACACTAATATATTTTCCACCGAGCCAAAGCTCCCCGGACTATCCCGTCTGTCATAAGTACCTTTCGAGCCCTCGGCTTGCCGGGCTAACCTGCCCATTTCCACAACCACCGAGCCTACCGCTCGGGTAATCCCAATAAAATAACCTCCCGAGTTACCGGGGTGTGTGAAAGTGAATCACTAGTTATACTAGTTGCTCATAAACATTAATTATCCTTACAGTTTAGGTTAGCCTAGGACTACCCAAGGTATTCCCGGTGAAGGGCTCTCACATGGCACTAGGAACAATGATGGTAACTAAAGCCCATCGTTCTCTTTTGCAAGACACTTACTATTATTGGTTATTACCAAATTCCCGATCCCTTTTTAATACTATATTGGATCTAGCCCTAGTGCATTTTGACTCTCTCTCTCTCTCTACAGGAAAGTCGATCTTTCGTCGATCCCAAGCACCACCTAACACTAGCCAACCCAACATTCTCCTCATCATGACTCTTAATGAAGCTCACCTTTTCATCTTACCAAATCAGCATACCATTACTCCCAACTTTCTATGACCTTCCTACATGTTATCACGATTATGCAGTTTTACTATATGCAGACCAACCTAAACAATATGATGAGTATGGGGGGTGACCCCTTCAAATATTCTTCCAAATTCCCTAGAATTATTACTGGGGGTCTATCATGACATATGTAGACTAAGTCCAGACTTGTAATTTTCATAATTAGTTTAGCATTTATTAAATTTTCCCCAAAATTAGGTCATGGATGGTTTTGAACATGAAGTACTATATTTATTTAAGTTATGACCTTCCCAAAAATTATGATCACTATATGATTCCAAAATAACGGAGAATACTAAGTTTCACAAACTTTCATAAATGTAATAATCTATATATAATTAATTCAAGGTAATTTAGATAATTAGAGGTAATGAAGGGAGTACCACAATTCATAGTCCAAAAAATATAAAAAATTACCAGAGCTTTATTATGATCATAAAACATTACTAACTAAGTTTCATGCAATTCTAAGGTCAGCGGAAAATATATAAAAAATACTTTAATTAAGTCCATTAAAGTGCACTTTGTGAAGAAATATTCTTATAAACTCATCCAAATAACATGTAATAATTTTCTAGGCTTTATTATGACCTACGAAGTTCTCTGGCAAAGTAACACCATTTTCCAAGAAGATTTAGTATTTATTATCTATTTATCAAAATGAGGTGCACTAGTTCACTTTACACATGAAGTACTAAGAGGAGATACCTAACTATTCCAAATAATCTACTAGTGCCTACACATGGTATTTTATTAACTTTACCAGAGTTTCATATCATTATAAGACAATTAAACCACAATTACTCCAATATCATAAAAAAGGGCAAGGTGAAGTTTATACCTACAAGTATGAGCTACTATTATCTAAACATCCTATAATAAATTTTAGAGGTTAATATTACTATAAAATTACCCTTATCAAAATCTCATAAAGATCCAAAGTAATAGGACGCCTTATTTATTCCATAAGGTGTATAAACCTAATTAATTTCCAAGTGATTAAAGTGAGGTGCATGTGTCCAAATAACACCAAATTCCTTCCTAGATCATTTCATCATCCTAAGATCACATGGACTAAACACCAAGTCATACAAGGACATATCACCCCATGTCCTTCACAAATCCCCAAAGTTCAACCTTAGGGTTTGAACTAGGGTCCTAGGGAAAATCCACCCTAATCCATCCCAAACTCCATGTGAGGGTGTTTAATGTCATAACAAATCATTGGCCCAAGTTTCAACCTCTGTTGAGGTGATTTGGTCACTCAATACCTCAAGGGACATTTTAACCTAATTAACCCTTTTTGTCCTAGGCTAGGGTTTACCAAATTACAAAACAAATCTCCTCTAAAAGTAATGAAATTTTCTACAAATTCTTATATTGACCCCAAGGACCACTCACCAAAATTTGGGAGGATTTGGAGGTCATTAGACCTTTTAATTAAATCATAAATGAAAAATGAAATGATTTCCAAAACATATGGAAATTTTTTTCGAAAAATTCCCTTTTTTGGATATGTTATAGATCTATACATGAGAGAATCATGCTCCAAATTTCAAGTCAATTGGAGGTCAGGATTGATGGGGGCACCCCAAACAATATTTTATCAACCCTAAGTATAGACCTCACCAAAATGAGTGTTGTGGTCTGACCTGAACTCTATTTTGGTTCAAATTAATTTTGAATATAAACTAGAGCCACAAGGTTACAAGATTCATGTTAAACACTTTTTCTGAAAAGGCCCCTAAGTATTTTTAATTTAAATTTCAAAATTGGTGAATTTATGTGACAGAAATATACTTAAATTAAATTTAATATATTAGATCTTACACGGATCTTAAAGCAGATCAGACGGGTCCTGGCCTTCTTCTTCCTCCAGCTAACGGCCTAGATCTAGCCTACCTGGAGCAAACTCCAAGCCCAATTGAAGGCCCTCTAGCCACCTCCCCGGCCAACCACCGCCACCACCACCTTCGTTGAGGTGAGGGCTATCAGCCGGAGCTGGTTTGGCAGCCGGAGACAGTGGATTCCGGCAAACACGACAAATTCATTTTCACGAAAAACTAGTGGAAAATTTCCACTGGATCATGCTCGATTGAGCCCGATTCTTATCTCTAAAGATTCCTAAGATCTAACCCATGAAGGAGGAGTAGAGGAGGACCTGGTTTGCGGCTTGAAAGCGTGTACTTTGCCTCCTCTCCATTTTTGGACACCGAACTTTGGCTCCTCTACAACTGCACTACCAAGTGGCTTGAATTCTTCAGCTAAGTGGTGGGAAAGACTCCTCACAATCCACTGATGGTGTTTAAGGCCACAGTTGGGGAGAGGAAAGGCCATGGCAGTAATGGACATTAATGGCCATTGAAAGCTTATTTTGGCCATGACAATTCTCCTCCCCTAGTCACTTCCATGTCCGGGAAAACCCTTGGCCTTCTCCTAACTGGCCAGGGTAGATGATTCCAGCAAGAAAAGAGGGGCTATTGACCTTCCAAGCAATGAATACCCTTCTCTCTCATTTTCTCTCTCCTCCATTGAAGAGAAAATGGAGCTTTTCTCTCTCCTAGTCACCATGGCCAAAATTGGTGATTATCTCAGCCTAAAGGCACCCCACTAACCTATATTATTCATGGAAATAAGGTTAGCCTAAGGGAGATTGGGCTTGAGCTTGAGTTAGCCCCTTTTGAGCTAGTTTGACTTAATACTAGGGCGGAGTTGACCTTAGTCAAATTGACAATTTGGGTTGACCCCAATGGGTTATTGGTGACCCATTGGCCTCCCCTAAGGTTTAGGAAGACTTGGGTAGGGTTGGTTGGGCACCTTGGTGGTCACTTGACCCTTAGTTAGAGCACTTTGACCTTTTTAGGGATAGGGTTGACTTGGGTCAACCTAGCCTCTTTGGTTGATCCTAATGGGTCTTTGGTGACCCATTGGCCTCCCATAGAGCTTGGGAAAGTCTAGGCGGGTCCCTTTGGCTAAGGGTAGGTCAATTGGCCATGGGTGAACTTAATTTGACCTAATTAGGGTTTTTGTTGACTTTGGTCAACTTGACCTTTTTGGTTGACACTAGTGGGTCCCTATGGCTTTAATGGACCCTCTAATAGGTTAGTGATGTTGTGGTGGAGTCATGGAGTCATGGTGAAGCCCTATGGTCATCCCTAAGCTAGTAATTGGAATTCTACTATTTGTAGATGAAGGTGGTGCACACCCTAATTCCCATGTTCACCCAAACCCTTTAGGGTTTCTTATGGTTTTGTCATGACCCAGTCATGACAAAACCATCCTAGGAGTCTAGAAGTCTGAGGGATGTTACATCGTGCATAGACACTACAGATTGTAAGTGGTTGTTTATTTATTTATAGAAAATTTCAATGCCCGCGGGTTCTGACTTTTGAGACTTACAACTGTTCTAGTGGTTCCGGCAGAAAGGTCCTATAAGACTCTTGGAGAGTTCTTAACCTCCAATGATATGAGGAAGGCCATTAGTTTAAGGAGACCCAAACCTCTACGCATGTCTGTGGCCACTCAAAGGGATCATGCAAAATCCCCTCCTGGCTGAAATTAGAGGTTGGCGTGGATTACCACGGAGGGCATGCGAGATCCACCCCCAGATTCTGGAGACTTAACGAACATGCTTGACGGTCCACTAATGCTTCGAGAAGAGGGTGTGGTCACCCTGAGCACAAGCCTGACCTTTTGGAGAGAAAAGTAGGGGATGACCTCGCATGCGCTGATGGTTTTCTCTACAATTATCGGTGAGGATGAAAATGAAGAGATGCGGAATATGACAATGGACCAGCTAGCCAAGAGGGCGGTCACGGTCTCCTTAAGGTCATTGGCATACCATAACGCCTCCTAGTGGTCCTTATAGTAGACGCGACATGCCTTGGGGAAATCCCAGGGATGTTTTTCACCTGCAAATCAAATTAAGGGTTACTTCAAAAGAATATTGATAATTTGTTTTGTTGTCTAAACTATTAGGGTATATTTTCTTATTTTAATGCGCTACTCATGTCTTGTAAGCTTATTTTTTATCTTCCTTATGTATATATTATTACCGCTAATGTTTTCTTGTCTTTTTACAGGTTTCTAGAATTTTGGCCAAAAATGCCCTAACACGCCCCCCTGACACGCCGTCATTGGACGTGTCACAGGGCGTGTTACCTGATCCCAAGGAAGTTTGCTGCTAGAGCCAACATAACGAGAAAAACCGTTGTCACGCCCCCCTGACACGCCATCCCTGGGCGTGTCATGGGGCGTGTCGCCCACATCCCGAAACCTGCTGCCCCATTTAAAGATTTTCTCCCCTGCACGCCAATAGTGCTGACTGTAACACCTCCCCTGTAAAGACCATATAATATGGGTCCGGCCGGGGCCCCACAACATACGGACGCCACAGCTTTAGTATTAAAAGATGATATGAAAACTACCCAATCTCAAAACTCCAGACAAACACAGCGGAAACAGAACAAACCGACAGAAGTTATCCACTAACGATAGAGTATCAAATGGCCTTAAGGCCTTACACAATAATAGTCCAAAACATATCAATGTGCCAAGCACTCCTAGGCTACCTCGGCATGCAAGCCGGACATAAACATAACAAAAGTAGCAAACATAAAAGGAGAAACCAAGCACAGCAACACTTCATGAGGCTTAGGGCTTTTCGCCCGGCGCGCTAGCTCCTGCATGCGATCCTTGCCCTGTAAGGATTTGAAGTAACGTGGGTCAGCAAAGGCTGACCTCTACTGTGTAACAAACACATCTCCTCCCGGCCGTCCCTATCGGACCCCGGGGTACCACTCCACCTGCAAGTTAGCACTTCGTATACCAAAAGAGCAAATATATTAAAGCGGTAAAATAGGCTTGGATGTCTCATACAGCATACATGTTCTCTATGTTTCGTACAAGGTGAAAGGGCCTACTATGCAGCATGAATGCAACCCGGGTTTCACCCAAGGCGCCCTAGTTCGTATGCATCTAGCACAACATCAAACACTGGGTACTTCCGTTTCCCCATTGGCTTAAAGCCGCAAACACAAGGGAACCACCATGTCCCTAACGGCACACACGCCGTCACACGGAACCTTGCAAAGGCCCCACCCGCACAACGGTCATATACCCCGGGGCTTGCCCGCACATTCTGACTTCGCACGTCAGGGTTCCGTCTCACACTGACCGATTCTAAGAAGCCTTGTTAGACCCCACCCGCTCATGGCCACATTGCTCGGGCTTGTCCTCCGCTCGACATTCTTGTCAGTCCACAGAAGGGGCTAGTCTCGCCAGGACACTTCCCCCACATGACTTGCGCGCCACGGGATAGCCAGCCGACCACGGAGACATAGCTGCGCCTTAGCACAGCACAAACAAAGGTTTCCCCACCCCAATCGCCATTCGCACCGTGTCTTTCCCGTGCTCCAAGGAAACCATCTACCGCACAAAGCGGAGCTAACCTCGTCCGGTTCCGACTACGAGTACTCACTCAATATGAGGGGGAAAACGCATACATACAACGGCATATTGTCGCTGCGGATTTCTATCGAAACCCCAAAACTCGCTATGCAACATCACCGGGTCGGACCAACAATCGCGACCACGGCTTCACCCACAATGCCTAATCCGCTAACGGAGCGGATCTCTAATGCAAAGCATGCCGGGATGAGCATACTCAACCCGGAGGTCCTCTTGAACCTAGGCTACACGAATCCCTCTCATTTGAGAGATTCAGTGCTCAAAATACGAAAGGAAGGGGATGATATTCATGCATACTAAATCCTAAAAACCGAGAGGAGAAGCGTCGTTACCTTCCGTCCCCTCTTCCTAGCCATGGAGAAGATTTGCTCGGTTGAAAACCACCGCAACGCTCCCACCTTCGCGGATCTGAACTCCGCTCGCGAAATGGAGCTCCGAATCTCCACCAGCCGCCGGAGTTGACCTCCTTCTTCCTCCTCCAAGCTCTCCCTTCTCTCTAGGTTTTAGAGAGAGAGTGCCCAAGTGAAATAAGGGTTTCAAAACCCTATTCCCGGCTAAAACCACCCAGGAGCAGCCCCCCACCGTCGGATCCAAAGCCAAGGAAACGAACGGCCAGGATTAGATCTGAAATCCCAAAAACTGGGCCGAACACGGGTTCACACACGGCCGTGTGCCTGGCCGTGTAGCTCATTCGCCATCTCGACCAAAATTGAAAACCAGCAACACAGCATGTGACACGGCCTCCGACACGCCCGTGTCGCCTGCGACACGCCCGTGTCGGGACCCGTGTCACGGCCCCCGTGTGCAATTTATCAACACTTCGCAGTCAGAGAGGTACACGGCTTGGTGACACGGCATCAGATACGCCCGTGTCCAACTAGACACGCCCGTGTTCGTGCCCGTGTCATTACCCGTGTACCCAACCGCACAGCCCAGGTGTGACACGGCCTGGGACACGCCCGTGTCCTAGGCTGTGTTCCACCACACGACCATCGTCGACCTGAACTGGTCGACTACACGGCCCGAGCTCGACACGCCCGACATGGCCTCCGACACGCCCGTGTCGGGGCCCGTGTCACCTGCACCAAAAACTTGTCTTGGCCAAATTCGATCCCCGTCGCTCCTACAACAATTTGGTGTGTTACAATTCTACCCCCTTAAAGAATTTCATCCACGAAATTAATAAAGGAAAAACAGGACTTAACGTAAAACAGTACCTGAGCGGAACAATTCCGGGTACTCCTCGAGCATAGTCTGCTCCCGTTCCCAAGAGAGCTCCTCACGCCCGCAATTATCCCACCGGACCTTTACGAGTCTGACCTCCTTGTTCCGCAATTGCCGAACCTCTGAGTCTTCTATCCCGACTGGACGAACTCGCGTCCCCAAGTCTTCCTCTACCGGCACCGCCGTCGGCTCAATCACCACGCTGGCTTCTAACAACGCTTTCCTCAGGACGGAGACGTGAAAAACGTCATGCAATCCACTTAGCTCTGTGGACAACGCCAACCGGTACGCTGCCTCTCCCACTCGCTTGATGACCTTGAATGGTCCCAAAAATCTCGTACTCAGCTTCTTGAGTCGTCAAATTCGCGAAACGCCTTTGAACGGCTTGATCTTAAGATACACCCAGTCGCCCACAGCGAATTCCACATGCCTGTGGCGAGCATTGAAATACTTCGACTGTCGATCTTGAGCTACCTTCATGCGCTCTTGGATGGTCCGCACCAACTCACTAGCGTCGGCTACCACTTCTTTCCCCAAAAGCTTGGTGTCTCCCGCCTCTATCCAAGACATCGGTGTTCGACACCGCCTCCCATACAGAGCTTCGTATGGCGCCATCTTGATACTAGCTTGGTAACTATTGTTATACGCAAACTCCACCATGAAGAGGTGATCCTCCCACTTCTTGCCGAAGTCGAGAGTACACATCCTTAGCATATCTTCCAAAGTACAGTTCGTTCTCTCAGTTTGCCCATCGGTTTGAGGATGAAAAGCCGTACTGAACTTGAGTTTTTTGCCCAAGCTCTTCTGCACCAACCGCCAATCCTTAGACGTGAAACGTCCATCCCGGTCGCTGACTATACTCTTCGGAATCCCATGGAGTCGTACAATATTGAGGACGTACAACTCCACCAACTTTTCCACACCGTCCTCCTTCCGGTTTGGGATGAAATGTGCCACTTTGGTCAAGCGGTCCACAATCACCCAAATGGCATCATTACCCTGTTGCGATCTAGGCAACCCATGCACAAAATCCATGGAGATGTCATCAAATTTCCATTCGGGGATTGGAAGAGGCTTCAAGAACCCGCCCGGCTTCTGACATTTGGCCTTCACCAAGGCACATGTTTGGCACCGACTCACACACAAAGCCACGTCCCGCTTCATCCCAGGACACCAATAGGACTTCTTCAAGTCCAAGTACATCTTTGTACTACCCGGGTGAATGGAGTACTTAGTGAAGTGGGCCTCAAACATCAACTCCTCGCGGAGCTTGCCGAACTGCGGTACACAAATCCTTCCGCCCTTCCTCAGAATCCCATCACCCATCTCCCAGGCGCTACCCTCACCCTTTAGAGCTTCCTCCACGAAAGATTGGAACTCCGCATCTACACGGGTCGCTTCCCGAATACGATCGCATAAGTCACTCTGCATCTCCATCCAATTTAGTCGAGCCACGCTAGACTCACCTCTTGCCACACATTCCAAACCAAGGGACACCCAGTCCCGCCTTAACCGCTCATCGTGAGCTTCAATCCAATTTCCTTGCCCCGAGTATTTCCTACTCAAAGCATCTGCCACCACATTGGCTTTCCCTGGCGTGTACTGAATCGCCACCTCGTAGTCCCCCAGGAACTCGACCCACCTACGCTGCCGCATATTTAGGTCCTTATGATCTAGGAGATACTTCAGACTCTTGTGGTCCGTGAAGATCTCCACCTTTGCACCATAAACGTAGTGCCTCCACAACTTCAACGCAAAAATTACCGCCGCCAACTCCAAATCATGGACGGGGTAATTTATCTCATGAGGCTTCAGCTGCCTCGACCCAAAAGCTATCACACTACCATGTTGTACCAACACGCACCCTAAACCGCATCCGGATGCGTCGCTGAAAATCTGGAACCCTTCGGTCCCCTTTGGCAGACTTAGGATCGGCGCCGTCATTAGCCTTTCCTTCAGGGTTTCAAACGCCTCATTACACTCTTGAGTCCATACAAATTTCTGATCCTTGCGAGTTAGTGAAGTGAGGGGTAGAGCTATCCGCGAAAAGTTTTCCACAAACCTTCGGTAATACCCGGCTAGTCCAAGAAAACTTCGGACTTCCGCCACGGTCCTCAAAAATGGCCACTCTCTGATGGCTTCTACTTTCGTTGGATCCACCGCCACCCCATCCCCACTAATCACATGGCCTAGAAATGCCACTTTCTCCAACCAGAACTCGCACTTGGAGAACTTCGCATAAAGCTGGTTCCCTCTCAATACTTGCAACACTGTCCGCAAGTGCGACTCGTGCTCCGCTTCCGACTTGGAATACACCAAAATATCATCGATAAAGACGACTACGAACCAGTCCAAATATTCGCGAAACACTCGGTTCATCAAGTCCATGAACACAGACGGCGCGTTCGTTAGCCCGAACGGCATCACCGAGAACTCAAAATGACCATACCTCGTACCAAACGCGGTCTTGGGTATGTCCTCGTCACGAATCCGCAACTGATAATATCCGGACTTCAGGTCCAACTTGGAGTACACCACCGACCCCACCAACTGGTCGAAGAGATCGTCTATCCGAGGGATCGGATACTTATTCTTGACAGTCAATTTGTTCAACTCTCGGTAGTCTATGCACAGACGCATACTACCGTCCTTTTTCTTTACGAATAACACCGGAGCACTCAACGGTGAAGAGCTGGGCCTGATATACCCTTGCTCCAAAAGCTCCTGCAACTGAACCTTGAGCTCGGCCAACTCCTTTGGTGCCATCCTGAAGGGTGGACGCGACACTGGTCTAGCCTCGGGCACCAACTCGATGGAGAAATCAATCTCCCGCCGAGGAGGTGCTCCCGGTAACTCCTCAGGAAAAACATCTCCAAACTCCGCCACCACGGGCACTTCTCCTAGAGACAGCCTGGAGAGGATAACCTCCAACAATGCTACTAGAGCTACACCTCCCTGGTTAACAGCTCGCACTAACTGAAGTGCCGAAACTAGGGAACAGGCCACTCCATGCAGACCTTCAAACTTGACTTCCGCTTGCCCCACGCCCCTCAGGGTTACCACCTTGGACAAACAGTCGATACTGGCACGCTGCTCCGCTAGCCAATCCATCCCCAAAATCACATCGAACTCGGACAACGGCAAGATCGCCGCTACCAATAAGAAGTCGACTCCCTCAAGACTCCAACAAATCCGGCCTCTAGCCCTGGTAGTCATAGATGACCCATTGGGCATGCGCACTTTCAACTCGGAGTCCGTCGAGAAAGACTCCACTCCGATCCTCCGGATAAAGCCTTCCGCAAGGAAGGAGTGCGACGCTCCCGTATCAAAGAGTACCCTAGCGGGGTACCCAGATACCATTACAAAGCCTACACACATGCAACAAACATAAAGGCTTGAAAGACAGGAATCTAAGGTGCAGGTTGAACTCTCGTACCTGTCACCACATCGGGTTGACGGATTGCTTCTTGTTGCCCAAGGTTGTAGGCCCTTGGCTGCACTGGTTGAAACCGAGAAGCACTCGACTCCGCCATCTTCCCTTTCTCTGCGGCACTGGGGCCGGAGCGCACAGTTTGCTCCTGCCTTGGCTCTTGCTCAGTGCCCCTTGGGTACAAAATCTTGCTATGTGGCCCGGCTTGCCACAACTATAGCACGTCTGAGGGCCCTTAGAGCGTGACCCTCCGGACGTCCAATTACTTTTCTCGCCCGACTTATATGGGGAAGGCTTCTTCTTCCATCGGCTCCCTTCCGCCTTTCCATGTGACTGGGCAGGCTTCTTCTCCTCCCCCTGCTTGGGTGTGAAACCCTTGCGACGCTGGGATCGCTGCATGTCACTCTCCAAAATTCGGGCCGCCTCCACCAATTCGTTGAAACCCGCACGTTTCATCGATATGAGGGGTTGTCTTAGGTTCTCCCTCAATCCATGGTAGAAGAGATTGTCCCTCTCTTCATCGTCTGCCATGGTCGTCCCTGCATAACGACCCAAGCGAGTAAATTCCTGAACATACTCATCCACTGACTTGTCTCGCTGCACCAGATGTAGGAACTGCCTCTGGAGGGCTAACCTCGTTGAGGCGGGTATGTACTTCTTCAGGAAGGCATTCCCAAACTCCTCGATGGATGGTGTGCATCCTAGAAACTGCCGGCCACTGTGGCTCACCCACCATAACTTGGCATCTCCCTCCAATATAAAGGCTGCGAACTCTGCCTTTTTCTCATCTGACACCTCTGCCGCCCTCAGAAGCTCCTGAATTCTAGCCCACCAATCCTCTGCATCTGTGGGTGTGCCGGTTCCCTTGAAGGTTGGAGGGTGGAAACTCAGAAAGTACTTCATTTGCCGGTCCCCATGCCCGACAACCACTCTCTCGGCCTGTGGCTCTGCCCGCCTGGCTTCCTCAACCTGCACGGTCGCTGCCGTGTTCGGGGTAGCAGGAGTTGCTACCTGAGCAACGGGAGCTGCTACCTGAGCTGTCGCTGCAGCTTGGGCCGCCACCATCGCTTCTGCAAGCATACGACAGAAGTCGGCCGGTGTGACCCCCATCCCTAGCGGACCTTGCGCAGTCGCATTACTTGCCGAGAGCTCTTCTCTTGGCCTCGAGGTCCCAGCCTCATTGCTTGCACTCTAAACACAAATCAGTCTCTAATCGCAAGACTCGAACACCAGGACACTCATGGTCCTGCGATACTCCTATGTGGATAACTTCTTATACGCGACTCGACTTATACTTTCGACCGCGAAACTTCTCGTTGGAACGCGAACCTCCCTCTGATACCAAATTGTAACACCTCCCCTGTAAAGACCATATAATATGGGTCCGGCCGGGGCCCCACAACATACGGACGCCACAGCTTTAGTATTAAAAGATGATATGAAAACTACCCAATCTCAAAACTCTAGACAAACACAGCGAAAACAGAACAAACCGACAGAAGTTATCCACTAACGATAGAGTATCAAATGGCCTTAAGGCCTTACACAATAATAGTCCAAAACATATCAATGTGCCAAGCACTCCTAGGCTACCTCGGCATGCAAGCCGGACATAAACATAACAAAAGTAGCAAACATAAAAAGAGAAACCAAGCACAGCAACACTTCATGAGGCTTAGGGCTTTTCGCCCGGCGCGCTAGCTCCTGCATGCGATCCTTGCCCTGTAAGGATTTGAAGTAACGTGGGTCAGCAAAGGCTGACCTCTACTGTGTAACAAACACATCTCCTCCCGGCCGTCCCTATCGGACCCCGGGGTACCACTCCACCTGCAAGTTAGCACTTCGTATACCAAAAGAGCAAATATATTAAAGCGGTAAAACAGGCTTGGATGTCTCATACAGCATACATGTTCTCTATGTTTTGTACAAGGTGAAAGGGCCTACTATGCAGCATGAATGCAACCCGGGTTTCACCCAAGGCGCCCTAGTTCGTATGCATCTAGCACAACATCAAACACTGGGTACTTCCGTTTCCCCATTGGCTTAAAGCCGCAAACACAAGGGAACCACCATGCCCTAACGGCACACACGCCGTCACACAGAACCTTGCAAAGGCCCCACCCGCACAAGGGTCATATACCCCGGGGCTTGCCCGCACATTCTGACTTCGCACGTCAGGATTCCGTCTCACAATGACCGATTCTAAGAAGCCTTGCTGGACCCCACCCGCTCATGGCCACATTGCCCGGGCTTGTCCTCCGCTCGACATTCTCATCAGTCCATAGAAGGGGCTAGTCTCGCCGGGACACTTCCCCCACATGACTTGCGTGCCACGGGATAGCCAGCCGACCACGGAGACATAGCCGCGCCTTAGCACAGCACAAACAAAGGTTTCCCCACCCCAATCGCCACTCGCACCGTGTCTTTCTCGTGCTCCAAGGAAACCATCTACCGCACAAAGCGGAGCTAACCTCATCCGGTTCCGACTACGAGTACTCACTCAAATATGAGGGGGAAAACGCATACATACAACGGCGTATTGCCGCTGCGGATTTCTATCGAAACCCCAAAACTCGCTATGCAACATCACCGGGTCGGACCAACAATCGCGACCACGGCTTCACCCACAATGCCTAATCCGCTAACGGAGTGGATCTCTAATGCAAAGCATGCCGGGATGAGCATACTCAACCCGGAGGTCCTCTTGAACCTAGGCTACACGAATCCCTCTCATTTGAGAGATTCGGTGCTCAAAATACGAAAGGAAGGGGATGCTATTCATGCATCCTAAATCCTAAAAACCGAGAGGAGAAGCGTCGTTACCTTCCGTCCCCTCTTCCTAGCCATGTAGAAGATTTGCTCGGTTGAAAACCACCGCAACGCTCCCACCTTCGCGGATCTGAACTCCGCTCGCAAAACGGAGCTCCGAATCTCCACCGGCCGCCGGAGTTGACCCCCTTCTTCCTCCTCCAAGCTCTCCCTTCTCTCTAGGTTTTAGAGAGAGAGTGCCCAAGTGAAATAGGGGTTTCAAAACCCTATTCCCGGCTAAAACCACCCAGGAGCAGCCCCCCACCGTCGGATCCAAAGCCAAGGAAACGAACGGCCAGGATTAGATCTGAAATCCCAAAAACTGGGCCGAACACGGGTTCACACACGGCCGTGTAGCTCATTCGCCGTCTCGACCAAAATTGAAAACCAGCAACACGGCATGTGACACGGCCTCCGACACGCCCGTGTCGCCTGCGACACGCCCGTGTCGGGACCCGTGTCACGCCCCCCGTGTGCAATTTATCAACACTTCGCAGTCGGAGAGGTACACGGCTTGGTGACACGTCATCAGACACGCCCGTGTCCAACTAGACACGCCCGTGTTCGTGCTCGTGTCATTACCCGTGTACCCAACCGCACAGCCCAGGTGTGACACGGCCTGGGACACGCCCGTGTCCTAGGCCGTGTTCCACCACACGACCATCGTTGACCTGAACTGTTCGACTACACGGCCCGAGCTCGACACGCCCGACACGGCTTCCGACACGCCCGTGTCGTGGCCCGTGTCACCTGCACCAAAAACTTGTCTTGGCCTAATTCGATCCCCGTCGCTCCTACAACAATTTGGGGTGTTACACTGACACGCCCCCCCCCCCCCCCGACACGGGCGTGTCCCTGGCTGTGTTCAACCTTTTTCTAAGACTAACGGATTTCTGACCAATGATTTTGATATTACGTGTCTTACACACACCCCTATACGGGCGTGACCCAGGGCATGTCCACCATCGTACAGAAGCAATCATCCTTACCGCTAGAATCCAAAGCCCGAGGTCAACCCCGTACCTGTCATGCCCCCTGACACGCCCTCTCTGGGCGTGTCACAGGGCGTGACCAACACGAGAATTTTTCCTATGAATTAAGTGGTACCCCCTTGTGTCCAGGAAAGTTGGTTTGAGAGGGGAGGTGTTGCCCTTTTGTTTCCTAGTCTTTGTTATGCTTTTCCTCTCCCTCTCTCTCTTTCTCTTTTTAGCTTTTCTTAATTCTAGCTTAGTGCTCATTTTGTATTAGCTTTTGTAATAGCTTTAGTAGCTTAATGTAATGCTAGTTTAGGTTTTCAATTTCATTGCAAGTGTAATTTTCTTTTCCAAGTTGTAGCTCTGTTTAATATTAATATAAGTGCCCTTTGTTTACTTTGTGTTCTTAATGCTTTTCTACTCATCACTCCTCCTCCACTTAGCAATAATTAACTAATCTTCCTTGTACTCGATCTTGATGATCTGAGGTTCGAGTTGATTAAGTTATGATGCTTTGAATTTACCTTTTCTTTTTAGGGTTTAGGCCTTTGAATTACTCTTGATTTTTCATGTTTGGAGTTATATCATCGATATATAATTTCCATTTATGTTTTCACTCTTAGCAAGCCGAGAGGCTCGTAGTTTGAAGTGAACACTCAAGAGTAAAGAGAGTTGCATGCACCCCTCGAGAGAGGCAGACGTCCAAATCTCCCGGATTTGGGTGAAATCCAATAGTGGGGCTCATCGCGTAAAGCGAGCTTTAGGCCTCTGATTTGGACGAAAGTTGGTCGGGCAATACTAAACTCAGTTGGGCACGACTTCGAGAGAAGCGTGTTCAAGCTTTAGGAACATCCACGGTCAAAGACCTTTACCCTATTAAGTTAGGTTTTCTATCGCATTTTTAATCAACTCTTGCTGAGGTGATTCTCGATCCAGTGCTTTTCCATTTCATTATTCCAACCCTTCGTTATAATCGTTTTTATTATCTCTCTATTAAACTACATTTATTTTTTCTTTTTAGTGTAATATTTTCTTTCTTAAGTGCATTTAGTTTTCTCTTAGCAAACCCTAAAATGATCCTTCAAAAAAATAGTTTTTCGTGTGAGTAGGTTTACTCAACAGTTCCCAGATTTCAATACGACACTTGTGTCCCCTAGCTACAGTTCGATAGGTATACTTGTCTAGTTGGATTGCTAGTTCGGCTCTCTTTTCTCAAGCGGAAAGCGATCACCAAATATTAACTTTATTCCTCATACCTTTAGTGTCACCTTCTGATAGTATTTTTTTCCTTCGCTAGGCGAGCCTGACCACATGCAATTATGAGTTCGATTTATATATGAATTTTCGGAATCATTTGGGCTCGTTTTTACTCACTTGCACTTCACTTCAGATCATTACCACTCATATATACTTAGTTTTGTATTCACACACATAGTGCAAATTTTGCCCATTATGGTGTGCAATTGTGCTCTTTTTTGTTGGGTGGTAAGTACATGGTGCTCCCCGTTGCTTGTTTTTGTCTGTATTATAGTTTTGGACACGCCGGGGTAGATCCAAATCCCTTGATTGAAATCTATGTATTTCACATGGTCGTGCATTTTGCGCACATGAATTTCGCTTGTTCATTATCTTTTGTCAACTTGATCGTCTTGATCTCCTATCGACTATATCGTCTTGATCACTTATTGCATGACTGTGTGAAATTCCTTCGCACATGGGCTTTTTTGTATGTGCGTGTTCTTTGAGCTGAAAATCAGTGCTCTACTGCTGCTCGTGCATTTTGGTCATGCACGATATATTTTGACCGTATGAGAAAAAATCGCACAAGCGACCTTCTTTGTTTGATTTTTTTTTATATTTTTTATTGGTCGTGTGCTTCCTTCATATATGGTTGAATTCAACCGTGCGAGAAGAAAATTGCACAAGTTGTTGCTTGGCCTAAAGATATTATGTTCTATTGCGGCCCGGATGTTTTGTTCTCTCACGGTTGTTGCAATCATGCATGAGGAAAATTGCACGGGCATACCCTATAAAATCACCCTCCCGGAACATAAGATACGGCCGAGAGAGAAGTTTTTTGCCCAGAACAGCCACCTTACAGTAGCATTGATAAAGAAAATATAGAATTGGTGTTGAGAGAAGAAGAGGGGTTGGAAATTTGGTTGATAATATTCTACGATTCTATATCGGATGAAGGCAAGTATACCTTATCGTTTATAGTATAGGATATTGATGTTAATTATCAAGGTCGTATTTCTTGGGGTGGATTGATTACTTCTACTTTGAGGAATTACTATTATTTTATCAAATGATTGTTTGGGTTGATTTAATTAACTAAATTGCACGTTATAAAACGGGTTAAAATTTATGGGGAAAAGATCAGTACTTGATTTTGAATTACTTTGGCATAAGTTAATAAAAATGAAATAACAAAATAAATCTTAATAAAGTAAAATGCAACTTGACCATGGGGGTTCCCAATGATTGAACATGCTCCTCTCAGATAAGTGCCCAACTGAGTTTAGGAAGATCCGATCGAACTCGCGTCCCATATTAGGATGCCTAAAGCTCGCCTTAACTGGTGAACCCCGCTATTGGGTTTGACTCCAATTTGGGAGATTTACGTCATTTTATCTCGAGAGCTGCGTGCAACTCTCTTTACTCTTGGGTGATCAATTAAAACTATGAGCCTCTCGGCTAGCTAAGAACGAAAACCTAAGTGGAGACTATATATTGATAATATAGTCCCACTATATTTAAATCAAGAGTAAATCTAAGGCTAGTACTTTAAAAAGAAAAAGAAAGCTAAAGCATCATAACTTGATCAACTCATCCTCAAATCATCACAATCGAATACTAATGAGGATTTAGTTACTCATGGTTGAAGGGTAAGAGAGAAATAGTTAGTAGAAATTCATGAAAAGTAATTATGAAAGGAAGATAAAGAGAGGCTTTTTTATTAAAACAGAATGAGTTACAAGTTGAAATAAAAACTACAATTGCATGAAATAAAGACTAGTGACGTACTAATCCCACACTATTAAAAGAAATTACAAGTTTATTGCAAAAGTTACACATGAATAACTTCAAATGAGAGAGAGAAAAAGAGCGAATATAAGAACATAAACATGAAAAAAAACAAGTAACAGCACACAAACTCTCAACTAATCTCAACTAATCTACTTATAAATTGCTCTCAATCTGCTCTAATCTTGTCTGGAAAACTTGGAGCTTGCTGGTATTTATAGAAAAGTTTTTGGGAGGTACACGCCCCCTTACATGCCCGTTGAAATTCTTTAATTCAAGGATAGTTAAATCACCTAGAGGGGGGGTGAATAGGTTATTAGTCTCTTTTCAAGTTCTTTTATGTTTCTTCTTTAAGTGTTTTGGCTTTTAGTTTTCTTATGCTTTTAGGATGTACACAACCTGCATAAAGAAAACAACACAAAAAAGCACACAGTGACTTATAGTGGTTCCTTAACTAGGGTGCATCCACTTTCCCTCCCACCTATCCACCTATCTTGTTGGACTAGGCACTTCTCCAAAACTTGCTCCAAAGAGCATATACCTCAAATCCCCAGGATCTCTAAGTCTCCTCCAAGACTTAATTCTCAGCCACAAGGGACTACAACTCAGTAGTAAGCAGACCACGTACCCCAAGTGTTAAGCCCTACACTCAGGCTGGGAGGACAGACCTACCTCAGATCCACTAAGTGTAACGTCTCCATCCGTTAAATGAAAAATAATAGAGGGTCCGGCCAGGCCCCACACCATAGTTCACAAACAGGCGGAAAGGTTACAGATTAATACCAAAAACTATTCGCATCCTAACTCAGAGCATGCTAACGGAAGCTTTAAGGATATTTGAACTCAACTCAATTGAATGTCCACAATATATAAAACACAATTTTTATATAACAATACAGGAATGTCTCTTTATACATACATAAAAGTTGGCCTTACGGCCTTATAGTTAACCTTCACAAGTGTGGATTACATACATCGGCACGCAGGCCGGCCACATATGAAAACAGTAAAGTTTTCTTCATTCGGACTTCGAGGGCCAGTAGCAGCAGTAAGGGCTTCAGCCAGCTATTTCCTGCTTGGCTCTCCAGCACCTGCATGGGGACAATACACCGCAATGGTGGTAAACAAGGCAACGGTCAGCATTTAGCAGACCAATTTATAACAACCCTACCCCTTTCCCAGGGCAGTGGTATTCCTTCCCTGCATGCATAGCATTTTCACAAGCAAATATATCACAAGATGTGCACTCATGCACAATCAATATATCACAAACGTCGACCACGCAGCCCGGCGCTCCGTGCACTCAGGGCACATTATCGGTGTACTAGAAAACCAGGGTCCCACCACCATTCTCAGGTCTCAAACTCAATGGTAAACTTTGAGCATTCATGCTCCACGGCCTACGGCTGGAGACTTTAGTCTTGATGACTAACAGCCCAAGACTCTCATTATGTGATCCTAACGAAGCCAATAATTAGGCACTCAAGTTAGACAACCATAACGCGGATACAGTTCAACCCTTTCTCGTTGCTCAAACCGCCAGTTCAATGTCTAGACTGACGCGGGTTGGCTTCCCCTTGTCCATTCGGCTCACCAGCCTTTAAGAGCGCATAGCTCACAATAGCAACAACGTCACCGAAGGACTTGCTTCACAATCAAGGCGGGAGTCAATGTCAGCATTTGTCACGATCGCTTGGCGGGGTCAACAGAAGCTCTCTTTCTGCGCCCAAACTCAACCCAAACCCTGCAACTTCCTGCAGTGCTAGCGTATAACACACAACTTCAAGGGTATTTTCCTAGAACTTCATTCCAATACTTCCTGTTACTCCACTTTACAAGCACAACCCACTGACTCCACAAAATACTCATTTATACGCGGAGTCTTCTCCAGTGCGCAAAATAAAACATCACCAATCCAGACCAACAATTCCGGATGGGCTTCACACAACATGTCTATTCCGTACTACATATTTACGGATCTATATGCAAGACTTTTGGGGGATTTCAAGAATCAACCCAACGGAAATTCCTCAACATTCCATCTTTTGGTGGGGGAAATCCATGAACATGCCAAAATAAGGACTTCACATGTCTAAGGAGTAAGATTGTTACCCTTGACATTCTCTTCGGATCCATGATACAAATTTTTTATGCGAACGGAAATGAGCGCCTTACTTTCCCCTTCGCGAATCTAGCTTCAGATCTTGATTCCAGTCACAATATAAACTCCAGCAACTTCAGCAAGCCCTAACTGAGTTCTCAACTTCATAAGTGGAACACAAGGAAGAGAGAAAGAGAAAAGGAAATAATAATTTCCAAATTCTAACCCCTCTGTATAAGTGGTCTCTAGTTTAACCCCAGCCACATGATAAACTCATCAAAACGCAGCAACGGATCAGGTTTAGGCTGAAAAATTACCCACCGCCTACTAGCTGCTCACCAGTCATCTGACACGAGTCACCGCTTGGCCATAACCTCATTTTTCAGCAGATCATCGAACAGGGCTGATAACAGGCCAAAATCATCAAGCTATGCTCGACGATCTTCATCGAGCTCCGCTCACTAATCTTCGTCGAGCTCCGCTCGACAATCTTCATCAAGCTCTGCTTGACAATCTTTGTTGAGCCCAAGTCGACTAAAATCCTGTTCTCTCCAACTGCTTTTTGGGGTGTTACAATCCTCCCCTCCTTACAGAAATTCCGTCCCGAAATTTACATACAGCACCCATAATACAGTAACAAGTTTGTTATATCGTACATTTTCTTCAACAAAAAATGTTACAATATTTTTAAACAAATAATTCGAGAAATTCAACACGCATGGTTTGCTCCCGCTCCCATGTTAACTCCTTCCCGCCAAGTTGTCCCACCGGACCTTTACCATCCCAATTGTCTTATTTTGCAGCTGCTTATCTGCTTTATCCTCGATCCGAATGGTTCAAACCATCGTCGTTAGCCCAGACTCGACCGGTACGCGATCAGTCGCAATTAGTTGATTTTGATATTTCATGGCTTTTCGAAGTACTGATATGCGGAACACATCTTATAATCCACTTAATTCTATCGAAAGAGCTAGCCGATAGGCAACTTCTCCAACTCGCTCCACCACTTCAAACGGACCAAGATACCCCGGACTTAACTTTTTCATGTGCCGAATCCTGGACACGCCTTTGAATGGCTTGATTTTTAAATATATCCAATCGCCCACTGCGAATTCCACGTTCCAATGCCTGGCGTTATAGTACTTTACCTGCCTATCTTGGGCTATCAGTAGCCTCTCCCGTATTGAGCGTATCGTCGAATTAGCCTCTTCGACTTCCTTACGTTTATATAATTTTGACTCGCCTGTTTCCGCCCAAGCTAACGGTGTACGACACTTTCTACCATATAATGCTTCAAAGGGCATCATCTGTATACTAGCTTGATAGCTATTATTATAGGCGAACTCAATCATATAGAGATGGTCTTCCCACCACTTCCCAAAATCCAAGGCGCACATTCGAAGCATGTCCTCCATCGTTCTGTTGGTCCTCTCAGTCTGGTCATCCGTTTGTGGATGAAAGGTCATATTGTACATTAATTTTGTCCCCAACAACTGATGGATTAGCCTTAAATCATTCGACATGAAGCGCCCGTCTCGATCACTTACGATGTTATGGGGCACACCGTACAATCGTACTATTTGCTCAACATAAAGCTTAGCCAATACTTTCACTAAATCGTCACTCTTGTTCGAAATAAAGTGAACCACTTTAGTCCACCGGTCTATGATCGCCCAAATCGAATCGTTACCGTGTTGAGATCTCGGCAAACCGGGCACGAAATCCATCGAAATATCATCAAACTTCCACTCCGGAATAGGTAGGGACTTCAGGAAACCTCTAGGCTCCTGACATTCTGCTTTCACTAAGGCATAGGTCTGACATTTCACCACATAATGTATTATGTCTTTATTTAACCCCAGCCACCAGAACAACTTTTTCATGTCCTTGTACATTTTTGTGCTCCCTGGGTGAATTGAGTATTTCGTAAAGTGAGCCTCAAGCATCAATTCTTCTCTTTGCTTGCCCATAATTGGGATGCACAAATTACCATCTTTTCGCAAAAGGCCGTCATCCCAAGAGAATTGGTCATTTGACCCATCCATTGCATAGCGTTGCAAACTTTCATCAAGTTCTGTTACTCGCTGAACCCTGTCCTCAAGGTCATACTGTACCTCCGTCCAGTTTAGGCACGCATTTATAGTGGAATTCTTATCAACAAAAGAAATATCTAATGCTTCCAGCTTTTGGATCAGACGCTTATCATGCATTTGCAACCAATTTGCCCTTGTCAGAGACCTGCGACTCAAGGCATCTGCGATAACATTTCCCTTCCCGTGAGTGTAATGAATATCAAAGGTGTAGTCTGTAACGCCCCAAAAGTCAAAAGAGCAACGGACAGCATTTTTAGCCAAGTCTGGGACTTGGTAGAGGTAACACGGCTTGGGACACGGGCGTGTCCCAGGGCCGTGTCGTGCTCAGGTTCGACCATGGCCGTATGGTCGACAAAATTGCAGTCGATGTTTGTCGAGAACCGAACATGGCCTGAGATACGGGCGTGTCTCAGGCCATGTCCTACTCGGGTGGTTAGCCGAGTTATGTAGAGGGGAGAGACACGACCTGAGCCCAGGCATGTTCTGGTCCAACACGGGCGTGTCAAATTCGACACGGGTGTGTCAAATACCCGTGTCCTCCTCGGGTTAATGTTGGACCTGTGTCGATAAAGGAACACGCCCAGCTACACGGGCATGTGCTGGTTGACACGGGCGTGTCAAGTTCGACACGGGCGTGTCGATAGCCCGTGTTCAAGTCGGGACACGACGGTTTCGACGTCAGGTGAGGCACACGGCCTTGGACATGGCCATATCGTGAACCGTTTTCTGCCCAGGTTTTGGATTTTTGATGTGAATCATGTCAGTTCATTTCCTTATTTTGGGAAATAACGGTTCAGGCCTCTCTATCCTAGGGTTAAGGCCGGGATTTGGGGTTTAAATCCTCACTTTTCATTGGCCACTCTCTTTCTAAGTTTTAGAGAGAAAGGAGAGCAAGGAGGAAGATGGAGGGAAGATCCGGTCGCCGGAGGAGATTCGGAGCGCCAAATCGCAAACCGAGTCTAGATCTACGGAGGCGAGATCATCGCGGTGCTTTTCATCCATGTAGATTTCCATGGCGCTGAAGAGAAATGCTAGGGTAACGATTCTCTACTATTGCATGTGAAGCTATTCTTCTTTTGCATAAGGAAAACCCGCTCCCGTGAGTGTGCGGCGAGTTTGCGGTGTTCCTTGGGGTAGATATGTAAAGTCCCCCTTGTTTGCATGTATAGTCCGAAATCGAGTTACGGACATAGGCATGGTGTGTGAAGCCTACCCGTACATGTTGGTCTGGATCGGTGATGTTTCATTATGCATGATTAGCCGGAGAAGACTCTGTGCCTTTGGTTCTTTTCGGGTTTTCTATGCGGTAGATTGCAACAGGGAGTCTTGGGGATTAACTCCAAGGTGCACCCGAAAAACTGGGCGGAAACGTATTTCTCCCAACTTGGTGGCCTGGGAGCCAGCCTTGAACAAAACTGGGTTATGTGCATGTTTTGATCGTTTTGGGACTCGGGGAAGCTTGACCCGCGCATATGGCTTAAACTGACGTTGCGGTGTGAGCAATGGGTTAGGCGGAATCGTACCCGCTCTGTATCGTTCGGTTAAATAGGCCTAAAGTACATGGTACTTACGGTTGGTATAAATGGAGGGTCTTAGGCTTAGGCCAGGAAGACTATAATGCTCACGAGATTTGCCGTCCAAGAGATTGTGGTGAGACTGAGGTTTTGACCGGGTTCACCGAGTTAGTGCCCTGAGAGCACGGGGTGTGTGGCCATGTGAGCCTGCACCTGTGATGTTGTGCTTATTCACTATATTACTTGCTATGCTAATAAGTGCAGGGAAGAAGCTTTGCCGCCCCGAGTTTAGGGGCGGAATTGTTATAATTTTGCCAGCTTTAGCTGACCGGTTTTCTTGTTTGCCACTATTGCGGTGAATTGTGCTTGCTGGTGCTGTAGAGCCGAGCGGCAAATAGCGGGCAAAAGCCCAAGTTGCTGAGCCGGCCCTCGAAGGCCTTGTTTGTTTTCTTATTTAATTCATGTGTGGCCGACCTTCGAGCCGAAGTTTGTAAAACACTGTTTAAATATGGTGAACTATTGTAAGGCCAGTACTTTTGTGTATTTTGTAGTTCATTCCTACTGGGTTATGTTAGTGTACATTCGTACTTGTGGCTGGGTTCTTGCTTTTGCAACTTAATAATTGCTTCCGCTAGATGCTCTGTGTAGGACGTGTGTATTGGTTGAATGGTTTCAATGAGTACCCTTCGGTCTGCCCGTGGTATATGGCATTGAGCCCCGGCCGGACCTACTGCTATATGCTATGTGACGGATAGGGGTGTTACAATTTGGTATCAGACTACCGGTTTCGGTCAAGCTTAAATGAATTCGTGGACAAATTCACTTTAAGGGGTGGTGAGCACATGTGTGTGCGTCATCGTTATAACATGAAAATAACCCATGAATGTCCACTTAGGAATGAAAATACACATGTTTGAGGAACCTGTGTCTTCCTATAATTGCTTTTTGCAATTTTGTTCGGTCACTTATTGGTGTTTTATACGACTATATGTGTCCGGGAGTGACGTGTGATAGTCTGAATGCATGCTTTCTGAGAAAAGTATTGCACCCAGCGACGTTCCTGAGACCCCTCCTTCTATGGAAACCATAAGAAGGGTAGTTGAGGCGATTTTCGCGGTGACAAATGCACAACATGGAAGGAATGTGCAACCCTCTATCCCTGAGGTGGCCTCGACACCGGGTGGTGTGAAGGAGCAAATGGCATTTATAGGACCATTGGGCAGCAGGTGAACATGCTTTTAGTACAGGGAGCGCACTCAGTCGGCAAATATTTGCAGGCATTCCATATGATAAGGCGCTACCGAGGCTTTGAGTTGGAAAGCGAGCAATCTATAGTCGATAGATTTTATAATGGTTTTCATAGCGAGTTGCGAATCCTACTGCTAGGACCAAAGTTATTGGGATTCCGAGCCTTGGTGGAGTCGGCCAGATCTTTGGAAGTTGAGTTGGGGAAAACTCACCAGATACAAGTGAGTAGGGTACTGAACCCTGCAGATCCTATAAGGGTTGCCTACCACAGTACGCTGAGAAAGAAGACTAAAGTATCTACTCGCAAAGCTACTTATACTTTTCATACTTGTGGCAAGAAAGGGCACTTTGCCCGAGATTGTCGGGAGGGTGCTCAGGCGACAAAGAAAGCTATGTCAGGATTAGTTGAAGACTCTGGTGCTAAGAAGGCAGAGTTCAAGGTGCCTACTTCAAAGTCTATTTACCGTAGGTGGAATAAGAAGGCTAGGACGTCGGGTCTTGCCCCTTCCCCAGGTGCTTCGGGGGCAAATAACCGAACCCCAGGCGCTTGCTTTACTTGTGGTAAGACGGGGCATTTTTCCCGTGACTGTTGGAGTGGACGTGCAAAGTCCGAGAGGAAGCAGGGAGCAACTTACGAGGAAAAGGGCAAGGTAGTGGAGTCAACTGTATCCTATTATGCTCCGAATCAACCAAGAGTCTACAATCTAGGCCAGCAGGAGGCCATCAAACAAGAGGATGTGGGGACAGGTACAGTTTAAATTTATAGCAAGTTAGCTTTAAATACTGTTACCTAGTGCTTGTTAGCTTGTTACTTGTTGGAGTTGGTGACCGGGCGATCTGGCGGCCTGTCGTGGCGGATTGAAGACCGCACGGTCTGGCGGTTTCCCTTTGGCGGTTTGGTGGTGGCCGAGCGGTTTGCCCTTCCGTCTAACCTCGCGGCTTGTGCGGGTGGTTTCTGTATAGACCGCTTAGTCCTGTATTTTTTTAGTCCCACATCTGTTATTTGTATTTTCTCTTTTCTCCTCCATTCTATAAAAGGGAGGTCATACCTTTGTAATAGATACCTTTTTCAGATAATGAAATTTCTGTTATACCTCTTTCGGCTTGTTTTTTGTTCGTTTCTACATGGTATCAGAGGACTCGATCTTCTCCTCCTGATTCTGTGTGCCTTCTCTGTCCGCGCAACCTGTTCGCCCGGCTTGCTTTTTCTTCTCGCGACTTGTTTCTTCCGCTGGCTTGCGCTCTGTTCGCACGACTTCTTTCTCTTCTTGCCATTTCCCTTTGTGTGCACGATCTCTTCTTCTCGCCGCGACCTCTCCTTTGGTCGCCGCGACCGGTTGTCGCGACCTGTTTGCCTTGGTCGCCTTGTTTGTCTCCCGCAGTCTTATCGCTACCCGCTCAGTCTTCTCCTTCATCTGTTCGCGCGGGCTGCCTTCTAGCCGCTCGACTTCTTCCCCTCTGCTTGATTCTGCGGCTTGGTTGTGGCTTTTATGGCCACTGGTGTTTGTCATCGTGACCGCCGCAGATCTCCTTCTTCTAACCGTTGTGATTTCTCCATGTTCGAGAGGTTTATTTCCTAACCGTGCGGCTTCCTGTTGTTTTCTCCTATGGCTCTTTCTGATTCTTCTACTACTACCACTCCTGTCGCCAATCCGGCTTCTCCTCTTCCTCCTACTCCTTCCAGGAACCTTGGCACCATTTCGAAACTTGTCGGCTCCAACTACCCGGATTGGAGCATCTCCTTCATCTTTCTCCTTTGCTCGCAACGCAAACACCACCATCTCGTTGATGACCCTCCTCCCACCACTACACCTCTCTTTGATGACTGGGATGCGAGTGATGCCCTTGTGCATACTTGGCTCGCTAACAGTCTATCTGATGAATGCCTCACCGTCATCCATCATGATGAGACGGTCAAGGCCGCTTGGCTTCATCTTGCCGCTCTGTACTCAAAGGGGGCTCAGACGTCCCGCATTTATACATTGTATGTAGACCTCTTTGCCCGTCCTACATTGTCTCATGTTGCTGCCTACCCAGAATTTGCTAGCGGATCATATCATAAGTATTAAGAAGCCGGAGCAGATAACACACAACGAGAAGCTCCTGGAAATGCTTGTGTTTTTGAGCCAAATCCGCAGAAAAGGGGCGATTTCATCTCCTACCTTATATGCCACCGCTGCCCGCATCGCTGCTGTCATCTCCCTCTTTCAGCGCCCGCTTCTACCTGCTCCTTCTCCACCGGACAATTATGCTCACCAAACTCAGCGGAGTGACTCTGGTAGCTGCAGTCACCAGTCTGGCGGACGTGCTCCTTCCCGCTACCTCTGCTCTCACTATGGTCGCACCGGCCATACTGTGGAACACTGCTGGACGAAGAATCCCCATCTTCTCCCCTCAGGTGACTCTTCCACCTCCTCTTCCAAGCCGTCTGCCTTCGTGGTCACATCATCAGGTAGTGCCCACGTGGTGACCCAAGGTAAATGGCTTATCGACTCTGGTGCGACTAATCACATGATGGGACATCCTCAGTGCTTCTCTCTACTCGAATAGCATGATCGGTTGCCTCCTGTCCTCATTGATGACGGTTCTCCCTCCCCGATTCATGGGTCGGGAGTGGTTCATGTTACTCTGTCTCTTCGTCTAGCGGACACTCTTTATGTGCCCAAATTTTCGTATAATTTGTTGTCAGTTACCTCTTTATGCAAGCAACTTCAGTGCTCTGTGATGTTTACTCCGACTTCTTGTTCTTTTCAGGATCCGAGCTCCCAACGGACGATTGCTACTGGGACTGAGAGCAGCGGCCTCTACTTCCTCGACAACGTTTCCGCATTGTCTGCCTTCTCCTCTTCTTCTACGGATCTTCTCCAGTGGCATCTCCACCTCGGTCATCCTCCTCTGCGACTTCTATATTATCTTCTGCCCCACCTCCCTCCTTCCAATACTCCTCTCAATTGTGACGCTTGTCAGCTTGGCAAGCATCACCGTTCCTCTTTCCTGCCGAAGCAAGGTCTGAGCTCTTCCCGTCTGTTTGATCTAGTCCACTCCGATGTCTGGGGCCCTGCTCCTACCCTCACCATTGGTCGGGGTAGTTCTTATTTTGTAACTTTTATTGATGATTTTTCTAAATGTACTTGGGTGTATCTCTTACGAGATCGCTCTGAACTTTTGGATGTATGGATCTCTTTTTATCACTTAATTAAAACTCAGTTTGGTGTTTGTATTAAAATATTTCGCTCAGACAATGCTAAAGAATATCTGAGTCATGCGTTTACATCTTTTTGTGTGAAACATAACATTATTCATCAGACTAGCTGTGTTTATACCTCCCAGCAAAATGGGGTGGCGGAATGCAAAAACCGTCATCTCCTCGATGTCGCTCGGACCTTGATGACCCAGATGCATATTCCTCGCTCCTATTGGGGTTATGTTGTTCTCCTTGCATGCTACCTCATTAATCACATTCCCTCCACGGGAAAACCCCATCCTCCATTCTGTATCCGGGCAAGGAGCCCTTCCCCCTCCCTCTCCGAATCTTTGGGTGCACTGCCTTTGTGCATGCCCCATCTGCCACCCGAGATAAGCTCTCCCCTCGCTCCACCAAATGTGTCTTTCTGGGGTACTCCCCAACTCAGAAAGGCTATTGTTGTTTTGACCCCGTTCTTCGTAAGCAGTTCATATCTGCCGATGTCACCTTCTTCGAGAATGCCTCCTACTTCTCGGCTGACTCCTCTGCTCTCCCTCCAGCTTCTGATACTCCTGCTCTTCTCTTTGTTCCCTCGTCTCCTACTGCGATCTCAACCCCTACTCCATCTCCGTCCACTCCTATCCCTCCGCCTCCTTCTCCCTGTTCTCCACCATCGTCTCCCTCTTCTCCGCCATCGTCGCTCTCTACTCCCGGGCCAGCTCTCTCTGCCACGGATGTTCCGGATGCCGAGGGACCCGCCGACCTGGATCTTCCTGTAGCTCTTCATAAAGGGGTGCAGACGTGTACTCTACACCCCCTTGCTGATGTTGTTTCATATGATTGCCTTACCTCTTATCGTAGGGCCTTTGCTCTAGCTATCTCTGCAACTGCCACACCCTGTTCTTACTAGGAGGCCCTTGCTATTCCTAATTAGAAGATGGCCATGGATGAGGAAATGACGACCCTAACTAAGCGGGGTACCTGGACTCTTATTCCTCCTCCCTTCGGTACTGATGTTGTTGGCTGTCGTTGGGTCTTTGTGGTCAAATTTGGCCCGGATGGCATTATGGATCATTATAAGGCCTGCCTTGTTGCTAAGGCTTTACTCAGACCTATGGGGTTGATTACTTTGACACCTTATCTCCCGTGGCTCATCTAAGCACTATCCGGGTCCTTTTCTCTGTGGTCGTCAATCGCGATTGGCCGATTTCTCAGCTGGATGTAAAGAATGCCTTCCTTTATGGTGATCTTCTAGAGGTCATCTACATGAAGAACCCTCCTGGGTATGTTGCTCAGGGGGAGACACGGGTATGCCGGCCGAAGAAGGTCATCTATGGCCTCAAGCAGAGCCCTCGAGCTTGGTTTGACAAGTTCAGCAGCATCATGGCGGCCGTTGGTTTTACGCGAAGCTCTGTCGATCACTCGCTATTCATTCGTAAAACCTCCTCGGGACTGGTGGTTCTTGCTATGTACGTCGATGATATTCTTCTCACTGGCAATGACTAGGAAGGGGTTGCCTTGATAAAGCGGCATCTTCGTCAACATCTGGTCACGAAAGATATGGGCTCTCCGAAGTACTTTCTGGGGATTGAAATCTCTTGGAAGCCAAACTCCTTAGTCCTCTCCCAACATAAGTATGCTCTTGATCTATTAAAAGAGACAGGATTGACTTGAGCAAAACCTGCCCGATGCCCCATGGCAACTGGAGAAGACAAAACCTGGACAGATGATTCGCCTCCTCTTTCAGATATTACGCGATACAGGCGTTTGGTTGGTAAGCTCATATATCTCACAGTGACCAGGCCCGACATTTCCTATGTTGTGGGTAAGGTGAGTCAATTCATGCAAGCGCCTAGGGAGTGTCATCTACAGTCAGCCTTACGGATCTTGGAATATGTCAAAGCAGCACCTGGGAAAGGATTACTCTTTCAGAAGAATGGTCATCTGAGGGTTAAAGCATACTAAGATGCGAGTTACACTATTGATAAAGGGGATCGCAAGTCAACTTCGGGTTTTTGCACCTTTGTTGGGAGAAATCTGGTGAGCTGGAAAAGCAAGAAGCAGTCTTGTTTTTCTAGATCCAGTGTAGAAGCAGAGTATCGGAGTATGGCGTCGACCACTTGTGAGTTAAACTGGTTACGGGCTCTCATGATGGATTTAGGAGAGGTCTACAACCATCCTCTACCTATATTCTGTGATAACAAGACGGCCATATACATCTCCAAAAATCCGGTCTTTCATGAAATAACCAAGCATATTGAGGTCGACTGTCATTTCATTTGTGAAGAGATTTTGAAGGAACAAATTTGCACTCCCTTCGTCACTTCTGATAAAGAGTTGGCTGATATCTTCACCAAGCCAGTATCCGCCTCGTTTTTTCAAATTTGCGACAAGCTGGGCATGATTGATATCTATGCTCCAGCTTGAGGGGGAGTGTTGGATTTGGTGACCGGGCGGTCTGGCGGCCTGTCGTGGCGGATTGAAGACCGCGCGGTCTGGCGATTTGGTGGTGGCCGAGCGGTTAGCCCTTCCGTCTAACCGCACGGCTTTTGCGGGTTGTTTTTGTATAGACCGCTTAGTCCTGTATTTTTTTAGTCCCACATCTCTTATTTGTATTCTCTCTTTTCTCCTCCATTCTATAAAATGGAGGTCATACCTTTGTAATAGATACCTTTTTCAGATAATAAAATTTATATTATACCTCTTCCGGCTTGTTTTTTATTCGTTTCTACATTACTGTTTGTTTAGGCTTTGTTTTGATTTGTGATAATCCGGCGAGAGCACTCTTCGATACGGGAGCTTCGCACTCCTTTTTGTCCAAAGGTTTCATATCGCGCATCAGAGTCCCTTCTTCGATGGCGAAGGACAAATTGGATGTGGTGTTGCCGAATGGGTGTTCTAAGCGTGTGGACAGTGTTTGTGCCGTAAAGATTCGTATTGGGAGTCAGGGGTTCGACTTGCTAGCATCGTTACTGCCTCTAGTAGAGTTTGACGTTATTTTTGGTATGGACTGGCTTACGGAGTAGAAGGTATACATAGATTGCAACCGTAAGGAAGTCAAGCTGGGTGTTGGGCGGGAGACAACATTTGCGGGATTGAAGGGGTCGAGCAAGGCTCTAATGTCTGCTCTTTAGGTGGTCAAGACAATTCATGCTGGCGCAGAGCTGTTCTTCACGTTAGTGGAGGCTGTAAATCCTAATCCCACCTTGGGTAGTATCCCGGTAGTGTGCGAGTACCCTGACGTGTTCCCGGACAATCTTACCGGAGCCCCACCTCAGCGGGAGATCGATTTCACAATTAAGTTAGTGCAAGGTTCCAAACCTGTGTAACGCTCTCCTTATAGGTTGGCACCTAAGGAGATGACGGAGCTAAAGGTTCAACTAGAGGAGTTATTGGAGCAGGGCTATGTGCGTCCAAGTTCGTCGCCTTGGAGAGCACCGGTCCTTTTCGTTAAGAAGAAGGACGGAAGTTTGCGGCTCTGTATCGACTATAGAGAGCTGAACAAGTTAAAGGAAAAGAACAAGTACCCGATCCCAAGGATTGATGATCTTTTTGATCAGTTAGTCAGGTCATCGGTGTACTAAAAATTGGATCTTATGTCTGGTTACTATCAACTAAGAATAAGGGAAAGTGATATCCCAAAGACAGTGTTCAGCGTGAGGTATGGGCATTTCGAGTTTACGGTCATGCCGTTCGGGCTGACTAATGCGCCATCAGTGTTCATGGATCTGATGAACAGAACGTTCAGGGAGTACTTAGACCATTTTGTGATCGTCTTTATTGACGACATATTGGTGTACTCGCAGTGCGAAGAAGACCACTTCAAGCATCTGCATTTGGTTTTCGAGACGCTGAGGAGGAACGAACTATACGCAAAGTTCTCCAAATATGAGTTTTGGTTATCCTCAGTGGCGTTCCTTGGTCACATAGTCAGTGGTGAAGGGATTGCGGTAGATCCAGCGAAGATAGTTGATGTTGGAGTAATTTGCCAGCAGGACACGTGTGTGTGGGACTGACCCCGTGGCTTTCCCCATAGCGTTCCTTGTATGGGTGTTGACCCCGGTGGGCCCCCTGTGGCGGAATATCCCCGCGGTCCTGTAGTTGGGATTAGTCCCACATCGCTCGCAGCACTCGCTCCTCCGTGTTTATGTACCCCGCCACCCTTCGTCTTAACACCTGGGTTTTGAGATGCAATATGGGTGGGCGGGTTCTCACATAGTATCAGAGGAAGGTTGTACTGTTGCGGGGGTGTGTTGGAGTAATTTGCCAGCAGGACACGTGTGTGTGGGACCGACCCCGTGGATTTCCCCATCACGTTCCTGGTCTGGGTGTTGACCCCGGTGGGCCCCCTGTAGCGGAATATCCCTGCGGTCCTGTAGTTGGGATTAATCCCACATCGCTCGCAGCGCTCGCTCCTCCGTGTTTATGTACCCCTCCACCCTTCATCTCAACACCTTGGTTTTGAGATGCGATATAGGTGGGCGGGTTCTCACAGTTGCGATACGGGAGTGGCCTGTATTGCCTATGGTAGCGGAGATCCAGAGTTTTTCGGGGCTTGCTGGATATTATAGGCACTTCATAGAGAACTTCTCGCAGATAGCGTTACCTCTCACGATGTTGACAAGGAAAGATCAGAAGTTTATTTGGTCGCGCGAGTGCGCACAAGCTTTTGAAGGGTTGAAGAGTCGGTTGACCACGGCACCAGTGCTAAGTTCGCCGAGTGGAACCGAAGGCTTTGAGATCTACATCGATGCTTCGGGCAGTGGTTTGGGTTGTGTGTTGCTGCAGCATGGAAGTGTTATTGCGTATGGCTCGCGTCAGCTGAAAGTGCAAGAGAGGAATTATCCGGCCCACAACTTAGAGTTGGCGGCCGTGATTTTTGCGCTAAAGCTGTGGAGGCATTATTTGTACAGCATAAAGGTCGATATTTACACAGACCACAAGAGCCTGAAATACCTCTTGGATCAAAAGGATCTGAACATGAGGCAGCGGAGATGGATGGAGTTCCTGGGGGACTATACATTCAAAATTCATTATGTGCCCGGGAAAGGCAATGTAGTTGCGGATGCGTTGAGTCGCAGGGCCCCCGTCCAAGCCAACTAGTTGTCGGTTCATGATGTGCGGTTGATTCGGGAGTTGGAGGCTTTAGATATCTCTTGTGTTAACAAGCAGACTAGCGCCTAAGCGTTATTGAACTAGACGGAAGTTCAGTATGACCTGGCTGATCGGATTTGGCAGGCTATGGATTTGGATAGCAGCATGAAGGAAATCATGGATGCAGCTTCGGATGGGTCAAATTCCTAATTTACAGTTGAAGATGAACTGCTAAGGAAGGACAATCATTTGTACATCCCGAACGTGGGTAATTTATAGGTGGAGTTGATGTACGAGGCTCATCATACCAAGTACTCAATTCACCCAGGGAGCACAATGATGTACCGAGATCTGAAGAAGTTGTTCTGGTGGCCAGAACTCAAGAAGGATGTGGTACTATATGTGGCTAAGTGTCAGACTTGCGCCTTAGTGAAGGCAGAGTGTCAAAAGTCAGGAGGTTTCTTAAAGTCTTTGCCTATTCCGGAGTGGAAGTTTGACGAAATTTTGATGGACTTTGTGCATGGTTTGCCAAGGTTGCAGAAGGGAAACGACGCCATCTGGGTGATCGTAGATCGGTTGACAAAAGTATCGCACTTCATTCCATATAGGAAGGATGATTCGGTGGAGAAACTGGCAAAGCTTTATGTGGATAACATTGTTAGACTGCACATTGTGCCCCGCAGTATCGTGAGCGATAGAGATTGGCGTTTTACGTCCAATGACTGGAGGTTGGTGTAGCAAATGCTGGGAACTAAGTTGAAGTTCGACACAGCCTTTCATCCGCAGACGAATGATCAGACCGAGAGGGTCAACATGACGATGGAAGACATGCTTCGCATGTGTGTCCTGTACTTCCGCAAGCAGTGGGAAGATCATCTGTATTTGGTGGAGTTTGCGTACAACAATAGCTACCAAGCGAGCATACAAATGGCGCCCTTCGAGGCCCTATATGGTAGAAAATATCGCACGCCGTTGTTGTGGTTGGAAATGGGTGAGGCGAGGTTGTAAAAAAACCAAGAGGTGGAAAGCGCCACTTCATTGGTACGACCATTCGAGAGCGTTTGCGGATCGCTCAGGATAGTCAGGCTAAGTACTACAATGCCAAGCATCGGAACGTGGAGTTCGCGGTTGGCGATTGGGTGTATTTGAAGATAAAGCCGTTCAAACGTGTTTCACGGGTACGACGCTTGAAGAAACTGAACCTGAGATACCTTGGACCATTTGAGATTCTGGAGCAGATTAATGAAGCGGCTTATCTTCTAAAGCTATCGGTGGAGTTGAGTGGTCTACACGACGTATTCCACATATCAATGTTGCGGAAGGAGGTGCAAGAGCCTTCGCACGTGATCGCAGATGATGAAGTACTGGTGGAGGAAGGGTTGACGACAAGGGTCAAGCCCATTCGTATTGAGGTCTCCGAATTCAAGCGACTTCGTAACAAGGAGATCAGGATGTTCAAGGTCCGTTGGGACAATTACGGTCGGGAGGAGCTCCCATGGGAGAGGGAGCAGACCATGCTTAAGGAGTACCCAGAGTTATTTCACTCAGGTACCGCTTTTGGTTTTGTGTATCTTTTCCTTTTGGTAATTTTGTGGACGAAATTCTTTTAAGAGGGAGAGAGTTGTAACGCCTCGAAACTCAAAAGAGCAACGGGAAGCGTTTTGAGCCAAGTATGGGACTTGGTAGAGGTCACACGGCCTGGTACACGGGCGTGTCCCAGGGCTATGTCGTGCTCGAGTTCGACCATGGCCGTGTGGTTGACAAAATTGCAGTCGACATTTATCGAGCAGCGAACACGGCCTGAGACACAGGCGTATCTCAGGTCGTGTCCTACTCGGGTGGTTAGCTGAGTTATGTAGAGGGGAGAGACACGGCCTGAGCCCAGGCGTATTCGGGTACGACACGGGCGTGTCAAATTCGACACAGACGTGTCAAATACCCGTGTCCTCCTCGGGTTGATGCTGGACCTGTGTCTACGGAGGAACACGCCCAGCTACACGCGCGTGTGCTGGTTGACACAGGCATGTTAAGTTCAATACGGGCGTGTCGAGAGCCCGTGTTCAAGTCGGTACACGACGATTTCGGCGTCGAGTGAGGCACACGGCCTTTGACAAGGCCGTGTCGTAAGCCGTGTTCGGCCCAGGTTTTGTATTTTTGATGCGAATCGTGGCTGTTCGTTTCCTTATTTTGGGATCTAACGGTTCAGGCCTCTCCATCCTAGGGTTAAGGCCGGGATTGGGGGTTTAAACCCTCACTTTTCATTGGCCACTCTTTTTATAAGTTCTAGAGAGAATGAAAGTGAGTGGATAAGATACTTACTACTCTAGAGGGGGGGTGAATAGAGTATTCAAAAATTAAGGAGACTCTAAACACTTCTCTTAGAGCTATTTGTGGAATAGAAATATAAAAGCTTTAAATCTAAAGTCTAACTGAGTGTAGTGAATGAAAGAGAAGCTCACTGAATTTTCAGTTGAACTTTTATCCTAACACAGCAACTAGCAACCTAGTTAAAACTATCACAACCACAGAGCAATGATTAAAATAAACAACAGATAATACAAGAGCTTTATAGTGGTTCCCCAATTGGGTACATCCACTCTTCTACCACCCTGGTAGGAATCCACTACAGGTTTTTGATCAGGTGCCCTGCCACCAGTAGATCTGCTTCAGGTAGATCTAAAGACCCTTCAGGCTTTTGATCAGGTGCCTAAAAACCAACAAACAGGTTTTTGATCAGGTGCCCTGCCACCAATGGTTCACTTTTGAAGGGAGTAATAACCCTTTTACAGGAGGTTGAAAGAGAGAATTTAGATGTCTTCTCTGTATTCAGAGAAGCTAGTGGATGGCTCTAAATATATCAAAGCTCCCCCTGGCTTAGAGAATGTCCAGGAAGAAGCTTTGCTTCAGGGTGTAGAATCTCCAAATTGCTTGAGAAGACTTTCTGATGCAGCCTCGAAGAAGACTCTAGATTTTGAATGAATGTTCTTCTTCAGCAGCTTTTGCAATCTGGGAGGGTTTGCAACAATGAATGTTCAGCAATCTGGAGGTTCTTCTTCTTGAAAGCTTGAGCTCTGAATATTGATTTTCCTGAAGACAGGATGAACTCAAGAAGAAGAAGAACTTTTCTTTTCTCTTGAGATGTCTGGTTCTGTGTCTGTTGTATGTTTGTATGTATTATTCTCTATATATGAGTTGTGAATGAGTATCTTTTTATCTTCAACCGACTGCACTGATAATATAGAAACTTCTCTTCTTTTTGAAAAAGCCTCGAGTCCTGCACTAGAAAAACTTTCCAAATAATAGAATAAAACAAAATAAAGAAACCTTCACCTGCAATCTATTTTGTCATTCCCAAAAAGGAATTAAGGATATTAAAAATATCCTATCAATTTGACTTTATAAATTGGCACAAGAAACAAAGCCTAACGGCTATATTACAGCTGTAAAAAAACACGATTTTCTCTAATAAAACAAACAATTTTATTCTGTCAAATCTCTCAATTAATGCAAAAGGGATATTGCAAATAAGCAAAAGAATATAAGCATTAAATTGAGTAGAATATACTGAATAAAATATGTCTTAAACAAGAGGAAATAAACCAAAGATCAAATGAAATGACTATAGATAAAAGCAGTTAGAAAGCGTAGACCAGAGATCGAAGATCGTCGATCTGAACAAAAAGATCGTCGACCTGAAGAAAAACTGTCTTCATAGAAATCGTCGACCCACTTTAGAGTTCATATAACTCTGAGATCGTCGATCATCATTCGAAGATCGTCGAGCATCATTCGACTATCGTCGAGCACAATTCTACATAACCATTTTCATTTCAATTCAATCTCAACTAATCTAACCTAAGGGTAGACTAACCTTTAGTCTAACCATTGACCATAGATAATTCTTGGGTCAATTAAGCCTAATTGAGATGACATGGCCCAAATCAAAACTAGGGAACCAACAATCTCCCCCTATTTGGGTGATATCACTCAAGCAAAAAAAAATATAATGCAAGCAGATAAGAATAAATTACAGCAAACAGATTAGAATAAATTAGGTAGTCAAAACAAATATCACGGTCATTTATCAACAGAGTCTGAAAGAGGAGAAGAAGTAGAAGGAGAGAAAATCATTTTTCTTCTAGGATCACATGCATCCTTCTTTTATAACTTCAAATCCTGCTCTCCAATAATCTTTAGTTCTCCAGCTTTACGTAGAACAGCTTCAAGATGTTTTCCCATATACTTTGAAGCATCAAAAACTTTTGAACTGACTTGGAACCTATCCAATTCTTTCTTTCTGTATATTGACATAGCAGAAAGTCTTGTGATATCTTTACCTTCAGCTTTAGCTTTCCTGATTTGAGCAGCTCCCACCAATTCTAAAAGTCTAGACATTTTGAAGTAAGGATCAAGCTATTGACTTTCATAAGTGTTTTCATCATCTGGATTCAATGGATTTACAGCCTTAAATTTTACTGATTGAGTTAGAAAACTCTCAGTTTGCTCTTGAGATGGCTTGACATTTGAATCTTTTGGCTCTTGAATCATAAGACTAGATGGAGGAGCATACTCAGCATACTTCTTGCTTGATTTGTCAGAGTATGTAACTCTTTTTCCTTTGATATCTACTGGCTTGACCTGAGCAGGTTTTTCTTTTGAAGGAGACAATTTTGTTTTGGGAGGAGACCTAGGAGCTAGAGGAGGAGAGAAATTTGGTTGTTGATATACAACTTCCTTTACTTGCTCTTTTTGAGTGTCTGAATGCCTAGTCTGCCTCTGATCATGAGACCTGCTGGGAGGAGGCTGCCTGCCCTTCCTTTGATAGATGTATGGTTGATTTGGTCTGGTAGAAGGAGCAGAAGATCTGGGAGCAACATTTCCTGAAGCACCAGTAGAGGGAGGAGGAAGAGGAGGACCTCTTTGAATCCCCTTGGGAAAAGGAGAGTTCTTCCTGCTCTTCTTCCTTGCTTTCTGAGCATTTTTAGAAAACCACATCCAGTGCTCAAAGATTTTGGACTTAGGATCAATTCCTTTCAGAATATAATATGGAATATCATGGTCTGGGTTTGGAGGAGGTGGAGATATGGCCTTCCTTTTCTTTTGAGCAGTCCTTTTCTTTTTCTTATTATCTTCTGAATCATCAGAATCTTCATCCTTATCCTCAGAATGTGAGGACTGAGGTTTTGCATACAGATCATCAATATCTTTTAGCATAGCTTCCTCTAATTCTTTAGCTTTCAGAAGAGCCTTTTCTCTTTCTTCTTCTAATATATCTTGAGCCAAGAGAGAATCCAAATCTTGACCTGGGGTGTCATCCCAAAAAGTAGAGGGCGCAGAAGATACAACAGATTCAACTTCTGGAACAGCAACTGACACACCTTTATCTGAAGACTCTACTGAATTCCACTTAGCTTCTAAGAAGGAGGTAATAATCCCTTCTAGATATCTGCCAACTACAGGAGTGGAAATCTCCTCAAGACAAAATTTGAAGGCAAAGGCTGCTTCAACTATTGCTTCAGAAATAATAAAACTGTCCAAAATCTGAAGGCTCATTGGTCTCTGATAGCACACAATGGCCTGAAGGGGATCAAATGAACATGGGGAGGACTGACAGATATAATGGCCTCCAAGGGATGAGAGAGAGGACTCATCATCTGAATTAAGAAATGCATCCAGTTCATCTGGAACTACTGGAGCATCTATATCTACTACTATCCTCTGAACTGAATCTGGAAAGACTTCATCTGGAACTGCATCTGAACATGTTTCTAGCTCCACTGCTACTGGAGATTGTACAACCTGACGAGCCCAAGCAGAGCCTGAATCATCATCATTGAGCATCTCCCCCTGCCTGGGTTTAGTGGGAACTAAACCCATGCCCCTAGATGAAGAAAGGGCTGAGAGGGTAGTGATGGAAGCAGCAAGTGATGAGATGGAGGCAATGGCTTCAGCTATCATTATTTTGATGGATGGAGTAATGAGTTCTAGGATATTGGCAATGAATTCTAGTGTAATTTGAAATGATGGAGGAATGATAGATGGGGAAACATCAAAATTGATGTTCTTCTGAGCTGGGGCTTCATCTGGGGAATTATGATGAGATGGATGATCATTAGTGGGTGATTGATGATTTGAAGTAGCTTGGGAATGATGAGGAGATGGAGTAAGAATATTGAACATGGAATCTATGTTGAAATTTAGTATCTCAGCTAGAGGAGAAGCAGATTGTGATGGATGATTCACAGGAGAAGAATGAATTTCAATGGAGGTGGATGGCAAGGAGGATGAAGCGGGAATTTCTTCACTAGGGTGGGAAGTGGCTTCAAGAGCCCTTGTGCCCTCAAATATTGCAGGGGCAGACCCAGCCTTAGATGATTTTTGAATGGTCCTCTTCCACTTAACAAACAGAGAGGAATCAATTCTCTTGCTGGCATTGATTACTGTAGGAGCAGAGCCTAATAGCTGGGAAGCTTTCTTGGATAGAAAGAACCAAATCAGCCTACCTTGAGTCACCTCTTTCTTGTTGTTCTTCTCCTTGAGCAATTCAAATAGCAATCCAGCCCAGTTGATTTCTTTCTTATTCAGTAATGCTGACATCAAGGCAAATTGTTGCATGTTGATGTTGTCATGGGCTGAATGCTTTCCAAGCTACACTTTTCCAACCAGGTCAGCCAAGAACTTAAATCCAACAGATAAATTTACTTTCAAGAGCTTAGATGTAATGCCTTCTGCATGTCCCATCTCTATCAGCATTCTACCATACTCAGCGGTATCTTGCTCATACTCATCAGATCCATTCTTTAACTCAAAGATTTCAGTCAGAATTTTGGGAGTAAGAGTTACCTCCACGCCGTTGATGGTTCATGTCATTGCTTTGTCATCTGAAGAAGATGCATAAACTCATTCCTTTATTTTTGATAGGTGGAGTTTGATTTTTGTATACATGAGTTTCTTGAGACCTTGATCGTCACATAGCTGCAACATTTCTCGGAAAACTTGTTTGCAGTCGCTGAATGAATCAAAATCAACACTGAAACAGGCATCGAACTTCATCACGGACAGGGTTGTAGAGGAAATCGCCATGGAATCGACGAGAGAAATCGCAAGAGGAGAGAGGGAGAAGAGCGGGACGAGAGCTCGAAATAGTCCTAAAAGCAGAATACGAAAAGGCGAGCTCCGTCGACGATCTTCAGACCTAAATAGATGATCGTTTAGACATAAACTAGAATCTTCGATCTCTGAATGAAGATCAGGAGAATCGGTCGTCGATCGACGATCGATTTCCGAAGCAGAGTCGTCGATCATCGATCGACGATTTCTATCTCTAAAAGAAGAGAGCTGTCGTAGACCAAGGGTCGACGAATTAGCTCAACCTATTCGACGATCTTCGAACACCGTTCGACGATCTCAGAACAGATTTCAACTTAGCAGATCTTTACACTTAGTCTTATCCATTCATCATGCCTAGTTGATTCAAAAAGAATAGATGTTTCTGTTCATCTAAAGGCTTTGTAAATATATCACTTCTCTGAAGATCTGTGGGTATAAACTTGAGATTTATTTTATTCTTGTCAACACAATCTCTAAGAAAATGGTGTCTAATGTTTATGTGCTTAGTTCTAGAATGGTGCACAGTATTTTGTGCTATGGAAATAGCACTGGTACTGTCACACATAATTTTGGTGTTTTTGTGTGTGTACCCATAATCCAAGAGTTGATTTTGAATCCACAGTATCTGTGAACAGCAACTAGCAGCTGCTATATATTTAGCCTCTGTAGTTGAAGTTGAAACAGAAGACTGCTTCTTGCAAAACCAAGAGACTAATCTCTCACCTCGGAACTGACAAGTCCCTGAGGTGCTCTTCCTGTCAACTCTACAGCCAGCATAGTCAGCATCTGAGTATCCAATCAACTCAAATTCTGATTCAGCTGGGTACCAAAGTCCAAAATTTGGGCATCCCTTCAAGTATCTTAAGATTCTCTTAAGAAGAGTCAAGTAAGATTCCTTGGGGTTGACCTGAAATTTAGCACAGAGGCATATGGCAAACATTATATCAGGCCTACTTGCAGTTAGATATAATAGGGAACCAACAATGGCCCTATAATATTTCTGATCAACAGGCTTTCCCTTTTCATCAGAATCAATAACTACATTAGTAGCCATAGGAGTGTGCATTGCAGAAGCATCTGCCATCCCAAACTTCTTTACCAATTCCTTAGCATATTTAGATTGGGAGATGAAGATGCCATCAGCATCTTGTTTCACTTGGAGACCAAGTAAATAAGATAGCTCACTCATACTACTCATCTCAAACTTAGAATGCATTAGGTCTGAGAACCTTTTGCATAGTTTGGGATCAGTAGAACCAAATATAATGTCATCCACATAAATTTGAACTAACAGGATCTTGTCCTTGTGGTGCTTAATAAAAAGGGTTCTATCAACTATGTTTCTAACAAACTTATGTTCTAAAAGGAAACTAGCTAGAGTTTCATACCATGCTCTAGGAGCCTGCTTAAGTCCATACAGAGTTTTTTGCAACTTAAAAACATTTGAGGGATAAGTTGAAGAAATAAAACCAGGGGTTGTTCAACAAATACCTCTTCCTTTAACTCTCCATTCAGAAATGCACTCTTTACATCCATTTGGAACTTAAACTACATGTAGGCTGCATAGGCTAGAAAGATCCTTATTGCCTCTAGCCTTGCAACAGGAGCAAATGTTTGATCATAATCTATGCCTTCTTCCTGTCTGTAGCCCTGTGCTACAAGCCTTGCTTTATTCCTTATAATAATTCCTTGAGCATCCAACTTGTTTTTAAACACCCATTTGGTTCCTATAACCAGTTTACCTTTTGGTCTTGGAACCAAATTCCAAACTTTAGACCTTTCAAACTGGTTTAGCTCTTCTTGCATAGCAATGATCCAGTGGGGATCTTGCTCAGCATCTTTTATGGTTAGGGGCTCAATTTGAGAAAGAAAACAAGCAAGCATCACATCTTGACTTAGTTGATGTCTAGTTTGCACACCAGTTGAAATATCTCCAATCACTTGAGATGTAGGATGATCTCTAAGTATGACATAATCAGTTGGTGGTATGTGATCTTCAACAGCAGTTGGAATCAATTCCTCAGGTGGAATTGGATTGGTTGTTGGTAGAGTTGCAATCACTTCTACTTGGTCTTCATCACTGTCTGAATCAGCTATCTGAAGAGTTGGTTGAGGTTGAATCTTCTGAGTGAGTTTCAGCTCATCCAAATTCTTGCACAAGTCAGGTACCTGCAAAGAGTTATTGGAAGAAGTTTCCTTCTCTCTGTAAAACATGTTAGTTTCATCAAAAGATACATGTACTGACTCCTCAATTTTCAATGTGGATTTATTAAAAATCCTATAAGCTTTGCTTACTTGGGAATATCCTAGAAAGATTCCCATTGAAGCCTTTGCTTCAAACTTTCTAATGTAATCTTTGTTATTGTTGTGAATGTAAACTACACAGCCAAAAACTCTAAAATAATCTATTTTTGGTTTCTTTCCTTTAAGCAATTCATAGGGAGTTTTCCCCTTTAGTTTATGTATAAGACTCCTATTCAATACATAGTTTGCTGTGCTAACTGCTTCTGCCCAAAAGGATAGAGGCATATTAGCATCTGCTAACAATGTTCCTGCAGCTTCAATCAGGGTTCTATTTTTCCTTTCAACTACCCCATTTTGTTGAGGAGTTCTAGGAGCAGAGAAGCTATGCCTGATACCTTCTTTCTCATAAAAATCTTGCATAAGAAGAGATTCAAACTCAGTACCATGATCACTTCTGATCAAGGCAACTTGAGTAGAGTACTCAAGTCTGTATACAAAGTAGAAAATCCGTAAGAACTTTAAAGTTATCAGATTTAGTTCTCAAGAAGAACACCCAAGTGAACCTAGAGTAATCATCTACAATTACTATGGTATAGAATTTCCCTCCTAGATTCTGTACAGCTATTGGACCAAAGAGATCCAAGTACAATAGGTACAGGATTCTAGGTGAATCACTTTTATTTACAGCTTTGAAACTATTCTTAGTTTGCTTGCCTAGTTGACAAGCCTTGCATAGGCCTTTCTTCTTGTAGGGGCAAGAGGGCAAACCTCTGACAAGGTTGTATTTAGATAACCTAGATATATTCTTAAGGTTAACATGACCTAGCCTTTTATGCCACAAAGTATTATTACTACTCACCTCATTAAATAAACAAATTTCAGAAGAGGTGGAATTAAAATCTACAAGAGAAATATTTCCTTGCCTAATGCCTACTAATACAACTTTATTATTCAAAGTAATATTGCATAGAGTATTGGAAAACCAAACCTGGTAGCCAGCATCACACAGCTGACTTACAGAAATGAGATTGTGCTTCAGTCCTCTGACATAAGCTATCTTCTTGAAAGTCACTGACCCTATGGTGAATTTACCATATCCTTCAGTCTGACCACAGCAGGAATCACCAAAGACTACCTTTGGTCCCAACTTGGCTTTGAAGCTTGAAAGGTTCTCTCTGTTTCCAGTCATATGCTTGGAGCATCCACTATCCAAATACTATTTGTCCTGAGTGATAGGATAGTTCTTCACCTGCAATAAGATAAGTTAAACATTGTGGACCCAGGTAACCTTGGGTCCATTATTCTTCACATAGGAAAAACTAGAAATGAAAGAATATACAGATTGAGGGTGATATCCTAAGGGATGAGATCTCCTAGGTGGGATAATCCAATTAGCATACCTAGGGTTGCTATTTAACTTATTGTTTTTGTGAGCATTGTTGTGATTCTGGAAATTTAGTTCTGATCGTCGATCGATGTTCGACGATCGGTACCCAGATCGTCGATCTTGGTTTACAAAAAAGGATTCTGGATTCCACGATCATCGATCTCTGTTCGACGACTCAGGCTGAGATCATCAATTACCCGTTGCTAAGTAGTTATACCCAGCAAGTGAGTTCAGAGATCGTCGATTGTCGTTCGACGATGGGTGCAGCGATCGTCGATAGGCGTTCGACGATTTTTGTATTTTTATGAATTTCTGTTTCCTTTTGTCTCTCTTAATCTTATTTAAAGTTTTCTTATACTTTTGAATAACCTCAGTATTGTGTACTCCCTTTTCAGAAACAAACTTTACTGGAGTAGAAAGATTGTATTCAAGGAGCAATGGGGGTTCACTAGGGGAGGCACCTAAGCCCAACTTATTGTTGCATGTCCTAGTGTTGGCAGTGCTTGTGATTTCTAGCAACTTAAGGTTTCTGCCATTAAGTGAATCTTCTAACCTCTTAGCTTTAGCTAGTTCTAATTTAAGAAATTTAATTTCTTCAGATGCTCTAGTGAGTTCAGATTCTAACTTAATGTTTTCACTAGATAGAGATTCTGATTCAGCAAGTTTATCTCTAAGCAATTTAATCTCCTTTTCTGAACTAAGTAAATCTAGGCAAAGAGTTTTAAATTCATGCTTAAAATCATCAGAGGTAAAATCATAAGATGCAATTACCTGGTCTTCATCAGATAATTCATCCTCCTCATCTTCAGTCATCTCTGCAGCTGAGTTGCTGCTGCAGGCATTGATTGCCATAAGGCAAATCTCCTTAGCTTTCTTCTCTTCTTCATCATCTTCACTGGAGCTGGAGGAAGAGGAGTCTTCCTCAGTGTCACTCCAGGTCTTTGCAACAAGACCTTTCTCTTTCTTCTTATATTTGTGAGAAGATGTCTTGGAATAGTGCTTCTCATGTTCCTTTTCTTTTTCTCCTTTCCTTATGCTTTGTCTCTGGACACTCAGGGAGAATGTGTCCCGGCTTCCTGCATCCATAACAAACAATTTCTTTAGATGGGGTTTTATCATACCTTGGCTTGTCATCATATTTTGATGACTTTCTTCTGTTGTCCTTTCTGCCCATCTTGTAGAACCTATTGGCAAAGAGTGCCATCAGTTCTTCATTTGATTGAGTCACTTTGGACTCATCATTAGCCTTAAGAGCAAGGGTTTGCTCTTTCCTTGTTGGAGTAGATACTTTGGCTTCATCTTCATCTTTCCTGGTCTTCAGTACTTGCTCAAATGATTTGAGCTTGCCAAGGAGAGCTTCAGTTGAAATCTCTGTTGTACTTCTGGACTCCTTGATTGGCCAGATTCTGAGATCCCATCTGTTGGGGAAGCACATAAGTATTTTATCATTGACTTCTGTCAATGTGATCTCCTTATCAAGTGTCCTCAGCTCATTGATAATGGAGCTGATCCTTGTGTACATAGCTTCTACTATCTCAGTTTCTTCCTTATTGAAGTTCTCATATTGGGATATGAGGTTGGACCTTCTGTCCTTCCTCTCATCAGCTGAACCAGCTACAATCATATTCAGTGAGTCCCACATGGCTTTTGCTGAGATACAATCAGCCACTTTCTGGAATGTCTCATCAGACATAGTCTCAGCCAGAATATTCATAACTTTGGCATCAGCTATCTTAGCCTTCTTGTAAGTTTCATTATAGTCAGGAGGTGGCACTGCACTGAGATTTGTAGATGTTGTAGCAGTAGCTGCAGCAGGTGGTGTTGGTGGCCCTATTAAGATAGAGGAAAAATATCTTCATCAATAGAGTTCATGTAAAATCTAATTCTTGCCTTCCAGATGCCAAACTTGGCTAAGTTGCATACTGGAGGTCTGGTGCTAGAGTAATCTTTGCACTGGGCCATGAATCTAATGAGAGTGTATATGGTATCAAAGTATCTTATCACAAGATCTTATGGTTCAGGTGTTAGCCTGTTCAACAAATCAACCTGATAAGGATTTAGTTATTGAATAACCAACCTCCCTCTGATACCAATTAAAAGTGAGGGGATAAGATACTTACTACTCTAGAGGGGGGTGAATAGAGTATTCAAAAATTAAGGAGACTCTAAACACTTCTCTTAGAGCTATTTGCGGAATAGAAATATAAAAGCTTTAAATCAAAAGCCTAACTGAGTGTAGTGAATGAAAGAGAAGCTCACTGAATTTTCAGTTGAACTTTTATCCTAACACAGCAACTAGCAACCTAGTTAAAACTATCACAGCCACAGAGTAATGATTAAAATAAGCAACAGACAACACAAGAGCTTTATAGTGGTTCCCCAATTGGGTACATCCACTCTTCTACCACCCTGGTAGGAATCCACTACAGGTTTTTGATCAGGTGCCCTGTCACCAGTAGATCTGCTTCAGGTAGATCTAAAGACCCTTCAGGCTTTTGATCAGGTGCCTAAAAACCAAAAAACAGGTTTTTGATCAGGTGCCCTGCCACCAATGGTTCACTTTTGAAGGGAGTAATAACCCTTTTACAGGAGGTTGAAAGAGAGAATTTAGATGTCTTCTCTGTGTTCAGAGAAGCTAGTGGATGGCTCTGAATATATCAAAGCTCCCCCTGGCTTAGAGAATGTCCAGGAAGAAGCTTTGCTTCAGGGTGTAGGATCTCCAAATTGCTTGAGAATACTTTCTGATGCAGCCTGGAAGAAGACTCTAGATTTTGAATGAATGTTCTTCTTCAGCAGCTTTTGTAATATGGGAGGGTTTGCAACAATGAATGTTCAGCAATCTGGAGGTTCTTCTTCTTGAAAGCTTGATCTCTGAGTATTGATTTTCCTGAAGACAGGATGAACTCAGGAAGAAGAAGAACTTTTCTTTTCTCTTGAGAAGTCTGGTTCTGTGTCTGCTGTATGTTTGTATGTATTATTCTCTGTATATGAGTTGTGAAAGAGTATCTTTTTATATTCAGCCGACTGCACTAATAATATAGAAACTTCTCTTCTTTTTGAAAAAGCCTCGAGCCCTGCACTAGAAAAACTTTCCAAATAATACAATAAAACAAAATAAAGAAACCTGCACCTGCAATCTATTTTGTCATTCCCAAAAAGGAATTAAGGATATTAAAAATATCCTATCAATTTGACTTTACAAATTGGCACAGGAAACAAAGCCTAACGGCTATATTACAGCTGTAGAAAAGCACGATTTACTCTAATAAAACAAACGATTTTATTCTGCCAAATCTCTCAATTAATGCAAAAGGGATATTACAAATAAGCAAAAGAATATAAGCATTAAATTGAGCAAAATATACTGAATAAAATATGTCTTAAACAAGAGGAAATAAACCAAAGATCAAATGAAATGACTATAGATAAAAGCAGACAGAAAGCGTAGACTAGAGATCGAAGATCGTCGATCTGAACAAAAAGATCGTCGACCTGAAGAAAAACTGTCTTCACAGAAATCGTCGACCAAGGCTACACGATTGTCGATCTGAATAAGCAGATCGTCGACCCACTTCAGAGTTCATATAACTCTGAGATCGTCGATCATCATTCGAAGATCGTCGAGCGCCATTCGACTATCGTCGAGCACAATTCTACTTAACCATTTTAATTTCAATTCAATCTTAACTAATCTAACCTAAGGGTAGACTAACCTTTAGTCTAACCATTGACCATAGATAATTCTTGGGTCAATTAAGCCTAATTGAGATGACATGGCCCAAATCAAAACTAGGGAACCAACAGAGAATGGAGAGCAAGGAGGAAGAAGGAGGGAAGATCTGGTCGCCGGAGGAGATTCGGAGTGCCAAATCACAAACCGTGTCCAGATCTACGGAGGCGAGATCATCGTGGTGCTTTTCATCCATGTAGATTTCCATGATGCCGAAGAGAAATGCTAGGGTAACGATTCTCTACTTGAGCATGTGAAGCTCTTCTTCTTTTGCATAAGGAAAACCCGCTCCCGCTGAGTGTGCGGCGAGTTTGCGGTGTTCCTTGGGGTAGATATGTAAAGTCCCCCTTATTTGCATGTAGAGTCCGAAATCGAGTTACGGACATAGGCATGGTGTGTGAAGCCTACCCGGATATGTTGGTATGGATCGGTGATGTTTAATTATGCATGATTAGCCGGAGAAGAATCCGTGCCTTTGGTTGTTTTCAGGTTTTCTACGCGATAGATTGCAATAGGGAGTCTTAGGGATTTACTCCAAGGTGCACCCGGAAAATTGGGCGGAAATGCATTTCTGCCAACTTGGTGGCCTGGGAGTCAACATTGAACATAACTGGGTTATGTGCATATTTTGATCGTTTTGGGACTCGGGGAAGCTTGACCCGCGCATATGGCTTAAACTGACGTTGTTGTGCGAGCAACGGGTTAGGCGGAACCATACCCGCTCTGTGTCATTCGGTTAAAGAGTCCTAAAGTACATGGTACTTACCGTTGGCATAGATGGAGGGTCTTAGGCTTAGGCCAGAAAGACTATAATGCTCACGAGATTTGTCGTCCAAGGGATGGTGGTGAGACCGCGGTTTTGACCAGGTTCACCGAGTTAGTGCTCTGAGAGCACGAGGTGTATAGCTATGTTGCCTGCACCTGTGATGTTGTGCTTATTCACTATATTACTTGCTATGCTAACAAGTGCAGGGAAGAAGCTTTGCCGCCCCGAGTTTGGGGGCAGAATCGTTATAATTTGGTAGGCTTTAGCTGACCGTTATTCTTGTTTGCCACTGTTGCGGTGAATTGTGCTTACAGGTGCTACGGAGCCGAGCGACAAACAGCAGGCCAATGCCCAAGTTGCTGAGCCGGCCCTCGAAGGCCTTGTTTGTTTTCTTATTTAATTCACGTTTGGTCGGCCTGCGAGCCGAAGTTTGTAAAATACTATTTAAATTTTGTGAACTATTGTAAGGCCATAAGTCTAGTACTTTTGTGTATTTTGTAGTTCATTCCTACTGGGTTATGTTAGTGGATATTCGTGCTTGTGCCTGGGTTCTTGCTTTTGCAACTTAATAATTACTTCCGCTAGATGCTCTGCGTAGGACGTGTGTATTGGTTGAATGGTTTCAATGAGTAACCCTTCGGTCTGTCTGTGGTATATGGCGTCGGGCCCCGACCGGACCTACTATTATATGTTATGTGACTGATAGGGGTGTTATAATTTGTTATCAGACTACCAGTTTTGGTCAGGCTTAAATGAATTCGTGGACGAATTCACTTTAAGGGTTGGTGAGCACATGTGTGTGCGTCAACATTTTAACATGAAAAGAACCCATGAATGTCCACTTAGGAATGAAAATACACATGTTTGAGGAACCTGCATGTTCAATTGCTTTTTGCAATTTTGTTCGGTCACTTATTGGTGTTTTATACGACTATAGGTGTCCGGGAATGACGAGTGGCAGTCTGAACGCATGCTTTTTGAGAAAATTAATGCACCCAGCGACGTGCCCGAGACCTCTCCTTCTATGGAAACCATAAGAAGGGTAGTTGAGGCGGTGTTTGCGGTGACCAATGCACAATATGGAAGGAATGTGCAACCCTCTGTCCCTGAGGTGGACTCGACACCGGGTGGTGTGATGGAGAAAATGGCATTTAAAGGACCATTGGGGCAGCAGGTGAACATGCTTTTAGCGCAGGGAGCGCACTCAGTCGGCGAATATTTGCAGGCATTCCTTATGATAAGGCGCTACCCAGGCTTTGAGTTGGAAAGAGAGCAATCTATAGTTGATAGATTTTATAATGGTTTGCATAGAGAGTTGCGAATCCTACTACTAGGACCAAAGTTATCGGGATTCTGAGCCTTGGTGGAGTCGGCCAGATCTTTGGAAGTAGAGTTGGGGAAAACTCACCAGATACCAGTGAGTAGGGTACTGAATCTTGCAGATCCTATAAGGGCTGCCTACCATAGTATGCTGAGAAAGATGAATAAAGTATCTACTCGCAAAGCTACTTATACTTGTCATACTTGTGGCAAGAAAGGGCACTTTTCCCGAGATTGTCGGGAGGGTGCTCAGGCGACAAAGAAAGTTATGTTAGAAGAAGTTGAAGACTCTGGTGCTAAGAAGTAAGAGTTCAAGGTGCCGACTTCAAAGTCTGAATATCGTAGGTGGAATAAGAAGGCTAGGATGTCGGGTGCAGCCCCTTCCTTAGGTGCTTTGGGGGCAACTAACCGAACCTCGGGCGCTTGCTTTACTTGTAGTAAGATGGGGCATTTTTCCCGTGACTATTGGAGCGGACGTGCAAAGTTCGAGAGGAAGCAGGGAGCACCTTACGAGGAAAAGGGCAAGGCGGTGGAGTCAATCGCATCCCATTATGCTCCGACTCAACCAAGAGTCTACAATCTGGGCTAGCAGGAGGCCATCAAACAAGCGGATGTGGAAACAGGTACAGTTTAAATTTATAGCAAGTTAGCTTTAAATACTGTTACCTAGTGCTTGTTAGCATGTTACTGTTTGTTTAGGCTTTGTTTTGATTTGTGATAATCCGGCGAGAGCACTCTTCGATACGGGAGCTTCGCACTCCTTTTTGTCTGAAGGTTTTATATCGCGCATCGGAGTCCCTTCTTCGATGGCGAAGGACAATTGGATGTGTTGTTGCCGAATGGGTGTTCTATACGCATGGACAGTGTTTGTTCCGTAAAGATTCGTATTTGGAGTCAGGGGTTCGACTTGCTAGCATCGTTACTACCGCTAGTAGAGTTCGACGTCATTTTCGGTATGGACTGGCTTTCGGAGCAGAAGGCATACATAGATTGCAACCGTAAGGAAGTCAAGCTGGGTGTTGGGCGGGAGGCAACGTTTGTGGGATTGAAGGGGTCGAGCAAGACTTTAATGTCTGCTCTTCAGGTGTTAAAGGCAGTTCGTCCTAGCGCAGAGCTATTCTTCACGTTAGTGGAGGCTGTAAAGCCTAAGCCCACTTTGGGTAGTATCCTAGTAGTGTGCGAGTACCCTGACGTGTTCCCGGACAATCTTCCCGGAGCCCCACCTCAGCGGGAGATCGATTTCATAATTGAGTTAGTGTCAGGTGCAAAACCTGTGTCACGCTCTCTTTATAGGTTGGTGCCTAAGGAGATGGCGGAGCTAAAGGTTCAACTAGAGGAGTTGTTGGAGCAGGGCTATGTGCGTCCAAGTTCGTCGCCTTGGAGAGCACTAGTCCTTTTTGTTAAGAAGAAGGACGGAAGTTTGCGACTCTATATCACTATAGAGAGCTGAACAAGTTAACAGAAAAGAACAAGTACCTGATCCCAAGGATTGATGATCTTTTTGATCAGTTAATCGGGTCATCGGTGTACTCGAAATTGGATCTTAAGTCTGGTTACTATCAGCTGAGAATAAGGGAAAGTGATATCCCAATGACTGCGTTCAGCGCGAGGTATGGGCATTTCGAGTTTATGGTCATGCCGTTCGGGCTGACTAATGTGCCATCAGTGTTCATAGATCTGATGAACAGAACGTTGAGGGAGTACTTAGACCATTTTGTGATCGTCTTTATTGACGACATATTGGTGTACTCGCAGTGCGAAGAAGATCACTTCAAGCATCTGCATTTGGTTTTGGAGACGCTGAGGAGGAACGAACTATACGCAAAGTTCTCCAAATGCGAGTTTTTGTTATCCTCAGTGGCGTTCCTTGGTCACATAGTCAGTGGTGAAGGGATTACGGTAGATCCAGCGAAGATAGTTGCGATACGGGAGTGGCCTGTGTTGTCTACGGTAGCGGAGGTCCGGAGTTTTCTGGGGCTTGCCGGCTATTACAGGCGCTTCGTAGAGAACTTATCCCGGATAGCGTTACCTCTGACGACGTTGACCAAGAAAGATCAGAAGTTTGTTTGGTCGTGCGAGTGCGCACAAGCTTTTGAAGGGTTGAAGATTCGGTTGACCACAACGCCAGTGCTAAGTTCGCCGAGTGGGACCGAAGGCTTTGAGATCTACAGGGATGCTTCGGGCAGTGGTTTGGGTTGTGTGCTGCTGCAGCATGGAAGTGTTATTGCGTATGACTCGCGTCAGCTGAAAGTGTAAGAGAGGAATTATCTGGCCCACGACTTGGAGTTGGCGGCCGTGATTTTTGCGCTAAAGCTATGGAGGCATTATTAGTACATCATAAAGGTCAATATTTATACCGACCACATTAGCCTGAAATACCTGTTGGATCAGAAGGATCTGAACATGAGGCAGCAGAGATGGATGGAGTTCCTAGGAGACTATACATTCAAAATTCATTATGTGCTCGGGAAAGGCAATGCAGTTGCAGATGCGTTGAGTCACAGGGCCCCCGCCCAAGCCAACTAATTATTAGTTCATGATAAGTGGTTGATTCGGGAGTTGGAGGCGTTAGATATCTCTTGTGCTGACAAGCAGACTAGCGTCAAAGCGTTATTGAACTGGACGGAAGTTCAGTATGACCTGGCTGATCGGATTCGGCAGGCTATGGATTTGGATAGCAGCATGAAGGAAATCATGGATGCAGCTTCGGATGGGTCAAATTCCCAATTTACAGTTGAAGATGGACTGCTAAGGAAGGACAATCGTTTGTGCGTCCGGAACGTGGGTAATTTATGGGTGGAGTTGATGTATGAGGCTCCTCATACCAAGTACTCAATTCACCCAGGGAACACGAAGATGTACTGAGATCTGAAGAAGTTGTTCTGGTGGCCAGGACTCAAGAAGGATGTGGCACTATATGTGTCTAAGTGTCAGACTTGCGCCTTAATGAAGGCAGAGTGCCAAAAGCCAGGGGGTTTCTTGAAGTCTTTGCCTATTCCGTAGTGGAAGTTCGACGACATTTCGATGGACTTTGTGCATGGTTTGCTAAGGTCATAGAAGGGAAATGATGCCATCTGGGTGATCGTAGATCGGTTGACAAAAGTTTCGCACTTCATTCCTCATAGGAAGGATGATTCAGTGGAGAAACTGGCAAAGTTTTATGTGGATAACATTGTTAGACTACACGGTGTGCACCGCAGCATCGTGAGCGATAGAGATGGGCATTTTACGTCAATGACTGGAGGTTGATGCAGTAAATGCTGGGAACTAAGTTGAAGTTCAGCACAGCCTTTTATCCGCAGACGGATGGTCAGACCAAGAGGGTCAACAGTACGATGGAAGACATGCTTCGCATGTGTGTCTTGGACATCGGCAAGTAGTGTGAAGATCATCTGTATTTGGTGGAGTTTGCGTACAACAATAGATACCAAGCGAGCATACAAATGGCGCCCTTCAAGGCCCTGCATGGTAGAAAATCTCGCACGTCGTTGTCGTGGTTGGAAACGGGTGATGCAAGGTTGTACAAAAAGCAAGAAATGGAAAGCGCCACTTCATTGGTACGAACCATTCGAGAGCATTTGTTGATCGCTGAGGATAGGCAGGCTGAGTACTACAATGCCAAGCATCAGAACGTGGAGTTCGCGGTTGGTGATTGGGTGTATCTAAAGATAAATCCGTTCAAAGGTGTTTCAGGGGTACAACGCTTGAAGAAACTAAGCCCGAGATACCTTGGACCATTTGATATTTGGAGCGGATTGGTGAAGCGGCTTATCGTCTAAAGCTATTGGTGGATTTGAGTGGTCTACACGATGTATTCCACATATCAGTGTTGCGGAAGGCGGTGCAAGAGCCTTCGCAGGTGATCGCGGTTGATCAAGTACCGGTGTACGAAGGGTTGACGATAAGGGTCAAGCCCGTTCGTATTGAGGACTCCGAAGTCAAGCAACTTCGTAACAAGGAGATCAGGATGGTCAAGGTCCATTGGGACAATTGAGGTCGGGAGGAGCTCTCATGGGAAAGGGAGCAGACCATGCTTGAGGAGTACCCAGAGTTATTTCACTCAGGTACCGCTTTTGGTTTTGTGTATCTTTTCCTTTCGGTAATTTCGCAGACGAAATTCTTTTAAGAGGGAGAGAGTTGTAACGCCCTGAAACTCAAAAGAGCAACGAGCAGCGTTTTGAGCCAAGTCTGGGACTTGGTAGAGGTCACACGGCCTAGGACATGGGCGTGTCCCAGGGCCGTGTCATGCTCGGGTTCGACCATGGTCGTGTGGTCGACAAAATTGCAGTCGACGTTTGTCGAGTAGCGAACACGGCCTAAGACACGGGCGTGTCTTAGGTCGTGTCCTACTCTGGTGGTTAGCCGAGTTATGTAGAGGGGAGAGACATGGCCTGAGCCCAGGCGTGTTCGGGTCTGACACGGGCGTGTCAAATTTGACACGGGCGTGTCGAATACCCGTATCCTCCTCGGGATGATGTTGGACCTGTGTCGATAGAGGAACATGCCCAGCTATACGGGTGTGTGCTGGTTGACACGGGCATTTCAAGTTCGACACGGGCGTATCGAGAGGCCGTGTTCAAGTCAGGACGTGACGTTCTCGGCATTGAGTGAGGCACACGGCCTTGGACACGGCCGTGTCGCAAGCCGTGTTCGGCCCAGGTTTTGGATTTTTGATGCGAATCGTGGCTGTTCGTTTCCTTATTTTGGGATATAATGATTCAGGCCTCTCCCTCCTAGGGTAATGGCTGGGATTGGGGGTTTAAACCCTCACTTTTCATTGGCCACTCTCTTTCTAAGTTCTAGAGAGAAGGGAGAGTAAGGAGGAAGGAGAAGGGAAGATCCGGTCGCCGGAGGAGATTCGGAGCGCCAAATCGCAAACTGAGTCCAGATCTACGGAGCTGAGATCATCGCGGTGCTTTTCATCCGTATAGATTTCCATGGCGCCGAAGAGAAATGCTAGGGTAACAATTCTCTACTTAAGCATGTGAAGCTCTTCTTCTTTTGCATAAGGAAAACCCGCTCCCGCGAGTGTGCGGCGAGTTTGCGGTGTTCCTTGGGGTAGATATGTAAAGTCCCCCTTGTTTGCATGTAGAGTCCAAAATCGAGTTACGGACATAGGCATGGTGTGTGAAGCCTACCCGGACATGTTGGTCTGGATCGGTGATGTTTCATTATGCATGATTAGCCGAAGAAGACTCCGTGCCTTTGGTTGTTTTCGGGTTTTCTATGTGGTAGATTGCAACAGGGAGTCTTGGGGATTAACTCCAAGGTGCACCCGGAAAACTGGGCGGAAACGCATTTCTGCCAACTTGGTGGCCTGGGAGCCAACCTTGAAAATAATTGGGTTATGTGCAAGTTTTGATCGTTTTGGGACTCGGGGAAGCTTGACTCGCGCATATGGCTTAAATTGAAGTTGCGGTGTGAGCAACGGGTTAGGCGGAACCGTACCCGCTCTGTGTCATTCGGTTAAAGAGACCTAAAGTACATGGTACTTACCGTTGGCATAGATGGAGGGTCTTAGGCTTAGGCCAGAAATACTATAATACACACGAGATTTGCCGTCCAAGGGATGGTGGTGAGACCGCGGTTTTGAATGGGTTCACCGAGTTAGTGCCCTAAGAGCACGGGGTGTGTGGCTGTGTGAGCCTACACCTGTGATGTTGTGCTTATTCACTATATTACTTGCTATGTTAACAAGTGCAGGGAAGAAGCTTTGTCGCCCCGAGTTTGGGGGCGGAATAGTTATAACTTAGTCAGCTTTAGCTGACCGTTATTCTTGTTTGAAGATTTTTTTCACTTCCTCGCCCGACTCGACGCTACAATTCCAATGGACTCATTCTTGCATAATTTCGAGGCCGCTTGGTCTTCCAAACAAACATCAAGACAAACATATGCGCGTTTAACTCACTCACAAGCTAAGGCGGATAGTTTTCGACCGGTCATGAGGGCCACAATTACCCGCAATAAATATATAAAAAACTATTAAACTTTAAAACGTTAATATATTAATTAAAAATATTTATATTATTAACATTAATATATATTAAAGTTAATATTTTAAAAAGTTAATATATTAAAAATTAATTATAAAAATTAATATATTAATTAAAAATATATATACACTATTAACGTTAATATATATTAAAGTTTATATATATTAAAAAGTTAATATATATTTTAATTTTAATTTTAATTTTTTTTAACAAAACAGCGCTGCCGCCCTTTTTCAGGGCTGCACCGCTGCCTGCCGCGGCTCCCCACCTGGGCCTAATTTTCATTTACCCGCTCCCAAAATAGAGAACACAACCCTTACATAATTATTGTTCTAGTTTAAAAGCTTTATTGCTTTTTTGGCCACCTGTATATACGAAAAAAAAATCGGTGCGTGGAACGTATCATGCCATCATTAGGAAATAAATACCTATTTTGTTGTTGGCACCCACCTCCTTTTCCCCCAATTGCGAAAAAATCTCGAGCCTCCTTCTTCCTCAGCTCTCGGCAAAAATGACGAAAACCTAGATTCTTCCAGCTTGCTTGGACATTGCAACCACCAAAAACACTACTGATTGAGCTTCCTCCTTCCATCTCAGCTCATTTTCTTTGTAGTTTTCGGTGAGGTCTTGAAACTCAACAAACCCTAAGTCAGATGTATTTTTTTAAAGGTTAGTGCTTGAAATCACCCTCAGGAAGTTTAGATCTTTAAGCTTGTTTTTCATGGTCATTTGTTTTTGATAGGTGCAAGGAAATGTCAGCTAACGGAGCAACAAGTACTCTGGAGTCTTTCAAAAATGTTGCTAATGGAATGAACAATGTACACTTTGTTTTCTTGCTATTACACTGTTGCAATCAATTTTGTCATGATTAGCTGGACATTAGCTGAACTTCTTACATTTTATTTTTCAACTACATTTAGTATGTGAATTATAACTATTTTTAAAATCAACTATTTTTTTATCTTTATTTGCAGTTCCATTTTATTTTAGGAATAAACTAACGCTTAATACAATTTTTTCAAGTCAACAAATAGCCGGTTATTTTTCCAATTGTGCATTCAAAAGATGAGGTGTATACTGTGTATTGTGAATACGCTCATAGCATGAGTTTCAGTGTTCAGAAATAACATTTGAGTTATTCGACACACACAAGGATTATAAAATGTCGAGAATACAGTTGCGCCAAAGCTAGATTGAAAAAAGTGAGACTCTCACCAAAAAAGTACCGCAAATTAGAAACACACACGGGTTGTTTCGCCTGTATTTTTTACTACTGATTCAGATGGTAAGAATTGGACAGTTATAAAGTTTATCAAGGAATACAATCACTCGTTAGCGATGGAGAACGAGTAACATCTATTGTGATCTCCATCACTAACGAGTGATTGTGTTCCTTGATAAACTTTATAACTGTCAAATTCTTACCATCTGAATCAGTAGTAAAAAAATACAGGCGAAACAACCCGTGTGTGCAACGGTTCATGCATACAACTTTTTATCTAATGAAGTCGGTTGGGTCAAGAATGTTGGTTTCTCTAAATCTCATGCCTACAACTTTGTGCAACGGGAAAGAAAGGCATTAATAGAAAGCAGTGATTCCCTTGGTTTGTTTAAGATACTATATGAGAAACAGTTGAACGATAATTCTCATATGATGTTCGTACCGATGAGTTGAATAGATTGACAAGCTTTTTTGGATGGACGGACACAACAAAATCGATTATGATTGTTACGATAACGTAATTATTTTTGACATGACATACAAATTGAATAAGTATAACTTGGCTTGTGCACCATTCATCGCAGTCAACAATCACTGGCAGTATGTATTTGTCAGTGGTGCTTTCGTTTCTGAGGAGACCATCAATTCATTTTGTTGGGTCTTCAACACTTTTCTGAAATTTGTTGGTGGCAAACAACCGACAACTATATTTACGAACCAAGACCAAGTCTTGGTCGTTGCTATTGAAAGAGTATTTACAAGTACTCGTCACTGTTTATGTCAATGACATATCTCTAAGAAAGTGCGTTCAAAAGTCACATGCGTTAATAATGAGAATTATGTTTGCATGCTTTTTTATCAATGCATGAGTAAGTGTGATAGCAAGCTCGTGTTCGATAGACACTGGAATGAGATGATTAGTAGAGGAAACATGCAAGAAAACAAATGGTTAGGGGATTTACATAGAGCTAGGAGGAACTGGTATATAACCTTCAACAAGGATGTGTTAGACCTTGGTATATTGTCCACACAACGAAGCAAATCTGCCAACAATGGATTACATGGATGTTTAAAGGCAACTAGTACACAGGTGGAGTGTTTCATCGGGTTAGAGAAATTAGCGGGATCTTGGTAGAGAGGAGAACAAGACGAAGATTTTAGATTCAAGCAAGACACAGTAAGCTTAAATTTTATAAGTTGTGTGATTTTTAAACATGTGTCTAAGTTTTATGCACACAAAATATTTGCTATATTTGAAAAGGCTTTCATGGACGGTGTTGTTGGCATATGTATAATGGATGAAAAAAGATATGGTGAAAAACATTTTTTATACATTACAAAGCACTGCAATGGTAATGAAGATGACAGACGATGGTTTGTTACATATAATTCCAAGACCAATGAGACTGATTGTTCATGCAAAGGTTTCGAGACTAGAGACATTTTGTGCAAACATATTCTTAGGATATATAATATGAAAAATGCATGAGAGATTCCGAACAAATATTTGCTTAAACGATTTTGTCATAATTCTAAGAAGGGCATATATCTACCAAATACTTCAAGCATGGTAAACTTTGACTCCAATGTGATATTTAAAAACCACTTGATGTGTTTCTCGTATGACCTTGCACACCAAGTAGAGAACTGTCAAGTTGTAGAGACTTATGTTCTGACAGCATTGAATGTTTTAGCAAAGAAAATCGATGAGATAGTTGAGGTTGATGAAATGCAAAAGAGAGGAATCGACGATGAGAAGGACAAAAATACTCCATCAGTTAAAGATCCTGCAACGAAGAAACCAAAAAGAATTTTTAATGCAAGATTGAAGAGACACTGAGAGTCAGGAAGTAAAAAAAAGTAAGCTTCTTAACCTTTTAACAATTACTATGATTATGATTTTTATCAACTTACTACTCATTTAATTATCTTTGGCAATGAGGAAAGCCACGGTTAAGACGAAGACAGTTGCCATAGAAAAAACTTTTAGAGATGTGCACGAGATCAATTTTTTCGACCTTTCAGTAGAAAACCAAAGAATGACAAAATCAGATGCTCCAACTGTAGTGCCTAATGATGTTCCAAGTGATTTTAATGATGATTTTTATATAATTTTTTATTTTCCTAGCATTCCCGATATCTTTAAGTCATAATGTTTGTCTATGTGATCATGAGTAAATGTAAGAATTGGAACAGCGTGTTATTTTGAGAGAAATTATATGTACCTTAAGAGAATATATGGTTAACTTCTAAAAATGAATGTTAATCCTTGTTAATAGTCTCAAATTTTATTACTTATTGGCTCCATTGTTTTTCTTCAGTTACCAGCTCCAAAGAGGGGAGATATTGTTAGGAAGATTAGTGATGCATTTATATCTAAGTTCCAACACCTTAGTAGGCTTGTTTCACTTGAGATGGGAAAAATACTACGTGAAGGGATTGGTGAAGTTCAAGTGTGTTAATAGCACCACTCTCCTTTGTAAGAGAGAAGTGTTTTTGCGGGACCAAAATTTTGACTCTATAAATATTAACAACTCATTTTCACTCACTACTAAATATTAACATATATCAAACTCTATAAAGACAGATTAAGGATCTGTTTGGCATGACAGTAGTGGTCGTTAACACGGTGTTTATGAACCGTCATTCGTGAATGCCTGACCTCACCTATTGAACTTCATCCACTTTTATGTTCAAAATTAGTGGTATATGTCATAACAACTGCCATGTCAAACATACATTATATGAAAGTAGAATTTTTGTCTAAACTCATCGGAGCATAAACAACTCACCAAATGGAGCCTAAATAACTGTACATGATTATGTAATTGTCATACAAGCATGATATCAAATCTGATGCATCCAGATAAACCATACAAACATGATATTTACGTCAATAAACTGCTACAATAAACAAAAATGAATCAGAACCAAAACAAGCATAATATCAAATAAACTGTTGCATCCAGATGTAGCTTTATATCCAGATATTTACTGAATCAGAGCCAAAAAACTGTTGAGCAAGATATTTACTGAATCTGATGTAGCTTTGTATCCAGATTTAGCTTTGTATCAAATAATCTGCCGAATCAAAGCAAATAAACTGCTGAATCCAAATGATATTAAACAAGCATGATATCAAAACAAATCAGAATCATACAAGCAAAATGTAGCTTTGTATACTCTAGTAAACCGTTGCATCTTGATATTTACATCATACAAGCATGATAACAAATCTAAACCAAAACGAATCAGAACTTACATGAATCAAGCACATATAATCTAGTGTTTTAAACCACATGTAAACTCTTCAGAACAGTCCATAAACCACACATATAATTTCTACACATCTACACTTTGTCAGAAAGTGTAAAAATATAAACTAATTATGTATTGTCTTTTAAATTTAAGCTAATCAGAAAGATTCAGTCCAGCAATCTTCTCTGAAATACTACTAGAAAGTGTTTTAAAAATCTCTACCATGATTTTGGTGCGAAATCCTGGCATGTCGTCTTGCCATTTTTTGTGATCTTCACCTAGTAGGTCCTCCTCATCAAGCACATTCATAAACTTCTTAATGACCTACAAATAACAGTAAAATACAATGGTGATGATAACAAAAAACACTACCAAATGAGCATAATAATTTTATGATTTGTAGAACGTACATAATTCTTGATAAATAGGTTCTCTTGTACTTTAATGCAAACTTTGGCACTGTAAGTAGGAGTAGGAGACCAACAACATATTTTGGGGCGTGCTAAATCGACCAATGCAGACTGGAGATTTGTATGCTCGTACATCCACACCTTCAAATATAAAGGAAGGTTATAGCAATATGGATTAACATAATACATTAAATACAATTGCAGTTTGAACATCTCATGCCAGTAATACTGTGGTGCAACCCTCCAAGGAACCGATGTTGCTTCCAGCACTTCGAGTAACACTTACATAGTTTAAATGATCAAACTGTACATGAAGGAACTTATGGATGGCAAGTGGTCAGTTGTATTTCACGAAGTCAGGAAGACATGTTATCTTAGTAATATAAGCAGGGACCTTCAAACTCTTCAACGGAAAAAATAACATAGCTAATAAATATTTAATCAATAAAGTTAATTTTCTGTACTCCAATGTGGGAGATCACTCCTCATCAGCCATTCTATATATTTCTTCAATTAAACTCTTGTGGGTTATATTCACAAGGGGTGATCTTGAAAATGCAAAGTGAAGACCCGTATTAGGGAGACCCAAAATAAGAGACACAGCATTGACAGTCATCTTGATAAGGTAATGCCCAAGCTGAAAGGCTTTTTTATCCCTATTGTATAACCTCACAAGAGGGATCTAACATTTATAGTGGACGTATTAGGTGCGCATATGCAACTTAGTTATTTGCTCTCGGGCATGTTGCAACTGTAAAACCGAAAGGCTCACTAAATACAACTACAACTATGACTACAAAATGCGACTGCAAATAAACAGTGAATGGAAAAACAACTGCAACTACAACTACAAAATGCATACCCAAGCGCCACGGGTCAAGTGAAGGAACGCCGGACCCAACAATCCCCCCCGGCGTCCAGCACAACCCGTCGGCTCAGAGGTGGGGTTACCACATGGCCCACACGGCTCAGAGGTGGGGTTACCACATGTCCACAGTTGCCTGACCCACCAGACCCACACAGGTAGAAGGGAAAAATCAGGATTTAATAGCGCCTCCCCGGTCTTGAACCCGTAACCTCCCTATGATACCAATTGAAAGTGAGGATAGATACAACTCTAGAGGGGGGGTGAATAGAGTATTCAAAAAAATGACAATCTACTCAACTCCCTTAGAGTTAATTTGCGGAATAAGTATATAGATATATGAAACCCTAGAGCCTAACACAAAGAGAGGTGCACAAGAGAAAGCTAACTGTAATTACAGTTTGAGCTTTAGTCCTAACACAGCAACTAGCAATCCTAGTTAATTCTACTCACAGCCACAGTGCAGTAATTAAAATAAGCAACACAGACAACACAAGAAGATTTATAGTGGTTCCCTCTCAATAGGTACATCCACTCTTCTACTACCCTGGTAGGAATCCACTACAGGTTTTTGTTCAGGTGCCCTGCCACCAACTGATCTGATTCAGGTAGATCAAGAAAACCCTTTGAGCTTTTGATCAGGAGCTCAAAATCCAACACAGGTTTTTTCTTAGGTGCCCTGCCACCAAGGTTCACTTTTGAAGGGAGTAATAACCCTTTGTACAGGAGGTTGAGAGAGTTAGAATGTCTTCTCTATTGTTAAACAGAATTAGAGAAGCTAGTGGATTTGCACTGAGCTATAGAAAGCTCTGAAGGAATCAAAGCTCCTCCTGACTTAGAGAATATCCAGGAAGAAGCCTTGCTTCAGGGTACAGGATCTCTTCAGAACTCTTGACAGAGAAGATCTGTTGTCTTGAAGTTCTTGAAGGAGAAGCTTGAAGAAGACTCTTGATATGGAATGGTTGTTCTTCTTCAATTGCTTTTCTTTCATCTTCTTCTTCTTGAAGCTCTGAGTATGAATGTTCCTGTGAGCAGGATGAACTCAGGATTGAAGAAGAGAACTCTGAAGAGAGTTGTTCTTCTTAGTTGTATGTAAAAAAATATCTGAGAGCTGTATCTTCTTGTTCTTGTTGTATATATGTATGTATGTTTTGTTAACTTCTCTCTCTAGCTCTTTATATATAAGCCTTTGTAACGGCTTTTATCTTTCTCTTAATTTGAAACTTGTCTTCTTCTGAGATCTGCAATCTGGGCTGCAAATAACACATAGTACAAATAGCCTATAGAAAGACATCCTATAAAGAGATAAAGCTTTCTTAGAAGCTGCTTATCCATTCTGTAATTCCAAAAGATAATAGAGAAAGTCACATCAAAAACAAACTCTTTACGGCCAGAGAAAGACATCTGTGTCTAACGGCTATAAAGGACAGCATGGCAGATAAAGCAAAAAGATTATTCAACTAATAGGACAAAAGACTTTGTCAGATAGAACTTGACTTATGCATAAAGAATGAGGCAAAGATTGCCTTGATATGTAAGCATAAAATCAATGAAATAATCTTTAATAAAATAAGCCAGATAAATGAGAAATAATTCACAGAAGAGAAAGAATGCAATATCTCTAAATGAAGACAAAAGATCGTCGAATGAAGCACAGAGATCGTCGACCTCTCAAAGCAGATAGTCGAGCTACAAGAAATCTGTCTGGGCAAAAGAAGTCGAGCAATACTCGACGATCGACGATATTGAGACCACAGATCGTCGAGCTAACAAAGATGAACCAACTCAGAGATAGTCGATCTGCTGATAGACGATAGTCGATCAACTGATAGACGATAGTCGAGCGGCGTTCGACTATAGTCGAACTAAAAACACTTAACCAGATTTTCAACTGGATAAACAACAACTCTACACAACTGATGGAATCTAACCTAAATCTAACCTTTGACCATAGATAAATCTTGGGTCAATAAACTAATTGAGAGGACTTAACTCAAATTCAAACTAGGATACCAACAAACTGCAACTACGACTACAAAATGCAACCGCAAATAAACAGTGAATGAAAAAACAATTGCAACTATGACTACAAAATGCGACTGCAAACAAACCGTGAACGAAAAAACAACTACAACTACAAATTATGACTGCAAACAAACATTGAACGGGAAAACAACTGCAACTACGACTACAAATTACAACAAAAGGAAGGAAATAAGCAAACCATGAGCTAACTATGCCTAAATACGAACTAACTAAGCAAACCACAAATATAAGCAAAACCATGTCCAAATAATTCTAGATTACATTTATCCAGGAGGAAGAAAATATACCGATTAATTAGTGGAGAGAATCACGACGCCCATCTTTTCGACCAGTGGATGTGTTGCTGACAACACAACTTTAGAGGAAAGAAAAGAGAAAAAAAAGAGGCTTGCCAAAAAAATGGGGAAGGATGCCTTCTTCCAACAACCTTATCTATGCCCCTCCTAGGGAAGGCTACCTTTTTACCAAATGAGATGATTCCAGACAAAAAAACGAAGAGATTTCAGGCCGAGGAAGCGACGTAGAAAACCTAAGGCGTTTGGTGAAGGTGAAAGAACTCAAAATTTTCAAAAATGAAGTAGGCCCAACAACAAAATAAATATTTTTTCCTAAGGATAGTACGTTTCACGTACCAAAAAAATTTCTTTTGTATACGGAGACTGTCCACGACTTCGATTAGTGTCCTATACCGGACTTGAAAATTCCCCCACATAAATGACTAAGGCTCCGTTTGGGGGGACTTATTTTCACCGGTCAAGCAGTTACGACCGCATGAACCGCTTGACTGATGAAAATAAGTCTAGTTCATACGGTCATAACCGCATGACCAGTGAAAATAAGCCCCCCCAATAGAGCCTAAGGCTCTGTTTGGGACTGCTCTGGCGGCTAGAAAAACTCTATTCCAGCCGCCAGAGTTGTTTTTACACTGTTTGTTTGCCCAACATTTGAAAAATTGCGGATCCTAAAATCGTGTTTAAAGGACTGTTTTGGAAGCAGTCGAGCCCCCACGGAAGCGCTCCTAAAATCGCGTACTCCAAATTTGTGTCCCGTCTCACTCGTCCACCCTTTTTCCCATCTGCAAGCGTCTCGAACGTGAGCTTCTCTAGTATTATTCCTGTTGCGGTTCGCTCAATGCCCTCGGTAGACCGGTTCCGGATCGGTCCGTCTTAGCCCCGGGCGATCGAGTACGCACATATTCAAAGTAGAAAAAGAGAGATTGTACACACACAACTTTAGCGTGGAAAACCCTGGAAAGGGGAAAAGCCACGTGGTCGGGTCTATGCCAGCCAAGATCCACTATTTGCCTCTATTACAGTGCTCTTGTAAGGAGAATGCGAGGGCGACAGGCCGCGGCTCGTTACAAATACTGGGGGTTTCAGAGAGCTCCCCTCGGGTGGCAGGACACCGCTTAGGAGTTCGTGCACTTTGACGTGCGTCATTCTTGAGTGCTTGCTCTTCTGGCTTGCGCTCTGCAGGATGCCTGCACTTTATCCCACAGGCTGATCAGGGTTGCCTTAGTCGACACTTCACTCTTTCTTCTTTGGGTGGCGCTTAGAGGAGAACCTGCCAAGTTAGTGAGTGAAAGAAAAGGAGAGGAGGAGCGTAGAGAGAGAAGATCTGGGGAAAAGCAGAAATGAAGAGAGAGAGAGCGAAGGAGAGAATGAATGAGGGATCCCCTCAAATGAACTATCAGGGGTGCTTATATAGGATTTCCGAGGTGGTTAGGGTGGTTACAGTGGTTAATCATGGATCGGAGGGTCGTGATCGCTTGTGGTGATCGGAGGGCCGTAATGGCCTGCCACGATCGGACGGTGGAGAGAAGGTCGGCCCACGATGGTGGTCGGAGGAGGCGCGCAGGCCGGCGGCCGCCCGAGGGAGGGGGCGGCCGGCCGCGGGCGGCCGGCCAAGGCCGCCCGACCAGAGGGGGGGGCGGCCGACCGTGGCCGCTAGCCGCAAGGAGGCGGCCGACCGCGGCCGCCAGCCACACGGAGGGGGCCGGCCGGGGCTGCCGGCCGCAAGGGGGCGGTCGGCCTCGGGCGGCCGGCCGGGCGCGCCCGCCGACCGCAAGGGGGTGGTCGGCCAGGGCCGCCGGCCGCAAAGGGGGGAGGCCGCACGGCCGGCCGCAAGGGGGGTGGCGGCCGGCCATGGGTGGCCGGGCGCCGGACGCCGGCCGCCCGTAACGGCGGCGGCGGCGGTTGCGATTTGGCGCGCGGCGATTGCGGGATCCGGCGCGCGGGAGTTGCGATCCGGTGTGCGGGAGTTGCGATCCGGTGTGCGGGAGTTGCGATCCGGTGTGCGGGAGTTGCGATCCGGTGTGCGGGAGTTGCGATCCGGTGTGCGGGAGTTGCGATCCAGTGTGCGGGAGTTGCGATCCGATGTGCGGGAGTTGCGATCTGGTGTGTTGTAGTTAACATAATCTTCTATAAACTAGGGGGTACCCATCATTTCCCTTCTGCGATACTTCTCCCGCATCCATCTGCGAAATTTTTCCATCCCCTTTATGAATTTTTTGGCCCGATGCCATGTTGATCTGCTTGCTGACAGATTTTCTGTTCCAGTGCAGCTTTTAGTTCGATCTCCCACATCCAACTGTGAAATTTTTTACCTCTTTTTCTTGTTTTCATTTCGATCTTGCTTTCAATTCTGAAATTTTTTACCCTTTTTATCTGCTCAGTCCGATCAAAAAACGTTCATATTACTGCTGGTATTTTGCTTTTGGAGATTCTAATTACAATCCATGTGAACTGATAATCCATAGTACATGTCTTTATGAATTATTATTTCTTTTGTCCGGCCAAATGATATTTTGATCTTTATATGTATAAAAGTACTTGAATTCATATTATTGTTGGTATTTTTGTTTTCAAAAAATTGCTTCCAAAAGCTAGACTTCCAAACAGTTCCAATTGAAAAAAAATTCTATTCGAACGCCACTTATGCATAGGGCTAATATAGAGTCGATTTCGATCGATTCCAACTTGGCTCGAAATCGAAATTTTTGACTTGAAGTGACTCGAAATTGACTTGAAGTCGAAATCTATTTCGAGTCAAGCTGGCTTGACTCGAAATCGATTCGACTCCGAGCCCACTCGAATCAATTTCGAGTCGCCTCAAAATTAATTATTTTTACAAAAATAATTAATTTATTACACATTTTAAATAATCAACTACATCTTTGAGTTGAGTAGTGAGTACTATTAAAATTAATTTATTTTTACTTTTTTTAAAAAACTTGTTATATATTATTCTTACTCTCCACTACTCCAGGACAATTTTTTCTAAACGAACAAGGCAAGAAAATTTTGCATAAACATGAACATGTTCATAAAACAATTATCCGAACCCAAATCCATACAAAAAGAAATTTGAAAATTAACATACTTTCCATTTTCCAAATTAAGTATTTGATTATAAATATAACAAAATTATAAAATAAACCGTCCAAAATACATAAATATACAAAATATTTTATTAAAGTCCAATAAAAAAAGTCCACAAAGAGTCCATATTTGACAAACATTTCAAAAATATATTAGGCTTTGAGGCTTGGGCTGATTGTGCTACAGTCTAAAATATGATCTCAACTTCTGCTCTTTAATCTACAATAAGAAAGAAAACACAAATCTAATTAGCAAAACTTCTTGTGTTTTGGGTAACAAAAAAACAAAAATCAACTCCTTGCATGATTTTAAAAATATATGCTGAAACACATATTCCAGGGTTAGATACCTGCAATTATCTTACGATGATAGATAAAAAATTCATTAAGATATGTAAACAATTCCATATTTTGGAAAAATTATCCATCCCTAAACAACAAAGTTGTCCCAAAATAGAGCATTCATGTGTATGACCTAAAATTTAAATACATGTAATGCATTCATGGGAAACTAGCATTAGAGAATTTTGTGAATATCCTCGCAGGTGGAGGTGATTTTTGTTTAGATTGGGATGATACTTGATAAAAATAAATTAAAGTTTAAAGTTAATAGCTCCATACAATTTTGAACATATAGAAAACAAGTGCTAAGAATGGAATTTTATACCTGTCTACTTAAATTCTACCAAAAATGAACACACATAAAATAACAAGAAGAAAAATTAAGACTTTTTCAAGGTATACTGAACATGATTTGAGAATTAAGGAGCATTTTTCATAGTAAGGCAGCAACAATCTTGAGATAGATTCTCTATTATACACCAAATAGTCTCAAACTAATCCGAAGAATACATTGTACCTGATGGTCTCCAAAGGAGCTAAAACGGCTTTTGTCATGGCACCAACTAATGCACCACTTAGAAACTCTCCTACTTTTCTGCAACTAACAAAATTCTGTAACGATAAAGTACATAAACTTATGGATTTCTAGGAAGAAAAAACAATTTATGCATATCATTACTTAAATCCGGCATTGCTAATTAAATAATAGTTTCATCTATGTTGTATTGCTATTACCTTTCAGTGAACAAACAAAAGGCCAGAAGCTTCCAAAAAAATTAATAGATCAAGAAATGATAGAAATATTAATGTCTAGGTGAGAATACCTTAATGTAAATTTAATCATTAGTAGAAATCATGATGATCTCATTTGGTAAAGAATTAGTTAAATCATCCACATCAAGCTGTGATTACAAAATACACATCAAAATCAAATATTATAATTGAGAACTAGTAATCCATTCATGAGTAAATAAATAAATATACTTACATTAGCACGATGCTTATAGTAGGAACGAATCAAATTTGAAGAGCACACTAGAGCATTCATAGTTTTTGGATTTAAAGCACTTCTATAATCATCAAGTACTCTCCCTCCAATGCTAAAAGCTGATTCGGAAGTCACAATTGTGATGGGTATTGTAAGGATATCCTTTGTCATTTTAGAGAGCTTCGCATATTTCATTGAATATACTTTCCACCATTCCAAGACATCAAAATTATCTCTACTCTCAAGAGGAGGTTGTACCGGTGCTTCCTCTAGATATATTTCAAGTTCATTTTTAAGAGGCTGTGTTGAAGAGCTAGAGCTCAGAAAATCATCAAAGCCAAGAAGAACAAAATTTGTTATAAGTTGTTGCTGAGTTGTCGCACTTGAATGTCCCATGACTCCCATTCTACTTGAAAAGGATGATTCAAAACTGATAATTGTAGTGTTATGCTCGAAGCTACCACTATCAAAATAAGTGTAAAAAAGCTCAAAGAGGCTATATTTTACCACATTCACTTTTTGAGCCGCTTCATAATTATTGTACAATTTATTGAGAGCATAAGTGATGAATAACAACTTTTTTCGAGGATCAACAATAATGACAAGAGACATAAGTAAATTGCAATCACTCCAATATTTATCAAATTTGATTTTGGTTTGACCATATCACATACAAACTCATCATTATATGTTGAAGATTTGTCCAATAATTTTTTGATAGCAATAAATGCAGGCAAAAATAAATTGCATGTTGGATAAAAAATTCCTAAAAATAATTTAGTTACAGATTTAAAGACTTCCAAAATATTCTTAATTTTATCAAACCTTTGTCATGTTTCTTCAAGAAAGTCCCACACCAAACCTTTATCTTTTCTAAAGAAATCATGAATGACATATCTATAATGGTAAGCACTCTCAAGCATGTAATAAGTACTATTCCACCTTAATTTCACATCTGAAGAAAGACCCCGTGATGTAGAAATTTCTAATAATTTGGCCGATTCAGCAAATGATTTAAAACGTGATGGTGAATTCCTTATGTATCCCACCACTTCTCTAACAATGTTAATCAATGAAGAAATCTCTTTTAGGCCATTTAGCACAAGAATGTTGAGTATGTGAGCACTAGGGCTGATATCGAGTCGAGTTCGAGCGATTTTGGCTCGGCTCGAAATCGAAATTTTCGACTCGAAATCGACTCGAAATCGAAATTGATTTCGAGTCGAGTCGGCTCGACTCGAAATGGCTCGATTCCGAGTCGGCTCGAAATCAAATCGAGTCGGCTCGAAATCGAATCGAGTCGGCTCGAAATCGAATCAAATCGGTTCGAAATCGAATCAAATCGGCTCGAAAGTTAGCAATTTTTCGTTTTATTCCTATTTTGCTCAAAATAAAATCGGGCAACCTATAAATTTAGCAAATGAAACACTTAAAGACTTAATTCTTTTTATTTAGGTTTAAATTTTATTATTTTTAATCTTAAAATAAGAATATATTAATAAATATATTATTTTTTAAATTAATTCGAGTTGATTCGAATCATATTTCGAGCGATTCAGGGCTGGCTCGAAATCGACTCGAAATCAAATTCGATTCAAATTGAATCGACTCAAATTGAATCGAATCAATTTTAACCGATTCCGATTCGGCTCAATTTTCGAACGATTTTCGAGCGATTTTCGAGTTTCGAATAATATGCTCAGCCCTAGTGAGCACAATATCTAACACGAAACACTTTGCCGCAATATAAGCGATTGAAACTTGCAAAACATTTATTGTAAATGCCTTGCAGCTATATCATTTGCGGATGCATTGTCAAGAGTGATGTTCATTACCTTTTTCTGTATTCCCCACTATAAGATTGACTCACGAATTGCATCATATATGACTTGACCGCTATGAGGTGGATCAAGGTCTAAGAAATTTATAATAGAATGTTGGAGTATCTAATCAGAATCTATATAATGAACAGTAATGCATAAATAACCAATTGATTGATTAGATGTCCAACAATCGCTAGTGAGTGCAACTTTATCGACCCTTTTAAGAACCTTAAAAAGTTTGTCTCTCTCAATTTCGTACAATTTCATGCAATCATTCTTAATTGTATGCCTTCAAATTTTACATGATTAGGATTTAGAGCTTTAGAGTAGACATTGAAAAATGGTTGCTCAACAATTAAGAATGGAAGTTTGACAATAATTATAAACTTGGCTAGCAGTTGCCTAATGCTAGCTGAATTATAAGATCCAGACACACAAATGGGGGCATTTGAATATCATCCTCTACCATATTTATTCTCTCTTGATTGAACGTGGTCTGATTGTTCTTAACCTGTATAAGCTTATAACAGGTTTTAATATGTCTTGCACAATTTGAGGTGGATCCAGATAATTAATACTTGTATGTTTTGAAACAATGTTTACATTGCCATTTGGAGACAATATTTCCACTTATATCCTTCATTTTTTCAACTTTAAAGTGCTCCCATACTTCACTTCTTTTTCTTTTTCCTTTATTGTCCTTCTCAACTTCAGTAGATTGTTGACCTAATGAAGGCTCAATATAAGTGGGGACAGTGGAGATGGTTCCTACTTCCACATCTCTAACATCAAGATCAGTAGTGATTGCATTTGCATCGGGACTTATGAATTCATTATCCTCCACCGGTGAAAATGACGAGTCACTATAAATCTCTACTAAATTCATAATATCTGAATAAATGAAGATTTGTTCAATTCTTCAAAAAATCATAAATATGAACAGTGAAGAAAACAAAGCCATCTGCAAAACTACAAAGCTCTAAAAGATGCAGGAACAAAACTATTTATAAGAATTCAAAGCTCTAAGACATGAAAGAAAAAAACTATATATAAACTACATGGATGATTGAGTATACGAAAATAATTAATCATCCTTTCAATAAATAACCATTAAATTTATCAACTTGAACAAACAAAGATGTAACATAAAAACTGTCATATGCAAAAAAATAGTTTATGATGTCAGTAGAACATTAGCTACCGAGATAACTATCAATGCTTGTTCATCTTCAAAACTATTGTCTGTTGGCATGACCAAAAAGTACAAAATCATCAAGAGTAACTAGTAACTACCTCATCTTGCTTGACCATCGAGATTCTCAAAAAGAACAAAACAGACCAATAATTTGGAATAGATACAAACAAAAGCATTACAATAACAACACAACTTCAATTGGAGACAACTCAATTTCAAAAATATACTTCTTCACAGACCTTCCAACAACTCAAAATTGTAAGGATTTGTTTTGTTGACCGGGTCAACAATATTTTTTTTTAAAAAAGCTTTTATGTAGTTTTTGTTTATGGCGGAAGAGAGAGAAAGTTAGTGTGGATGGAATTGAATGTAAGCGTCACGTGTCGTTTTCTTATTGGGTATGTTGGCCTATATAAAGGTTTGTTGTTGTACATTTTAGTTTGCTGAAAATAGTGAAAAGAATTTCTTCCCCTTTATTAACTCCCGCAGGAGAGAGAGCGAGAGAGAGGAAGTGAAACAGCGAGAGAGAGAGAGGAATAGCGGGAGAGAGAGAGTAACAGCGAGAGAGAGAGATATTGGCGAGAGAGAGTTAGAGAGAGAGATATTGGCGAGAGAGAGTTAGAGAGAGAGAGAGTATTCAGATATTAGCAGAGAGACTTAGAGAGAGAGAGAGTATTATTAAGAGAGAGAGTATTATTAAAACTCTCGCCTCTTTTTTGTTCCCGCAGGAACATATTTTTCCGCCGCCCGAAGCTCGTAGCAGCCATCTCGCCGGAAGCATCTCGCCTGAAGTTCTCGCCGGAAGCTCTCGCCGGCCCCGTCTCGCCGCACGAGAGTTGGTCATCTCGCTCGTATCACCTCGCCGGAGGTTGAGTTCTCGCAGGAGCAGCTCGAGGAGCTCTCGCTAAGTTGGTCTCGCCGGAGCTGTGGAGTTCGTCGGGCTGTGTACTCGCCGGAGTGTTTAGTTGGTGTACTCGCCTAGTATCGCTTCCAACAATTGGTATCAGAGGGAGGTTGCAAACCTTTTCGGTGACTCGGAAGGTTTGAAGTAGAAGAGAGATGGAGTTTGGAGGTGCCATGCCGGGGCAAGTCCCCAAGTTGACAAAGACCAATTACGGTAATTGGAGCATTCAGATGAAAGTGCTACTAGCATCGAAGGAGTTATGGGAGATCGTTGAAGATGGGTATGGAGAGCTTACTGCCGAAGCAGAAGCGGCGTTGACCAATGCCCAGAAGACGACATTGAGGGAAGCAAGAAAGAAAGATAAAAAGACACTGTTCAAGTTATACCAAGGAGTCGATGAAGCTACGTTCGAGAAGATCTCAGAAGCTGTGAGCTCAAAGGAAGCATGGGAAGTGTTGCAACGCTCCATGCAAGGAGTGGACAAGGCGAAGAAAGTGAAGCTGCAGTCTCTCAGGGGTGAATATGAAATGTTGAGAATGCAGGCCACGGAGAGGGTCAGAGACTTTGTGACCCGTCTGCGGACACTCACAAATGAGATGAAGCGCAATGGGGAGACGATCGATGATGTGAGCCTTATGGAGAAGTTGTTGAGAGCTATGTCCAAGAAGTTTCGTCATGTAGTGGTGGCGATTGAGGAGTCGAAGGACCTCACCCAGATGACCGTAGACGAGCTTGTAGGCTCATTGCAAGCTCATGAGTACAGAATGCTGCAGGATGATGAAGAAGCGAGTGGCTTGGGAAAAGCACTCCAGACCCAGTTGAACTTTGGAGAAAGCTCAGGAAGAGGAGGCGGCCAGCGTGGCCGAGGTCACCAAGGCAGAGGCCGAGGTAGAAGAGGAAGTAGAGATCAAGGAAGGAACCAAAGTTTCCAAAGAGAGGCGGAGCGACCTCAAGGAGGTTGGCAAGAAGGAAGAGGAAGAGGAAGAGGCCGAGGAAGAGGCCGAGGAGATATGTCCCAAGTACAGTGTTACAACTGTAACAAATTTGGGCATATGAGCTATGACTGCTGGGCTCCCAGGAAGAGAGAAGAAGCCAACCATTATGCGGAGGCTAAGAACAATGGGAACAACACTGGGGGTGGAGACCCAATGATGTTCTTAACCTACCGAGGTGTGGAAGAAAGAAGGAATGAAGTGTGGTACCTGGACATAGGGGCGAGCAACCACATGTGTGGAGATAAGGAGATGTTCTCTAACCTTGAACCCAGTGGGGGTGAAGTGAGTTTCGAGGATGCTTCGAAGATTTATTTGGAAGGAAAGGGTCTGGTGGTAGTGAAACTGAACGGGGAGAGAGTACACTTGAATGATGTGTACTACGTGCCAGGGTTGAAAACCAACATCTTAAGCATTGGGCAGTTAGTGGAGAGAGGCTACTGTGTGCAGATGAAGGATGGGTCTCTGGCAATGAAGAATGATCAAGGGAAGGAGGTAGTAAAGGTGAAGATGACGACAAACCGTCTTTTCACGCTGAAGATGGATGCTCAAGAGACGGCTTGTCTCGCGAGAACAAAAGAAGAGGAAGAAGCATGACTATGATACCATAGGATGGGGCATTTGGGATTCACAGGGTTGAAGCTACTATCCCACTCCAAGATGGTGGCAGACCTGCCTATGATCTCCCCTCCGCAGAAGGTGTGTGAGGCGTGCACGAAGGGGAAGCTCAAGAGGCATACATTCGAAGGAGGAAAGTCCCGGAGAGCAAGGCGGCAACTTGAATTGGTTCACTCGGACATTGCGGCCCCGTTTGAGACCACCTCAATAGGCGGAAGCAAGTACTACATCACCTTCACGGATGACTATAGTCGGAAGTGTTGGGTGTATTTTCTGAAAGAGAAGTCTGAGGCCCTTGACAAGTTCAGGGAGTTCAAAACGATGACCGAGAAGGAGAGTGGGCAACCATTGAAGGTGCTAAGGACAGATCGAGGTGGGGAGTACACCTCGAGGCTGTTCGATAGTTTCTGCAAGGAGAATGGGATATCACACCAGCTGACGGCGGCGTACTCACCGCAGCAGAACGGAGTGGCAGAGAGGAAGAATCTCACCATCATGAACATGGCGAGGAGCATGGTGAAGGAGAAGGGGCTACCGAAGATGTTCTGGGCGGAAGGAGTGCAATGTGCGGTGTATCTACTGAATAGATGCCCCACAAAGAGTGTGAAGTTCATGACGTCGTTTGAAGCATGGAGTGGCTGGAAGCCGAGTGTGAAGCACCTAAGGGTCTTCGGGTGTATAGCTCATGCTCACATCCTGGACCAGAGGAGGAAGAAGCTCGATGACAGGAGCGAGAAGTGCATCTTCGTGGGCTATGCTCCGGAGAGCAAGACGTACAAGTTTTACAACCCGGTGACTGGGAAGGCCATAGTCTCAAGAGATGTGGTGTTTGAAGAAGACAGCTGCTGGAGCTGGGATGAAGAGACAAAAAACATGAAGGGGATGTTCTTTGAAGATGAGGAAAAAGGTGGTCATGAAGCGGAAGCTGAGGTTGGTGGAGCTGAGCCACCATCACCACCGAGTGGAAGTTCAGGGGGAGCTTCTACTCCCTACTCAAGAGGAGCAAGCACGAGTGGAGGAAGTTCTAGTGGAGCGAGCACTAGCAGAAGCAACTCTGATGGCCCTCAACCTAGGATGAGGAGGTTGGAGGAGATCTACGAGGAGACGGCACCGACACTTAACAATTTTTCTTTATATTGTTTGTTGGCAGATTGCGAGCCGCACTCCTATGAGGAAGCTGCCCAGGAGAAATCTTGGAGGACGACGATGGATGCCGAGATAGCTTCCATAAAGAAGAATGACACTTGGAGGCTGGTTGATCCACCCGCAGGCCACAAACCCCTCGGGGTGAAGTGGGTCTACAAAGTAAAGAAGAACAAGGATGGAGCTGTGGAGAAGCACAAGGCTAGGCTCGTGGTGAAGGGCTACATACAAGTTCAAGGAGTGGACTACGACGAGGTCTATGCCCCAGTGGCGAGGATTGACACCATCAGGTTGATCATCGCACTGACAGCTCATTATGGGTGGACAATCATGCAAATGGATGCGGTGGCGGCGTACTTGAATGGCTACTTGGAAAAAGATGTGTATATTGAGCAGCCTCCGGGGTATGTTGTAAAGGGCCAGGAGAAGAAGGTGTGCAAGTTAAGAAAAGCACTGTACGGGCTGAAGCAAGGGGCAAGAGCTTGGAATGGGAGGATAGATACATTCCTCCAAAAGCATGGCTACGTGAAGTGCCCATATGAGTATGCTCTCTACATGAAGGTGGAGAAGAACGAGGATATCATGATCCTATGCCAATACGTGGATGACATGATATTCACCGGGAGCAACCCTGAGATGTTCGAAGAATTCAAGAGGCTGATGAAGGAGGAGTTCGAGATGACGGACTTGGGAAAGTTGAGCTACTTCTTGGGAGTTGAGGTACAGCAAAGAGAAGATGAGATCTTCATCTCCCAGAAGAAGTACGCAGAAGAGATTCTGAAGAAGTTTAGGATGGAGGGTAGTAAGGCTATCTCCACTCCTGCGGACCATGGAACAAAGCTGAGGAAGGATTCTGAAGAGGAAGGAGTGGACCCAACTATGTTCAAGAGCCTGCTCGGAAGTCTAAGATACTTGACTTTCATTAGGTCGGACATCATGTATGCGGTCGGGGTAGTAAGCAGACATATGAAGGAACCCAAGCAGGACCACTTCACAGCAGCGAAGAGGATTCTGAGGTATGTGAACGGGACTCGGGACCATGGCTTGAAGTATTCATCTGCGGGAGAGTTGAAGCTAGTCGGCTACTCGGATAGCGACTATGGAGGAGATGTGAACGACCGGAAGAGCACTTCAGGGTATGCGTTCAACATGGGAACCGCGACGTTCTCATGGAGTTCTAAGAAGCAGGCTACTATAGCCTTATCATCATGTGAGGCAGAGTACATTGCAGCTGCGACATGTGCTTGCCAAGCTATCTGGCTGAGAAATCTTCTGGAAGAGTTACATCATGTGCAGGATGGCCCAACGACATTGTTAGTGAATAACATGTCCGCCATCCAGCTCACGAAGAATCCTGTGCTGCATGGGCGCAGCAAGCATATCGAGACGAGGTACCATTTCCTCCGCGAGCAGGTGGAGCTGAAGACAGTTGAAGTTGTGTATTGCCCCACCGAAGAGCAGGTCGCGGATATCTTCACTAAGGCTCTGAAGGTGGAGACGTTCGAGAAGCTCAAAGGCAAACTCGGCATGTGCAGCCAAGTTTGAGGCGGAGTTTGTCAGGATTTGTTTTGTTGACCGGGTCAACAATATTTTTTAAAAAAAAGCTTTTATATAGTTTTTGTTTATGGCGGAAGAGAGAGAAAGTTGGTGTGGGTGGCATTGAATTTAAGCGCCACGTGTCGTTTTCTTATTGGGTATGTTGGCCTATATAAAGGCTTGTTGTTGTACATTTTAGTTTGCTGAAAATAGTGAAAAGAATTTCTTCCCCTTTATTAACTCCCGCAGGAGAGAGAGCGAGAGAGAGGAAGTGAAACAGCGAGAGAGAGAGAGAGAGGAATAGCGGGAGAGAGAGAGTAATAGCGAGAGAGAGAGATATTGCGAGAGAGAGAGAGTTAGAGAGAGAGAGAGATATTGGCGAGAGAGAGATATTGGCGAGAGAGAGTTAGAGAGAGAGTATTCAGATATTAACAGAGAGAGTTAGAGAGAGAGAGTATTATTAAAACTCTCGCCTCTTTTTTGTTCCGGCAGGAACATATTTTTCCGCCGCCCGAAGCTCGTAGCAGCCATCTCGCCGGAAGCATCTCGCCTGAAGTTCTCGCCGGAAGCTCTCGCCGGCCCCGTCTCGCCGCACGAGAGCTGGTCGTCTCGCTCGTATCACCTCGCCGGAGGTTGAGTTCTCGCAGGAGCAGCTCGAGGAGCTCTCGCTAAGTTGGTCTCGCCGGAGCTGTGGAGTTCGCCGGACTGTGTACTCGCCGGAGTGTTTAGTTGGTGTACTCGCCTAGTATCGCTTCCAACAAAAATGAATTTGAAGATGGCTCCAAACAACAAGAAATAGAATTGGACAATAACTTTTCAAAAATCTGAGAACATAAGTCAAAGATGAAAATACAAACACACCACCAACTCAAAGCAAGATAAAAGCAGTGTGAGTTAAATACCTCGAAGGATAGAGAGAGAGTGAGAGAGAGAGGAACTACCTTGCCTTATGCGTTAGAAGTGGAGTGAACTTCATAGCAGATTCAAGAGGGAGGAACTAATTGACAGATGCTTTGGTAAAATGTGATCGGTAGGCAGAAAAATGTTGTGGAGACTAGAGAATCGGAATCACTAGCTGCTTCTCCGCCTGGGGAGGTTGATGGATCGAAGGCAGACGAAGGAAGACGAAGGCTGCCATGGAAGGAATGAGCTTCAATCCAATGCTCATACCAAAATCTAAATAGAAATTCATACCAAAATAAAAATGGAAAAAACCCTAACCTACGTGATGTTCCCTTCTTCACCGCGTCCGGCGTGCCGTGTGCTACAACTCACAACTACTTTGAGGAGTGGATGCACCGGTGAGCTTCAAAAGGTTGCGGGCAGCGGACCCTGCAGCTTGCGGTGCCGTCGCCCGTCAAGCTCGTCGCTCGTGTACACTTCAAAAGGCCACTTCACGTCTCCGCCTGGAGAGGTTTAGGTTTTGCTGGTTTCTGTTTTCAGGCGACGTGCTGGCGTGCACTGTGCAGAGTGAAAGACTGATAGTGAAACTGTGAAAGAGACAAAGCGGACTAGTGGAGAACCTCTAGCGTCGGCATCTGTAAAGTGAAAGAGACAACACAGCGCATGTCAAGTTAACAAAACCGATGCAGCGAGAGGTCCGACTTTCGAGCGACTCTGGGTCAACATCTCTGCCTCTGCTTTCGAAAAAGTCTAGGAAGATTTTAAAAATAATATTTTTAATTAAATTTTAAAACCAAGTCAGCTCGAATCATTAATAGAGCGATTCATATTAGGCTCGAAATCGACTCGATATTTATTTCGAGTCAATTTTAATTCCATTCAATTTGATTCAATTATGTTATTTCGATTTCAAACCGAATAAAAAATAAAGTGATTTTCAAGCGACTATTATCCTCACCCCTGCTTATGCACGGAAAATTTTTGGATGTGTGTAGCGTTCCCTGTGATAGGAGCGCGTTTAAATAGCACTTTCAAAAAAAACCGGGCCCACTTCATTTCTCGCGTTTCTCTTTCCTTATTCCCTTCCGTCGACTCTCCTTTCCTAACCTAGGAGACCAATGTGATCGGTAGCGATGCAGAGCTCTCGTGCAAAAAAATGTTGTGGAGACTAGAGAATCGGAATCACTAGCTGCTTCTCCGCCTGGGGAGGTTGATGGATCGAAGGCAGACGAAGGAAGACGAAGGCTGCCATGGAAGGAATGAGCTTCAATCCAATGCTCATACCAAAATCTAAATAGAAATTCATACCAAAATAAAAATGGAAAAAACCCTAACCTACGTGATGTTCCCTTCTTCACCGCGTCCGGCGTGCCGTGTGCTACAACCCACAACTACTTTGAGGAGTGGATGCACCGGTGAGCTTCAAAAGGTTGCGGGCAGCGGACCCTGCGGCTTGCGGTGCCGTCGCCCGTCAAGCTCGTCGCTCGTGTACGCTTCAAAAGGCCACTTCACGTCTCCGCCTGAAGAGGTTTAGGTTTTGCTGGTTTCTGTTTTCAGGCGACGTGCTGGCGTGCACTGTGCAGAGTGAAAGACTGAAAGTGAAACTGTGAAAGAGACAAAGCGGATTAGTGGAGACTGGAGAGCCTCTAGCGTCTGGCATCTGTAAAGTGAAAGAGACAACACAGCGCATGTCAAGTTAACAAAACCGATGCACCGAGAGGCCCAACTTCCGAGCGACCTGACCATCTCTGCCTCTGCTTTCGAAAAAATAAGATTTTAAAAATAATATTTTGATTAAATTTTAAAACCGAGTCAGCTCGAATCATTAATCGAGCAATTCATATTGCCTCAAAATTAATTCAAAATTAATTTCAAGTCAATTTTAATTCGATTCAATTTAATTTCGATATGAACCGAATAAAAAATAAAGTGATTTTCAAGCGACTATTATCCTCACCCCGGCTTATGCACAGACCTCCTAGCTTTCATTAAATGAAGCTTTTCTTTAAAAACAATTAGGCCTTGTTCGTTTCGCAGGTTTTGATACGCGGGTTTTGGTTTTACTTAAATGAAAACTAAAAATCATGTTCGTTTAGGCATTTTGAACCCAGTTTTTGGTTTTATAAGAAAACCGATCGGTTTTGAAGGTGTATAAAAACTCACTATCCTAAAACTTACCTCCATAGGTCAGTTTTCAGTCTGCGATTGTTTTCTTCCTCTCTCCCAATCGATCTGTTTCCTCCTCTCCCAGCCTCCTCGCCAGCGCCGCGAGCCCTTCCTCTCCCAGCCTCCTTGCGACGCCAACGCCTCCTCTCCCACGCCTCCTCTCCCAAGCTTCCACGACGGAGGAGATCTCGGGTTTGGGCGGTATGATTCGATCTGGACGATCTTTGGGCTGCCGGGGTTGCCGATGATGCCGGAGGAGAGGCGGCGGCCGTGAAGCTGTTCTTATTAGAAGAGAGGAAAGCTTTGCATTTCTGGGCTCTAATGGTGGCCTGGAGCTTCACCAATGCTCTCAGTGTTAGAGCAAAAGAGGCAAAACAGGGGCAATGATCTTACTGTTATGTTCTTACAGCCAATACACGATATTACAGGGGCAATGATTTGTTTAAATACTGCTTAGTGTTTAACCATCTCAATTTTACTCTAGTATAATGTTTTTATTAATTTAAAAATCAATTCTTATGCCCAAAAATCTTCCTACAGACGAACAAAAAATTTGGCATTTATCAATTTCTAGGCCTGAAAACCTTGTTGCAAACGAACAGCAGAATTGGTTTTGACAGAAAACTAAAACCTTCAAGTTTTTAGTTTTCAAACAAAACCAATTCCTGCGAAACAAAACCTGCAAAACGAACGGAGCCTTAGCAGTCCCTTGCTTACTGATTGTCTGATTTGCTGCTTGCCAGAAGCTTCAGCCGGCAATGACTCCATCGAGGGCCTTCGGGTTTCTTCTCGCTCGCGGACGCGGCCGTTTATTTCTCTCCCGATCGTTGGATTTACTCCCGTCTCAGGGTACTGTTAACCTAAACCTTCTTCCCCATCCATTTTAGTTTCCAGGAGGTTTCCTTTCAGCTTTACGAACTCGAGAAATTTATGAAGTATGTATTAATTTCGGACAACCCTAAGCCTGATGGAATTCTAAGAAGTTCGATATTGTTTTCCTCAGTGCTGCTTGTTGGCCTCAATTACAGGTCCACTGCACGGAAATGGATCGATCGTAAGCTTGAAATTGTGAATATTTTTCTTTTAACTTCTAATTTTGTTCGGATCATTTTACGTTCAAATACGCTTAGTTAAAAAACCAGTAATAAGTGATGAACATAGCATTATAAACCCGTCGTGTGTGATATCCAGATGGAAGGGTTAAAGCCTATGTTTAGGCCCCGTTCGTTTGCAATGTTTTCATTTACGGTTTTCGTTTTGCTTCAAAACGAAAACATCAAGCGTTTTCGTTTTGGGGCAAAACGAAAACTTATGTTCGTTTGCAACATTGTTTTCATGTCCGTTTTAAGGCAAAACGAAAACGGATGTTCGTTTGCATCATGATTTTCTGTTTTATATGGAAACTTCATATTTACTAAATTTGTGGATTTTTTAAATTGAATTTTTGTAAACTTTTATACATTTCTTGATATAAAATTTTCAACTTTCATGTGAACACATGAAGTGGAGACACAATTCAAATGAAATCATAACCAACTCCACATGCTACACAAGGCATGAAAAAGGCATGCTACACAGGTCATGCTAGGCATTACAAAAGGCATGCTACAACGATCATCATAACTAAGAAGATCTGGCAGTTGTTACTAAGAACCAAACTACCCAATCCACATGCTAAGAACCATACTATACTAAGAACCATACTAAAAATCATACAACGATCATCATAACTACAATCATAACCATACAAAGAATTATGAAAAAGGATAATAATTACAATGAGCTAAGCATTACAAAAGACATGCTACACAAGACATGTTAGGCATTACAAAAGGCATGCTACAATTACATATTACAAAATACATGTTAAACATTACAAAAGGCATGCTACTAATTACATATTACC